>CM023450.1:191113841-191258773 GCA_013339765.2 Haemaphysalis longicornis | reverse complement strand
CAATGGGCCCACGCCGAGAGGGGGGAGACAGACAGCGCACTCACCGACCACATCTGCGGGTTTATACCCTGCGTTTTGCTGAAGCGACGTGATAGCGCCAAGCGACTGGTGATTCCGCTGTGCACAACGCCCAAGGCACGTGAAGTGGCCGCGTGCGCACCTTGCACATGTTCTAGGAGATGGAAAAATTAAAGGAAGCTCACACCAACGCAGGGCACCTCACTTCTGCGTCTATACCACCGATCTCGTCGCATCCGTCAACGGCGGTAAATACGGAAGACAAGTGAGATCACGTAAGACCTGGTTTGAGCTTCCTTTATTTTATAAAAAAACGTTTTCAGGCATGTGCTTCACCAATAAAACAAAACCAACCATCATTCATGCATCTAGCAATGTTTGAACGTTAGCAAAGAATATCGTTTTACGTAAGAATGGGCGTGGTTAAGTGCATTGCAAATGCCTCTGCTTTCACTCTTTGAATAGCTACGAGTGTGAATTCAAGTGCCGTCGCATGGGTATTTGGTGTGGGTGTCGTTTACAGCTTCGATTTCCAGCAGCCTTCACAGGGTACATTTGCGCCCTTTTTGTATTTAGGTTTAGCAATAACGTAAAACATATTTCTCTCCAACCCGCCGTGGTGGCACAGTGGCTAAGGCGTCGCGCTGCTCAGCGCAAGGTCGCGGGTTCGATTCCCGGCCGCGGCGGCCGCTCTTCTAATGGAGGTGAAAAGCAAAAACACCCGTGTGAACGAGATTTGGGCGCACGTTAAAGATTCCCAGCAGGTCAACATTAATCCGGAGCCCTCCACTACGGCGCGCCTCATCGCCTGCGTTGCGTCGGCGCGTTAAATCAATCAATCAATCAATCAATAATCAATCAATCAATCATCAATCATCATCAATCAATCACCAATCAATCAATAAAAAATGAAATAGTTCCTGGAGAGGCGCACGTGCTTCTTCGAACGCCGTCGGTCGCACCTACGCTGAGCTATGGCGTTCTTTCATTCTAAAACTGTCACTGCACCCTTCAGCAGCTATACAAGCACGGCCACCGACGCCGGAACACTCAGGGACCCTCCAGTCCAAGTTTCAACCTCTGGTGAGCCCCCGTTTTTCATGAATCTTATTCCAAACATCGACCACGCCGGCATCGCCAGCTAGGCCTAAGTGGCGCCTCGGCGAACCCGAGCGCCGTGGCAGCGGCAGCGTGCCCCTGCGTTGGTCACACAGCCCTTCCACAACAAAACGCCATGTCATCCGAGACCGGTTCCCGCTGGCATACCGCATACCACTCCCGCCGACGCAGCCAAGACCTCGCAACAATTGTAATCCGCCCTTCGGGCATCCCACTTGCGAAGATGAAACCCACTGAACTCATGCAAGCCGTTGCGGCCGCCGCCCACCTTACCCCGAGCGACACAACCAACTCAATTCTTCAGCCAAGACCACAGCAGAATTTGATCGCCGTCAAAACCTTCCGCGCATAAGCTCAACAGAAGCTCCTAGCCATTCTCTCCTTTCTCCTTGCCTAAACAGAAGTCCCTGTCACAACGTACGAAGCAGCTCCCACAGATTCCTGCCGGGGTGTCATTCACGGCGTCCCAGCTGGAACCTCCCCACACGAACTACTATCCCATCTCATCTCCACTGGGGCTCCCATCATCAAGGCTCGCATGATGGGCAGCACGGAAACAGCCCTCATCACTTTCGAAGGAGCCTTCGTACCCCGCTACGTTCTGTACTACCAGGCCGAATACAGATGACACCCATAACGCCGAAAAGCTCAATTCTGCCAACGCTGCCATAAGATAGGCCACCGCAAGGACGTGTGCACTTTGCCCCCTTCTACAGAGCTCTGCCAGACTTGCTCCGAAGACCTTACCAAGCTTCCGCCCGGCCAAGAGCATGACTGCTACGCCACCTGCCGCAACTGCAAAGGCTCTCATTCCAGCACCTGGGCAGAGTGCCCCGAGAAACTTAAAGCCGAGGTCAAGGTCACCCAACAAGCCTACCGCTGCCGACTCGCTACCAGCAAAACAGATAACCAATCATCCCCTGCTTGGAAAGCACCGGACAACAACCGTTCCAGATCCCAGTATCGCCATCGCCATCCAAACACCATGGTCAGAATCCACCATCAACGACAAAATTTGCAGCACAACGAGACCAGGCCTACCGAACGCCAAGACGCATCGCACTCACCAGCAGCACAGGCCCCCCGACATCAAACCGTCAGCCAGCCACTGTCCCCCTCCCCTTCTTTCCGAGGCTTGAAGCCTGCCTCTACACCTATCACTACCTCAGCCTCATACCTCGATGCACCTGCCCCAACTGTAGTTACAAATTCAACTAACGAATCCCCTGTACCTATCCCCACCACCATCCAAGATCTCTTCCTCTACATAAGCGCCAAATGTGATGCTCTCGAACGGCGAGTTGGCGCCTTAGAAGAAGCACTAGGTCAATCCTTCCGCAACCCTAACAAACGCGCCCGTTCTCTATCAGCTAGGCACCGCCCTCGAAATGCAAGCTCCTCCCGTACTGCTCACAAACCATGAACACGCGGAATCCTTTCATAATCTGGCAATGGAATTGTCGCGGCCTCCGCAAGAAACTTAACTCCCTCAAAGCGTATATCAAGGCTCACGATAAACCATCCGAAATCATCCTCCTTCAGCAAGCCTATAACATCCCAGCTGTATCGGGCTACAACACGTATCACACAGGTGACCCTGAAGACCCCCATTCTATTAATCTTGTCACTTTAATAGCGAAACACCTCCCGTACACAGCACTTGACACTTCAAATTTTAACACACCCTATTTTCACACTCATGACATTCTTGTGAAACCCAACTTCCACTCATCTGCTACCCTCAGAGTTGTCAACGTATACCACCCCCCGCGGAAACCAACACCTCCTCTTGAACCAGTCTTCACCCGCTCTCACGATGCCCACCAGGACTCCCTCATCCTTGGCGACTTCAACTGTGATCATACCATGTGGGGCTACTCATACATGCTTCTTCAGGGTCGAAAGCTCGTAGACGCATTTCTCCAAGGCCGTTACTCTCTCCTCAACGAGACTTCCTATCCTACGCCTATAGGCAACTCTGTCGAGCGCGATACGAATCCTGACCTTGCATTTTACCAGGGCACTCTCAGACCATTTTGGGGGCACTTACATGAAAACCTCGGGAGCGATCACGCAATCATTTCAATCACTGTCCCCTCTCAAAGGTCAGCCCCGAGGTCACAAGCCCACATTTCGCTCACTAATTGGACAAGGTTTCGCGACGAAAACACTCCCACTCTGGAGCCCAGATATCCTGACGCTTGTCTATTCTCCCTTCGTGAAAACTGTAAAAAATACACTAAACTTATTTCCCATACACTCGCAGTCACCTACGTAGACCCACAATTGCTTCACATATGGGACGCTCGCCGATCTCTTATGCCGCGCTGGCGTAGAAATAAATCTAACCACCGTCTTCGGCACCGCATAAGCCTACTCACTCAGGAGGCAGAAGAATATGCTAATCTTTTGGCCAGCACGAACTGGTGGACACTGTGCGATTCACTAAACTTCCATATGAGTAAAAAGCGCTCTTGGTCCCTCTTTAAAACTCCCATTCAACCAACAAAAACGCATAAATCCGATTCCTAAGCTCCTACTTACCACACAGGAGTCCCCTACCGACCTCGCCAACTCTATCCGCAGCCTACTGTTCCCCAATAGTCCATACCACCCTACATGCAGACTTCGCGACCAGTCGTTTGCAGCGTGGCCCATGGACACCGCCTTCACTTTTCAGGAACTACAACGAGCACTGGACACCCTACACTCCAACACCTCCGCCGGCTCGGATACAATCACGTACAAAATCATAGCTCAGGCTCTCAACAGTCTCTCCTCACTCTTTGTAACCATGTCTGGGAGACTGGCACGATCCCTCATCCTGGCAACATTGTGACATCGTTCTTATCCCCAAACCCAGAAAACCTGCATCTAAAGACAATCGTTGACCCGTTTCCCTTACCTCGTGCGTACGCAAAATTCTCGAACGCATGATGCTTACCCGCCTCGAATGGCACATGGAACACCACTGCCCCCTCCCCTAAACCCAAACCGGCTTCCATCACATTTCGACACAGGACAAACTGCTCCGCATCTCCCAAGATCTTTACGAATTCCCAAGCTCCTCCCAAGTTCGCGGCCTCCTAGCCCTCGACATTCACAAAGCATTTGACACAGTTTCACATCAGGCCATCCTCGCTAACCTTGCCCGAACGAACTGCGGGAGCCGAATGTATAACTATAACAAATCCTTTCTCTCAGACCGCACAGCCTCCATAAGCATCCTGGGATCATCGGCTCCATCTTTTAATTTAATCTCTGGCAGCCCACAGGGCTCAATCCTGTCTCCAAACCTTTTCAACCTGGCACTAGCACAACTGCCTCCTCTCCTATACTCTATCCCCCACCTCTCCGACTCCATCTATGCGGATGATATTTCCCTCTGGTCCTCCCATGGTAGCCCAGCCCAACTCGAAGAAACCCTTCAAGAAGCATGTGTTGTAATAAACAACCATGTTCGCACCTTAGGTCTCGCTATCTCCCCTTCCAAATCGGCTCTCATGATCATAACGAACAAGAAAGGGAGAGCCCCTGATCGTGACCTCATCAACATCTCCATTGATAACACCCCAATTCCGAAAAAAGACTCACTAAAAATTCTCCGTCTCACTAATCACTACTCCGGTAGTTCCTACCCTACACTTGGAACTATACACTCTCAGATCGAGCAAATGATTCATCTGCTGCACCGCGTCACAAATCGCCAGTCTGGCTTACACGAACAACACCTACTACGTATTATAGATGCTTTTACCATGTCCCGCATACTGTACACAGTGCCATACCTGCATCCCACGCCCACCCAACTAACCAAACTAGAGGCAGCTCTCCGTAAGCTCTACCGCATAGCCCTCGGCGTGCGTCGTTACGCTCCTACTAACAATCTTAACGGGACCAGTACATATGACACTATAGAAGAACGTATTCAAATACACAAACAAGCCCAACTTAAGCGCCTTCAGACATAAACGGGCACTGTTGCAGACGATGGCCTACCCTACTTCTTCGCTTCCTCCAATCCCCACAACTTCCTCTCCTGGGCCACGTTCCCTCGTATCCGCATAGAACACCTGTCTAAGAATATGAACCGCTTCAGGCATGCCGCCCGCCGCTTTCTACGCTGTAAAGACCTCACCAAACGTGTCTCCTTTCTAGAAAAGCAAGGATCAGCGGTATATTTTACAGACGCCAGTATTTTTTCCTCTACGCAAATAGGAACTGCAGCCTTTTTACGCCACTCGCCGCTGGTTTCTGCCCGCCAGATTCCACCTCCCTAGAAAAGCACTCCATCCCTCTTGCCATAGAGCATGTTGTTCTCACAACCTCCGCCGAACACCCCACTTATATCTTCACAGATTTGCAATCCACCATTCGAAATTATTTACGCTATACCGTCAACCCCTTCTCTTCTAACCTAGCGACTGACACTCTCAACAGACATCCTTCTCACGTCTTTGTCCTGGTATGGGTACCTGGCCACGCTAACATGGACGGGAACGCAAGAGTAAACGCGCTTTCCCGAGATCAATCCCCGGGTCCGTCTTTGCTCTGGCCAACCTCATACCATCCTCCTTCCACTCGTCATGATCGTGACACCAGTAAATTCACTTTACTTCCCTATCGCCACGCCCCCCAAGTCTACCCTTCTCCAGACCTGCGCCTCACTCGCGCCCAAACCGTTCTTCTCCGCCAGGCTCATACCCGCTCCCTCCCATCTCACCAAATTCTACATCGCATTCGCAAGTGGTCCGGTTTACCAACCTGCCCTTCTTGCGGCGCATGCACCTCTATTCTCCACTCCTACTGGGACTGCCACCCCCTGAAGCTTCCCCCCTCCCTCTCCCGCATCACCTCGTGGGACACATTGCTGGCTCCCCCGCCCAGGTGGCTCTCTGTCTTCATATCCAGCAGATCTCCAAGGACATTCTGGACTACTATGAAGACAGTAACCCCTCAGGATCCATCATTTAGGTGACCTGGACTTAGGTTGGTGACTGGGCAATAAATGTTTTCTCTCTGTCTCTCTATCTCTCTCTCTGGCGTAACAGCAACACAAGAGGGAAGTACAAGTCTCCTCATTACAAAGAACCGCGTGTGTGCAATTTGTCCACTCTCCTCCTAGTAATTTGGTGGCCGCATGATGAAAGTCAAAAGGAGAATACCAAGAAATCTGCTTGTTTTATTCCTTGCTGGGTTAGTGAGTTAGAGCTTGACGAATGAGTGAATTGCCAGCACCATTACGCTTTTCCATCATCAGGCGTAGCACTTCGCTGTCCTTTCGTGTCCTACAACCTGCGGTCACGCTCGTGTTTTCATTGACACCATACTTCTACCACATCCATCGGCGATAGCTGTGCCGACCGTTCTCCGACTATAACACATGCGTCAAACTTCATATTGATACAAGCGAGGAGAAAGATAGCGATGTGGTGCCGATAATGCTCAGGCTTGCATTAAAGCAGACAACTAAAATATGTTATTAAAAGCGATGGAAAGAAATAAATAGCGATGTAAAAAGATTTCGCAATGTTCGTTAGCGGGGGCCCTTTTCTATACTGCACAAATTCCAATGGAAACTGGGAATTTGACGGAGGTCTTTTTTTAATTTTCTTTCAGTCTTGGTCACGTGCTTGCGATTGACAAAACGGTTGTCAGCGCCTTCGTAATTTTGACGTTTTATGACGTTGACAGCCACCAGTTGAAAAGTTTGCATCATTTTTCTTTACTGAAAGCGCATTAAGTTTGCATGGAAATGAAAAACGACTAAATACACCGGACATGACAAGGCAGGCCTCTCTTTGCTATACGCAAAAATTCTGCGTGTAATGCACGCCCCCCCCCCTGATTGGGTGAGAAGATGTGACGTAATTTAAACAGCTGGTGGGAACGACCTCGTCACGCATTGGCAACTTCAGCCTCCGTAAAAGCGACGTAATGTTAGGAAGCCGATCGAAAAATGTGGCTGCTCTTGCCGTAAAATAGGGCAAAAAATTTCACCTACCTTCGGCGCCGCGAAATATCTGCGAATTTGCAGCAGGCGCGCTTTCGTATGACACGTGGTTAAAAGCATGTTTTCTCTACAAAAAGAAAGAAATGCGTTCGCCTGTTTTCAAGTAAGCAATCACGGAGCATACAAATAACCTGCAGTATTTGCTTTTATTTTTGGCAATAAAATAAAAATTATTTGTTTGGCGTAAGCGCAACATAAGAGCGCAGTACAAACCTATCCATGACAAAGAGCATCCAGTGCGTGGCATTTGTACACACTCCTACAAGTAAGCTACTGGGTCACACGATCGAACTCGAGAAAAACTATAAAAGAGAAGTGACTCTTTTGGTTCAAAACAGCGCTGATTGAAGCTGACCTTCACGAATGAGTATATTGTCGGCATCGGTACGCTCCTGGGTTATTAGGCGTTGCGCTTCGCATCTCTCATGTGTCATACATGTGATGGTCGCGGCCGTATTTTTTAGCTTATCACGCCATAAGCTTGTAACATGGCAGCAGACGATAGTCTGGCGGCGGCGGAGAGCGTGAAATTGATAACGCGACAAAGCTTGATTGAAGCAGAGCTCAACGATGTTACTAAAAGCGATTGAAATAAATAAATAGATGCGGAAAAAGAGATTGTGTGATACTCTTTAGCTCAACATCCCCCTTTCGCTCTCTTTTGAATCAACGTTACTCGTCGCCTTGTGTGGTGACGCCAATTTTGCCATGAAGAAATGTGTTTCTTGCCAGCCTCAGCTACCCCCTCAATTTTTATAGTACATGCCAAGTGTTTTCGAATCTCCCTTGCGCAATATTTGATACCCTGGTTGCGTTCGTTACGATTGAAGCGCCAAATTACACTCCATGTGGTCATAGCTATAGGTGCAGCACGTCACTGATTGCTTATGTCGGGCTTACGCAAAAAAAAAACGTGGCAAATTGCCTGGGAATTTGTGCAGGCCCTATTCTCGACGGCAGATATTCCCAGGCCTTTCGCCGTGTTTTTTTTTTTTTTTGCGCCAGCACGAAGTAAGCAATCAGTGACATGCTGCACCTATAGCTATGACGGCATGGAGTGTAATTTGACGCTTCACGCATAAAGATCGCAACCAAGGTATAACAAATATTGCGCAAGAAAGATATCAATACACTTGGAATATACTATACAAATTAAGACGGTAGCTGAGGCTGGCAAGAGAAACGCATTTCTGCAGGCCAACATTGGCGTCAACACCCAATGCGATCGAGTAACGTTGATCAAAAACCGACCGAAAGGACGATGTTGAGCTAAAAACATGCAACAATTTTTACCGTATATATTTATATCTTTCAATCGCTTTTAGTAACATAGTTGGGCTCTCTGCTTCAATGCAAGCTTTGTTGCGTTATCACCCTTTCCGGCTCCACCCCCGCGCACGCTATCATCTAATGCTTACGTTACAAGTTTATGGCGTGATCACAGAAAAAGACGGCCTCGACCATCGCTAGTATCACACATAACAGCAGCGAAGCGCTTCGCCTTATAACCGCGGAGCGAACCGATGTGCCCGATTCACTCATTCGTTAAGCTCGACTTCAATCAGCACTATAATAAACTAAAGATTCAATTTTTTTTTGTCATTTTTCTCTTGAGTTTGATCATATGACCTTGCAGCTTATTAGGACGTGTGGCCAAATGCCATGCATTGAGTTCTCTTTGTCATGGAGAGGCTGGTACTGCCCTGTTTTGTTGCGGTACGCCAAAGAAATAACCTTCATTTTATTGACAAAGATAAAGCAAAATAACGCACGCTATTTGTATGCTCCGTGATCGCTGACTTGGAAACAGTTGTAACTATTACTGGTTTCGGTAGAAAACATTCGTTAAAACCGCGCTCATCATGCGGAACTGCGCCTGCTGCAAATCCGCGGGCATTTCACAGCGCCGAAGGCCGGGGTCATTTTTTTCCTATTTCGCGGTAAAATCAGATGCCATTTTCAGGCTGTTACTTAACATTACGTCCTTTTACGCAGCTGAAGTTTTCAGTGCGGGACGTGATCGTTCTCGCCAACTGCTTAAATTACGTCATGCCTTCTCAGTCAATAACCCATAGGGCGTGTTTTAGAATAAGTATTGTTATTGAATAACAAAGACAGGATTACGTTGTCATGTCCGGTGCATTTAGTCTGGTTTTTTATGGCCGACCAAGAATTATGCGCTTTCCGTAAAGAGAAATAAGGCAAACATTAAAACTGGTGCCCGTAAAAATCATGAAACATCGAAATGACGACAACCCACACAACCGCTTTGTAAACCGAAATCACGATATCAAAATTGAAAGCCAATCAGAAAGACTTCCGGCAAATTCCCCAGTTTCCCCGGACAGAAAATTGTGCAGTCGAGAATAGGGCCCCTGAACACCCGCTTTTCCATCGATTTTGGATCAATGTTACTAGGTCGCCATGTGGTGCAGACGCCATTTCTAACTTGAAGATTTGTGTTTATTGCGCCACCCTCAGCTGCCATCCTAATTTTTATAACCCATGACAGGTATTCTTATACCTTTAAAACGAAATATTTGATATTTTGCGATCTTTATAAGCTTAGCATCAAATAACACTGCATGTCCTCAAAGCTCTACTTGTCATACGTCACAAAAAAAAACATGTCGAATACACCACAAATTTATGCAGAGAATAGGATCTTGGAAAATCGCGATAAACAAATGGTTCTACATAAGGCATGATACGCATGGACTATAAGGAAGCAACACACGCCCACGCCTTTATGTAATAAACCCTGCTTCGGTGTACATTTTTATCCTTCGTAGATGCGCTTATTTCCTTCGTAGAAAACGCCGGATGCGTTTCTTTTTTCTTTTGCTATTTGCTCGTTTCAATGTGCGACGACCCACTGCACGCAGTTTCAACGAATGTATACCTTCCTTTTTTTTCGCAGTTTTGATCGGAGAAAGCATTCACGCTTTTGGAATTTTCTGTAAGAAGGGATGATAACACTTTTTTGTATTCTGAGGTTAAAATGTTGTTCTGAAAGCATTTTCTTCTATTTTTTATTGCAAAAACGCGCACACGACCATTTGTAGTTAAACGGACACTGCATGTACTTTTACGAGCAATCTGAAAGGGAACACAGGAACGCGCAGAAAACACCTTCAGACAGCTGTGAGGGATACGCAGCGGCCGCCGTCGGAAATAAAGTGGTAAGGGGGGTGCTGTTCTAACAACTGTTTCGTTCCCGCCGTTCATCTTATCAGCTGTCAGACGGCACCATATTCAGCGAAATGACAGAAGCTGCTGCTTCTGTCATTTCGATTGCAGAAATGATGTTGGCGTCCGATTCCAGCGGCTGCAGTGTGCAAATACTGCACGGCTGGAATGAATGGATACGGGAAGCACTCCGCGCCGGGTAGTGCGTTCCATCCTAGCCACGTTTATGACTACGCTTGCGATTATATAACGAGAACGGTAGCGCCGAAGACAAATAAAAATCTTTTATCAGCAGTAGTATGTGTGCACAGCCGGTGATTTTTTTTTATGTAGCGGGAGCATCCACCAGCGGGTGGGTCGGCACCTTATCATGGGAGAAAGCAGCGAAACAAGTAATGGTAGGGCGCTTGCATAGGACGATCCCGCCAGTGCAACCGTCGTCTGCTAGGCTGTTCCCGCAAGCATAACACAGCCGACACAGTCCCTTTCCGTTGCTAATCAGCTGCGTGTATTCACCGGCGTAACGAAGGCTCATGCGCAATCGCTGTGACCGCCCGTAATTGAAACTTGTGGAATAGTTTCAGTGGCGGACGCATACGGGGTGTTTGAGGCTGATAGTAAAAACAATGTAATGAAATGAATACTTGTATATGCAGTGCAGTATGATCTCGTTAAGATGTACCAGACAGGGAGAGAAAATGTACCTCTGCAACGGTAGATTGGCTTTACCTATTGCAACAGAATGTTGCCAAATAATTGCTTGGGGGACTACCAGTACTTTTGGGCCATAAACTATGGCTTACATAGTTATGTACTGGTGAAGCCATATGCCTGTAAGAGACGATCACCAGCATGCATGCTTGCTATTCAATGAAGTCGCTGTGAGTATATTGCCTAGAATATTCTAGGCACTATACTGTGAGTCTACATTGGTCAGTGGTTTCCCATCCAGTGGCAGGTGTTGCGTAGCAACTGTTTGCGTTAGTGGAACCCTGGCTTAGCGCCTTGAGACAGGCATATTGAGCACACAGAAGAAGGTGGCGATTGCACTTGGCGAGTGTTGTGTGAAATTATTGTGCCAACAGCAAAAAGCAGAATTCAGTTTCACTCATCTATAAAAAGCCCTCACCACAGCATACTCTGTAACACTATAAAATAAGCACAGCATTGCTTAATACATCAAAAGAAGAGTGCAAGCTTACCTTGAAAAAGTTGTTTTGAAATTTTGAAGGCTGGTGAGCAGCAAACATGGAAACTATGCAGTGAAAAAGAAGCATACCATCAAGGGGGATTGGCCGATCCGAGAAGAAATGACGAAGAAAAGACGAAAAGAGGAAGAAGAATCAGGTACGGGATGACAAGGAGGATTTGGAAGGAACCAATGAAGAAGAACACAGGGTGACCGAAGAGGAGGAGAAGGTTATCTACGACAGCAAATGGAGCCTCACACGATAGAATGCGAGGTGAAGACGGGAAGAACAAAGTTGGAGTAGAGAGAGTGGAACGGGTTCTTTGGAGGAACGGTGGGAAGTTCGGGCCGTGCCCCACAACGCACCAGCGGCATCGCACCGTTTGGCAGCGGGCTGCCCGGAACCACCGACTACCAGCAGCTTCGCTCTGCTGGCCTCCTGCTGACCGGCGGCATCGCACCGCCGGCGACCCGTCGAGCCGTGCCCCACGACGCACCAGCGGCATCGCACCGTCTGGCAGCGGGCAGCTCAAGACCACCGATTACCAGCAGCTTCGCTCTGCTGGCCTCCTGCTGAGCCGCGCTGCTCAGCGAAGCCGAGTCATCGCACAGCGGCAGCTCCGGACCACGACGCACCAGAACGGGCCATCGCGACGTTCGGCGACGTTCGGCGACGCGGAAGCAAACCAACCCACTGGGCCACGTCATCTGCATCGCACCGTGGTACCGGCGGTAGGATTTGTTTGAATGTGACAGATGACAGTTAATGTGTTATAGTGACTTTAGAGTAGATTTTTGGTAGTGTGAGGTTGTGCCTGTTTTTTTTGTATAGTGTGATATGCTGTGAGTGTGTTATGTTCGAGTTCGTTTGAGGTTTGGTTCTGTAAATATATTATTTGTGGTCATCAAATGAATCAAGTGAGCCTCATTTCTCCGGCCGCGTGAGACGCGTGACAAAACATTTGGCGAGCCTGCCAGGATTTATCCTTGGCCCAACACGCGTCTTACCTGGTGGAGAGATGGATCTCGAGAAGATCTAACCTTGGCTATTTCGTCAGGTTTAAACAAAGAGCAGTTTTTGCATTGTTAAATGAAGAGCGGCTCAAAGAGCGGAGAGGTTGTCTGCCGAGATAGAAGAGTTGGACCGAGAAAAGGCAGAGTTAATGCGGCGCCTCGAGGAAAGGGAACGCAGAAAGAACCGTGAGCGCGCCGCACGTGAGCCTGAAGGCACGCGGGTCACCGACCTCCATGAGGCACGTGAGAAAGAAAGTAAGCAGATGGCGACAGTGAAGAAGCACGTGCGGTTACCAAACGCGGTTTGCACACCGCTATGAGGAGAAAGGAGCGTTGGAAGCGCCAGGCGGTGAAATGGCCGGGGGTGGCGGAATCGCAGCAGACGAGGCGCTTGCAAATGAGTGCACTGAAACCACCATGCGATGACAGCGCGTTGTCGCCTAGTATGTCTGTTGAGTCAGTTGTGTTACAGTCTCTGAAAGATTAATAATTGAGACGGAGGTACCTGCCGCTCCGCGCACTGGCAGTAATAACAACTGGACAGCAAGCTCTATTGCTGGTCGGGTAAAAATGCCCATGGCTATTGAGAGTACACTTGTCCCGAAAAAGGCAGTGAAAATTCTCTAGACGGCTCACCGGACAGCTCAGCGTCTAAGATGGTAAACGGGGTCAACAATGCACAGCCAGGTGAGGGATGCCGGAGCAACTAGGGCAGCTCCCTCAGACCAGCAGCTGTGTTGACAAGGAGTCCCCGCTCGAGAAATTTAGGCAAGGCCCAGGACCGGGGTTAGTCCCAAGCGAAAGGCAAGGGCCAGCGCACCATCAGGTTTCTGAGATTCAAGAACGCGAGAAAATATGTCCGTCTTTTTCGTAAGCGTGCGAAGCAGAGAGGAAAAAAGAGTTCGGGGCTTAGGAAGTTCGAGTGCATGAGTGGAGCTGTGCGAAAAGTGATGCGGTGGCTGAGAAGTTGGTAGAGTTAGCGCAGCGCACGCTACCAAGATGAAGCGCAGACAACCAGCTGAGGCCTGTAAGACGAACCGCTGGCTCCGTAATCAGCACCGAGGCCAAGGTGGCATCGGCCGAAAGATATGCAGTGAGTTTTCCTCCGCGGACTAGCCGAAGTTCCAGCGTCAGCGGAGAGCGCAAGCGCAGACGCGCAAAGAAGGCAAAAGCGAAGAAATCGTGCGAGTCGTGCACAATGGAAAGAAAGCTTGCACTAGAGAACTGGAGACAGGGCACGGGTCATAGGGCAGTGAGACAAGTGAACATTGATGGTGGTTCCAACCGAGATGGCAGTGTAGCGAAAGGTGCTGAATGGAAGAGGCGCAGAAGGTGAAGATGAAGTCAGACCAACAAAGCCGGTTGAAATCATGGAGTTGACCTGGAAAGAATTAGGACTTATAAGGAAATATGACAAATAGGTTGTGTATAAATGTAAAGCATGAATGTTGTTGTATGGTGCAGCAGACGAAAGGTGTTGTAGGGGTATGAAGTGTACACGGAAATGAGGTAGTTGAGAAGTGTGGAGTGATTAAGACTGTTTGCAATCTTCAGACTTGTTGATGTATTTGATTTTGGTGATATTAGAGTACTTTGCATGACTAGATTAGTGCAAGAGAATGAGGAAGAGTTGTCTTTTAGTAATACGTGTTGTGATTGACTGTGCGATTTCAAGTTAGTTTTGGTGAACAGTGAACTCGGTGGTAGAATATGTAGTAGGTCTGATGTAGTAGCTCAGTAGGACTGATGGTGTTGTGACGTGCGGACTGCGGACTTTGTTTCCACTAACAGGCGTGGTGTGTAGCAGTTTTTTTTTTTGAAAAAAAAAAAACTCTTCAATTTCGGGGGGTAATGGCATGTGGTAAGAAGAACCCATACCCGAAGGGGGATTGGGGCCGAGAAGAAAATGACGAAAGAAAAGACGAAGAGGAAAAAGAATCAGCGTACGGGATGACGAGAAGGATTTTGAAGGGAACAATGAAGAAGATACACAGGGTGACCGAAGAGGAGGAGAAGGTTATCTACGACAGCAAATGGAGCCTCACACGATAGAATGCGAGGTGAAGACGGGGAGAACAAAGTTGGAGTAGAGAGAGTGGAACGGGTTCTTTGGAGAACGGTGGGAAGTTCGGGCCGTGCCCCACAACGCACCAGCGGCATCGCACCGTTTGGCAGCGGGCTGCTCGGAACCACCGATTACCAGCAGCTGCGCTCTGCTGGCCTCCTGCTGACCGGCGGCATCGCACCGCCGGCGACCCGTCGAGCCGTGCCCCACGACGCACCAGCGGCATCGCACCGTCTGGCAGCGGGCAGCTCAGACCACCGATTACCAGCAGCTTCGCTCTGCTGGCCTCCTGCTGAGCCGCGCTGCTCAGCGAAGCCGAGTCATCGCACCGCGGGCAGCTCCGGACCACGACGCACCAGCACGGGCCATCGCGACGTTCGGCGACGTTCGGCAACGCGGAAGCCAACCACCCCTGCTGGGCCACGTCATCTGCATCGCACCGTGGTACCGGCGGTAGGATTTGTTTGAATGTGACAGATGCAGTTAATGTGTTATAGTGACTTTAGGAGTAGATTTTTGGTAGTGTGAGGTTGTGCCTGTTTTTTTTTTGTATAGTGTGATATGCTTGTGAGTGTGTTATGTTCGAGTTCGTTTGAGGTTTTGGTTCTGTAAATATATTGTGTTGGTCATCAAATGAATCAAGTTGAGCCTCATTTCTCCGCCGCGTGAGACGCGTGACAGCAAAACTATGCAGTGAAAATGAGTGAAGGCATAAGCATGTCGCATCAATGTATTTATTGTCCCATCCATGAGCCACTGTGAACATATTGGTACCAGGATTTAGTTTGTAGCTACCTACCAGCATTGCCGTTTTCGCAACCAGCATACAGATATATGCAGGGTGCAATATGCAGGAACCAACAAAATGCATGAAAGGAACCCTAGAAAAGCTTATAGCTGTAGAGCAGAAGTGTTTCGATCAGCATCTGCCAGCACAGTAGAAGCAGGGCAACAATATCTGATCAACGAACAAAACAAGGTTCTCAAAACAGCGTACACTCGGCACGACAATATACAGCCACAGTGAACAGCAGTGGGTGGATACAATCTGCAACTTGATAACAGCCAGAAGTAGGTGAGGCAGCCTTCTACCCCATTGATCAGAACCTTTTGAGCCGTACTAACAGTGAAAGATGGGAAAGGGCAGCTAAACATTTTTCAATCCATTATTTGGACAGACATCACAGGTGCACATACAAAACACTGCAGCCACAACGTATAATGTGAGTTTTAACTGACATTCACGTGGTGAAAGCTGATCCCCTACGTCACACCTTCATGAATATGTTGCTGGAGGATGTGGCGGCACCACCTCCTCCAGCAAGTTTTTGAAAGGTGCACAATCTAACCTGGCTTCAATGTAGATTTACATGGGCAGTCAGGATGTGCCAGCTCTCTCACAGTCATAGGCACCACGCACATTCCTCCTCAGCGGGGTCCGTCAAGTGAATACCACTTTGGGAACACAGTGAATACCACGCAGAACACTTCCTTTTCATTCTTTCAGTTCAATAAGCACGTACACAAGTCTTCAAATGGCTGCTCATAGTCAATAAACAGGGTTCGTACAGCCTTCAAAAGCCAAACTTCAAGGGTTTTCAACGACTTCCAGGACCACAAAACACATTTTCAAGGTCCCCATCTGCTTTATCTGGGATTATTTATAACTTTTCCAACACAATGCAAAAGCTTTTATTGCAGAATACCTAAGCACATTAGTGGACATTTAGATAGGTGCTAACGGGTTCGTAAATGCTCTCCCAGCTTCATTTTTTTATTTCATGGCTGGTATTCAGAGGTTTTTTTTTTCTTTGTGTTTTGCTGATATTGTTTGATTTCAAAACTTAGTTAATGCGGCCTGCATCTCCTGCTTTGTCAGCAAGACTATCAGCTGAAATTAAATCTTGCTTCAAGGCAGGATAAACTATGTACACGTCCACCATTTACACGTAAAAGCAAACGTAGATGCAGCGTATGAGGAACAGCAAACATGCAATGAGCAAGCGTCCATAGACTAGATGAAAGATTCAAGATAGAGAACAGAAGCTGGCTTTCACTGAATTGTACCGTGATATAGATTGGATTGACAAGTGCCTGCTCCTAATGTTGCCTTGTAATAATTAAAATATACAAAACTTGTAATGTCACGCAATACACTGAAACTTGATTGTTACAATGTTTTTTTTTTGCATTTGTTAACACCTAAAATCCACGACAAACACTTTAAATTCTTGTGAAAAGACAGGGCCATTGATTCTCTCCGGAAAAATCAAGGGTTTTCAAGGACTATTTAAAACTTCCAGGACCTTCCAGGCGTTGAAATTGACACTTCTAAATTCAAGGGTTTTCAAAGTTTTCAAGGACCTGTGCGAACCCTGAGTTAAATGAAGTTGGTATCATGCTGTGCCAAGGCTATCGCAAATGAAGCCACTCCTATATGTCACATTTATGCATACACTGGATTGTTTCGAACAACTAATTTTCTTGCACCCGAGAAAAATATTTTGAATCTTAGGTGCCTGACAAGCAAGATTCAAAGAACATCTTCCATGCACTACAAGGCACTTTCCTCACCACTTGTTTTTCTCTTTATTGTGCAGCTGAATGTACAGGATTGTTTTTACTAATTACATATCATAGGCTGCAATCAACCTCTCCCCAAGCCCTTTTGCTTTTTGAACAGTGGCCCTTGGTAGAATTTTGGTGTTTTTGACAGGTTGTCGGCATGCCTGCCTTGTCTTGCGCTGCTGATGATCCATCAAATGATCCTGACTTGGAAACTTGTTGCATGCCTGGTGCCGCTTCTTCTGTTGCCTGCTGCTCTGCTCTTTGCACTGCTGACACAGCTGGGACCTGTATTGAAATGGATGGCATCATTGAAGGTTTTGCAAGGCTTTTGTACAGATATTGAGAACACAATTATGTACTCTTAAATTCCAGCACACAAACATGCTTAGTTACAAAAAGGGTTCCAGCAATATAACACATTTAATGAGTCTGGCTTTCTCATAAAAACACACAGTTACGATCAGCTGCGCGCTGCCGTGTTGACGCTGAAGTCATTACTTAAACCAAAGAGAATACACATACAATGAACTCACAGGAAGCCAACAATGTTTTCAAAGGTCGTGCTTTAACAAGACATTACTTTAGCAGTTGGATTGTTGAAGACTGAACAACCACACAAAATGAGTAAATGTTCCTAACTTATTGTGGAACAGCTTCGGAACAACGAATGCATGAAGGCAGCTTGTGTATTACGGACATTGTAACCCAGAGGCACTATTTAGTTGATATTTAGGCAAGCACCGTCTGATCAGCCACATTTACACTGTTTGACACCTTCGCGCGTAATTTCAAACTGTTCCTGCGCTTCGGCACGCTTGTATGGAGGCACTGGAAAAAATAGGGTGCCTTCAATTTCACACGAGTACCTGGCTACATCTAGGCGTGAGACCTCGGTTTGACAGGTGATGATTGGTAGCACCGTGTGTGTAATGTACACACACGGTGCTAGATATATCAGTGCACGTTATTGGTCATCTAATAGAAACGTTCTACACGGGAATTTTCACAAAATTAGGAACTCCCGTAAAATGCAGCCCACTGCTCCAGAACGCCCTGCATGCGTGCCACTCTTAGCAAGACGTGGCCGTCTTCTGGAAGGTTAACACGAATGACGTACGAGAATTTTTTCGCTGTGTGGCCTGATAAGATACCCTGTTTCCTACGTTTGTCGCTCTCAACATATAAAATTAACATTTGCTCAACGAAACCGCTCTACAGTGCGTAAAGACATCAAGAATACACGAATAGTACAACAAAGAAAGAACCCAATTAAACATCCGGTAAATAAAACATCGTCTACGTGTTAGCGACGAACAGAGGTGATATGGTCGAGTTGGCCGTTATGGCTTGTTTAAGGCACCAAAGCAAACGATCAGCTGTTACTCAGCGTCCTTTCACGATTTTGTCAGCATGCCGACCGCACGTCGGGTAAGGTGACAAGTTACACTTATGAGTGGAAATGAACAACAACCGTGTATACTTACTTGGGGTTATATGACGCGTCGCTCCGCTACACGTAGTCTTCCAGAACGAAAATAAACGCAGTACAGCGCCACGTTTATAGATCTATAAACGTTGGTACAGCGGCCCTTCTGCAGACGCATGCCACCGCCTATTTGCACGCCAAAAAAAAACAAAAAAAATATTCTTCGCCGCCGAATCGCCGGCTCCGCTAAACTCAGCCGTGTATATCGTTCACAAATCACTACCCCTCTTATAAAATAGTACTTCTGAACCTTAATGAAAAATTAACGTATACTGCAGGTTGTTTACGCGACTAATAATTTATAAAGTATAAACATCAGTTGTAGCTTTTCAATGTAAAAAAAGTATTTTGAGTCAAGTGAAGATGACGGCATAGTCAAGCCAAGTTCGAAAATCACACGTCTATCAGGCATGGCCGCCCTCATGGGGGTTGAAGCAGAGGATCAACGGCTCGCATAGACACTAGCGTCAGTGTCCCCTCTAGTGTATATTACTATGAAACTCTATGCCGCCGACAGCCTGCAACTTGGAGCAGAGTGCTCTTCATTTACGAAGGCAAACTCAACAGGTCAGGTGCTTTGGCAAATGGAGACGTCGATGTGCGTCTACTACAGCAGTGCAGTACGGTGACGACACAGAAGCTGTGGGAGCACTCACCACGATTCAGGTTGCACAAGAGCCTTAACAGACAATATTACGGCAGGCGATGCACGTAGTACTTCACGTAACCCCTGCCAATCGAAATCAAACCACCAGAAACACGATCAACCAACCAGCTACGTTTTCTTTGCACGCCGCTCTGACTGCATACATTCTAGTCTACACTAGACGTATTACGACAGTTGGCTTATATCAGCTATTCCATGATCACCGTTGCAGCAAACTAGGCAGCCGCCATTAGAGTATTTTGCAAAAGTTGATAATAGCAACAGTATATATAATGGCAGTACATTTTCTTAATGGCATGCAACGTCTTTTGTTGGCGCAAGTTGTTACGCAAAAGCAACTAAACATCAAATAACAAGTTATTATAATAGTCATGTATAATATGATAGATTGTTTAGTGTTTTGTTCAGCGTGCAAGCGTTCGATTCATTACTTTTCATACACAGAACGGGCACATAAAACACTAATTCCCACTGGCACACCCACACACGCGCACAGAAACACCATGGATTAAGTTATTCACGCAGAAAAAAAAGCTTACACAAACGGAGGCTGAGCAAGGTTGTGCAAGCTGAAATATTTAAAGCTACGTTTACAATAAGCTTTGTGTTCCCCTCCCATGGCGCAGCGGGTTAATTCCGCTCACTGATCCAAAGAGCCGAGGTTTGAAACCATCGACATGAACACGAATTGAAGTTTTCTTGCCCGAGTTTATATTTTGATGTTTTCAATTATTGCTCTCCTATGGTTGTGTCCCTTGTTTTTTTTTCTGTCGTAAAATGTTTCTATCGCAAGCTCTAACCAAATAAACAGTATAGGGCTTCAGCATTTCGCTGAAACGATAAGCCATTTTTCGACGACCCTGAAGGAAAACACAAAGGACTTTTTATGGGTTTTTCGTTTTAATTGTTAGTTTTCTATTCGGTTCTTTGTTTTTTAATTTTCTGCTCTTTTTATTCTTCTCCCACCCATTTTTTCGTAAGGCGAGTGAGGAGGCACTTCGAATATCCTCGCTCAAAATGTATCCTGCCTACCCACCTGTTTCATACAAACTTTCTAGTTCGTAATATTAAGTCTACGAATTTATCCGACCTCACCAGCATTAAATAACATTTAGAGTGCTGCAACAATTTCCACAAACTATCAGCATTGTTTCTTAACATCCCTAGCCAAGCCAAAAACTTAACTTTTCGAGTATCATTAACGCTCGACTTAATGTTTATTTCAGTAAGCACAACAGGAGTGGTTAGTTTACCGCAATTCAGAAAAAAAATGTAAGGCAACAAATACTTATATCTTGCACCCAATGTCCTAGGGGCAACACAAGTCAAATAAGCCTTTCTTTTGACTTCACTTTGCCTTCACTACGCACATGGACAACAGCATTACGGCACAGCAAAAAAAATTGAGAATGCAAATTTCATTCTATCTTCCACCCAATGTCCTAGAGGCAACACAGACAAAAAAGGCCAAAGTCTTTTGACTTTATTTTCTCTTGAGTACACACCTTGGGAATAGCATTGCGGAACCCCGAAAAAGAAGAAAGCCAGTGAATTTTAAAGTTTTATACTTCCCGCCCAAAATAAAATCTGCCCATAGCGACTTAGACATAATTTTAACCCTAGTACATATAAAGGTAAAACCTGGTGGCTGTTTGTCCGGCAGTCTACTAAAAGTAAACAGCCTGCTTATGTTGTAGAGGTAACACAAAGTAAAAGTCAGAAGAAAGGCCACCTTGTCAACATGCAGGAGACCCAAAGTAAACAAAACGGAAAAATTTATTTTCATGAGGGTTCACGTTTCAGCGCGGCTTTGATCAAACGCGTGTTTTTGGGCGTAGCAACACAAAGTTGATATTTCAGGCCCTGCTCTCGAAACAGTGTATTGTGGCTCTAGAAATTAACTTCAGGCCGACACACTTACACAGTAATGCCTGCATACACTTTGGCACAATAGTATTACGATTCTGGCCATGAACGATGATGAGGTAATCATCGACATGCCTAAACACTGCTTTGGCCACCTCTTTAAGGACATTGCTAACGGTGCGGCATGTATACTTAAAAATATCGATTAACAGCGGAGTGACTGGTCACCCGTTGCACATCCCAGGAATTCGCACATACCTAACCTCTTTCAAACGAAACATAGGTACAACATTTCAACAGCTCATAAAAACGGCAACCCGAAACTGTGCACTTGCTAATGAAGGTCTTCCTCCCACTGCTTGCTTTGGGAAACCGTCGGTGGCCCCTTCACATAAGGAATTTGCTTATATTGATGTTTGTATGCGTGTAGAAGTGTGACGGTAAGTATGTGCACTACTGGTTTTCTGCTCAATAAATTACTTCTATTCAGCGTCTTGCATGTGCCTTGTTCCCTGATTTTTTGTGGGTTATTGTTGTTTGCAGCAATTTATATTCCTAGAAACTTGCCAAGTTTTTGTTTCCCAGACAGTTGTCGGATTCCCACAAAACACCGGTTTCTTTTTAACCTCTGGAGTTTCCGAAAAAATATTCTCTTCAGCTCCTCTCGCGCAGAAACTGTGTGTAAGATATTCGGTGCGTTTCGTGCAAACGCTGGGCTTTTTTCTGCGCCGTTCTCTAGAGTATTCTCTAGTGCAAATTACGTTGCTCACTCGCGTGAGGCCACCCGTAAACGGGCTACTGAGGGGAGATGACGCACGCACGGGAGTGCTGACTGGAAAGTGATGTCCTTAAGTTCCCCGCACTGGCGACCGGTTGTGGCAAAACTCCACTAGGTGCTGAATTGGCTAAAGAGGCGTGTTTGCAACCGTTGTAGGGAAAGTACTGCGTGGGCGTGTAGTTGAAAAGTAGGTGACAGCGGACATAAAGGGTGTATACCACACGTGGGGACAAAATTTTGGCATCGTAAATTTTCGTTGCAGTCGCCCTTTACGTAGCAGACTACACTGTTGTGACATCGGACACTGTTGAATCTCCCGACGGGTATGAACTGGTCATTACCATTGTCATCATCATCGTGTAGACCGCACGAGTAAAGTAATCAGCCCCATAACGGGCAGCCATGGCTTAGGTCTCGCTTCGGTCGTTCTTCCGTTAACATTCTGGTACCGTTAAACCCAGGAGGATGACCGCACGCGACGACGAAGGAGACCACCTACGTCCACTCCGGCTTGAGGTACCTAGAACCCCGCGATTTCGACTGTTGTTCCGCTGAGCAGCCCCGCCGTCGGCCGGAGGTCGGCATGGCTGGCCCTGGCTGCCCGCCTACGACTGGCTCAAACCTTCAACGGAACGCAGATCCGCCCCTTCACGTCCAGGGTACCAAGCTTGGGAGCAACTGTACGTCCCCCGAGTACCAAGCTCGTGACGACCTGGACGCCCTGCGTTCGTTGAGAAAGGTTCTTCGCGCTGCAGTTACGGGGCTGCCTAAGGGAGCGACCGCGCTCCGGCAAGCTCCCTCACCATTGCGTTGTACTTGGAGTTGGCTATCGACGAGCTCGAGCAGAAGAACGCCGAACTCAACAAGCTGAACGATATAGAGGTGAGCTGCTGGAAGGAGACGAGTTTGAACACGATTGCTACGACATTTTGCACTACCAGGAGAGGATATGCGGGGCCCTCAGTAGGCTGGGATCGACTTTGAATGATCTTCGGGCAGCCGGCATTACGTTTACCGGAAAGGGAACTTCACCCCGTCCACGAAACCCCTCCGACATCAGCTTGCACACGTCGACTTCGCCAGTTGCCCTGCCGATGCTTCAGATTTTGACTCTCCACAGTGAGCCACGTGGGTGTAATGGGTTTTGGTGCAGTGTCGATACAACAGACCACAGCCACCCGAACGTCCCGATATTGACAAAGTGGGAGCCAGCTGCAAGGTTGAGTCGCGCGTCCCAGCGAAAGACAAGCGTGAAGAGCATGAGGCTACGTCTGCCACCGAGCAGGACGACTCAGCGGTTCCTGTCCAAGTAGACGACGCAACACGTCAAAGGAATAACGTGAAAGAAAGCATAGAGCCGCTACCGTACACGTTCGAGTATATCTTCGTTCCAGGCTTCATGGATGAGGAAGCCTTACCGGAGCTTCCTAAACTCCGGCTATCATCAATCGTCAAGTTAGAGCAGGACGCTGCACCCCGGTTCGAGTCTGGTTCGTTCTGCGTTCCAGAGGTTAGGAAGTCTCAACCGCTATTGCTGACCATTTCGGGTCATTGTAACAAAACACCGAAGCCTTGTCAAGAAACATCATATAACGCATATTGATGACACTTCGCAAAAACGTAAGTTCGCCAGAATCGTAAACCGCGAAAAGGAAAACCCGAGGCAGGGACAAGACGAATCTGAATATACCGGCCAATTCGCTGCATGAAAGCTGCAGGTACCATGAACCATTAGACTTTCCCCTCATCAGCTTCACCAAAATAGGTCCATAGCCAGAGGGCGGGAAAAGATACCTTGGAGCACACTTTGGTTGTCGACCGCTTCACTTTGGCAGCGTTTGGCTGTTGTGAAAGCAGCGAGACGATGGATGCACCGCTGGAGACAAAAAAGAACAGCATTTGCGGGCAGCTTTACCAGGATTGACATTATGGACCGGAAAACAAGTTGTTAGGATGGTGGATTGCTTGCTCTGCGTGCGTACAGCATTTCTACTTGTGCCCGGATACGAACGTTGCGGGCGCGGGAGTGTGGTGAACCTCCCGACGGGTATGAACTGTTCATTACCATTGTCATTATCATCGTGAAGACCGTGCGAGTAAAGTGATCAGCCCCGTAACGGGCAGCCATGGCTTCGGTCTCGCTTTGGTCGTTCTTCCTTTAACATTCTTGAGTGCGGAATAAGACGAGCCGCTTCGTCCTGATGAAATTCAGCGTCCTGTAGAGCAGTAGAGCCATAGCCACGCGTTCGTGCGCACCAACAGAAGCAGCATCCGTTGTTCCCAACTGCTGAGCCGCCACAGAAGAAGGCGTCGACATACACAATGAGGATCAGGGCAAGCTCCCAGATAAACTTAAGGTCGAGCAGTCAGTCACCTAACTCACCACGGCTTGGTTCTGGTTGCCATACGAGGCAGCAGAAGCGTAGCGTGGCAGTGCAAACCCTGCAGTTTCTTAACGCGCCAAACAAGAAAAGCTCCCCTTACTTGACGACGGCGTGTGTCGGATAGGCACGTTTAACTTGTGCCGCAGCTGAGAGGTGTACAAAACATGGCAAAGCCGCCCCTCCGTGCATACTGCACGAGTTGCTCACGTGCGGTTCAAGACTTTGAATGGACTGCGGGACTCATTGCGCGAGAATCGCCCCGAGGCGAACGCACTGAAGCAGCGCTTGAAAAAACTGCATCGCCGGAACGTGTTCGAGACACAGCGCCAGCTGCTGAAGCTGTAGAACAGCTAGAAGGTTCGGTGCGTGGGACAGCGTTTGTTTAACGCCAGATATGAACATTGCGGGTGCGGGACGATGTTGAATCTCCCGATCGGTATGCACCTCTTAATCACCATTGTCGCGTAGACCGTGTTAGTACAGTTATCATCCTCGCGAAGGGCAGCCATCGCTCAGGTCTGGATTGCGTCGTTCTTCAGCTATATTTTCTCTGACACAAAGCATAATATGTTGCAGATGTTGCATGGGCGTCCCACTACATCGTCTTCGAGAACCTTTTATGTGATGCATGTTGCACGGGGTTCTTGCTGTAATTTGCGATGACTCGACTGGGAAAGTTCTCGACGTAGCACTCAGGGCAACAGGCACGCGCGGCCTGCACTTGTGCACCCTCCTATTTATACTTGGTCCTTCAGGTCGATCGAAATTTCAGATTGTATGACCCGTGCTTCAGACTAATAAAGTAGAGCCCTGTCTGTACGATCACGTTCAGTACGAAGGACATACATGTCCTTCTTGCTCTGCATTTCGATTAGCCCGTAGGGGTGGACTTCACCCGATCCTTCTGCAGCTGCAGGAAACGAAGACACGGTGCGCCGTTTCTACGGTTCCTCTACCGCCCGCACGACCTCCGAACTGAGTTATACGTGATTTGTGCGTAAGTATCCGGTCACATCCACATAGTTCCGTCGTCTCAGGCAATTCTGCATCAGGAAACAGCTTTTCTGTAATTCACCAGGTGTCGACGCACGGTTATGTCATTGGAGTGGATATACTCCTATTATTATGTTCTTCTCAAGTTAAAAATGAAGAGAACAGCACCAATCAAATTAGGCGAACAATCCTGACTTCCATGCTTTGCAAGGACTTCTAGTTCATGTTTCTGCTTAGGTTGAACTACACGCTTTTGCGGAGCAGGTGGACAACCATAGTATCACCGTAGGAGTAGCGCGTTTCGACCAGTGCTTTCCACCACCATAACGTGCGGCTCCACAATGGTCTTATCGGCAGCTAGAGCTTGCGTGGAGGAACATTTCTTGCTGTGCCATTCGCGGCAGCCCTCGTGAAAGCTTTTGACACCGTCCGAGCTAGCCTCATCATTGACGATCTCGGCGACAGTAAGGTAGATACGCTTGCGATCATCGTACTTAACTACTTTTTTCTGCGTCTCCGATTTCAATTCCGTTCAAACACGAAGCTCGATCGGCGCTCCTACAAAATTTTCGTCGGCATTTGCCCCAATGGAGGCGTGGTGGCCAGCAAACCCAAAGTCTGCGGGCGTCGATAAGAAATGGCCAAATTTCTGTCACGTATCCGAAATGCATTAAAAGACTCTCGATACCTCTACTTGATATATTCCTTCCATGAAGACCATTTTTCTGTTCCGCGATTTAATACGGCATCCACGTCTACATTTCCCCTTCGAAATACCTTTGCGCCACCAAACGACCGACTTACTGAAGTTTGCTCTTTGTACTCACTGTAAAAGCAATCCGTTTCCCCAAACAGTTCTGTCTACGCCACCCACCATTCTTCTTCGAAGCCCGCCTGCAAACACCTGACATATTATGTTATCCGGGTACCAATTAGGGCTACCAGTAGCGGCAAATTCCAAAGTTTAATATGTGTAAATCTAGCGGTTGTTACTTGCACTTCATATTGTGTTCTTCTGATCCCCACCGCTAGTATTCTAAGTTTAAGCGCTTTCCACTTGAACGGAAAATAGTTTTGCACCCTACCCTCCCTCTCTTTGCCTTTCCTACCCTCCAGTGCTTGTACGGCATGCTGGCCGACTCGACCTCAAACCTCCCCGCTACAGATGGTTTACCTCCACCCCTGGTTTCCCCACCCCTCGAGCTCCTTGTCCTCAGAAGCCTCGTACGCCCGGGGACAAACAAGACAGCAGTTAGGGCCGGTTTCTTCAAATTTGACAATTAATACATAATTACATAGAAAAATTTCTCCGTTTACATAGTTAAAGTGCATTGTTTTGTAATATGGCATTATTTTTAGCCATTATGATTGCCCTAGTACATATGTATCCCTAATTTCCCAATGCTACGTGATATAGCCTCTGGGGTATTTTTAACTAACTAAATAAATATGATTTATTTATTTATTTATTTATTTATTTATTTATTTATTTATTTATTTATTATTTATTTATTTATTTATTTATTTATTTATTTTAGAAAGACCTCACAGCCTCTGTTACGTAGCATTGGGAAATTGGAGATACATATGAAATAAAGCAGTCATGATGGGTGAAACTAAAGCCATATTACAAAACAATACACTGTAACTATTAACAAAGATCGCATAAATGCCGAAAAGGTGTTATAAAAACAACAGGAATTTTAAATGGTGCAAAAAGAAACCGGCGTAAATCGTAATGAAATTGAAGGATAAACAGCGCTACAAAGACGGATGCACATGCAAATAGAGATGCAGATACAAATCTGTCGACAAAGATTGCATAAATGCATCTGGGGTTATGTTCAAGAATTTAGGAGCACCAAAGAAACGGCAGCACAAATCAGATATAAAATAGAATGGCTTCATACAATGATATCAAGGCAGATACGTATCAGATACAGACACAAGTGGCAATATATCGTGAATAAAGCAATCCTTGTGCATAAATCTATTGCCACATCATGAAGCAATACGCAGGAACTATCACAAAGATTGCATATATGAAGAAGAGGGGTTATAAACCACAACAGGAATTTAAAAGCAGCATAAAGAAGCCAGCAGGAGTCAGAAACAAAATTGTAGGGCTTCTAGCGATAGGCTTGTAGCAGCTACTGGCCTTCCCTTCACCTCCTCCCCCACAATCCTCCGCCGTTTTCTTCCTGTCGTTGCTGGCTCTGTTTATATTTATTTATTTATTTATTTACTTTTTCTTTTATTTATTTATTTATTTATTTTTAATATCTCTATATACATACCTATATCGCCCTTTGGGCATTGTTGTAGGGGGACAAGATAGCACACCCAAATGTTGGAAGCGAGTGAGTGAAAACTTCATTAGGGCGCGCTTCAGGCCCTGATGAGTGGGCTCTCGCCAGTAGGAGTGGCCTCCTCTAGTCTGGTAAGCCCTGGTCCGCGCAGGCTGTCCTGGCCCTCCACGGCAGACTATGCTTGATTGAGAGGTCGGAGCTGGCCAGCTGGACCGCCACAGCTCATAGGTTAGGTGGCGATTGGGGTGAAGGGATGGCGTTTGATGACACTCCCAGGGACAAATCTGCAAGGTCCTTGGAGGCGTTGCCAAATCACCCCCCTACCTGGCGACCCATGTGCGACGCTGGCTAGTCAGTGAGCGGAAGCGGTTTGGCCGGTTAGGTAAAATCAAGGCAGACTGATCAGATGCAGTTGCGAAACGACACCAGCGAGGATTGCTGTACTGGATTGGAGCAGTCTGTCTTGATTTTTACCCAACCGGCCAAAGCGCTTCTGCTCACTGACCGGGCAGTGTCACTGTTAACTATAGGTAGTCACTGACTGGCCAGCGTCACTGTTAATTATAGATAGTGACGCTGGGCAGTCAGTGAGCGGAAGCGGTTTGGCCGATTGTGTAAAAATCAAGACAGACTGCTCCCGTCCAGTACAGCAATCCTCGCTGGTGTCGTTTCGCAAGTGCAACTGATCAGACTGTCCTGATTTTACGCACCGAGTATGGGGGTGATTTGGCAACGCCTCCGAGGACCTTGCAGAAGTTACCCACTAAGCGCACAAAGGGGCGCGCCTCAATAATTTTGGTTTTTACTACAGACCCGGTGCAAACGATTTGTTGCACCCTTCATAGACCCCGCACGGGGCACCTTGAGCAATCTTGGTGACGGTACTGGCGATACCGCGGACCCCGAGCCCCCAAACATAAGCTGGATCCAACCGTGGCGATGTGTTTATAGGTGGAGGGTTAGAAACCACGAACGGTGGCCGTCGGAGCCCAGGTCAAGCTCCGGCGGATGGGCTCCCTGTCTGTGTACCAGGCAGGGAGCTCCGGGACCTCTTTGGCTACCAGGGTAAGGTCAAAGAAGAAAGTACCCCAGTCTCCCTGCTTTTATACTATGCTATATGGCTTCCAAATTTTCCAAATCCAAAGATCGGCCCCCTAAAAGGGGCCGCACCAAAGTATCCTTTCCTCCGTTGCCAACGACGAGTTTCCCAAAGCCGGACAACTATGCTAGGTTTTTGGTAATCGAATCTGTTGATGCGTCGAACCCCCTTGCCACAAAGTCTGTCTTCCTGATCTCCAAATTTCTTGAGGGCATTGTTGGTCAGTCCTACAAAGCCAAAAAACTCAGAACAGGAGAAGTTCTTGTAGAAGTGAATAACAAGCAACAAGCTACAAATCTCTTGACTCAAACTCGCATCGCAGATCTCGACATCAGGGTCACACCCCACCGCAGCCTTAATAGCTCCCAGGGTGTGATCTCTGAGTCAGATCTAATGAATGAAACTGACACCGATCTGTTGGAAGGCCTTAAGGACCAAGGTGTGACAGCAGTGAGGCGTATCATGATTCGTAGAGATAACAAGGAAATCCTAACAAAACATGTAATATTGACTTTTGACCATTTCACAGTTCCTGAATCAGTAAATGCAGGTTTCATTCATTGCCCCGTCAGGCCATACATCCCCAACCCCCACCGGTGTTTTAAATGCCAGCGGTTTGGGCATGGCACTACCGCCTGCCGTGGTCGACTAACATGCGCCAAGTGCGCACAACACGATCATCCATCAGACAACTGCCCATCGCAAACCCTCATGTGTGCTAACTGCCAGGGGCCCCACGGGGCCTACTCTAGAACATGCGAGAAATTCAAACAGGAGAAGGAGATCATCAAGGTGAAAGTCACTGAGAACCTTACCTTCCCAGAGGCGCGAAAGAGGTTCGCCTCTTTCCCCCTGGGGAGGTACGCCGACGCAGCTCGCCGGGGGGCGGAGCGGCGTCTCGTTTCCACAGGGACCCAGTTCAGCGAGTCTGACCTGGTCCCCCCCCCCCCCCCCCCCCCTGGGTTGCCTCTGACAGCCAAACCCGCCATCACGCCGCTTGCTGAGGCAGCAGCGGTTGTGGTGGCAACCTCTTCCGTCGGGACCGGTGCCGCTCCCGCCTCTGTCTCCCCATCCTCCAGTGCGTTGGAGGGTACCGAGGTGATGGACACCACGGGCCCCGCATCGGTTCCCACCGCCACCACACCGCCCGTGCCATCTCTGGCGCCCCGGACGCCCTCGGCGGTGGCGGCTCAAACGAAGGGCTCCCGAGGGGGGGCCAAGTCCGGGGGGCCCGGTCCGTCGGGCACTCCTCGGACATCCGACGACGATATGGATGTCGGGCCGTTCCTGCCTGCAACGCAGCGCAAGGAACGCATCCCGACGCCAAAGCCTCCCGACAAGCCAAAAAAGGCAAGAGTCACAGCCCCGAAAGACGACACATAAACAAACACACACACTCCAGTAGCTCTCACACTAAATAATGGGAAGAGAAAACATAATTCAGTGGAACTGTAGAGGCCTTCTTAAAAATCTTGACGATGTATACGAACTACTGCATGCTAATCAGCCAAGTGTAATGTGTGTTCAGGAAACACATTTCAATTCCAAGCACACAAATTTCTTGAATAGTTACATGGTCTTCAGAAAGGACAGGGATGGCTGCACACACTCTTCTGGCGGTGTGGCCATAATTGCCCGGAAATCCTTAGCCTGCCACCCTGTCACTCTGAACACTGCCCTCGAGGCTGTAGCAATGCGTACGATAATATTTAATAGACTGATAACGGTATGCTCCATCTACATTCCTCCTGATCATGCACTTTCAAGGTCTGATTTCGAGGCGCTGGTCGACCAGCTGCCCGAACCATACATACTAACAGGCGACCTTAATGCTCACAACTCTCTTTGGGGCTCTTCTCGCACGGATGCCCGAGGTCGCCTGATAGAGAAGTTTCTTACATCCTCCGGAGCATGCCTTTTCAACAAAAAACAGCCTACTTACCATAACTTAGGACACAATACATACTCACATCTTGACTTGGCTATTGGTTCCGCAGTTCTCTTTCCATGTCTTGAGTGGGGTGCGGGCACAGAGCCATATGGTAGTGACCATTTCCCCACTTCCCTAACGTACATAGGTAAAGGCCCATGCAGTCCATCTTCCCATAACAGGTTTAATGAATCAAAAGCAAACTGGAGTACATTCACAGAAACATCTAAACTACACCACTCATCCATAAAACACCTACACGTGGAGGAAGCCGCCCAACTCGTCACGGCGCACATCCTCGACGCTGCCGAAAAGTCCATTCCCCAGGCCTCCAGTGGGTCCCGCACCCCAAGGAGGCCCTGGTGGAACGAGGACTGCAGGCGGGCGCGAGAGGCCCAAAACAAGGCGTGGGGTGTCCTTCGCCGGTACCCCACGTCAGATAACCTCATTTCTTTTAAACGGGCAAAGGCTTTTGGGAAGCGAGTGCGTCGTGAGGCGAAAAGGGAGAGTTGGCGCACCTTCCTCACTTCCATCAACTCATACACTGACGCACACAAAGTCTGGACACGAATACGAAAACTAAAAGGACAACAGACACACAGCCTGCCCCTGGTTAGTACAACAGGGGACACACTAGAAGACCAGGCTAACACACTTGCACAACACTTCGAACACGTGTCCAGTTCAGCACAATACACAAACACTTTCATGAAACACAAAACATCTGTAGAAAAGAAGTCCCTGCGTGATAACAACAAGTCACACACTTCTTACAATTCTCCTTTTTCTATTCATGAGCTGAATGTTGCTCTGAGCACATGTAAGCCTTCAGCTCCAGGTGCAGGCAAAATCACATACACCATGATACAACACCTACACCCAGACACTCTTGAAACACTCCTACATCTATACAACAACATATGGCTTTCGGGGCACATTCCTCGCTTTTGGAGGGAGGCCATAGTAGTGGCTTTCCTGAAGGAAGGAAAGGACCCTTCCTCTCCTGCTAGCTATCGGCCCATCGCCCTCACAAGCTGCCTGTGCAAGCTCCTCGAGAAGATGATAAACAGGAGACTCGTGTACTTTCTTGAGTACAATGGTCTTCTCGAGGGCTGCCAGGCAGGCTTCAGGGCGGGGCGGTCCACGAACGGCCAACTCGTCGCGCTCGAGTCCTATATAAAGGATGCTTTCCTCCACAAACAATATTGTATGACGGTATTCTTTGATCTGGAAAAAGCGTACGATACCGCGTGGTGGTATGGCATCCTAAGCGACCTCAAGTCCTTCGGCATGTCAGGTAACATGATAAACACACTTGCCAGCTACTTGTCTCAAAGAACCTTTCGTGTGCGAGTTGGAACTGCACTCTCTAGGGTTCATGTGCAGGAAAATGGAATGCCACAAGGTGGAGTTTTAAGTTGCACCCTTTTTATTGTGAAAATGAATTTCCTTAGGAAGGCGCTGCCACCGTCGATTTCCTGTTCAGTCTATGTAGACGACATTCAACTCTCCTTTAAATCCTGTAACTTGTCTGTCTGTGAGCGCCAGGTCCAGCTTGGTGTTAACAATCTAGCTGGCTGGGCAGATGGCAATGGTTTTAAATTTAATCCCGGGAAGTGCACTTGTATTTTGTTTTTCAAGAGGCGTGGTATCCGGCCGGATCCAGACATTCAACTCCACGGTGTCTCTATTCCTGTAAAAAAGGAACACAAGTTCTTGGGTATTATCTTTGACGAAAAGCTGACATTCATCCCACACATAAAACAACTAAAACATAAATGCTTAAAAACAATGAACATCCTGAAGGTTCTGTCGCACATCTCTTTTGGTGCTGACAAACAACTTCTCTTACGTGTTTTTACCAGCTTGATAGGTTCACGATTGGACTATGGTAGCGTTGTTTATGGGTCAGCAAGTAAAACATCCCTCAAAATGCTGTACCCAGTGCTCCATCTCGGGCTCCGCCTGGCGTGTGGCGCCTTCCGCACTAGCCCGGTCGAAAGCCTCTATGTGGAGTGCAACAAATTGAACCTACAACGTCAGCGAGCTTACACAGATCTCCTTTATGCTTTTAAAATTTCATCCATGCCTCACCATCCTTTTAAATCATTTTTTCATGATACGTTCATGAATGAACTCCTTTTAAATCGACCATCGATCTCTGCGCCCTTCTCTTACAGAGTAAGAGAGGAGGCGTCAGAGCTTGCTGTCTCCTTTTTAGATACAATCCAAAGTTCTCTAACGGATTTTATAGCACCATGGCATCTCCGCCCTGTATCATGCGACACATCTTTTACACATCTAGATAAAAAGCGAGCTCCCACATGTGCAATTCTGCAGCATTTCTTGTATTTGCAGCAGAAGTATGAGTTCTCTGAATTTTATACGGACGCTTCTAGATCTACCACCTCTGTGTCTTGCGCGGCGCATGGGCCCGGCCTTAGTGTCACTCGAACTCTGAATAGTCATACTAGTATCTTTACGGCAGAGGCTTACGGTGTACTTCTTGTTGTCAATCATATACTTCAAAATCACATCCCACAATCCATTATCTATACAGATTCCCTCAGTGTCGTGCGGGCGTTGTTGTCAACAAATTCTTCAAAAAATCACGTTGTAAATCTAATAGTCAAGGGTATTATGTCTGTGTATGTCCACAAATTTGAACTAGTCCTTTGCTGGGTCCCTGGCCACTGTGGTATAGCCGGGAACGAAGCAGCGGACCGAATGGCTCCTGCTGCTACACTCTTGAATACAGTAGACATAACCACATTACCCTACACTGACGTGAAACCACACATCAGACAACAACTTCGCACAACATGGCAAACACACTGGAGTGAACAAACAGACAACAAGTTACATGTAATAAAACCTCACTTGGGACCGTACACCACCGACACACGCACTAGATACTCTGAAGTCGCCTTGGCCAGATTACGGATAGGGCACACACATGCAACACACTGGCACCTGCTCACTGGATCTCCAAGACCTCTGTGCAGCAGGTGCGGAGAGGCCCTATCCGTAGTGCACATACTAATCACATGCAAGGCACTTCACACAACACGACACAAACACTTCAGAGAACTCTACAGACAACATATCCCACTACATCCATCGCTGTTTCTAGGTGACGATGCCATTGTTTCTGTGAAACGTGTGTTTGAGTATCTGTCAGACGTTAAGTTTTTAAACCTCATTTCCTATCACGCATAATCAAATCTGGCCCTATACACCAGCCATCACCATTATCTTTAACTGATTTTACTATGTTCGGTTAATTTTTTTTTAGTTACCTATTTGTGGTAACCACTTCATTTCATTCAATAACCTTTTCTCTGGCGCTCTTTGCCCTTAGTCGGCCTTGCGCCATAAACAACCCAACCATCATCATCATCATCAGCACCCTTCATAGAATTCTGGACTGGCTCCGCCCGCCATCTGCGTGTAGTGTATAAGTATTCTTTTAGCTTTTTTAAACGGTCCTGTTTTTTGAGTATTTGTTCAACAAAGTTTTCAACGCAAGAAAGTTTTTTCTAACCAAATATTATTTGTTTAGGTAAAATATTTTGAAATTTTAATCAATTGTTTCTAATAAAAAAAGAATGCAACTTTGTTAACTGTTTATTTCCTTAAATGTTAAATTCCGTGTTGTTAAAGGACTATATAAAAACTACAAAAATTTTTTGTGTGTGCCTCTCTGCAAAGTAAACGTCTTCCTTCTATATTATTTTGCAACACATTCAATATATAACCTTTCAACTCGTTCAAGAATCTGTTGTGTAAATTTTATGTGCGCTGGTGTTGTAGGCCGTTGTATTATGAATACAACCGGCGTAAAGGACACAAAGGCACTTAAAGAAACTCGCAGCACAGCCCTTGGTGTAACAACTGCGCATTGGTGCTGTGTTTATTTCACTTGCTTCATCGTTTGTTTTGGTCCTATACATATATATTCGACTTCTACCTTAATATATTTTGTTGTTACACCAGCCACTCTCCTGTGCGTTTCTTCTCTACACATTCATGTCTTATACGCTGGTCAGGTTCGTGATGTCTCTCCAACTCGCCCAACCTGCAGGCTTCTTGAGTGAACTTTATCAACATGAATGAATAAAGGACTTCATTTGTCGTAAAGTTTAGAAAAGCAGTACAACGGACGATTTGGAAAAAGATTCTCGCAGGCAATTTGACCAGCCTTTTCATTGTACAATACAGACCATTCATCGTACAATGCTTTTCCGCAAATTCAAGCTCTATACAAGGCAACCACACTGACCAGGATCACACGATTTCAACATATGCGCAACTCAGGGAGCTCGTGAGCCGCCGAGATCACATGCTCAAGCTGGTCAACCTGGGTGGCATAACCGCCACAGTCTAGATAATCTTAATATAAGAGCCCTTCAATGGCCTCAGGACGACCAATAAGACAATATTACATCAGTTTTGTTCGCTATTGAATTTAATTTCTTCAGGCCGCTACTCCACTTTTTATTGCCCCGAAATCTGAAAGAGCTGGCCTCACCACATCTTCAAGAGACAACTTTCATCTGCAATATTACTAACTCCGATAGACTCCATCCCTTTGAGAAGCTATTAGGAATTACTGCTCACAATCATATGGAGCACATTAAGACAGCCGTTGTTCATCCAGCGAATAGCCAAATAAAGCATTACCCCACTTAGCATGCAACATGAGCACATCCAATCTGTCTTTTCTTCTAGACACCCGATCGAAGCAATCTGGTTTCCTTCACGAAGATTTTCGATAGGTGTTCCGCATCAGCTGCATGTAATGTTAAAACTATTTAAACGGCCTTTAATCATGAAGTGGTTTAAAATTGTTTGATAAATTTATTGTAAACCTACCATGAAAATTATTTTTAAGTTTTTATTATATCGTATCTCTAAAAAGTATTGCAACTGTTGAATAGGATCGCGTATGTTTATACAAACTGAGAAACAGATAGAAAATTTGTCTGCTTTCTTAATATCTAGGTCTCAGTACTTGGTCAAAATTTTTAAAGCGCTTCCTATCCAACAATTGCTTTTCTTCGTCTTCCATTGTATTTTTGGCATGTGTTGTTTGAGGTGATCTGTTCTGTGACTGCTCTATGTGAAATAATGAGTCAACGCTCATTTATTCTGGATCGTATAGTCTATTTCATACATTATCAACTTTATCTACGAGGCCACATGCTGACCCCGTCCACACTGCTGCATCCGAAAAGCAAGGCAGGAGGCTCACGAACAGGTGGGATAACACCCCCAAATAATCCTACCTTTAATTTGAGTTCGTCGAGGGCAGTGTGCCCTTAATATGGCATAGACGCGACAAAATAGAAATTCCCGAGTATCAGCTCGTTCGGCTGTAATGCTAGTCAATGGATGCGTCTTCTCTCTTCCCTGCCATGAACTTGTAGCTACCCTATCCAAAACCCACCTCTCATGCTGTTCTCTCCTCTCTCAGTCCTTTGATGATGAGCATGGAGGAGGATTCCTACAGAAAATTCCATCTTTCGACGGCCGCACACGTTGCGTTCTTTCGGTTGAATCGTTTTGTTGCGCCTTGTGCTGCAGCCACTAGATTATTATTCTCAGGTGAACCATTTTTAATGTGAAAGCTTTCTTAAAAGTCCAGATGGCGTCCTCCCAAAAAACTAATGCATTTTCGGTAGACTGGTTGGTCAACTGCAAAGCCCTGATAAGATATGTGAACACTCGGCGCCTGCGTGACACCGGGATTTCACTGTATCAGAACCACAAAAACCACTTCAAAACCACGAAAAAGTAGCACTTCTAGATAAGACAATAGAAGCTTCGGTCAGCAAGAAGTACAATGACATGCCTTTATCTCATGAAACCCGTTTCGGTATACATTTAAGCCATTTGGAGGTGCGTTTACTCTGTGGGCGAAAAAACGTCACGGGGGCATCTTTCTTTTCCGGTGTGGTTGTTTGAAGGTTGGATGATCGATTGGACGCTGTCTCAGCGATGGTTTATAAGAAGAAGAAATTTATTTGCCGTAAACGTATTTACATACCAAATATACAGAAGGAGGTCCCAGAGCACGAGGCTGGAGGGGGACTTCCTATTACAGATAGAAAATAACAAGTTCAATTCTGCAGCAAAGTCAGCAGTGAAAACAAGATATAATGCGTTAGTGCGAAATACAACTCAAAGAGTTTTTTATGGATGTTATATGTGCACGGTGCAAAATTTAACAAAGATAGTTGAAAACAATGTCGCAAAAATAGTAAAGTAATAAACAGGTCAGGAGTGCAATGATAATATAACGTAAAAACATAGGTTCCAACCAGTTAAGCAAATTATTCATTGAGGTTGAGTAAATATGCACGGAGATTTTTCTTAGAGCTTGTTAAAGATAGCGATTGTTTTGTTTCTGTCGGGAGAGAATTCCAGTTATTTACAGCGACAAAAGTAATATTCAGCTTGCCATAATTGGTGCGTATTTTAAGTAGGAGTAGGTTGCCAGTCGAAGCGAACCTAGTCGAATTCAAATTTTTTAGTGAATCGCGGTTGAATATGCTAAATGAACACAGGTCATGCACAGATTTGAACAGGTAAACAAGGAGGCTAAATTTCACGAGATTTGAGGCCGTGAGTATACGATATTCTGTAAGTAACAATGAAGCGTTGGTTCGGTAAGGACTGAAAGTGATGATCCGAATAGCTTGGTTCTGCATGTGTTGTAAAGGAATTAAGTGGGTCGGGTATGTATTGCCCCAAGATGCAGAGCAGTACAAGAAATGACTGTGAACACAAGCAAAGTAAAGTGAGATTAGTGTGGGCGTTTTAAAGAACGTTAAAGAATGGGCGGGGCCTTTAACAGGATGCGAATGCCGAAGGCAGCTTTCCGTTTTACATGGGCAATATGGTCAGTGTACTTCAAATTAGTATCGAGAACAACACCAGGAATGAACATTGGTTAACCATAGGTATTGAATAATTGTTCGACAAGATAACTGGATTGCAGGTGAGTGGCTTTTGGTGTGAATGGAAAACCATAAATGTTGTCTTAGTTGCATTAATGTGTAGACAGTTATTACGACACCAAAGCAAAATATTGTTTAAATCATTGCTGAGGCTAGACGTAACGGAGGCAACTGATGTACTAGATGATAATATGGTCGTGTCATCTGCATAAAGAAATGGTTCACAGCTAGTAAGGCAGGGGGGGAGATCATTGATGTAGATTAAAAATAAGATGGGGCCGAGGATTGATCCTTGTGGGATGCCTTTATTTGTGTTTTTGAAACTTGATGTTACGTTAGATATAAATAGGACCTGCTTCCTATTTGACAAAAAACTACTAATAAAAGTTAGACCTAGACCAACTACACCTATGGCTTCGAGTTTAGCTAACGAGATACTGTGATTAATGGAATCAAATGCTTTGCTAAGGTCTACATATAACGCACCAGCATAGCATCCCGAGTCTATTGCAGTTTTAGTTTTATCTGTGAAAGAAAGCACGGCGCAGTCAGTCGACAAACCAGCCCGAAAGCCATATTGATGAGGTGAGAGGATGTTAAATTTGGATAGATATTTCATCAAGCGATTTACAAAACACTTTTCAACACCTTTGCTGAAGGATGGCAAGATGGCGATCGGACAGTAGTTGGCAGCACATTCTGTGTTTACTTTTTTAAAGAACGGAATTACTTTTTTTTAGCTGTTGAGGAAATACTCTGGTTGAAAACATCAAGTTAATTACATGGCTCAAGGGGGTTCCTATATCATACGGTATTACTTTATAGTACTGTGATAAATATGATCAAGGCCCGCACCAGTTACTTTGATGTCTTTTATTATGGCAGTGATTTCATCCGGGGTAGTCGAGAAAAGGAAAAAGGACTGGCGAAGTCGTTGTAATGGTTGAGGTTCAGTTCGTGGCGTGTTGAGTTGGCTCCCACAGAATTGTTCATTAAATATATTTGCAATGTCGAATGGGTCACTGTACGTGATGTTGGAGGATATTATTTTGATACATGACAATGCTTCGCGTTATTGTTGAGGAAATTGTTAATTATGTTCCATTTATGTTTTACGTCGTTGCCGTCCTCATCAACCTTGTTTTTGTAAAATCTTCTTTTGGCTGTCTTCAGCAGACTTTTAAGGGTATTGCATTACATTTTATACCGATCATTTAACTTCGTGTAAAAAGGCCGCTTTTTTGTTTTCTTATACATATTTTCTCTTTTTCGCATAGACTCAGTAGTCCATTAGTTAGCCAGGGGCTGTGAGGGGCTGAAAACTTTCTATTACACTTAACAACCGCCGAAGCCTTATCCGAACACTCTTTAACAATGCACACCATCTTATTATAGGCCGATTTAGTGTCTGTTAACATCTGACCAATCCGCATGAAGCACCTGGATAGTCAACTCTTCCTTATTAAGCACAGTTTTATAAAATGTCCTATTTTGTTTTTTCGCGTGGAAGTCGAGACGAAAAAATATGGGATAGTGGCCCGTAGGGCTAAATTCAAGAATTCCACAGTCTTCTTGAGGTATAAAATTTGATAAAATATGGTCAATAATCGTGCCATTTGTACTCAGGACACATCGAGTTGGAATGCTAACCAGTGATTCATAGGCAAAGCCAAGGAAGCAGTTAGTGTAATCGACACACGAAGGGTTACGCTCATCTGACAGATTAATATTGATATTGCCTAAAATTACTACACTTTTATTTTCTGTGTGCTAGTGAGCTGAGGAGTTTGGGTAATTCTGAACAAAATGTCGACACTGGTGATGAGGGTGAACGGTATATGGAGCCGATAACAGTTTTACAAAACTCAAAAGCTAATGACGGTTCATCTAATTCTATCCAAACTGACTCGCATTTTTCAACGGAAAGATGACGAACAGTTCTGTGTTTATCGTTCATGTTAGAGGCAACAAAGATTGCAGCACCACCGTGATTACTTGTTGAGCGATTGTTGTATTCTAGTGTATAATGGGAAAGCAAAAAGATTGGCATCATCGGGTGATAGCCAGGTCTCTGACACGCAAATAAACGAAAAACAGTGATTCAAAGAGGTAACTGAGCAAGAATATCGTTATAATTTTTTTTGAGGCTACGTGCGTTGAAGTATATGGCTGACAAACCACTATTGTCAAGAAAGTTTTGAGCTTCAAGGGTGGAAAAGTATGATGCCATATTGAAGACAAGTATAACGGAACACTGCCAAGTCTGATTCGGTCTCGATGCGAAAGACACGACTATCGTCACACTGCCTGCCTTAATTCTATACCGTTGTCCGTGCACAGGAATTTCCACTCGGTTTCATTTTTGAGGGCAAGGGCTTTGGCAAACATCCGCTTGTTTTCTGGCGTCAAATGGTCATTAGTGAAGACAGGGCATTGGGTTCCAGAGAAGTGAGATCCTTTGTGTTAAGCCGAGCTTTGCGCGCTTTACTTAGAAATTCCTGCTTTTTCGAACGAGAACCGAAACGAGCTATTAAGTTAGGTGTCCTTCCTTCCGCCCGAACTGGTACTCGGTGACGATGTCAAAGGTTGGTGTCAATGATTGGGCAGCTGATCTTGGCTCCGATAGCCTTAACTATATCGGCGCAGTTTTCGCCTTGTGTGCAAGGGATGCCTTTGATTCGATATTGTTAGCGCGTGAATACTGTTCGACCTCGCTCACTTTTTTTGCCAACGTTTCGTCTTGAGTGCTTTGTTAGCAATAATCAAACTGGCATTTTCAGCTTTAACCTGTTCAACAAGGATCTCCATCATTGACAAGCTAGTGGCAAAGTCCGCTAGCTGCGCGGTCATGGCTGCAAAGTTTGGATCCGAGTCAAGCAATTGCAGCTTCAATTTTTCGACAAGCTTATCCGCCTTTCGTTTAGCCAGCTTTCAGACGAATCTTCTAGCCGCTTGATTCGCTCATCCATGTCGGCCGCTTTGCTATCGGACAGAGCCTCAAGCTCATCAAGCCGCTTTGAAAATTCTGCGTTGGAGCGCATGGTCAAACAATGTAAGCACTAGCACACAAGAGCAGCAGCGGTCACAGCAGAATGCTATCCGAAGAAAGCAATGGATACTGGTTTGCACCGTTTGTACGCGTTCAAAATATTGAATAGTGTGAAGCAGTCACTCTGTTTGCGAACGTGGTGTGTTTACGAGAGCATAAACGTTTATGACGCGATCTTAGTGTGTTACATTCATTCGGTCTGTATGAGCGCCAGGTGTGTTTCACAGGCCGGCGTCCTGAAGCCGGCCTATGCATGCAGCTGATTGCAATTCCGCTGCCCTGAAATTTAGTGGCAGTGTCTCTGTAAGCAGTGTTTCCTCCGATGGTCATGTTGTGGCCATACACATAACGATGTAAATCGACTTTGTGCGCTTACATATATCAGCGGAGCACTCATACCTGACACGCAGTTACGCTTGCCACTCCATATCACATCAGATATTGATCACTACTCTGGACAAGCGAATGCGGCAAAAATTTCACAAACATTCTACAAAAGAAGTACAATGGATAATGCAAAATTATACTCGGGAGTCAGCACACGACGACAAATTTAATGCTGGGTCGCCTTGTCACGAGGTGAGCGCTCGCAAAGATTCATCTGTTACATTTATCCTCCACGAGAAGCGCGGAGATGGGCTTCTAGAGTAATCCTCGCACGCGATTAAACTCGTCTTCGAAACATTGTCATATGACACGGGGAGACTGCAGAATCTAGCATAAACCGAAATCAGAGGATCTTTCTTATCAGATACCACACTCTTCCAGCGAGCCCGTGTGTACGAGATTTCGGCGCACGTTACGGATCTCTGAGTAATCAAAATTATTCCGGAGCCCTCAACTACGGCGAGCCTCATCGCCTCCGTTGCGTCGGTGCGTGAAACACTATAATCATATCAATGAACTCTTCCAACGATGGTATCGCTTGTAAACTGCCTACCCTGTATTATTCAAAAAATGCGGCGGCCGCCGAGTGATCAGCCGTTTCTTTGATTGATTGATTGATTGATTGATTGATTGATTGATTGATGATTGTAGGGTTTAACACGCCGACGCAACGCAGGCGATGAGGCGCGCCCGTAGTGGAGGGCTCCGGATAATTTTGACCACCTGGGGATCTTTAACGTGCGCCGAAATCTCGTACACACGGGCGTTTTAAGTGCGAATGCACTTCTTAAGCGACCCTGAATCACGCGTCCACCGCCGTCCGTCCGTCCGCACCACATACCCACTTAGGGCGATTGGCCAAGAAGAGTTCCTAATTTCTTTAGCACATACCCACTTAGCGCGATTGGCCAAGTAATCTGAATCACGCGTCCACCGCCGTCCGTCCGTCCGCACCACATACCCACTTAGGGCGATTGGCCAAGAATCGGGCGTGAGCAGGGCTAATGCACCCGCTCTTACACGAAATTTCAAAGCTGAGATCCACTCTAGCAATCAAGTACAACGACAACACAAATAGGTGTCTGTGAATAAATGCATATTTCATTGTAGTGTGTATGTGTGTGTGTAATCTCTCTTTCGCGAACATTACCGAACCGCGCAAATTCAACTCGTGCATTCGCACTTTCACATTCTTTCCCTCGGGAAATGCGGGGAAATTTTTGCTTTTCGCCTCCATCAGGAAAGCGGGCCGCCGCGGCCGGGAATCGAACCCGTGACCTTGTGCTCAGCAGCGCAACGCCTTAGCCACTGAGCCACCGCGGCGGGTGATCAGCCGTTCCTTGAAGGCGAAAAACAAACGAAAAGTGAGCACGCAGCTTGTGTGTGTGATTGCTAAAATGTTCATTGGTTGATTTCGCTCCGCATTTGTAACAACGATAATTTAAGGACCTCCTCCGGATTCCCCTCCTCCCCCCCCCCCCCCAAGTCTGGCGAATTATCAGTGCATTTCGCATGTAGTTGTTCTGGTGAATACTGCCTTGCTTAAACAAACGTCTTGAAAATTTCCGAAGCAGCACTGGGTTTTTTAATTCCCGTACGACTATTCAACTTATTCCTGAATTGTAGACTAAGCATTTTTCCGTGGTTTCATTAGCTTATAACTATTAACTTGTACCTTGGTTCTTGCTATAACGCGTAAGTGGGCACATATTTGACGACGCACGGCCTTTGAGTCTACTCAACATTTTCGCGTGGCTTATATTCCCATAAAAAGCTATTGGGTTACCACATTCGCGAAACATATTTTTCGACGATGTACATGTTCGAAGCAAACCCGAATTCGTTGTCGGCGCTGCAAAGCTTACCAACCTCTTACAGTGCCGATATCAGGTCTAAACGAGGCGGCAACAATAGAATTCACTTGTGCTGCCGTGTTGGAAGTGAGAGTGGTGATATGCTGCTGCCGTCGCCGACGCCCGCAAGAGCCGAACCGCCTCCCCGGGTAGCTCTTCTTGGCGTTCGGGCGCTCTACCAAGACGCAGCTGTTTTTTTAAGTGTCTTAAATGTGCCATTTGCTTACAGACGTCACTATAACAAGTTGTTTAGTGCACGGAGAGTCAAAGAGAAGCGAAAGAGAACCAAAACACTGCATGACCACGTATCAGCCACGCAGCGCTAATTCCGCAAACGCCGCGGAGAAGCGGCGGCAGGCAGCGCAGCGATCGCGAAGCTCGAGGCGTATATGTGGCCCCGGCACGAAGCCAGGACCATCCCCCTCCCCTTGTGGCTTCCTATCTGCAGGCTGACATGGCGGTTTTGCCCTAGAATGTGGTTTCGGGGTACAATATTGTGAAGGTACTGTGTTGTGAGTGATCTACATTATTCGCATTGCTGACAATATACAGAGTGTTTCAGGGAAAACTTTCAAACTCGGCTATTGGGAATTAAATTGTCTTTTTTTGTGCCAGATCAGGGGCTTTGACGGGCTTCACAAAACGGGTTCCAAGTTTTATTAAGGCGGATAATAGGCTAGAATTTGATAATTACATTTCTTATTACTCTAGTTAGGTGCCTAATTGTAAAGAGGAAATAACATAGGATCATGAATGTATTATGCATCGATTATTAGTTTCAAAACTGTAACTGCGTCTGCGTCCAGAGATTCAACGCTGAAAAGCTCAGCTCTCCAGAAGCGCGCTACGGGTTTCGTGCGCCAGCTGAGCACCACAAATCCACGCCCACGCGCAGATATCAGTCAGAGCTGTGCACGTCACTCGCACGGCACGCTTTATCGTCGGCCCGAACAAGGGAAAGCGGAATCTGCACTGGCCAAATGCATCTCATAGCAGGATTTCTAGATCGCAAACTTCTGGGTTTCTTTTACTTTTATTTTCTTTTACGCTATTTGCGAACGAATCGTAGCCGCCGCACTGAAACGCCGCATGTCGCGGACGCACGCGGCAGTCATAAAAACAACTCGCATTTTGGCAGGCCAGGAGGTTCCAGTGAATAATGGACACGACGCGGCTTGCCTCTGTTCGCGTGCCTGTTACATGTGGAGTGGCATTTGCGCACGGGCGTGGCTTTGCGGCGGTCTGCGGCCGCGTGGAGCCCGTTGCGCAGATTCGGAGAGCTGAATTTCTAAGCGTAGCTATGCACGCAACTACAGTTCTGCAAATCTAATGATGGTTATCGGTTTGACTGATGATCTTCTACAATTTCCTCACTACAACTATTCAGCAAACTAGAATGATTACAAAGTTAATTGACAAATTATAGTTAATTACTCCCCTAAAGCGCGCTTCGAACCTGTTTTATAGCGCCAGCCACAACCCCTGACCACTTCGCCCCCCCCCCCCCCCAAAAAAAAAAATTTTACCCCCGATAGTCTATTTATAAAATTACGAGTTCTTCCCTGAAACACCCTGTATTGTGCCTTGGTGGGGTATTGTTCTAAAAAAAACTTGGAGACCTATTCTCGCAGTGCCTGAGGACACTAACGTCTTAGTTCTCCATAAGAAAGCTGATTGATGGCCAATAATCTTAAAAATACAGACCCATCAAACCACTCCCAGTTACCGAGAAGATATTTTCAAAGGTAATTCTCAACCTCATAAGTGCTAAGACCTTTAACAGCCACCAGAACAGGATGGTTTTAGACCATATTCACTCTATCAACCAGGCAATCCAAATACTTTCGGAGCATAATACACCGTTTTACGTGACATTTATGGATTATCAATTAGCATTTGGCTCAGTGCCCACTTCGGCAGTAATTAAAAAATTACGTGATCGTGGAGTCGACAAGCCATACATAACGATCTTCGAATATATAGAGTACGCGCGCAGGGAACCATACGGCTCCATCAAATAACTCGCAAGCTTCTTATATAAAAGGGTGTCGGGAAAGGAGAAAAATATCTTCGGAATTATTTATAGCCTGTTTTATTATTTACAGACAACACATCCCGTTACATACCGCGTTTTTCCTCTCGGATGATCCCACATTTTCTCTCAAGCGCGTTTTCAAATATTAGATGCGACAGCATCTTATTCACTCGTCTTGTCCGTCCATACGGCGTTGTTGTTGTCCGTCCACACCCCTCCCCTATTCTCCTCGCCGCGCGAGCTGCGCTCTCCGCCGCTCACCCCCTCTCCACTCCGATAGCGAACACTCTCTCGCGGGGGAATTGGATTGGATTCGATTGAATTGGATTGGCTTGGCTTGGCTTGGCTTGGATTGGATTGGATTATAAAGTGGATTGTGTTGGATTATGTTGCGTCATAGCCGCGGCAGGGGGTTCACGGCACGTTGCAACGTTTCACGCGATGAGAGAATCAACCTGACGGAAACAACAACGGAACCCCCTATGCGTCGCATCTACACAGGGGTTCTCTCGAGGGGAGGTGGGTGAAATTTTTAGTATAATTCAAATTTTTAGACTTAATTTCATACCACGCATGATCACAACCTGGCCTTATACACCAGTCATCCTCACTGTCTTTTATTCATTTTACTTTTGTTCTTGCTGGCTGATTTTAGTGTTTACATTCTCACCTCTCATAAATAACCATGGTTTTGGCGCTCTTTGCCAAAGTTGGCCTTGCGCCATTAACATCCAACCATCATCATTATTTATAGCCTGGCTGAAGTGTGTGCATAGAAAGCTTAGATGGGGGAAAACCGGTGTGCGAATAAAGCGGTAATAACTCAGCCAAACAAGGTATGCAGACGATATTGTCTTGTTCAGTTAAACTAATCGTAGGTTACAGAGCATGCTTCCAAATTGTTCTTGGAAAACTTGGAATGCAGGATTATAAAAAAACCCCAAAATCAAAGGTTATGTTTAATAAGCATGCAAAGGAACGTGACTTCGGGGTAGGCAACGAAATCTTGGATATAAATAGCGATCACGTCTATCTTGGGCAAGCCCTAATGACTGATGCCAATAATGAACAGGAAATTACCTGCAGAATAAGCATGCGGTGGGCTGCTTTTGGTAGTTATTCGGATGTCCTGAACTGTAAGCTTCCTCTGTCACCCAATAAGCCAGTATATAAACCATGCGTTCTTCCAGTAAAAAAATTACGCCCACCCCCCTCGCGGGAATCCTGGTGTGATGCACGCATCTCATGGGGTGTTCCACTGGCGTTTTCCTTCGTATTGATTACGCTTATATCAGGATTCTCACGCGAAGGGGAGGTGGGCGTAATTTTCCATTTTCATCATGCAATGCACATGCAGTACACGTATGCTCAGGTACGGTCTTTATTGCAGACGAGAATGAGTGCCTTGTGGTCCGTAAAGTGCACAGTTAGGGGCTCGACGATTGCATCAAGCAATCGTCGAGTACTGCGCGAGAGTGCAAGCGTAACGCGGACGACCGTCGACTGAGACCGTCGGAACGTGGCATGCCGCTTTATATTCACAGCGCCCGAAGGAGAGGAGCACGGACAGAGAGAGAGAGAGTACTGCACATGCGCAGCGCCGAGCGCAGCGCCGCCTACCGGCGCCTAGCAACGGAGGGAGAGCGCGCTGCCCCAACCTGCAGCTCTTTGGGAGAGAGCGTTCGCTATCGGAGAGAGAGAGGGAGAGGCCAGCTGTGACAACAACGCCGGACAGACGCAGGAAGGACAGAGGGGCGAGCATGAGATGCGTTGCATCTAATGTATGGAGCGAAAAGAAAATGGGGTCTCACTAATCGACTTGAAAGGAAACAAAGATTGGTCCAACGGCTATGGTAAGACGAATGACAGGGTTCGCTGCTTAGGGATAAGACAACAGCTGCATATATAACGGTACAGAGTTGTGTGGTGGACATTCTAACTAAAGTTAGGCAAAGAAAGTGGGCCTGAATGGTTCACGTCATGCGCATAAGGGACAGCAGGTGGACCATCCGTTTAACGGAGTGGCAGCCAATAGACCGTAAACGCCATTAAGGTCGGCCAAGGAATTGCTGGATGAATAACTAGGAACATTTTGTTGGAACGCAGCTACCACTCGGTACACGTGGATGGAGGCCTTTGGGAGAGGCCCTCGTCCTGTAGTGGACGCAAGAGTGATGTTGATGATCATGAGCTGCGAAAAAGCTGAAGCGGAGTGGCTAGAAATGGCGAAGGAGCGGGCTCCGACGATTTTCTAAACATGTCGAAGCCACTTCAGAAAAAAGTGACGTCAGGGCCTTTCCTCGGTGTTAGTTTTTCATGCAACAAGGCAAGAGGGTAGACGAGTAGAGATGGGAGGGGGGGAGGGTATGCATAAACGATGTTACTTGGGCCTGCAGCTACGCTGTTAGTGTTACCTGTCCCGCCGTATTTTGTTCCAAGTTCTTCAACATCATCGTTTCGCAACTAGGCACAGTTACAAAGATAGCATTGCAAATCGTGCTTTGACCCTCGAATCTCAAAAATCAACGTATACGCCCAAGTTCCATCAAGTCCAACTTGAAGAAAGTACAAAATGTTTTGGGCCTATGAGAAGTTGGAATTCAAGTAAGCCCCAACAATGACCAGGTGCATCAAACAACTTGTTTCACAAAAGAAAACAAAGAACAGACAAAGTTAAAAGTGAAAGGCAAAAAGCATTGATTTGCCTCAGTTTAGAAGTGAAATACGCCATCAAGCACCGTTGCTTGGTTTGAACCAGTCCGTGGTTGATGATGTTTGTAACTGCTGTGCAAAATGCGCGATCTGCTGAACGCCCCCACCCCACTTACGGAGCCTGAAAATCATACTGTGCTTTCCTCCTGCTGAAAAGAGTACACACAAAAGTTAAGCAAGCATTTCCTAGGTCGCATGTCAACAGCAGAGACGCCGTGAAAGCGTGTCTGGCTTGTTCAGAAATATTTTTACAGGACACCTGAAAGTCCTCTACAAGACAGCCTACAATGGCCAAGCATACACCCCACCTAAGCAGCAAGCTATCTGGGGTAACGGTTTATTTTTTCTCGTTCGCTTACATCACGTGGGTGCCCCGACAAGACCGCCATATTCTCGGCGATAGTTCATCCGAGCAGAAGAGTGCATGTGAAGCTTGTCGCCTTTAGCGCATTGCTTTCTCGATGACTGTATGGAGGACCAAATAAACGTTACAAAGCAAAAATCACGGAGCCCCAACACAGCGAGGACAGGCGAATAGACAAACACAAGGCGCTACTACTCGCTTCTCCTTGTTTGTGCTGACGCTTCCATTCTTTTTGCCATGTCTACCAACAGGCCCAAACCAGCACACTCGTAAACAAAGGTTTCTACGTTGTCGCGTATATATGAGAATTCGGGTTAACCGCGTTGTTTGTAACAGACGTTTATAGTACATGTCTCACGGCTCATTGACAAATGTATAGTTACGGTTATTATCACGAACGGCTTCTGAATACTTTTTCCATAGTGGTGCTGCAAATGTTTTGGAATGGCCGCCCGTCGTCAATACACGAGTGTCGACGCGGACAATCATTACAGAACACCGCTCTGACATACTAAAAGACGCTTTCGTACACGTTACACACGTTCCACTGCTAAGAAGACAATTTAAACACGCGTTATTTTGCCTCGGTAGGTACAAGATATAAATAGCAGGGGCAGTGTGTATAGGAATTATCAGGTTACTCCGCACCTCGCGCCATCACTACGTGAGTACAATGGCTACGGAAAGGTGTTAATAGCTCAATATCAGTCCGCTAATACAAAACTGACTACAGCGTAATGTGTAACAGCTCCAGTGAAAAGGAGAGGAAGTTGGACTAGTTGCATTCCGGAAAACAAGCACAACCTGAGCAACGTAAAAAAAAAAACATGCAAAACAAAGGAAATAACGTGAAAGGGAAACACAGGAGCCGACACCCAGCTGGTTTTCCTTCTTGAAAAAGAGCAGGCTTTGGCGGACCACTTAAGTGGCTAACGGGGCCCCACCACTTTTCTTGGCGGTTCTGTAACAGAGAGAAAGGGATGCGGAGGAAGTTCGCGAAATTCAATTACGCATTTCAACCGCTCTCAGCGCAGTCGCTTCAGAGAGCTACAGATAAGACGGGTGACGGTGATTGAGTTAGCTACTTCGTTAATTCTACCGAGCGAAGCAGCCGATCTTTTAAGTTGTCGTAAAGTGGAACAGGGGTGCCTCGTTATTCAAAGAGCTTATTTCTTCATCTTTCTGTCAAGCTGTTCAGAGCGCGTCGAAAGTGCAGTGGTTTTCACCCAAAGGTGTTAACTCGTGGTGTTATTTGTGTTCATTCTTCTGTCCAGAAAACGGCTTATAAAGCAGATGCAGGCAGTCCGTTAGGTGTATCACGCATCCGTGTCCTGTGTAACGATTAAAATTGTAAGTTGGTGCACCATACCCAAATAAACATCTTATATTTATCACGTAGGTGTTACGCACGTGCAGCACGTCACGGCTGTAAATGACAGGTGCTGCGGACCGTCCAGTCGGAGCCCCACTATTTTAGTCCATATTGTGTGCACAGTTATTCATAAAAACATGGCCGAGTATATGCTCCTTTCGTTGCAAATGTCGACGAGAGACGATAGTCGACTGGCGCACCTTCCAAGTGAATGCCTCCCTTCTGTTTCCGCTCACATCTCATGCTGTTCCTCTCCCGTCTCGTTCCTCCAAGATAACACGCTAGATGTTTGCTCAAGTCAATTTAAATTACCGCGTTCCACTGCTCCCCGTCGAGCGCCTCTCCCACCGCTGCCGTCGCAGATACGCTCGCGAAGATGAGGCCATCGTGAATTGAGGCCACCCTGACCACGCTGCACTAAAACCGAGCAGTTTACTACGAGGTTTTAACCGGAGCATGGAACCCATCTGGTGGAGAGTTTGTCTTGTTTCTCTAAATCTTCGCCAGGAGCTATAGGAGCTATGGTTGCGCGGTCTACGCCAGGGGCGGTTTTCTGCAGTTGATGTTGTATTTCAGTTGCTATCGCCAAAATAAGCATCAGTAATTCGTTTTATAAAGGGAACACTGAAAATATCAATTATCTATGGATTTTCTTCCTTATATTTGCATAATGTCCTGTTCTTATTCAACAATTTGTTCACAAGTATGAACATAGACTCCGAAATTACACGTTTAGATTTCGCTTAGGGAATATAAGACTATTGCTCAAATTCAGTTTCACTTTGGCCGCGTGGCTGAATCGAGTCACAAGAGAGTGCAGTAGTATACACGGTGTCCAAGCTACCATGCACCAAGATTTAAAAAAAAAGCCGTGGCGTTACGCGAAGAAAACCTATTGCGTAATATTTGCAGTACTGTGGAGAAGCGGATAGTAATTTTTTCGTTATGATAGTTAACTAATAAATGTAATTAATAATCTAACTCAATAAGTACTGTCCTAATCATTGAAGTGTCAATGAGGCACTTGTTGGTACCCACGAGGGGCATCTAGCTGCGGCATTCTCAGCGACGAAATAAGTGCGAACTCGTTTATTCTGACTGATAAAGAAAACCCGCGAAATATTAAAAATATTGCGTGATGGCGCTTCCGCGCGCATTGTAAAGTAGCGTCCACAAATAAGCTGATTGAAAGCAACTGCGTCGCCTGTGACCCGCCTGAAGAGGCAGCGCATGACCTTGATAATGGCAGGCATGGAAGGAGCATCAGCCCAGCAGCAAGATTTCGGGGCGCGTGTGCAGATAAGGCACAAACACGGTTGCGATTTATTCTTTCTTTCTTTTGTTTATTTCATTCTGGCTAACTCAGAGGCAGCCTGTTTGAGGACATTGCTATACGGTGCGCGCAAATTCGCGCGGAGGCGCCGTCACGTGGTATTTTTCATATTTCGCGGGTTTTCTTGTTCACTCAGTATACATGAGTACGCAATTAGTTCGTCGCTGAAAATACCGCAGTTAGATGCCCCACGTGGTTACCTACAAGTGCCTCGTTGACACTTTATGATTAGGACAGTACTTCTCGAGTTAGATAATTAATTACAGTTAATTAGGCAAGTCATATAATGAAAAAAATGCTCCCCTCTTTTCCACAGAACCGCAAATATTGTGCACTAGGTTTTCTTCGAGTTACGCCATTACTCTTTTTTTTAAATCTTGGTGCATGATAGCTGGGACACCCTGTATAGTGCCTTATTAATAAGGTGTAACACTTGATTTTGTCTAGGAAAGGGACTTGTGCGTTCAGAGGGCAAGGTGCAGTTTAGGCAGCATGGCTGGGCATGCCTGATGCAGAACTGATGTAGAGTAGAACTGATGTGTGTGAACTGTTGTGGTTTTTATGCTTACTCCCACGCTTTACGTCTGGTGTCTGGATCTTGTGTCGTGGCCATTAATGTAAAGAGCGTTCGGTGCTGTGGACCTTGTTTTGTTGGGAATTTGTGTGATGTTCCCTTTGTTTCCTTTGAAGCACATTGCGTACATCCTCTGCCCTGTCGACCCGTGTAGTAGCTAACTACAGCGGGCCCTAGCTGTAACTAGTTTTTATAAATTATCTTTTCGACAGACAGACAGACAGACAGACAGACAGACAGACAGACAGACAGACAGACAGACAGACAGACAGACAGACAGACAGACAGACAGACAGACAGACAGACAGACAGACAGACAGACAGACAGACAAAAGATTTCTGCGTTTAGGTAACCCAAGAAAGAATATCGTCAATAAAACAAAAACAAAGTTTTGAATAGTCAGTTTACGAGGCTTAGCCACGTAAGCGAATGTTTGGTAAATGGCTGGTGCTTTACATTACCGCTGCCTTTGTACGGTTTCTTGAGTACTGATTCTTTCCACGTTTCGCGGGTTTATTGAATGTGTAAAAAAATTTCATGCCCACTTCACGGCTAATAGTTGAGAAACTACTGTTCTTCCTCACTGTTATCTTGCAGTTATTTCAGCATTAGGGGCGTCTTCCGGCGACTATGCTGGATGACTTAAACGTTATAAAAAACACGGGCACTTAAGGGCATCCGGCAGCGCTTTTTTCAATCTAAATGCTTGCAGAACGTAGTCACTCAGCGCCTCCAGTACTTAGGTTAGGCAGTCACGCACCACCTTAGTCAAATATTACTCCTCTATGGCTATCACATAACTTAGAAACTTGCTCAAAAATTTTCTCTTTTTGGCCTTGGCGTTCTTCAACTACTCGAATGTCCTCATTAAAGCGGTGTAGCGGCAATTGGCCGGCTTTCTTTCAGTTGCAGCAATAAATGCATTCGGTAGCCAATTGAAAAATACAGCCACAAAGGCAAAGCGGAAAGGGAAGACGCATGTACTGCGACCAGCAAATCACCCAGTGCCGCAAGTGCTGGCATTAGCTATAGCTTTTACAGTGCTTCCATCCCCGAAGGAAAGAGATAAACTGTTCATTCTAAGTGTTACAAAGTCCCTTTAAGTCTTTTACATGCCTTGAAGGTTATGTCAGAGGATAAACAAAAGTTTTACGACGAAGTAGTGTATGCCTAAACCCTGAAGTTTTCATTCTGTTGATGCCAATTTACTCGGCGCCGCTCCGGGCTCCACCTCACCACCGCCGACGGCTCTATCACAACTGCTATTTCCCGTCGCCACCAACCGATGCCCTCTTCACATAAGTTAGCGCTATCGGATGTAATGAACGGTAGCAGCCCTGATCAGATGATTGCGGAGAGCACACAGAAGCCCCAAAGGGGTGTAATAGTGACCGAAAGCCGCCGCCGCCCCCGCAGTGGCCACATCGAATTTCAGCTCGCCGAGTAGGTGAAAATGGAAGAGCCACTTGGCCCCGGTTGGAACGCTGTCGTGAGCCATAATGACGTTTTACGACCCTCTGTCCACACCTGCACTTGCAGACTCCACCTTTGGTGGCTCACTCTTACAGCAGATACCTGCTTCTGACGGATGTTCCATAGGGGCGCTGGGTCCCAACGCGAAATAGATACCTACTGGTGGGAACCCGGGTGCGGCTGAAGAAAGTCGAAGTCATCGGTCGATCAATCACCGGCATAAGAAAGCGTGCCTAAACTTCGTCAACAGTGCATTAAAAGAGCGACGTCTGCGCGTTAAGGTGGATTGCCCTTCCACTCTGTGATTGAAGGATGACCTGTGAAGCTGCGCGCAGTCCACGGAGTGCACGACAGAAAATGGTTTGTTCGTAATTTGTATGGCCGCATACTTTCTATAAATTAGCTGAATGAACTTGGAAGGACCCGAGTTTTCTCTTTCTCCCGGAACAAACATGGGCTGTCGCTTTTACACCCGCGTAGTAGGCATCTTTTTGTTTGTGTAACACACCAACCCAACCCACTCGACCACGAAAGGACACCGGACAATTCGCATTGGGCAGTTTAACGGCCCATTCTAAACCAACCAGTACAACGGGCATGCCATCAGTAAGGGCCTAAAAACCACAGCTTCGCATGCACGCCTCCTCCTCCCAACTGTACACGCCGGCAAACCAGGTATGTCGCGGGCTTAGGAGTGAAAGGAACCGTCAGAAATGTCGCTCTGAAAGCCCCTTAAGGTGAACAAGGTAATATTTCCTCAGGTCAGCGTTCCGAAGCGGGACGGTTTGGGTTCATTCCGGTCAGGGATTCGCAGCAACTTGACTAGCTGGAGCTAGAGGACGCAACGAAGGCAATGGCCGCCAGCAGCTAATTGATTATGCCAGTGGTTCGTTGATCAAAGCTGAACGTAAGTACAGCATAACGGAACAAGAGTGCCACGCAAGACTTTCGAATCTTACGTCTACGGCCACAGTTTCAGCAACGGTACGGACCATCACTACTGTGCGCGCTTGTGAACCATTCGCTATCCTTCCGGCCGGCTTGCAAGGTGGACCTTGCGGCTTCCAGAGTACGATTTTACGGAAACCTACAAAAGCGCCCGCAAGCATTGCGATGCAGACTGTCTTTCGCGCGACTACCAATGGATGAACGGATGACGAGTCTGACAACCTTGACGACCATCTTGCCGCTGTAACGACAGAGTTCCCTGACCTTAATAGGTCTCAAAAGAAAACAATGAAGGAAGAAAACCTTTTACCCGCCGTCTGAATCTGGGTGTGAACTCTCCAGCATGGAAGCCAGTTCTGAATTCGCGATGGGCTTGCTTAAGGAGAAGAACCTACTCGTGCACCGGCTCGCGACTGCTGGTTGTTGTTTCCCCAAAGTTTGCGCTGTTTCAGTTTCTTCACGCCATGCATGGTGATGCGACCTGCCGGAAACATCGAACTTGCTCGGACGCTTCACCGCACACGCAACGCTTGTACTGGCCGAAGAAGCGGTCAGGTGACCGTGCACTGACGTTGCAACTTGCCCCAAATGTCACCGTACAAGCGACCTACTCCCACTCCACCTGGCCAACTCCAACTGATCACTTCTCCGAAATCGCCATTTGAGAAAGTCGGTAGCGACATCCTTGGCCGGTTTCCACGATCCATGAATGGCTAACTGGATGTATGATTGATCTGTGTCAACTGCCTGTCCGCTACACGGCGACAGCGGCAGTTACATCCTCCACTGCCACTGAGGTCTCCAACTTTTTGTTGAAGCGCAATCAGCTTCGCCATAGACCACCTCGCGTCATCACTAGCCATCGATTGCGCCAATTCTCCGCTGATGTTGCTGAGGAGCTACTTCGCCTTGCTGCTTCACATTTTCGCCATTCGGCCTCGTACCACGCACAGTCCAATAGTGTCACTGAGCGCCCCAAACAAGAACCGTATTAACATGATCGCCATGTATGTCGATTCCGACCACAAAAACATTGGACGCCGTCTTGCCTTTTGTTACCTACGCATAAAATACGGCCGTTCACGAGACCACCGGATACAGCTCTTTCTACCTTGCTTATGCACGCCCGCCGCCGACCTTCCAACTTTAAACTTTCAACTTTATTTTTCACATTCTTTCTTGTTACACAAACAAAGTAGAAAAAATGCTTGGACAGGAACACAAAGCTACAGCAAAGTAGCTTGACGGGGTCCCTGCGCATTTCTTGGCACCGAGGAAAACAAGCAAATATTAAAAAAAGCATACAGATACACGTAGGAAACGTGTTGCATTGGCATATACATTCATAAAAACACAGGAAAAAACATAAATTCTAGAATGTTAAAAAATGATTTAGAGTGTAATTCGCTGTCAAATCTAACTCCCCATGCATTTCTATGGGATAGTTCCCATGGCTCAGAACCCAGTCGCGCAACGTGCGCGACTTGAACTGTGCACAAAGCAAGTATTCACCCGAATATTAGCTGTGCAAAAGAATTTCGCTAAAAAAAGGGCAGTAATCACTGTTGAAAGGACTGCCATGAGCGGGAAAGCTGCACATGGGTGTACATACTGGGAACGAGAACTAAAATTTTGTCACTAAATATACACGTATTAACAACAAGGCATCAACGAAATTCTTTCACTAACATAGATGGGGTAGTTTAAGTCATAAACATTGAACAGGAGATACTACATAAACATGGAATTTTTAAAAAAAGAAAAGACAAAAAGGCATAATTACTTATTATCAGGATAAGATATCTTTTTAACTCGTTTTTGTAATAGTACACAAGTCAATTTCCTGGCGTTGAAGGTGTCCTAAGGAAGTGGGCATGCAGTGCTCTAGTCTATCGGAACCATGGTTTGTGCGAGAAAAAATTATTAACCATGGGTCTCTGTTCCTAACATTATATTGCTATTCATAGGCTTCCTGAGATCACGTAATTTAAGAAAAGTTCATTTTTATATTTTAAACTGTGCTTATATATCATAACTAGATTAACCTGAAAACTGTGTTGCAGTGGAAGCACGTTTAGCGTTTGGAAAAACTCGGCCGTGTGTGCGTCATAAGAAGCGTTTGCAATGTGGCGGATGGCCTTGTTTTGCAATAAAGCGACCTTGTTAATGTTGCCTTGTTATGTGTTTCCCCATACCAGGTTGCAGTAATTCTTGTGAGGCGCAAACATAGAGCTGTAAAGTAACAATTTAACCTTGGATGGAAGTACCTGCCGAAATTTACTATGGACACCACATGCTTTTGACGATCGCTTACCACATGATCGACTTGTGTATTCCAGTTCATGTGTTGATGAAAAATCACTCCCAATGTCTTTACCTCCTGCACAACTTCTATGTTTTCTGATCCTAAGTATAAACTGAGGTTACGATTCACTATGTTTCCTATAGGTGTAAACAAAACAGCTTTTGTTTAGAGGCACTTTATTTCCAAGCAATTTAATTTCCGTCCATTTTAATATCTTTAGTAATTCGATATTAGCTCATCAAGTGAAGTCGTGGAACATTTGTGGACTGAAAGAGGAGGGACAGTGTCATCTGCATATATAATAACTCGGCCTTTTTATTCAGCTCCCTCACTCCCTCAACACTGGCTTTGCCTTCTCTGTTCACAGCGAGCCCAACGTCGCCCAGGCACTTTGTCAGGCCGCGGGAGGCCGCCACTTTCTCGGTTACACACACTGGCCTCACAAGATCATTCCTAAGCTGTGCTTACGACAGCCGGCATCGGAAAATTGCGTATGAAAAAGGTGATTGGTGCTGCTTTGGACCCCTTTGCGCCGCGGGCACTGGTGCGCGGAGCCGCTGGCGCATTTCTTCGGCAATGTTCAGTCCTTAACCGGTGAGCGACGGAACTAGGTCATATCCAGGTTTTAAGGACGCGCCGACCCAGGCAATGGCGCTGGCCCTCCAGCCGTTTATCCTCGCGACCGACACTGACTTCCCGGAGGGCTACGTCAGCACCGGGGGAGATGTTGCGTTGTCTGTGTACTGTGAGCAAGATGGACTGAAATAGGGAAGGAAAGAGACGAAGACAGCGCGGGGGTTTTTCGACGAGCTAGCTGGTTTGAAGTAGAGGAGGAAGAGGACGTTTCGTTACGGGAGGCAGGTCAGCCATCTTGACCAACCATCCGTATGCCCGGAAATAAAGCTTCGCTATCTACACGTAACAATATATGTCTAGGTGTGCTTTTGTTGCCTCGAAGACGTAATACTTATTTTATTTATTTATTTAAAACATACTGGGGTCTTGAAAGTACCAAGCAGGAGAGGCACGAAAATTCAGTGGCAGACGCACGTAAGCATGATAGATGGTAATGACAACAGCCGTACACAAAATACCAAAAAAAAGATAAATTATTCATACAGAGATGTCATCAGGACCTTAAACAAGGTTAACACGACCTTCAGAACAACGCAAAAGGGGTCGAACGCCCTATTACACACTCACAATATACAATAAACAATAGAGGCATAACAAAAAATGAAACTACAGTACAGACAATATGACACTTTCAAAATCGCTCCAGGACGGAGATGTGAAGACAGCTTCATGTAGTGAATTCCACTCCGATACCTAACGCGCGAAAAACGAATTTTTGAACATGTTTACGTGGGCTCCACACAACAGCAAATCGCGCGTGTGCCGATATCTGGTCGGGCGTGACTAAAATAGTGAATGTATAACGTTGCATTTACCTTTGAAGAAACAGTATAAAAATGCAAAGAAAAAGCTTCAGGCGATCAATGTTTTTAGTCTATGTTCCAGGGTTGAAATGTTGTTTTCCAGAATTAGAGAAGTTGGGGAGTCAGTGGTCTCATGTATTTTAAAAATGAACTGTATAGCGCGTCTCCGCACCAGTTCAAGCCGGTACTTATCTTTTTTTTTACTGAAGGGCCCAACACAACGGAAGCGTATTCCAGTTTACGAAGTATTATCATTTTGAAGACCAGAAATTTAACATGCGGTAGTGCAGCCTTGAATTTATTGCTGTAAAAAGCCTAACTTGTGCGTGGAAGATGCGCAGAGTTTTTCTGTATGCTCCCAAAGCACGTTTACTAGCTTTTTCCTACCACTGGTGCATCATTTATAGAATAATAATATTGAAAGGGCTGTCTTTGGCTCGTTACACGAAATAGGACTGTTTTGTCGGACTTTCAGTTCATACCCCAGGTAGCGCACCATTTAGTAGTTCCTGTCAAACTGCATGTTTAACAAAAGTTGGTTGTCTGGGCCCGTGATTTATTTTGAAATAAAAGCAGTCGTCTGCAAACAATTTCATTGAAACTATATGGTCAATGGCAGATGTTATGTCATTGATGTAAATTTAAAAAAAAGCTCGGTCCCAAAACAGTGCCTTGTGGAGCGCCAGATGTCACGCCAAGACTTTCAGATGCGCACTCATCGATTGCTACAAACTGTGTTCCGTGTGTTATATATGGCTTGATCCACTTAATAATAAACGCACGAAGACCTAAAGAAGAAAGCTTAGTGAGAACTTTATCATGGAGTACGCAATTGAAGGTTTTACTGAAGTGAATAAAAACTAATTCTATTTGGCTGTATGAATCTAAAGCTTGTGCGGTATCATGAGTGGTTGTAACAAGTTGAGTAGTAGTAGAAATGCCTTTGCAGAACCTATGTTGGAACTCGGATAGGGCGCTGTTTGTTTCCAGAAATTTGTTGAAAAATGAGGCCATGATGTCTTCCAGAATGTTTCAGCAGGTTGATGTATGTGATATGGGTCGATAATTTTCCATTTATAAGTTAATTCCCCTTTTAAAAACTACCACAACACGGGCTAGGCGCCAACCATCAGGCACGACTGAGTGGCGCTGGCATAAACGAAAGATGGCAGTCAAAATGGCGATATCGGCTTGGCATAACGGCCCAAAAACACATTTGGAATAAGGTCTGGCCCTTCTTATGACTTTTCTTTTATATCCAGCTGAAGTGCAAGAACGCCTTTAAAAGATATAAAATCAGGTTCAGTATCAGTCTCATCGGTAAACGGCCGGCTGTTTTGAGTCTGGGGAGCCAAGACCGAATGAAAATACTAGTTCATTGTGTTATGAAATGGCCTTCGGTTGGGTTATAAGGACATTGTTTTGTTCAATTAGCTCTAAGAGCCCCAGTGATTTAAATGTCACAGTCATTAATATATCGCAGTCATTAAAATATTTGCAATAATAGCGAAGCCTTCTTTGCGCACGCATCTGTGGCCACTGTGTCTACCAACTAGCCCAACACCAAGCTTGATTGAAGCTGCTGCTCCAGCTGTGGCGTTGCTCTCCCGTGCGGCAGGGTCACTTACGAAAGCAAATAGTTGCACTCGCCCGAGCGTATAATGGCCGACACCACCCCTACATCATTCCGAAGAGAATTCCACGCATCGTGCACATGGCCCGGTTAAGTTGTCGATTCCAACCGAGAAAAAGGCGGAGCGGATTATGGCGTAGGCGGCGCGTGTGTTGCACGAGTTAAGAAGGGGGACGTGGACATCGCCTTGGGCAGCACTCACGTCCGTCCGGCAATAACGCGAGTGCAATATAAACTTATCCTCCCCTTCCGCTTCGATCAGAAGGAATCAAAGGTGGTGATCCCTGGTTACGATAACAGCCCCGGCAGAGCGACACCATTGCCTTCGAAGACCGGCCGACCGGTGGTTAGCGGCCCTCATGGGAAATGTCTGCGACGCGTTTCTAGAATTGCTATCACTATTCACCCGTGTTGTTCCCCTTTTCGGCAGGAGCCAAGGACGGCTGACATGCCGTAACGCCAAATCGCGACGCCTAAAAAACGTAGAATATTTCGCCGTTGGTGGTATAAGAAAAAGCGAGATGAAGTTCTCGAAGTGTCGAGGCCGACGAACCAGGCGACCAGTGAAAGGCAAAACGAGAGCAGGGACGAACTTTGTGGAGCAGCACAAAAAATCAATATCCCGACTCTACCGCTTTCATCTATATCACGCAGGGATTCCTCCAGTGCGCTTTCTTTTGTGTGGCGCGAAGTGTTCGCTATTCCCCCTCGAACACAATGCATCGTGAAGGACGGCTCATAGCGGTCTTTTTATCTTATTTTGTGCAGAGAACTTCGTGCCTGCGTGCGCCACAAAAATCAAACGCTCTTCTTTGAACGAATATTTTTTAGTCCAGTGCGCTTCATTCTGCCTTTATGTATCAGATAGAGATACAACAGAAGGGCGAAAAGCCAAAACACATGACAACTGACACGGCGCTGACTAGCAACTGACCAGAGTTTATTCCGAAAAAGAAATCCAGACCCTACACCAGTGCGACCCTCGCAAGTGGGAAAAAGGAAAAGAGCCTGCGCTTGACCCTCATTGCGTCCAACGACTGCCTACGGACTATGCATCACAGAAAGACGGACTATGTATCGTGTAGCTCCGACACTAAGCTTTTTTTTTACTCTTGCGTTTCGACAGAAAACTTGAGCGTCTGCTCTCTAGACTCTACAGTAATTTTGCAAGATTTTGAGCTCCGCCGACAATGTCGTGGTTGCTAAAAAAACTCAGTGGTGGTGATCCCTTCTCGCACAAAGTGGCGCAAGTACGGTGCATACTTTACTCCGCATTAAATACGTTTCTATTCTCTGAGGGAGGACCAAAACAGGACCAACTGAAGTCAGCGATAATTAGTTCCGTGGAAGAAACACGGGCGCCAAAGCCGCAAACATCGAGTTAACGCAAGGTTTTCTTTCGTTCTTTTCCTTCCATATCATAGTAGTTCAATACGCCATAGCTTCGTAGGGCCTTACGAACGCGCTGAAAGAATTTTGCCCTCAGGTCCTCAATCTTTTCATGCCGTAAGCAAGAAGCACGTCCAGCAATACTTAGACCGCGCTAAGCCCTTGAGGTCCCAATTTTGTGACCGTGTTTGTACATTTCCCCAACAAGTGGACGTCTTTATAGTAACTCCAAGTACAGTGCGGGGAAGCTATTTCACACCTTGAATGGTAGTACATTGTTGGTGGCATGTTTGTGCCTGCATCAATGGTTGTTTCTACCACCTCAAGTACTTTCCATTATAAAAAAACAGCCTCAACTAGGGGAAAACCATCAGACTTTCTGAAACTGGGCGGAGGCACTTGTTGCTCTAGCAATGACGGCAGAGGCACTATCATTCGCCAGCTCTAACACCCGGTTTTACTCGTAATACCGGCAGTAGTGCTGCACGCACAGGTGCCGTTCCTGGCCCCAACTTGCAGCGCCAATACCGGTGCCGTAGATAGTGAGGCGCGCTGCTCGACCACCAGTTATGCTGTTTCTCCAGCCTTGCGCACCTAGTAGAAGCTGCGACACTTTTTTAAGTTTGAATGATGTTTTCAACAACACGTTCCTATTCTTGTATGTAAATAAAAAAATGGCATTTTGGTTTTGCGTAATTGTTGACAGCGTTCCCTTTGGTTGCGTACTTCACTCCGACAAGGCTGGAAGAAGAAAAAATTCTGCTTTCAAGTGTTGTAGCGCTAAACCAGCAAAGCTGTTTCTATTGAATGTTTTTAAAGTGGTGCCCTTACATATGGGATGGAGAACATTCATTTGACCAAAATTTCTGGTTGGTCTGTTCATGTTGGTCTGTTCATTGTTCAAGGCGTCATTGTTATGAGGCATGAGCAGAGGATACGCTTTTGTATTTCGTCGCTATCTGCAGCGAAGCAGCCGGACACGTGGCCAGATTGTATTCTCCCGGACTCTCAACCACACCATCACAAAATACCTTTAAAGGATGTTTTATACAGTTTACAGTGTGCACGAATTCGTGTAGTGGCCCGAGGCTGAACCAAACATCGTAAATGGCAAGCATATGGCATAAATTTTATAGTTCGATGGGGGGAGTCGCTAAGACAGATACAGCCCAAATCTAAAGACTGCAGGCTTTAGATTGGCCGCAGGACTAAGCAACTCGGAACATGCAATGCGCTAGTGCAGCGCCCTTGAGCGGCACTGTAGCTACCCTTCTACAGTATGCGGTTCTTGAACAAATCGTTGTGAATTCCAGGCTTTGCGGGTTGTGGTAATCTACCTTAATACGCTGAGGTCTCAGTAAGTAGTCCTTTTTTTGCTATATTGTCACGAAGCCAAAGATGACGCAGTTGTCTTTACAAAAAACAAATTTCCTGCATGGAACTTGTGCTTCCCTGACAACAGAGGCGGCGACGCAACACTCAACAGTTACATGTGAAGGCGAGTATCGGCGAATCGAAGTCTGTTGGTCTGTTCATTTGGATGGCCTCGAGCCATCCAAATAAAAACATTTGTCTGTCTGTCTGTCTGTTCATGTGAGCTCGTTCACCATAATTGGTATGTGCTCCAAAAATTTTAAACTTGTAGGTCCAGCATTGTGTCCTGTGCGTTGAGGTGAATTTTGAAAATCCTGCTCACTCTTGCATGTTTTTAGCACAAAATCGTGAAATTTGTTTTTGGGCCTTTGTGTGGGCAACAATTTTAAGCAAAAACAAAGTTGATATGTAAACGGGCTGCGTATTTATTTAGAAATTCGTAAAAAACATCTAATTAACCCTAAATGCGAACCAGCCCTATTAGGCGTGTGTCAGGCGATACTCCGCAATGCAGTTTTTACGTGTACACGTCGGTTACTTATATCAGAAAAACCCAGTTTGGTTATTGAAATGGGCCTTCAATTATACCAAAGAATAATATATTTGAGGAGAAGGAGGTCGAGGAAGATGAGGAGATGGTTAGGTCGTTTATCTTGAGCCGTTAACTGGTGTAGCCGTTAACTCGCACGGGGGTGCGTCCTCAGTCCAGGAAAGAAAAAAAAAACTTTATTTTACTCTCTCAGGGCGTAATTTTAAAAACCAAATCCAGGGCCATCTCCACTAACGGGAAATCGGGGGAAGGGCGAAGCATGCAGTGGATAGGTGTGTTCTTGGCGCCTTGGCGTTTTTGCCCAAGGAGATAAAACTGTTGGGGTCCAGGGGCATACAGCTTAGCTGTAAAAGTCTTTTGTCTATGAATCAAGAAGCTCTCTAGCACGAGGCGTCAACGAACGTGTCGGTGCTTTTTCATGCGCGATACGAAGCGCTCCAGTTCGAGGGGTGAATGAGTGTCCGGTGTTTTTTTAGTGCCCGTTACGTTGTAGCGCGAGGCGTAAAGGAGTTTCCCAGTGCTTTAGTACCATGGTTACATAAGACGATGGTTATGCCGGCGGCAGAAAACGCCAACAGCCACAACACCTAAGGGGCCTCGCCGTGATATTGACGAAGCATCTCTAAGTCGCGCAAGGCTTGAACCTTAAAAAAACTGGAGGATTTTTTTCTACCTAAGCACTCAAGGCCACACCACCACGCATTGCATTAAATTTTAAATTGTTTATTTACATGTTCAATCACCGCTTTTAATTTTGGTAATAGTAGTAATCGTCATGTCCATCTACATCGTCGTCTTCCTCATAGATGACTGGCGGGTCGGGATTCTTTTTTCCGCAGGCTTTCACATTTCTTCCAAAGCGGGACGCGTCAGCTGGCACTAGAACCGGCGGCAACGGGCTTCGCAAACTGGGCACCTGTAGCGATGTCTTGTGCTCCCCCAAGAGGCACAAACGCACGTGAACTGTTTTCTTGGCATTTTTGCAAGCACCACGCTCAAGCCTTAATGACAGCGGGCGGTCCTCGTAAAACGGGAGCTCACGTGCGCATTAAATGGTGGGAGTAATTATGACCCGCAGTTTTTTGATGACTAAGAACACACCGCACACCTGACGGCCAGAAACAACAGCTCTGCTGTTAGAGATTTGGTCATACCCAGTATCTCTGGGATGATTCGAATGTTTTCCTAAAATCTGAAGCTTGTATGACTAGCGATTTGACTAGGACTTGACATCCCCCGTTGCGCCGTTTGAGCCAGTTAGGGGTGTAATTGAAAATTGTTTAGCCAGTGGTGAGGCCAGCGGAGCCTCACTGTGAAAGCCTTACAGGGTTCCTCGGGGTTTCTTTAGCTCGTATTTCTCTGAAAAAGAAACTCATGTTTTACATCATTGACCGGAATTATGTTAAAGAAGGTGGAAGAACACGTAAGATATTCCGATATGCGGATTCGTAGAATGTGAGTTCGTTCTGGCGAAACCCTGAAAATGCCTTTTACGTATAACTTAAGGGTTACACATATCGGTATAAACCACTTTCAAAGTGCACGCGGAATAACCATAATTTTGCGAAAACAGAATTTCAACTTTTTAAAGCGAAGCTTTTTACCTGCTACCACTCAAAGGTTCTATCGCGACCGTTGGTCCCAACAGAAATCTCCTGCGAACAAATAAAAATGTTTAGTGCCACCGCCAAAAAACCAACCTGGAAAGAATAAAAAAATGGAGCGAGAGCCCGCGTTGTCACACCGATTGAGGTAGCAGCCCACCCTGAAACGGGGGAGACAGACGGTACATTCACCGATCGCATCTGCGGGTTTTGCACCCCTGCGTTTTTGCTGAATGTCGCGTGATAGCATCACGCGATCTCCTGCGCCGATGTGCGCTCTGGCCCGTTGCACATGTAGCGGCTCTGTGCGCGCCTTGCGCATGCGCTAGGAGTTATAAAAATGAAACGAAGCTCACACCAACGCATGACATATCACTTCTCCCCCGCCTCTGCCGCCGATCTTGTCACCTCCGTCGGCGGAGGCAGAGACGGATGAGGTGTGAGGTAGTCCAAAGCCGGGTTTCAGACTTTTTTACTTAAAAAAAGAGTTTCCACTCATGTGCTTCACAAATACAACTGAATCAACCACCATTCATGAATCATGCGTTGATTTATTGTTAGGAAGATTATCTCTTAGAAGTAATGTAGGGCGTGGTTAGGTACATTTCACTTGTCTCTAGTTTCGCTTTGTGTAGAGTCACGTGTGTGATTTCAAGTAATGTCGCGTAGATAATCGTTGTGGGTGTCATTTACAGCTTCTGTTTCCAACCACCTTCACACCGTGGATTGGCGGTAATTTTTTTCTCCATTGATGAAATTACCCGCAGCGCCCGATCTGCGCCACAGTGGAAAGGGAGCACGGCTTCGTCAAGCTATCACAGCTGTTTTTCACAACTCCGTTTTCATGTGTATTTTATGAACAGAAAAAAAACCAAAATTATCATTATCATTTGACCCGCCTCAACGAATCCCGCTACACATACGCAGAAATCTTAAGGTTGTTCCCGACGGCAAGCATACATACAGGCCGCCTAGAGGCGAAGCCCCACAGCTTAAGAAGAAATACGCAGGAGCCTGTCATACCCGATATACGGATATCACTCATAACCCCAAGACACCCGGCACCACCCTGGTCCAACACGACTCCAAAGGAGACACTGACACTTCAGCAACGTACGTAACTTATCTACAAGGTCGGCAGACGCCAATGCTACCACCACTCACCAATGACAACCGCATCTAACCATCATGTCGGACTGGAAGTGAGCCTGCCGGAGATATCAAGATGGGCTGGGAGCACCCGAGGCCATCCCAATATACAACGGCGGCCCGAAAACATAGAAGTAGCCATTGTCTGGACTCCTGGCACTCGGATCTTGTTGAGAGAGAGAGAGAGAGAGAAATCCGTGATTTATCTTAGGCCTAAACTAAAGCAGTCTTGCTGTCTACATCTTGTTGGGAACGAAGCGGCTCACGCTGCCGCCCGAGAATTGCACTCGCGGGCTTTCTCAACCTCAACCCAAGTTTTCCTGAGAGGCGCGTACCGTCAACCTACCCACCTGGCACCCCTCGATAACAGCTGCAGCTCACCTCTATCACATCACACCCACACGAGAACATAACCACCCACCCCAGCGCACGTTATTTAAGTACGAAGCAGATATCTACCGCAGACTACAGACTGAAACATTTTACAACCACACCTTTCTCGCGCATATCCACACACCCTGGGAATGGCCGCGCTGCAACACCACTCTCACAAAGTATCACCTCGTCTATCCCTTCCCACGTGACCCGGACCCCATCCACCCGTTTTCTTGTAAAGGGCTGGTGCAATGAGCCCTGCAATCAGCAAATTCTCGCGGCCTCCGGGACGTAGAAAGCTTACACCCACCCCTAACTCTCGTCATTTTCGTGAATAAGCGGTTATTCCTCCTACTCCTGCCTATTACTTCCAAAACTGCAGCCTTAGTATAGTATAAAGGTCCTCCCGAAAGTTGCACTGTCTGGGTCTGCATTTTTGTTTGGGTGTTAAACTCAGTTGTGCGTTTATGTTTTTATACATACAAGCATACACCATACATACATACATATATACGTACATAAGAGAAGCATACATACATACATACATACGTACATACATACATAGAAGCATACATACATACATGCAAACATTCATAGGCCCATACACGCATACATACGTGCATACGTACACACATACATAAATTTCACATACGTACATACCTGCATACATACATACATACATACATACGTGCGTACATACATACATATATACATCGTACGTACGTACGTACATACATACATACATACATACATACATACATACATACATACATACATACATACATACATAAGTGCACATAATGTACCCTGGAGCAATAGGAGTCCGAGCAGGGTTAACAGTTTGGAGTGTAATATGAGTCAGAGAACCCTGACCCTCAACTAAGCGCCTCCTGTCCCCTTATATTGAGACGAGGTCCACGACCGCTTCCGAAGTTTGCACTGTGCACTGGAGTAAGATATATGGGGGATAGATTAAGGTTCGGCAGCAGTGACGTTGTTTACAGTACACCCACTGCTTGGGAAATGCATGGGGTGAATCGCGTTTCGTGCTCGTTGTCCCAGTGCCTCATTTTTCCCCGAGAAGGGATGCAGCGTCTGGTTCTAGCTAATTACGAGCGGCGGCCTTTTATCATCAACCAAACTGCATATTCTCTCCTGTCGGCCGTCCTATGTAGCCTCTATAAATTATCCCCAGCCGGGTGTTCTAGTGGTCAGTGGCTTGGGAAAGGGGAGTCGGTGGGAGTGAGGCAAGGTAATGCGCACTTCTTTGTATGGGGAACGCCGACGCAGGCAAATAAAGGGGCAACGGGCATTAAAGAGTGCACCGTTCTTAAGAATGCATGACGTTGTCCCTAGTTGCAAGCTGTCGAGCATCCTACTTACCCAAAAAGCAACGAATAAAAAAACATTTCAGTCAGGTATATTTCGGCCTGACCAGAGACAAATATTCAATTTGTTTTATCGAAACTTTAAAGAACGATGCAAACGGTGCCAGAAAAATGACTGGGTAGCCATGGGCAAAATAGAAACCCCCCTGAAAGAGATTTTTACGACGGAGCTCTACATTGCGAGCCGTACCAAAATTGTAAGTTGGGCTAGTTATTAGGGGTTCATACTGAAAAACAACAAGCGTAAGAAAAAGACAAAGCCGAGGAATGCTACAAACCCAGAGCTGCGCAGCGCTCTCCTTCAAGGACTTTTCATTTTCCAACTTAGCTTCCGAATGCGACTCGCGTGGCTGTGCACATGCTTTACCCGACACAACCGTGCTGTTCAAACATACTAATAGCATACAAGAAAGGTGAAAGAGGCTTTTTACATTTCGATATGGTCAATGTTGCGTCAGGCAGCCTACTTTAACCTTGCACGAAAGGGAAATCTGGTATCTTGCAGAGCGTGCGACTTGACTTGATGCAGACTTGAGCGCGGATGCCTTCTGGGATTGAATTATGTTAATGTGTGCGGTTTTTTGTACTGAGAAACGAGGCCCAGGAATGACATTTATTGAAGCGTTCTAGAAGAGAGAGAACAGCAAACACAAGATGATGATGATCGTGCACATAGATGATGAAGAAACACCGCCGCATCGGCTGGTGCTGATAAATGTGTGTAGATACGAAGCGAACTGCCACAATTGTCCTCCGAAGTTCTCTATTGCCGGGAATGTGGTGAAGTATGCTCACACTATATATATTTGCTTTTTCAATAAAAACATCCGTTGTTAGGCTACGCTGTGCTTACACCCTTCGTTGGGCTGGTCCTGCTTGCAATGGCTGTTTTGAAGTTTGCTATTGGTATTCGCTGTTTATTTTTATGACTTATACACAAATAAAACGAATAAATTTTATATAGATAGGGATAAATAAATTCAAACTCAAACAATTTAAATAATTTTAGGCCTCTAAGAAGGTGGCTGTTTCCCCCTCCTACTTCATTCCCACGACACAGAGCGATCACGGGAGTGTTATTCCTTTCACCTCACTTAGATAGGAAGCGTCACATGCAAATTTCACTTCAAAGTAATCCGCAGGCTTTCTCACTCATTTGTCACTCATTACTGAAGTCATTTCTCTAATTGCACCCCGGGAAGCAGAAAATCAGGAAAGGGAGTTGAACACTTGTGGTATTTGTTTTTTGTGGGGTACACAGAGCGACCACGTGCGTGTTATTCCTTTCAGTCATTTAAACGAAGCTCACACGCAAATTTCACTTCAAAGTATCCGCAGGCTTTCTCCCTCGTCACTCTCATTACTGGTCAAATTTCTCTAAGCACCCTCGGGAAGCCGAAAATCAGGAAAGGGAGTTGAACATCTTGTGGTATTTGTTTTTTGTGGGGTTTTGTGCTTTTTTTATATTTCTGGGTTGTTGCCATCTCTTTTGGCTGACGCGTGCGGAGTCTGGTCACAGGGAGGTTATATGTTCCCCGTTTTAAATGCGAATGCATTTCTTAGTCGGGGTTGTCGTGCTCCGTCGGCGTGCGCCTGCATTCCTCCAGCGCGAGCGCACGTGAGCGCGCGCCTCGTAGTTCTGCCTTCGTCGTCGTCTCGGCGTGGCGGACCCGCGGCGCTCGCATCGCGGAGCTCGGGCGGAGTAGCGGAGAGTGAGTGGATAGGAGGAGCGCGCTCGGGCGTGTGAGGGCGCTCGCATCGCGGAGCTCGGCGGGCTCTCTCTCTCTCCGCGTACCCTCTCTCCACTCGCTGCGCTCGGAATCTATATAATGCAGTGGAGCGCGCGCCTGGCGCCTTGATAGCGATGGAAGTCGGTGAAGTCGAATCCCTCGCGGCAACGATACCGCAAGCACGAAGAGTAACACAATGCAACCTGAGCATTACACCTCCCGCTGGCGGTGACGTCACGGCAATTGCTTCAACGTCATCATCGGTGGAGGACTCACACTCTCGTCTCTCTTCATTAAGTACACCATTAATAATAATTACTGGCACCGAACTCACGGTGCACCCAATGCATTCGCTTCACGATCCCCTTCGGGGAGGTGGGGGGATTTTTTCCTGATTAAACTTCAGTGAGTAAACACTCGTCCTGTGGTTCTTTGGTTTGTGTGCCGTTTTCAGTGTTCCGCTTTTGAATCTTTAAACTGGAACGTTGATGCCTGCTTCACAAGCTCGCGTCCGCCGCAGTTGTAGCACTATCTGTAAGCGTTGCCGTTGCTGTCAGCTGCTTCAGTTTTGTGCTTTTGTCTACTCGCGACACTGAAGACTACCAGAGGTTACGGAACCGCGTTCAGCAACTTGTTTGCGAAACTGCAAAGTGTGGGCCACAAAGTCAAGGATACAAAGTACAATGATCTTGTAATGTGCAACGATCTTTAAAACTCTGGCGTCTTAGAAATTCGCGACTCTTTTTAGGGCTATCCCATACAAAAATGCCTTATGTGCGTCTATTGAAAAATGTATGGTGAGCTATGGCCGCCTAAGGGTCTCTAGGGTCACCCATAAAAAGGCATAAATTAGGCTATAGCCATCTGTTGAAGTTTTTATAGATCCTGCACTAAAGACTGTAAACCATACAATTCCTCGTTAGACGATTATAGAACATCCTAGTGTGTTCAGTTTATAGTCACAGTTATTCAGGTACTGTAGCCAGCTAAAGAAACATGTATGGCTAATTTCTATAGACCAGCCGAGGCAAAGCTCTTTTGGCTGGCTATAGACCATTGTTTAGATTGAAGTATACAGACTTGAAACCATTTGATCAGCTGTCTTTTGCCAGCTATTGCAAAAAATATGTCCTCAAGCTAAAGAGAGACAGCCACAAACGCTTTTTTGGCTGGCTATGGGCTGTTGTTTAGCTCTAACTCTAGAGACCCAAAACTATTCAGCTGTCTTTTGCCAGCTATTGAAACGAGTTCGTCCTAAAGCTACAGAGAGAAAGCTATAAAAGCTCATTAACTGAATATAGGGCCGTTGTTAGCTCTAAGTCTAAAAACTTGGAACCATACGGCTGTCTTCTGCCAGCTATTGGAGAGAATTTGCTTTAAAGTTAAAGAGAGCCAGCCATAAAAGCTTCTGCGGCTGGGTACCGTACAATGTATAACTGTAAACCTTTAGACGTGTGATAATTAAGCAACATTTTGCCCACATTAAGAAAGCGTTTGGCGCAGAACTTACACGCCTGCATCCATAAAGGCTTCTTTAGCTAACTACAGAGTAACATAAGGCTCCATGTCTCCGGCCGCTAATAGAAAACTGTTAGCCTATAAAGGAATAATTCAAGCAACCCATTAAATCCTATTCTGCTGGTTCAATATGACTTATGACGCAAAATTCATATACTCATGATTTACCTAGCTACATCTACAACACAGATTGGATAACAGTGATGAGGTTGATCGCTTGTTATATGAACGCATTAGTTCAATAAGGTTAGGTACTGATTATACCAACAATACGGGAAAAGTACAATTAAAGGAAGCTACTGATTAACGCTCAAATTCAGGTTGCAACTTCAGATACGCGTTGGAAAAGCTTGCAAATGAACGTTGACCAAAAGACATATAATTTCGGAGAATTCTCCTCTGCGGCCCTTCGCTGCCGCGGTTCAATTGAAAAAGTGGGCTTCTCTGAAAACGGCCCTCACAGTGTCGAAGCAGATTGGAAATAACTTTCGCGGCCCACGGTACGCTCTCTCAGAAATATAGTGGAAGCTGCGAACAACTGCATTGTTTCTACCGCGGAGCCCACTTTCAGATTAGTCATTGAGTAAGGGGAAGAGTGACCGACGCTGGACCGAAGGAGACGCTGTGAAGAAATTCTGGGAAGCGATGAAAAGGTAGAGGGGACACCCCTGCTTTCTGTTTTGTTTTCTGTTGTTTGTTTCGCATACTGGTTTTTGCGATCGGTACCGAAGGACGCGGCCGTGCGGCCCGCGCTGTGTTAGTATTCTTGCGCGCAGAAATGCCAATGACAGACAATTTTCCGTGAGTACTAAGAACAGATACAACTTTTTCTGATGCAGAAAACAAAACGATGAGCGATCTTGTATGTGCACAAAAAATTACCAGCGAACAAGTTAGAAAATGATCGAAAGATGGGCACGTATCTCCGCACTATTGCTATCGCGATGGACCCGCTTATACCTGGATGTGCTCAGTCAGACACATTTCGTCTCCTTGCTCATGTGCGCGGGCATGGCACGTGTTGCCTGGTGCTGGGAATTGACGACTCGACGGCAATGTGCTCGTGTAGATGGTTGACGCCAAGCAAATGTGTCGCTTTTCGGTGTCGTAAATTTCGATGTTTACGGTGACAGTGTTACAATTAATTCAACGTCAACTTCAAGTCATGCGAAAATGAATACCTGCGATACTGTGACAGAATTTTATCGTACGCAAAACTCTAGTGTGGGTGATCTTATGAACATGAAGAGACTCTATAGTGCGAGAAATGCAGGACTTTTTTTGGTGTTCACGAATACTTTTCTAAACTACCCTTCACCACATGGGCATTGCAACGTACACAGAAGTGAAGATTTTGCCGCGGTGATGTGACAAAAATAATTATTTTTTAGCGAACTGAGAAAACTTACAAGGAACTAATTGAGTGAACTTGGAAAACCGTTTTTTATCATTGCATTGTGTGCGATCGTCTTCATTGTTTTATTGAGAGTGCAGTTGTGTTCGTTGAGTACTGAGTGTAATGAACGACTTCTGAGTGTTCTCTTTTCTGTGGACTACACAGCACCTGTAGGTATTTGTGTCTCGGCGGGCGTTCGCGGGGAAGGTGCCGCGTAGTGTGGCTGTCCGGCGAGTCACGTAAGCGTGGGCCCGAGTGTTGGAATGCGTGCGCTGTGTGTTTCGATCGGCGTATGTGAACAACCGTTTACTGGCGGCGAAGTAGCGTAGAGAATAGCCCTTTATGTAATGAATGGAATGAATAAACCCCTTGATTTTGCTTTCCTTGAATACCTGTGTTTAAGCCTTTTGTGAACGAAAACTGGCGAAGTATTTGCAATCGCAATCTTGCAACTCCCCCTATATCGCTGAAGTGTTCACGGAGCATATATTACAGAATGCAGCTAGGCACACAACCTAAGTACTACAGGAGAAGTTCTAGAGGTCTGCATGGCTCTATGCCGGCATGGGAGGGTGCTAATAATTTCTCAGCGGCTGCTGCTGTCGCTGTGTTTCAAGTAGTGGTGATTCTCTTGTGGCTGCAGCCCATGTAAAAATATTATATGGTCGGCGATTGAAAAACCTTCTTATGGTTGTCTTTAGCTATTTGGCCCAATTATCTTTAGACATTTTTATGGCTGTCTTTAGCCATTCCTATCGACATTCCTATGGGTGTCTTTAGATTCTTCTATAGCCATAGTGATATCGAAAGAAGAGCTAAAGACAGCCATAGACCCGGCTATAGAAGAAGCTAAAGACACCCATAGGGATTTCGATACGAATAGCTAAACAAAACCATAGAATCGGCTATTGAAGAAGCTAAACACACCCATAGGAATGTCGATACGAATAGCTAAAGACAACCACAGAACCGGCTATAGCCGACGCTTGAAGACACCCACAGGAATGTCGATACGAATAGCTAAAGACAACCATATAACCGGCTATAGAGGAAGCTAAAAACACCCATAGGGGTGCCGATAAGAATAGCTAAAGACAGCTGTAGAACTTGTTATACAAGAAGCTAAAGACACCCATTGGAATGGCGACACGAATGGCTAAAGAGAGCCATAGAAAAGTCTAAATATTATTTGGCCAAATAGCTAAAGACGACCATAAAAAGGATTTTCTATAGCCGACCATACAATATTTTTGTATAAGATGGGGCCTATCCACTGAAATATTCAATTACAAGGAGAAGATCGAATCAATATTTTTCGGTTAACGCACCAGTAATAAAAAATAAACTATCCGTGCGTGAACTTCTAGCTGCAGCAAACTTGCAGTGTATTTTTATAGCAACACAGCAATCAAAATAGTTCCACACGCTCAAAATAAGAACAACACCTTTGGTGCTCTAAAAGGGCACTCGCGTTTGGCCCTTTATAATTCTCCTTTCGCGTCAGCGTCTATAAGGCACGAGTAAATCGTTACGATAAAACAGTTCGACAACTCTTTGTGCAATATTCAACAGTTTATGAGCCAAAAGTATCCACCTCCCAAAAAAGAATACAAGTACAATTGCTACAAAAACCTTAGGGACGCGCAAGATACACTGCCGTAGTGAATATGCTGAGAAATTTATTTGGTATTCAATACACACAGGCAAGTCAAACAGCACTCAGCGAAATAAATTAGCTAACATTATGCCACTGAGGTGTTCTCTGAACAAAGTAACTTGAGTTACAATGTCCACATGCGCAAATCTAAAAAGATGCCTCTGCGGCACTCAACTACTCTTTAGGTCATTTTAAGTGCATGTTTAAAATTATACATGCGTTCGTGTTCGTAATTTTGGCACCAGTGAAAGATGCCTAGGTGGTCAAAATTAAACCTGAGCCCTACATAACGGCGCGCCTCATCGCGGGCGTAATGTCGGCGCGTTAAACCCCCACAATCAATTAGGATTCAAGCTTGTTCCCTGGTGGGCTCATTGACAAGCACGGCGCAGCATTCTACGAAACAAAACAACGACCGGTAACTGAACACATGGGGAAATAAACATTGTTATTCACCAGACACGTGCGAGATGGGAGGCACGTTCTTATTATCTATGCAATCGAAAAAAATGGCTGCGGCTCAACTCAGCTAACAATGGATATGCAAACCGACAGTTTGGATTAGCCTACTTAAGTATTGGTGTCACTTGTACAACCCCTGATTTAACTGTAATTATTATGCTATACACCCAAACCCTGCCTTTGCCTAAGGTTGGGGCGCCAATTTCCACAGATTTCCAAGACGAACGTCTCACCAGGCAATATCCGCGGTGGAATCAGATGCTTCTTGCCAACGACCGCTCAAAGCCTCCAGATCCCGCGCAACCTTCAGAGAAGACGGCCCGGGCTCGCTCTCATCAATGGCCAAGCTCGCATGCACGTGGCATGTCACGTCATCAGGCGGAAACTAGCTGCGGAGAATGTATGCGCGAAGCCAGCAGGGGTGGCGGCTGCTGCGGGAAACGTTGCGAGTCATGTGATGTGTTGCCAAGAATACTGCGCACCTCCGGTCAAATGAATGTCAAAGTTAACGCCCCGGCGAAACTGTTCGGCGTGATTAGTAAAACTTAAACCTTACACCCAATCAAAGTAATGTTCCCGCAAGAAGGTACAACCGCTAGTCATGACCGCACAATACTTAACTGGTCTCTTCCATGCTTTAGTCTCAACCCGCCGTGGTTGCTTAGTGTCTATAGCATTGTGCTGCTGCGGGCGAGGACGCGGATCTGATTCCCGGCTGTGGCGGTCGCTTTTCTGATGCAGGCGAAAAGCAAAAACGCCCGTGTGTGCGAGATTTCGGCGCACGTTAAAGATTCCCAGGTGGTCAAAATTAATCCGGAGCCCTCCACTACGGCCCGCCTCATCGCCTGCGTGGCGTCGGCGCGTTGAACCCTATCGTATTCCTTCAGTCTCAGCTTATTGCCCGCAAAGCTATGCGTTGACGCTTGTGGAAGTAAATACCGAAGATTAACAAAGCTAAAAAGACATGATAGCTCCCTCATGCAATACGGGAATGGTAAATACTTACTAACTAAACTTGCGGTCCTGATAAGGAGATTAACAGGAAATTAGCACACGTGCGAATGTACTAGGCTGACCTTGCAATTCAACGTTGTTGTGAAGGCTACTGTGCCGATAGAGTATAGGCTACTTAACCACCACCCAGCTGCGTGTGCTTCAGAACATCGGAGGCTTTCCTGAGTAAGAGGTTTATTGGATTATCCTGTCGCCGACCAGCTTCGATCACGGTCTCCATCTGTATTCATTCTTTTGCTCACTTCAGCACGGTTCTAGTATTCTTCATGGCCGCTTCGCTTGCTGCAACGCTAATTTTTGTGTGTGCGCTTTTACTGGGCTTCTCAGCGCATGAAAAAAAGAAGAGTGACTATGAGTCTCCTCCGAGGAACTTTTCCTATGGTCAGTAGCTGAATGCCTGTGTGATCCTTCATCCTGTGGCAGCTACTCTGTGGGTGATGGAACGAAACCGGATTGCCTTTGACGGAGGCTGGGCATGGCTAAGCTCACTGGATCACAGCCTGATGGCGTCAGTCCCGGTGCGCACAAGACAAAATTTGAGGGTAACACTGCCAGAGAGTGATAGAGAGAGAGAGAGAGAGACACACACACACACACACACACACACACAGAGAGAGAGAGAGAGAGAGAGAGAGAGAGTTAGGAGTGGATCTTTAGTTCAGGAAGTCACGTGGTGACCGCGCCGTCATTGCCCGGGTTACAAGAAAGGCTTGGTCCTGCAGCCGACCGCGAGTTAACAGGGTCTCCGACCGCTCAGGGGAAAGGGCATTTGGAAGGCAGGTCGGGGTTTTCCTGTCAGTCCACAATGATATGGCGGAGCGTACCTAATTGATTGCAGAATTTCGCATTGGGCTGCGTGCTGTGTCGAGAACAATACATGCGCTCTTACGGGGTGTACAAAAGTGCCAGTGTAAGTTTGTCTCAGCGTAATTTCTTCAGGTTTGTTAATGGATGTGTGAGAGGAACGAGAGGATGCAGCAAGGAGGCCTGGAATCTCTGCATCTTGTACGTATATGAAGCGCAGGGCCAGACTGACTTCCTGATTCATGAAGGCCAGCCAAAACTGCAACTACAAACTTGAAATATCGGAAGCACGATTATACCGCGGCTTAGGCGCTCACTAAAACTGAATTTTCGTGAGGTGTACCTTTACTGAGGGAAATCGGGGAAATTGTGTCTCCTCAGAGTCGTGACTATATCGATCGCACGTTGACATATCAAAGTGGTTTTTGTTGATATATCTCTCCATAAATATCTGCATAAACGAATTTCAGGGTTTCACTTTCCGGAACGGCGTGCATTGGCATTTCTGAATCCGTTGCGTGGTTTTAGCATTGCAAGTATATGTGCCGGCGATTGATATATCGAATTCTGTTTTCCTGATAAGTGCTACTCACACAGATATGCATAAAAATGCCTAAATATTTCGCCGTATGACGAAACTGAATGGGCCAGAATTTTTTATAGTTGCACCATTAAAGAACTGGAAAATCGTTAAAATTGATTTGGTTTGATTATTTAGAGTTTGAAAGCGCCGACGTCGCACAGACGATGAGGCGCGCCCTAGTGACCACCTGAGGGGGACTTGTAACGAGCGCTGAAATCTCGAACACACGGGCGTTTTCGCTTCCGCATCTATCGGAAAAGCAGCCGCCGTGGCCTGAAATCGAACCCGCGTCCTAGTGCTCAGGAGCACAACGGATTTGCCCCTGGGCCTCCTTACTGTTGACATCAACTCCCAGCCGAACTGCTGGTTCTGGTTGCTTGGTATTTGGGAGTAAATTGGCATCATGGTGCCAATACTCTGTATGGCTTAATATTATAGAAATTATAAAAATTCCGCAGCAGAAACATTGAAAGCCCTGATTTTTTTCAACTGCTTTAATATATCTCAGGCTCGATCACAAATTGAACTGATTTAGTCTTATACTTATTGTATTAATTTTATACTTATTGGATTTTATAATTATTATTTTTAGTGGACTGATTTAGTCTCATCCTTATCCACCGAGCAGACTGCCTCAGCAAGTTGCATGAATGGCGCCACCCGCATGGACCGCTCCCGGCCCAGCAGCTTAAACAAAAGGTAACACCGTACTCGGCTCCCCGAAGCTTCCGCGGTGGCGAACGAACATAGTTATAGTGTTCCCCCCCGCCCCCCAAGAAAGCCTTGTATGTGCCCCGTCTGCACCCGGATAGCTCGGTGACTGCCGTTACAAAACTCGTCATGGCCTAGTGCAGACCAAATGCCCGACCTACGCCTCATTTCACGTTGCTGTCAGCGATGCGTCTTTTGACCTTCCAAACAAGTCGTCAGTACGGCTGAGCGGGAGCCTATTCCGGCGCATTTGACGGTATTCTGAGGGAAGGCCCAGCTCTGAAGCCAACCGGCATAAATATCCCATGAGTATTTCTTTTTACCATCAGAACGAGAGGATGGAGCAAGGAGGCCTGGAATCTCTGCACCTTATACGTATATTAAGCGCAGGGCCAGACTGACTTACTGATTCATGAAGGGGTTTTACTTAAGCGCTTCAGTTCATTGCTAATGTTGTTGTTTTTGATCATTTCTTCCGCAGATTACTTTACCGTTGAGTACGGCGTCTTCCGCCACAATATAGATTAAGAACACACCGGCCAATAGTACAGTGGAAGAGCTTTATTCGCTCTACAAAAGCCCGAAATAAAATTTAATAGTAACCGATAAAAAGACCCGCTGAAATATTACACGGGCTGCCTAAATAGAGCATACGAAAAGTTCTCTCAAGCAGGAAACCATACACACTGCACGTATCACTTCACAACTCTATCACACCACTCACTACAGTTCCACACAGCTCACTAGTACACACAAAGTCTATGGCTGCGTTTTGCCGCGCTGACCTAGAATTAGAGAGTGAATGCGTGTGTGCCGAAGCGAAGGAAAAGCGTGCAAAAAACTTACTCAATGGCGTATATTATCTTCATTCGACTCTAGACATCCCTGCATTCGCGCGCGTTTTTCAGAACCTCTCAAAAACTATAGACCATGGTAAGTACAACATTCTCTTATTCGGCAATTTCAACGTACCCAGCCAGAGGTGAAATCTAGGGGGAAATGTCGGCATTTTTTCCAAAGCAGCACACTTGTTTAACTTCTTCTCGTTCGCCGGATGCTGTCCTCCTTACCGCGCAACGTCCTAGACATCGCTTTCTCCAACTTGGCTTCTTTCCATATTATACAGGATGGAGAAGCCCTTGTCCCTGTGAACCTATATATTATGAACCTTTAACTGTCCCGCTATTATTACCGGTTGCTTATGAGCGGCGCATGGAGACCCCATGTTTCGATTTTTTTCAATGGCGATTATAACGCACCATACAGAACGCTCGACGAGGTAAACTGGGAGCGAGTCTACACATCACTTAATACAGACGCAGCGGGGTAGCATCTCACAAAAATTGCCGAAAAAGCAAAGAGGGAGCACATACCAAAAAGGTCTCAGCGCCCTCGCCGGTTTCTCTTCTGGTTTAGAAAAGAACACCGCAGCGCCTTGTACCGAAAGCGCCGACTCCACAAGCAAATGAACCAACGCTCCGTCCGCCCGCATGAGCTTCAAAGAACAGCGTTCACTTGTGAAAGCACTCCTCGCTCGCGACAAAAAACATTTTTTGGGCTTTACGGAATCTTCGCTTACCCGTTCCCCAGGTGGCGTCTGGCGGAGCTCAAAAATGCGCATAAGAAAGGCCCCGAGCGAGTTACTCTGTCGGATCATACGGCCGAGCCAGAATAAGCGAAATATTCACAAAACACTTCTAAGTCTGCGTATTCCTCGTCACACGTCAGCGGCTGCCCACTTGGATTCACTCCGCTAGATGATGTCATGCAGACGCCCAAAATAGCTGTTGAAGATTTCATGGCTGGTATTCGCTGTCTGCCTTCGAAGAAGTCTTCCGGTCCCCATAATACCCCATGCTTTCTTGTAAAAAGTTGCTCTGACGTTGCCTCATCTTTGCACGGCCACATCTTTAGTCTTTCGCTTGAACAGCGGCACTTTCCGGCAGATTGGTAACCTGCTGTTGTTTTTCCTCTCCGTAAGTTTGGAAACACGTTGGTGCATTGGAGCTATCGACCGATTTTTCCCCTTTCTACTTTCTCAAATGTTTACGAAAAAACCAGTACACCATTTTATCTCTTCACCAAAATCTTTCCCGTTGATTCACTTATCAGCACGGGTTTATGCGTGCCCGGTCTGTCGAGTCGAACCTTGCCTGCTTTCTGAGTGACGCCAGCAAACGTGTACTTTCACGTCTTGAAATGGACTCCGTCTACTTCAGACGCGTAAGCCATAATATGCTCATTCGCAAGCTTTCTGCGTATGATCTGTCTCCTGCTTTCTGCGAGTGGTTTCTCACTTACCTCAAACAAAGAACAAACTTTGCTCAAGTGTCGCAGCTTCGCTGTACCCCACGGGGTTCTTCAGGGCTCTATATTCAGCCCTTCACTGTTTGACTTAGTTGCGTATGATTTACAGTTCATTATAAAACATTCATCTCTCCTGCGGTCTGCACACGACGTGAAACTTTACCGCACAGTAGTCTCAGAGGCAGACTGCGTCCAGGTTCAGAGCGACTTACACGCCATTTCCCTCTGGTGCAAAACTAACTAGCTAGACCTGAATCTACTGAAGACGGTTGCTATTACATGCGCTATAAAGAATTCTCTCTTAACCTTTTTGTACCACCTTGACTCTGAGATGATAAAAATCGCAAGCTTAACGCGCGATACGGGTATTTTGATGGGTTTTGACGGATCTATTCACACCTCATTTTAACCACCTAGCGAGCTGATCTCTTCGGACTGTGGAGGCGATCTCTCGTGTAGCAAAGGACTTCTCAAGGCGTTTCCTAGCCCCATATAAATCCCTGGTTATCGCAATGGTGCAGTATTCATCGGTAGTATGGAACTGCATGAGTGCGCCACCATCTCTGCGCTTAGAGAAGGTGCAAAAAGACTTTCACATGCACCTTCTGTCTCTGCTACACCCCGCATGTAAAATACGCTTAAAGCGACCTCCACAAGCTGCTTAACCTGGACGAAATACAATGTAGACGCACAAACGCCATTTATTTATTTCTGTTCAACCCCGCACGGGGCACCTTGAGTATTCATGGTGACGGTGAGTGGCGACACGCGTACCCGAGCCCCCATACTGTAGTTGTTACCTACCGTGGCTAGAAGTTGAAAGGTGGAAGGGTTAGAAGCCGTGAACGGTGGGCCGTCGGAGCCTTGGTCAAGCTCCGGCCGATGGGCTCCCTGCCTGTCTACCAGGCACGGAGCTCCGGGACCTCTTTGACTACCAGGGTAAGGTCAAAGGAGAAAGTACCCCCGTCTCCCTGCTTTTATACTATGCTATATGGCATTTTCTAAACTCCCCCCCAAACGTGATCGGCCCCCGAAAAGGAGCCGCAACGAAGTGAATTTCCCACCGCTACCTACCATAAATTTCTCCAGACCTGACAATTTTACCCGGTTTTTGATCATGGAATCTGTAGAAAAATCTGAACCTCTTACATCGAAGTCAGTCTTCCTCATTGCTAAGTCTCTTGAAAACATTCTGGGTAAGAACTACAAAGCAAAAAAGCTAACCAGTTGTGAAATCCTTGCGGAAATACAGAATCAACAACAGTCTAAAATTCTCCTCGAACAGAGCATGATCGGTGACTTGCAAATTAAGGTAACTCCTCACCCAGTCTAAACACATGCCAAGGTGTAATTTCTCAATTTGACCTAAAGGACGAAAAAGACTCCGACTTGCTGGAGGGCCTGCGTGAGCAAGGCGTTTACTTGCAGTCAGACGAATCACCATCCGTAGAGACAACCAGGAAATAAAAACAAAGCATGTAATTCTGACTTTCGACCGTTGCAACCTGCCTCAATATGTAAATGCCGGCTTCATCCGTTGTGAAGTCCGTCCCTATGTTCCCAATCCGCGTCGGTGCTACAAGTGCCAGCGGTATGGCACGGCACTTTACAATGTCGGGGGAAACTGACGTGTGCCAAATGTTCTGATCACGACCACCCTACAGACAATTGTAAAGCCAGTAGCATGAAATGCCCAAATTGTGAAGGACCCCCATTCAGCGTACTCGCGTACCTGTGAAAGGTTCAAACTCGAGAAACGCATCATTAATTTGAAGGTAACGGAAAAAATCTCGTACCCGGAAGCACGCAAAAGGTTGCCTGCTTTGCTTCTCCAAGGTACGCCGACGCAGCTCGCCGGGGGCAGAGCGGCGTCTGTCTCGGTGGCGACCCAGTTCAGTGAGTCTGATCTGGTCCCACCCCAGCCCCCCACTGGGTTGTCTCCGACAGCCCAACCCGTCACCACACCGCTTGTTCAGTCACCAGCCGCTGTGGTGGCAACTGAGTCAGTTGGGGGCGCTGCTGCATCCGCCATTTTCTTCTCCACCTGTCCAAAGCTCAGTGAGGGTACGGATATGGAGGTGGAGATGGGGGTCCCGCAGCAGCTCCCGCCCCTGCCGCACCGCCTGTGGCACTTGTGGCAGTGCCGATGCCATCGGTGGCGGCGGTTGCAGAAAAAAGCACCCACAAGGGTGCCACGTCCAAGGAGCCCAATCCGTTGGGCACTCCGAGGACGTCGGACGAAGACATGGACTTTGGACCCTATCTGTCTGCAGTGCAGCGGAAGGAACGGGTACCATCGTCCAAACCATCCGATAAGACCAAAAAACCAAGAGTCACAGCCCCGAAAGACAATACGTAAACACTCATTCTCACACATTTCCAGTCGCTTTTGCAAATAATGGGAAGGGAAAATATTATACAATGGAACTGTAGAGGCCTCATCAAAATCTTGACGATATATATCAGATACTGCACACCAAGCAGCAAAGTATAATGTGCCTGCAGGAAACGCATCTGAGCAGCAAAAACACAAACTTCCTGAATAATTATATGGTATTTAGAAAAGACAGAGATGCATGCACACACTCCTCGGGAGGTGTCCCTATTGTTGCTCGAAAATGCATTGCATGTAATACCATCTCCTTAAACACTGTCCTTGAAGCTGTTGCGCTCCGTTCAATAATATTTAATAGATTAATAACAGTGTGCTCCCTTTACATACCGCCTGACTTCCAGCTCTCGAGCTCGGAATTTCGAAGGGCTGGTAGAATCAGTTGCCTGAACCTAACATCTTGATAGGCGACCTGAATCCACACAATTCCCTTTGGGGCTCTTCCGCACCGATTCCGGGGTCGCCTCATTGAGAATTCTTAACATCGCCGGGAGCACGCCTTTTCAACAAGAAACAGCCAACATATTATAATATAGGACACACACCTACTCACACCTTGACCTGACTATAGGATCGGCAAGTAACTTCTTCCGTCTCCTGAATGGGACGTGGACACGAATCCATACGGTAGTGACCACTTCCCTACTTCATAACATACATGGACAAGGCCCTACCTGTTCACCTTCCCATAATAGGTTCAATTGAAGCAAAAGCAAACTGGAATACATTTACGGAAATCTCCAAACTACACTACACATCTATAACACACTTACACGTACCTGAAGCCCCCAACTCCTCACGGCACACATACTCGACGCGCGCTGAAAAGTCTATTCCCCACGCCTCTGGTGCCCCGCGCAACCAGAGGAGGCCGTGGTGGAATGAGGACTGCAGGCGGCGCGAGAGGCCCAGACAAGGCGTGGGGTAATCCTGCGCCGGTACCCCCACATCGGGAAACCTTTTATTGTTCAAAAGGGCTAAGCAATGGGAAAACGTGTGCGCCGTGAGGCAAAACGAGAGAGTTGGCGCTCATTCGGAACATCCACAAACTCTTACACCTGACTCTCGGAAAGTCTGGCACGAATACGCAAACTAAAAAGACAACAGACACACAGCCGGCCCATGGTTAGTACAACAGGGGACACACTGGAAGACCAGGCTAACACACTCGCACAACACTTTCCAACACGTGTCCAGTTCAGCACACTACACTAGCACTTTCATGAAACACAAGCAATTGGCTGAAAAGAGTCTTACTCGATAATGATAAGTCAACCTCCTCTTATAACTCGGAGTTTTTTTTTTCATGAGCTGAGGGCCGCTCTGAGCACCTGTAAACCCTCTGCTCCAGGCCAAGACAACATCACGTATACAATGATACAGCATCTACACTCAACACTCTTCTAACACTCCTCCACCTATATAACAAGATTTGGCTTTCGGGGCACATTCCAAACTCTTGGAGGAGGCTATAGTTGTAGCTTTCCTGAAAGAGGGGAAGGATCCTTCCTTTCCCGCTAGCTATCGACCCATTGCCCTGACGAGCTGCCTTTGCAAGCTTTTCGAGAAGATGATCGAGAAGATGATACTTCCTGGAGTACAATGGACTTCTCGAGAGCTGCCAGGCAGGTTTCAGGGCAGGGCGATCTACACATGATCAACTCGTTGCCTTAGAATCCAATATCAAAGATGCATTTATTCATAAACAGTATTGTATGACAGTATTTTTCGATATTGAAAAAGCGTAAGATACTGCATGGCGCTATGGAATTCTTAGCGACCTTAAGTCTTTTGGTTTGTCAGGCAACATGTTAAATATTCTTGCAAGCTGCATGTCGGAGAGAACTTTTCGTGTGAGAGTGGGCAATAGATATTCCCGAGTTCACGTCCAGGAAAACGGTGTGCCTCAAGGGGGCGTTTTGAGCTGCACGCTGTTTATTATAAAAATGAACTCGCTGGGAAAAGGATTGCCACCAACCATTTCTTACTCGCTATATGTAGACGACGTTCAAATCTCCTTCAAATCATGTAATCTGTCCGTTTGCGAGAGGCAAATCCAGCTTGGTGTCAACAAACACGCTGACTGGGCAGACAGGAATGGATTTAAGCTTAATCCAGAGAAGTGTACCTGTGTTGCATTTTCAAGGAGGAGCGGAATCCATGCTGATCCTAATATTAAGCTTAAAGGTGTCTCAATCCCTCTCAAAAAGGAGCACAAATTTTTAGGCGTGGTTCTAGATGAAAAACTGACATTTATTCCTTATATAAAACACCTGAAACAGAAGAGCCTCAAAACCATGAATATTGTGAAGGTCCTTTCGCATTGCTCCTACGGAGCGGACAAACAAATATTCCTCCGCGTATTTACCAGCCTTAGTGGCTCACGGTTGGACTACGGGAGTGTCGTCTATGGGTCCGCATGTAAAACGGCTCTGAAAATGTTGGATCCAGTGCTGCACTTGGGTCTCCGTCTTGCATATGGAGCGTTGCGGACGAGTCCCATTGAAAGCCTGTATGCAAAGTGTGATAGGTGGAGCCTTGAACACCAGCGTTCGTATACTTCATTGCTGTACGCTATTAAGACGACTTCTGTAAAAAACCACCCATGTAGTTTTATCATAAGCAACACCTCATCCGATCCGTTGTTCGCAGAACGGCCATCGATACCTGCTCCTTTCTCTATCCGAGTGAGAGCGCTCGCTGAGGAACTAGGGATTTCATTTGAGGAGAGCATGAAGTGTTCTATTGCGGACCTCATTTCGCTTTGGGAGAGGTCAGCAATTTCGTGTGATATTTCTTTTAAACATATCAACAAACGAAATGCGCATAGAGAACTTATACTACAGCACTTTCTTGAGTTACAACACAAATACCCCGACACCACTTTCTACACCGATGCTTCGAAGTCTTCTTCAGCCGTCGCATGCGCTGCACACTGCCCAAACTTTACCAGTACGAAGACCTTACACAGAAATAGCAGCATGTTTACGGCCGAAGCATATGGTATCTTGTTAGCAGTACAACACATTACACAAATTAGAACAGAACGCTCCATTATCTTTACAGACTCTCTAAGTGTGGTAACAGCCTTACATTGCTTCCGACCTACAAAAAACATTGTCCTCCAGCATCTAATGAAAGCTTTAACCTTTGCTCATCACTCAAAACTGAAAATAATTGTTTGCTGGGTTGCAGGTCACAGTGGCATTCTGGGGAACGAAATTGCTGACCAGAGTGCCGCTGTAGCTGCTCTCCGCAGTAGCATAGATGTACCATGTGTTCCCTTCCTCGACCTCAAGCCACTGGTACGGACAGCCTTGCGCAAATCTTGGCAGGAAACATGGGACACACAAACAGAGAACAAACTCTACACTATAAAGCCACAATTAGGTAGATATATAACAGACAAACAAGGCAGACACAAGGAAGTAGCCTTAGCCAGGCTACGGATAGGCCACACTTACGTAACACATTCACACTTGCTCACTGGGTCTCCGAGACCCGTGTGCAGTAGGTGTGGAGAGGGCCTATCCGTAGTTCACATACTAATCACATGCAAAGCACTCCACACCACACGACACAAACACTTTCCAGAAATCTACACACAACAAATCCCACTCCACCCATCGCACTTCTTAGGCGATGAACCAATGTTTACTGTCAAACGTGTTTTTAATTATCTATCAGAAGTTAAATTTCTGAATCTCATATCGTATCACGCATAATCACAACCTGGCCCTTTACACCAGCCATCCTCATTGTCTTTATTTGTTTTTACTTCTGGTGCTATTCACTTTTAGTATGACTTTAATCTGTGGTAGCTAACCATCTTTTTTTTTGGCGCTCTTTGCCCCAGTTGGCCTTGCGCCATTAAAATGCAACCATCATCATTATTTCTGTTCAAGTGTATACACTCTAAATTTGGCAGGCCGAAACTAGTGAGATCTGTTCGGCTAATGGCGCCAGTGCGAGCACTCCGTCCCGACTTGTGCTTTTACGTTAGGACCACAGAGATACTGTCCCCGGTTTGCCGTGTGCAACCCGTGTATGATCATGATTTTTATGTATTCCTAGACGTCTTTTCAGGCAATATTAGGTCTTTCAAACATTCCCTTCATATGCACCTATTTGAAGCTCTTTCATGCCAGCTCTTAATCATGAGGGATCGCGAGCCACCGTTTTTTTTGTGTGCGTGTGTGCGCGCGTGTGCATGTGCATGTGCGTGGTCATGTGCGTGGCGTGGGCGTGCGCGTGTGGGCGTGTGTGTGTGCGTGTGCGTGGTCATGCGCGTGGCGTGGGCGTGCGCGTGTGCGCGTGTGTGTACTTCTGATTGGGTGCGTGGCGTGTGCGTGTGCGTGGTCATGCGCGTGGCGTGGGCGTGCGCGTGTGCGCCTGTGTGTGTGCGTGTGTGAGGATGCGTGTGCGTGTGCGCGTGCATGTGTGCGTGTGTGTGTGTGTGTGCGTGCGTGCGTGCGCGCGCGCGCGCGCGCGTGTGGTGTGTGTGTGTGTGTGTGTGTGTGTGTGTGTGTGTGTGTGGTGTGGTGTGGTGTGTGTGTGTGTGTGTGTGTGTGTGTGTGTACGCGTGTGTGTGTTGATGTGCGCGTAGGTGTTGGCCATACATTTCAATGTACTTTACATGTATTTCGCGTTATTTGTTTTCTCCAGTATGATACGACTATTCGAGTATTCAGAACATGAGTGCTTGCAGATGCCTGTACTTTTTCATGAACCTTGTCGTCATGCATGCTTCCTTCTCAGAAAAAAAAAAAGCCGTGCAGTCATCCGCATAGATTACAAATATACAGCGACTGTCTATTGTGATTATATCATTGACTTAAAAAAAAGAATAGGGCCTAGAATACTACCTTGCGGGACACCGCAATTAATGCTTCTACGGCGTGATGAATGATCGTTTAACTCTGCGAATTGAAATATACCCTGAAGATATGATCGGATGGGTTTGTTTTATAGTCCGCGGAAACCGCATATTTTTAACTTTTGAAGTAAAATTAAGTGATTCACGTGGTCAAATGGCTTACTAAAGTCTAAATGTATGGCTAGTGCCACCCATTCATTTTCCAAATTGTGAAAAATGGTGCCTTTCCGAACAAGCAGTGCTGTTTCTGTCGACCGAACTTTTCGGAATTTAAGGTGGTGATCCGTATAAGAATATTTTTCCGCGAAAACTTCTGAATTTTAAGGTAAGTAACTTTTTCTAGGCCCTTACAAAACTACCAATATTGACACTGGGCGGTAATTTCCTATTATATTTCTCACCATGCTTTCGAATCACTCTTACTTTTGCCAACCTGCATGCTAATAGGATATACGCCAGTAAATGATGCAGTGTTAAATATGTGTGTTAATACCGCGGTGATAACACGCACTAAATTTTATATCGGCCGAATTTCAAGGTTATCCACATCCCAGCTCTGGCTATTTTTAGGCCTTAGAAAATTTCAGAAGCTTCTGTAATGCATACAGGTTCACGGAGGAGAAATTGTGTTAATGGTGATATAAAAATATCAACTTTGGGAGAAGAATGAGTGCTGCCTACTTCCACAAAGAAGTCCCTAAAATGATTAGCAAGTTCTGTTCCCATCACTTCCCTGTTATCTATTGTACGGCTTTCTGGGACATGCTGTTTTGTGGCTCTATTCAGCAGGTCACTCAACTTTTTGCACAAGGTATCAGTCCTGCGTAAACTAGAAGCATCAAAAGTACGTTTATAAAACTTGTGTTTTGATTGTTTTATAGCCTCATTCAATTTATTTCGGAAAATTTTGAACTCAGTTAGTTTGTTTTGGTCACAAGAGCGGATAAAAGATCGGCATATTTTGTTTCTCGTTCCCATTTGTTCGGGGAAATATTTTGTACTTCATGGTTTATGGGACCTTGTAAGAGTACCAAGAGTTTTTCTCGGCAAAGACGAAGCATAACATCGTTTAAAATTTAGAGAATTTGATCGTACGACTCATTCCCATCGTTGAGAGGAAATATGCTATCCCAGTTTTGTGAAAAATATTTTATGTCGAATGTTTTCAAGCGTGCGGGGTGTTATTTCTCCGATTGTTACCCTTTCGTTGTTTCTGATTTGTCGCGATATTTGCATATCTACAAAAAAATCTCCTCCCACCTCCCCGAAGGGGATCGTGCGGAAATGCGAATGCATTGGGTGCACCGATGAGTGCGCTGCGGCAAGCAGTAACGGAGAGAGGCGCGCGCCCCACTGCATTTATATACATTTTCCGAGCGCAGCGAGCGGAGAGAGGGTACGCGGAGAGGAGAGAGAGACCCGCGCAACACGCCCGCCCCGCGCGCGAGCTCTCTCTCCCGCGGAGCTCCGCGATGCGAGCGCCCTCACACGCCCGAGCGCGCTCCTCCTCTCCACTCACTCTCCGCTACTCCGCCCGAGCTCCGCGATGCGAGCGCCCTCACACGCCCGAGCGCGCTCCTCATCTCCCCTTGCCCTCCCCTACTCCCGCCCGAGCTACACCTGCTCCGGTTGCTAGGCGCGCCACAGCTGTTGCTAGGGGCGAGGAGGAGCGCGGAGAGATAACACCTGCGGGCGCACGCCGACGGAGCACAACCCCCGACTAAGAAATGCATTCTCATTTACGACGACCACGACGACGAAGGCAGAACTACGAGGCGCGCGCTCACGTGCGCTCGCGCTGGAGGAATGCAGGCGTACGCCGACGGAGCACGATAACCCCCGACTAAGAAATGCATTCGCATTTAAAAAATGCAAATTGTAGCTAACATCCGGGCTTCAACCACCATACGCTGTAGTTTCGCTTGTCAAGTAAGTAATAAACATTTCACGTAACGACAACGTCGAGGTAATGGCACGACTAGGAGGCCCAATAAGATTCTGGAGGCCATGGCAAGGCAACGGAAGTGTACAATCTACGACTGAACAGTTCTCCTTTACCAAATAAATTTTCAAATCTCACCAATTGTAAGCGCATATCTCTTTGTATTTGCATGACATTAAGTTTTCCACAAGCATAAGAAATACATCGCTATTAACACTCGGTGGTCTATACAGGACTACAAAAACACAACTATCTTTCTGTATACATAAAATCTCGTAGGCAGCCGTTATGACACAATAATCATCAACCATTCCAAAACCAGACATTTTTGTTTGTATGGACTCACCACCCCCTTTTCTGTCTCTGATATCTAGATGAAAATTACTGTAACGCGGTAACGCGAGATAATCTTAATCCAGAGTGTACCCTGTTTCAGAGAACATCAAGATGACGAAGGCTGCTCGTCATGAATTCAAAAACTGTCATATTTCGTCTTGTTTTGGTACGAGTGGCCTTGCATTTAAGTGGAATAACTTTAAACACTTGTTCGCACTATGAGTTTGAATAAACGCAGGGAAAACGCTCGGAAGAACTGTGGCCATAGCGACCCACGATGCAGGTTTGCGTGCCTAAGCTCATCACAATTTAGGCAGACCGTTCAGCTGCGTAGATCATAAGTAAGTCGCTTTCAGTTTGGATCGATATGATAAGTGAGGACTCAGCGTGACGTGCAAGGATGGATCCCTTCTTGGTTCAGACAAACTTCCAGCTCTTTACGCGCTTGCGTGCAATAGCCACTCCCAGTAGCCGCTCCATGAATGGGCAAAGATGTTCATATATGTAGATCACCGTTTCGCAAGATTCAGTGATTGATTGATTGTAGGGCTTAACGCGCTGCCGCAGCGCCGGCGATGAGGCGCGCTGTAGTGGAGGGTTCCGGATTGATTTTGACCACCTGGGGATCATTAACGCGCGCCGAAATCTCGTACACACTGGCGTTTTTGTTTTCGCCTCCAACAGAAAAGCGGTCACCGCGGCCGGGAATAGAACCCGAGTCCTCCTGCTCAGCAGTGCAACAGCTTAGCCACTGAGCCGCCGCGACGGCTTCACATAATTCAGTCGATGATCCCTCACTCTCTGCTGTCAGCAAGCCGATAGTCTCGTTTGTGAGTCTTGTCACTACATGTACATCTGCAGAGCTAATATCCGAGTACCAAAGCGGCGAAGATGGCTTACGAACTTCGGCCTGTCTGCACCGACTCCGCCGACATTCTGGGCGTGGGTTCATTAAGCTGCACCTGATCCAGAGCTTCTGACTGCCTCACCATATCAACAAGGATAAACTTACTGAACCGGCTGGACGTGCACTCCAAGGAATTCGTTGTGGCTGGGGAAGATATAAAAACTTTATAATCATCATTGCGGCTCTGATATTATCATCATTTGTTCCCGTCATCACATCAGCAGCTCAACCTCGAGCTGCTTCGTCTATCACACATCGACATTATGCAAATAGAAGAACCGCGGAAGCACTGTGACGTCGCGGCCCCTGGTCTCTCCCCCCTATTATGGGCGAAGCTCCTCTTGCTCGGGCCTTGTCCCGTCCTTCATTGCTGCCATGTACATACCGCTAATGATGATTGTGGGAGGATTCCCCTAGGGATTGGCCAACCAAAGATTGGACGAAGAGGTCAAAACGTTCAACGCGTTCCTTGCTACCGCGCCCACTGATTTCTGGTTCCAACCAACAAGGAGGAGAGGAAGAAGAAGAGGTTGTCGTTCGTCGCCTGCGAGCTCAAGACAATATTTGAGGACATCATCATCATCATCTTGTTCGGGCCCTGTCCCGTCCTTCGTTGCTGCCATGTACATACCGCTGATGATGATTGTGGCAGGATTCCCCTAGGGATTGGCCAACGAAAGATTGGACGAAGAGGTCAAAAGGTTCAACGCGTTCGTTGCTACCCAACAAGAAGGAGAGGAAGAAAAAGAGGTTGTCGTTCGTCGTCTGCGAGCTCAAGACATGTACCGGGGGTACGCGACACAAGACGCAATGCAGAAGGCGACGGCCAAGGTGGCTAAAATGTCACACACCGGATTTGCCAACTTACCCTTGGAGATTCTCATCGTCCCAAACAAGCCCTACATTATCACCACAAACATCGACGTCGTCCACGGGCTTGTCAACGAAGCGGTGGGAAGTCTTAAGCTTTGCGAGTGTGGAGTGGGGGTCTTGACGCGGCGGCGCCCGGTTTCCATCCCACGTCTCTCTGGGTGCGACGGGAGGTACGTGGCGCTCTTCCCCCTGCGCTACAAACCGAGCCGCGAGCATGGCTCCGAATGCGCCTTATGTCCCTCACTGATTCAGATGGTGCGCGCCGTCAAGGAGACCTATAACAACGTGCCGAGTCTGTGTATGATGTGTGGGCGAATGTTTCCGGGTTTTACAGATAAGTACTTTAACTTCGCCCCTCTCATCATCATTCACTTCCCGGAAATGGCAGGATTTTTTTTTTGACGTGAGGTTCACTAGACAAGTTGTCCGTCCTCTGTTTTCGAGAGGCGGGTTGGGAATCGGTTAATTTTTGTTCTCATAATAATTGAGTTCAATGATTGAAATCCAACGTTCCTTTTTGAATCTGCCTTTCTGGTTTTACTGGAAACAAATGTTCTCCCTTTTTTGTTACGGCGTCAATGTTCATGCCATGGAATTCTCCCCTCTTAGTGTATTCGCAACGTGGAAACTTCGGCGAGGTGGTGATGCATGTTGAACCACAGCGCAAACGACGAGACAAAGCACGATAGCAAGAGGACACACGAAGCGCTGACTTACAACTGGATTTTATTTTCTCCAACGGCGCCAAATATAAACGAATTTAAGAAAACAAAACATGAAAAACACATGAAAAAACACACATGAAAAAAAGGGCATGACAAAGGCATAGAACCAACCACATGGTTAACTGTTATCGGCATGTGTCCTTTAATGATAGTCTCTCTCCTTCGTTGTGAGCGCAATTGAGGCTATACTGACGCAATTCTCACCGAGGCGTTCAATCTCAGCGGCCTCCATAATTTCCCGAGTAAGCGTATTCACGTTTCTGCCGATCACGCGGCAATCTTCAAACAGCTGCTCGCAGCCGCATTTGTCGCAGTGAGTGGCGAAATGTCCAGCCGTTTTAGTTTTAACATTATTTCGGTGCTCCCGCTGGCGATCACTGAGGCATCTTCCGGTCTGACCGATATATCTTTTTCCACAATTTAACGGCTGGTTGTTAACTACGCCTTCAGCGCAAAAAACGAAGGGCGGTGTGTGCTTTATGTGACACGGGGATTTTTCCCTCCCCGAACAGTGCTTCATGCTGCAGAGGGCCGACAGTTTCGTTGGGGCAGAAAAGCACACGTGTATACCCGCTCTGTTGGCAATCTTTCTTAAGTTGTGTGACACGCCATGAAGGTACGGGATCACAGCCACTTTTTCCTTAGGCCTTTGTTGTTGATCTTGCGGCTTTTGCTCGTGCTTTTTTGTTTAATTTCGTTTATATTTGGCGCCGTTGGAGAAAATAAAATCTAGTTGTGTGTCAGCGCTTCGTGTGTCCTCTTGCTATGGTCCTTTGTCTCGTCGTTTGCGCTCGGGTTCAGCAACTGTCAGTGTATTCTTTCTACCATCCATACAACTATCGCCTTACCGCTTTGTGAAGTTACATGAACCTGACACTCTGCCCCTTGATACACTTAGTTTTTTATGCCCTACCTTTTACAGCGTACCAGAAAGTGTGATATCTTTCTACATTTCGAAAAGAAAGAACCGGAAATTGCAACCTATTGTTTATTTTCCTGGTAGTTCTGTTTGAGCTGTAACCTTAGAAAGTTGGGTGTTTTTCTTGGTGGAATAAAGATCACTAAAACAAATTCCGAAATTTTATTATTGGACTTGAAGACATGCTACTGTCACGGTATGGTTACGGACCCTCTGAAAGGAACATAGAAGCCGTGGGATTGGCTCTAGCATGGAGCAGCTGGTGTGGCGGGCGGGTGAATGACGGGGAGGATGACGACGAACGATCTCGCTCTCTGGCTGCATCCACTTGAGGCTGTGTGCTACTGCGTTCTCCACCGTGTGACATTTTTAATAATCGGAATATGCCATTTTCCCCGTAACACTATTACAAAATTTTATTGTAATAGAACTCAACCAGAGTATTCGCTTTCCTGCGCTAGTCGCACCCCCCTTTTTTGCTTTTGAGGCAGCGGCGCAAATTTTTGGACATTTTGAGGCTCGAATTGGGGACAAAATAAAACTACACTTTATGTATAAGTTATGCGGCCAGGTGTCCTAGCTTATATATTGGACGCCCACATCAGCTACCTCCTTTGGTGCACTGGGGATTTATATAGAAATGGGCTTCTCACTCTGAAGAATCAACAAAAAGTATAAAAAAACCAAGAACGGGATCCACTTTGTCAAGCTCAGCACCAGGATCGTCATTCAGATTGCTGGGTGAGGGGTTCACCGTATTACACCGTCCTCGTTGACAGAATTCCCCGAAAATAAAAAAACGATTCTATAGAAGTGTTCCGAGAAGCACTTAAAGGTTGAATGCTATTGCCAAAACACCTATATCGCAGCTGGCTGTGACAGCGAAAATGTTTGTTTACGATACTTATCTATACCCCTCAAACGTCATTTCTACTAGGGAACTGTGGCGGGACTGCTGAAGGTCCATTATAAAATCCGGAAAATGTAATCGAATACGAAGACATTTTCGTTCCAACTTCAAGGCTAGTACCTGCCCGCGTGAGAAGATCGGTAAGCTTTTCACCTACCGAAGGAGCGGATCGTTTCCCAGCGAGGTGGTGAAATAAATAAACTACTGCAAGTGTTTTGCTGGGCGAATGTTTCTGACAAGCTCAATTGCCGCTCACCGTAAGTAACCTGTAACTTTCAAACTTCACTATTTTGCGGTGCTTGTAACTAATACGGATTTCAATGATTACTGTGTCGTTTGTTTATAAGTAGGAAACATGGGATTTTATATTATTGTATTTATCTCTACCTCTGCTCCGTCATGGAAGGAAGAGGGGCGCACCTGCAACAGCAGAGGTATTCACATAGACCAGGTTTCCGATAAAGCTGTCATTTCAAGTAACCACTTTTTATTTTTTACTTGCTAAGTACACCGCTCGCAGAGATGAGCTCGTAAAGCAAGGGTACATAAAGGCAATTATTGCCCGCGAGTTACTAACGACATAACGAGAAACGAAACGCCATGTACAGCACTCGCCAAAGGCATTTATCTTGATGGGCAAAACGATTCACATATTATAACCACAAGAGAGACGAGCTCTGTAGACAGGTGACCGTCCTAAAAGAAGTCTTCAAAGTAGTGTCCCATAGCAAAAAAAAAAAAAAAACAGGGCTTATTATTTGCGTCTTCCGTTCTTCTAGATATTATTACAATGGTATCCGACATGAGGTGTTTCCCTACCGCACCAGAACTGACAAACGTGTATATTCACACATGTTAAAACATTTCGTTTTGAGACTACCCCTTGCTCTTACAAGGAGAGACGACGGACAGAAAAAAATCACTCTCCCAGAGGTTCTCTCAAGGCAGACCAGTAACACGCGGAGACCAATAAGGACGCCTCGATTCGGCGCTTCGCTTTTTGTTGGTGGAAAACAGAGGATGGGTGGCAACCTACGACAATGTGCTGATCAGTTCACACGCGAGGCAATACAACATAAACTTTTCTACGATCTTCAGCGCTTCGCGCCGTAGCGCGACATGCAGACCTGACAGTCGAAGTATTCTGCTTTTTTTCTTTTTCGGGCAAAAAGCACCTACGTTCTCCATCGTGCAAAAGGGAGACGTAGTTGTTATAGTTGAGTTGACTGGCACAAAAAATGTCCGCTGCTGTAGAACCGAAAAGAAAGTACATTTGAATTTGTATAAGCCTTGATACTAAGATTCCAAGGTAACAACCAAGTAAGTTGCCACCATGGTATCCGTATCCCTGCACTTCGGCAGTGTCGGAACAAAATCCATAGAAAAGAAAAAAATTAGTAACGCCTGGAAGGTCAGCCTCAATAACTGTAATGAAAAAAATGAGCACTGACTTAGCTCGGCTATGACAGGATATACGTAGCGGGAGCTAAGGTTCAGCTGGTTATTCTTAGGTTTACTGATTGTGTAGGAATTGCTGATTATCATTCTTGCTGCTGCTAAAACGATATCCTATCCAATCCAATCCAACTTAACCCAATTCAATTGCATCCAACCCAATGCAATCTAGTGGAAGCGGCGGCGGCTCCGGCGCCCCAGCGGTGCTCCGTGAGACATCACTGCTCCTCGTGCATGCGCAGTACGCTCTTCAAGAGCTACGCAAAACTGCTCAACCTCGGCCGGTGTAGCTCACGCTAAAAAAGAACAAGAAATAGGTCTGTAGACGGAAGATTATACCAGAAAATATATCGAAATGCACTCACAGCACATCACTTTTTCTTGTCTTGAACACCGGTACTCTACTTGGTAAAAAGCTTCAGGGGCACATCTGCTACTGCAAAGCTTTTGCGGATCAAGAAAGCCGGCGTTTTGCTGTACGCCTGGAGCCACGGGTCTTGAACGTTGGTAGAAAACACAGATAAGTTAGTTCAAACACAGCGTCGAATCGTGGGGATTTCTCACATGTGGTACTGCTCTCCGGATTTCTAGATGCAATATCCCCGCACTCAACCACTGGATTACCCCTCTTACATGGCTCACACCTTTTTCCGTAGGCATATATGAAATCGTGCTGGTTAAACTTCTAGCAGCAATATTGTACTGCTAAAAAACAAAGTGTAGTTCGACTAGAAACTTCATACAGGTCCTTGCTGCGTCAATACCCGCGTCTTTGTGCACGCAGCATAAAAAAGATCAAAGGGAAGCACTTTCCTAGCCCGCGTATAGTACATCGTCTTTCTGTTCGAGATGCTACTGCATATATTGAGCCTGAAACAGGGCATGCAAGCCGTTGATTTTAATAAAGCATTGATCATTACCTTTAGTAAAAATATTACTTATTTCTTTCAAAACAATGCGCTGGCAATTATTCAGGTTGTTTTTCAAAAATCTACGCTATGCAACCTTTCCTTTCTTGGAAAGAAGCGCTGGCCATAAGTCCACTTGGTCACTTTATACAAACTATTAGAAAGTTCGGTAGTCGTCATGCCACCTAAAAATTGTGAATTATCTTGAAGAGCATAATTAAGACCGCATAATTCAGATCTATTTTCTTTTAAAGTATGCACTCCGTGTTCTGGGAATTATTGCTGCGATTTGTTCTCGGCTTTAAAGTTGTCTACAAATAAATGACCTGAATACGAGACTCGCCCCGTAACTTACGCTGTGTGAACCAGCCTACACAGAACTCTGATTGCTATCGAATCATATCGTAAGATCCCCCAGTTTAATTACTTACAAAATTTTACAAAATTTTACTTACAAAACTTACAAAGCTGCTTACAAAATTTATGAATGGGCAAGTTCTTTCTTTAAAAAATATGCTTTCACAATTATTCCTTACAACAATATGAACGGCTACAAATATAAAGTGTCACAGAACTTGCCGCATCCTCGTCGTTTTCAGTGTGTGTTCGGGAGGGTGGATTGTCTGCGTTGCGAGCAAGCTCTTACATAACTCTGTGGCGATGAGATAGTGCTTTCCTAATTTCGAGTACAAATACTCGATCTCGCTCTTAGTAAAAAGTACTCTTTTCCCATGAGACGAGGCAACATCCGTGATCTGTTGGTGGTGTCAGTTGCGCAACCGCTCATTTTTAATTTGCAGGGTTGGGTGCCTTAATTGGGTGCCCTAATACGTGCGCTGGTATAACCAGACACTGGTTCTCACCTCAGGGCAAGAACCAAGCCCACTTCGTAGCCTGACGGAGTAAATCCTACGAGTGGCAATATTGCACCGGCGAGCTTGCGTGGCCCGCTTTCTTCAGCGCTGGTCTGGGTTGTCAGAAATGTTCTGTTTCTGTATTTAATTTATGCGGTCAGCCACCTTCGTGCCTGTCTCTTGTGGGATCGTATGTGTTTTCTCCCGTTCATGTGAGGTACAATAGACTAGCCCCCTTCTTCTGCCAGATCGTTTAAGGAGACAATTGAGAATACAGGGCTGCTTGGCGCCATACTATGGCGATATATAAAATAGTATAAAACAATTTGTGGGCTCCTGTGCATCCCCTTTTTACTGCGCGCCTTTTTTACTGTGTGCCTTTTCATTCACTTTTTACTGTGCTCATTCCCTATTACTGTACGCTTAACGTTCTAGCGCGAACGCACACACACTATCGTTTGCGCCTCGCGCTGGAGCGCTTCGTAACGCGTTATAAAAAACACCGGGACTCTCGCTTACGCCAAGCACTTGCGAGCTTCGTGCTTCAAAGACAAGAGACTTTTGCAGCAAAGCTTTATACATCTACCCCCCAACGGTTACATCACCGTTGGCAAAAGCGCCAAGGCCCTAAGAATACACTTATACAATGCATGGTTCCATTCTCCCCAGGTTTCACGTTAGTGGGGATGGCCCGGGATTTTTAAGTGCGAATGCACTTTATAAGCGACCCCAAACCATCCACCGCCGGCGGCGGCGCGGGCGGCGTCGGCGTCCGCAGTGCTCCTCTATATTTAAAAAAGAAACAGCATCCGGCGCCAGGTTTCGATCCGAGGACTTTGCGGCCGCAGCGCGACGCTCTACCGACCAAGCCACGGACGCGACGCTGATATCAGTGTTAGTGACGCGCATTATATCTTTAACTCATTCAAACTACGTCGTCAGCGGCGTGCGTTGGCGACTCAGCGGCGTTGTAGCGGCTTGATAACTGCGTGGTGTACACGTGATACTACAAACCCGATGGAAGAGATGGAAGAGAAGGCGGCGAGGCGGTGGGCTGCGGGGGCCGAGCGCAAGCACCGAAAGCGGGCCGACAACCGTGCATTCGCACTTTCACATTCTCCCCCTCGGGGAAATGCGGGGGAGTTTTTTAAGTGCGGAGCACTTTAGGCTCCCCGCATTTTCGTCGTATATAGCTGACGGGTAACGCATAACGCGGCGTCACGCACCGTAACAGATGCTTCGAAAAATCACGGCTTTAGTCCGTTCTACATGGTGCGAATTTCGCCAGCGAATTCGCAGATGCGGCGCCGCTTGTAGGGCAAAGGAGTCTATTCTCGTTGCTGTGGCGAATTTGCAAATGTTTGAAACAGTCGAACTACTCCCGTGAACGCCGGTTGGCATTTCTAAACTTGTCACCGCTAAGAAAATAGAAAAATAGATCATTTTGCCGCAGGAGGGGCGCCGCATCTGCGAATTCGCAGGCGAAATTCGCATCATGTAGAACGGGCTTACCCTGGTCCGGATCGAGCCCTCCCGTTACAAAGCCGATGTCATTCCTGTTGCTCCACGTAGGCACACATTCCTTATATGCAATCCGTTGAGAGTGATCTTTATGCTGTGCCGTTGCCATGGAGTCTGCCGTTCCTCGGCCGCAATTAAGTTGACAATGACATAAAATAAAAGAATAATCATAAATTCACGCACTTATTAAACCAAATTAGGGAAAGCTCAATGCAGTGTCAGTTTATAAGCTTGTTCGGTGGCTGCGGCACCCTCTCGTTACTACTTGCGGTGCCAAAACCAGGCTGCTACACCAACCCCAGTCACTGGCAAGAGAAGGGGACGCAAGCCCTCTAGTCACCACTGCATGCTCCGCCCTTAACAGCTTTCACGGTTGGTATAACTGCATTACCTTTTGTTTACGTAATCTTATTTTAGTCCTTTTCGTTTTTCCGTTTTTTTCATGAAAATATGCGTAGTAAGGGCACAGCCGACCTCTGGAACTCGGTGTTGCCAGGTGCTGGCACGAAGGTGTTCCCGGCAGCCGACGGCGTGTTAGGAATATTCTGGCGCACGATGCCAAGAGCAACACCGGCGGCCACACTTATCGGTCAATTCAAGGTTCGCTTGAAAACCACTGCAATGTTTATTCTAAGCTAGAACAGCACTGCTTGCGTCTATTGTGTACCGGTATTTTACCACAAGCGGACGTGGTGTTTACCCGCCGCGGTGGCTGAGTGGCTAAGGCGTTGTTCTGCTGAGCACGAGGACGCGTGTTAGATTGCCGGCAGTGGCGGCGACTTTTCTGGTGAGCTGAGAAGCAAATATCCCGTTTGTGTGAGATTTCGGTGCACGTTAAAGATCCCCAGTTGGAAAAAATTAATCCGGAGCCCTCCACTACGACGCTCCTCATCGCCTGCGATGCGTCCGTGTGTTAAATCCTGCAATCAATCAATCAATCAATCAATCAATCAATCAATCAATCAATCAATCAATCAATCAACCAGTCAATCAACCAATCAATCAATCAATCCAACCATCAATCAAACAATCAATCAATCTATCAATCAATCAATCATGCCTGACGTCTCTGTGGTGTCCATAAAGGGAAGATGTGTGAACGATGAGAGAGGTTTAAGTAGTTTCGAAAGTGTTTGCCTATAATACGTCTTATGAAGAATTGTTATGCCTTTAGATAGGTGCAATAATTAAGCTCGAAAGAGGTACAGGGGGACAGACATAAACGAAAATTTCGCGTTTGAGTATTCTTTCAACGGGAAGTGACAGCCACGCGCAGTTGCCAGTCTTCTTAGCCTTCCGCTCCAATACACCACAGACAAAGCAAAGGAGCGGAGAATGGCGCCAAACGACCGAAAATTAAACATTACTCCCTGTACAATATTTTATACAATGCTCATCCATGTTCAATTAAACATTACGACTTTCGCATTCAGAAGTAATTAAGGCTATAAGATTCATTATATTGTTCTTAGTGACCTTTATGACCAAGGCCAACGTCTTGGTAAAAGTGGTTCACCCCCATTAGGTTTTCGAACTAGTAGAAAGAATGACCAGGCGTGTTGCTGATTGGTATTCAACTAAAATGCACAGGTTTAAAATCAGAGATAACTTACAAGAGAAAGCACAGGACAGGCGCTGACCTCAAATAATTGCCAGTTACGAAATAGCTAGAAATATGCACAAAGGACACAACTGCTTTTTGTCTACCCAAGAATTTGCCGAGTTTTGTGTATCTTTTATCACAGCATAGATAGTGAACGTACCTGGGAGATTACTGATACTTACCATTTCCGCTGATCTGTCCTCGCAATCATCTTACATGCCCTAACTCAGCAACCATACGCTTCATATTCTTAACTCTCACATGACCAGTATTAAAACGCGTTATAGTTATTTACCCTAATAACAACTATCAACCAACGGTATACAGTTTTACTTCATTACGTAAACAGATTGAATAAACTACCGCTAGAATGTATCTCGACTTCACTTAAAAACTAAATTTTCGTCTGGAAAGGTGTTTCCTACCTACTCGAGAAATGTCCTATCACCAGAGCACTTCCTGCTAAACGGTTTATATTATATACCCCAGCACCCAATTATTATTGCTTTTTTCAAAAGACAATAGCGTTTCCAAAGCCTCACTGCGGTTTAAGGCGGCGGTACTTTGTTGCGTGGCATCATCTCGGGGAGCGGTGTGTGGCAAAAAAAAAAAACAGAAAGAAGTGTGAAGAATAGATAGGCATCTCAATGCACAAGAATACATTGCTAAAGCTGCTATTCTTGCGTCACGTCCCGAAACATTGCGTCTAAACCAGCTTGCCAACAACGCTGTGCTCTAGGCAGTGGAAAACGACAGGGGATAACAGCCCCCTACATCGAGGGCTGAAGGAGCAAAGTAACTGAGCGCTAATTCCAGGACACAGAGAGTATCCGGGAACAAAGGCGGAATGTCCTGCATCAATCGGGAGGGCTTGTGGTCCTGAACAGCGCCTCCCTGAACTAAAGCAGCTAACACAAAAGGCGAACGCCTAAAAGTATAAAAATCAACAAGGAAGCTAAGTAAACCTACACGTATCTTTTTAGCGCGAGGAGAAAGTCTGGCCACGACAGCTTTGCGCAAGAGGAGGAGCAGAGAGAACTCTTGAACAACAAAACAGAGGTTAAGATAGAGAATCTTCTACCAGGGGCGGAGCAGCCCAGCACCCAGCACATTACCGTGATCCTGACAGCTTACGAACACCAAAGAGGAGAAACCAGAGCTCCCCGCTGCCATATAAAAAGCTGTAGAGCACAAGAGCGGGTGGGGCTTGACAAGTTATCTCATTGGGATGTCGACAACGTGTATATGCATATCCCCCCGTATTTCGTGTTGCTGCCTTTTCGTGCAGGGAAGTTTTTGTGCGCAAGGACTTACTTTGTGAACATGAGCCTGTACTTTGGTTGCGCGAATTGACACGGGTTTGTGGGGAAAACTTTTCCTCGTAAAGAATCTCCGCCTTGGGCGATGCATATGGACGCCAAAACGGAGCCGTGAGGCATGTGACCCGTCACAAGGGGATATATTTGTCCTAGCGAGCGGCTGTTGGTTGCAAGGAAAGAAATTCGGAAATAGGTATACGCTATTGGCTGTGCAGAGCTGGTTTTTCACCTGTTAAAAATGTAAACAAAACTAATGCAGAAAAATGATCGGTTGAACAATTGTGCTTTCATAACTCATGGATTACAATTCTGCGGGCTGGTGTGCGACCGTTCGGACAGCTTTCTGGCGCGTTGGACTACACGATTATATTCAGAGCCCTTTCAATGATATGAAAACTTTTCCTTTACTCTATCAGCGGGCCCTAGCCTTCAGTTTTTAAGGAGCTTCATCACCAAGAGAAAAATTGTCACTCTGACGCAACTAATGGTTCTCAGGGCTGACGAAACTATCTCGGTAGAAAATATTAGCTATGGAGAGCAAGGAGTGACCGACAAACACGTGTCAATTTCCTTTTGTCAAAGATATAACCTGATTACCACTACACATTGTGAATGCCGAGGTGGACGTAGTAGACCAACAGACTGGAGGATTTGAAGTACCTTCTTTGTTGGCGTATTGCCACACAAACCTGGCTACTAACGAGAAAGCTTAAGTTAAACACAAAATTCCAAGATTCGACGCTGTCGTGACCAAGAGAGCACGTACAGGATGACCGACGGCCAAAATAATAAAACCGGGCGAAATTCTCCGGATTTAGGCCACGTGTTTTTCGCATGACGTACCTGCATGGAAAGTAAATAAAAAAAGTAGAAAAGAAAACTGAGTAATTGTGAAAAGATGTACATTTTTTTAAATACAAGCCTGAGCCCGACCCCTGCCCGACAAAATTTATAAAATAAGCCTGAGTCCACCAGACAATTTTGAAATATCAGCTCCCGTCCGACAGACTATAAACATGAGCTCGAAACATTTGGTGCTTTCCATCTAAAACCACAAGCACAGAAGGAAAATTGGATTTAAAACTTTGACACTTGCACAGAGCAACATAAATACAACATAAATATATATCCTGACACAGAAAATTAATTATCGAGGATATCGGCTAAATATATTTTTATTGAAGAGGCAGTGACTTCGCCCTTGAATTTTTTTTTTCATTACCCCTTATTCAGTGCGCGAACCCTCGGGTATCACTAGTCACGAACTTGCTGCACATTACTGCAGGGCCAGAGACACTGTATACATGCGGCCGGGCCAGCACAGCCAGAAAAAAATTTGTTGAACGCCGAGCCCGTCCCGGGCCCGAGAAATGCATGCTACATGGCCCGGGTCCCTGCAGTGCACTAATCGACACAACACACATGACATGTTTTTATAATGTTTCTTCAATGCAGCGAAAAGTATCAACAATCGCAACCGTAACTCTGAGAAATATCCCATACGGGACAATTTATAGCGCGGTAATTTTCAAACTGTATGGTTAATTGGTACACTGTCTATCCATTAACATAAAACAATTACCGTATTACAAATGCACAAGTTCATAAAAAGTACGGCCACGCCTTGAGGATGGAAGATATTATGAAGCATTTAGGAACTCAACAAATAAAAACACACTGAAACAAATCGCAAACATAAATCTTTATAGCAATCACATAAATGTACTAGCGCTGCAGACCCACCAAGCGCTATAGCACCATCCTTTCTAACTGCATGGGCCATGGCCCTTCGGAAAGAAAGAACCAAGAACATTTAAAGACCAGTGTAGTTCCGGCTACGCTTCTCTTGCAATCACACACGAAACAACATCAAAACATAAACTGAACAGAACTGAACTGAACTGAACATTGAAAAACATAACTGAACAGCAGAATAGCGGCGCCTCACTCAACGCGCGCCGCTCGGTATCTCCTCGGGCGGGGCACACCAGCGCCACGCGCGGCGGTTAACATGTGTGCCTTCAAGGGCGCTGTGGGGATCAGGCGCCGCCTTTCTACTACCCAAGTATTCTAGATCTCTATACTTAGCACCGCCCATGGGCTAAGCATAGAGTTTTATACAGTAACAACTAGAGAGGAATCTGGCTCTGCGATCGTCCGCCGCCATTGGAATGATGGGTAGTTCTGATTGCTTACGGAAGTGTTATAAAAAAATAATCGCGCAGCCAGTTTCGTGTTCGTTTTGGACTTGCATGAACGCAGTTGCCTGTGTTGGAAAACGCGTTCAACATTACCTTTCCCCTCGAAATAAATTCCGCACGAGCACTGCTGCCGCCCTAAGTGGAGATGTATTAGAGTTCCGAACCGGGTGGGTTATCAAGCCGCCACAGCGAGCTGAAAACATAAATGATAGCGCTGTATACGCGGCGAAGTTGCCTGCTAGTTAGGAGCTGCGTCGCTGCTCATTCGGCAGAGCAACGTATTTTCGCCGCTGGCGACGGTTGCGAACTGCTTGAAACAGCCCCACTTTTCGTGCGAACGCCGGCTACTACAACGTAGATCAGCAGTACAGGCAGCTGCTAGCAACGTAGATTGATGAATGTCACTAATTGAGGTTACAATAACTTCTGCAAAAGTAATCGGCTTCCTTTTTTATTTAGTAGAACAAGCTTTTCTAAATATTAAGAACTACAAGCGCTGAAAGTCTCACAATTAGTTTTAAGTCCACGTCCCACTATAGTTGGCGGCAAATGGCAAACCTACTCCACAAACCTCCATGACTCTGAGTAAGCTTTTTATTTCAACCGGCCGTTTTATTTCGTACAAAAACAGTTTTTTGTCAGTAAATTTCTTGCTCGCTATGTAATTAGTAAACAGCGAACCAGGCAATAGGTTGTATTTTCCCCAAAAAATCCACCAATCTTCCCGTATGGGAACCCTGAGTAGTATGCGAAGCAGCCATGGGGTAGACTCAAGTTCCCATTAGTTCAGCTGCGCGAGCCGTCGTTGCATCAGTAGCAGCTTCTTGGCGTCGTTGACGTTTCCTTTCGGCTTCGCGAACCCCAAGTTCGGGATCGACCTGTCGCCACTGCAGTTTCGCGGCATCGGCTGGAGCCTTCTTCTCCGTGGCACTGCCCGAGGCGTTGACACTGGCGTTGACGCTGACTCATCCTGGCGTTGCAGAAGGATAATGAGGGAAGCGAAATGAGTCACTCATACCGCGGAGCTACAGCGGTGCCACCAGCGGAGTATGCAGTGGCTACCGCAGGTGTTGCCATTCGTTGCGCAATCCCGGAGAGGAGAGGAGCTTCGGAGAGGATAGGAGCGTCAGAGAGGAGTGGAGGAATACCTCGCCTACCACTCAGGGTTCCCCTACGGGAAGATGACGACGGTGGTTTAACTGGTTTAACTGGTTTATTGAGTGGAGAGGTTGGAAGCGGATCTGCTCCCGGCTACTCCATTTCACCAATACAGGGTCATAGACCCGGCTATACTATTCCACTGTGCACCACACTTTCGTGGTTGAACGCGAAGCTATATCGTGATGTATTCTTTGGTTGGCCAATCCCTAGGGGCATCCTGCCACAATCATCATCAGCGGTGCCTGGCCAGGCATGCGCAGGGGGGGTGTGGTACTCAGGTTCCCCCTAAGGGAAGATGACGACGGTGGTTGAAGGCGAAGCTATTTCGTGATGGATTCTTTGGTTGGTCAATCCCTAGGGGCATCCTGCCACAATCATCATCAGCGGTGCCTGGCCAGGCATGCGCAGGGGGGGTGTGGTACTCAGGTTCCCCCTAAGGGAAGATGACGACGGTGGTTGAAGGCGAAGCTATTTCGTGATGGATTCTTTGGTTGGCGAATCCCTAGGGGCATCCTGCCACAATCATCATCAGCGGTGCTTGGCCAGGCATGCGCAGTGGGGTTGTGGTACTCAGGTTTCCCCTACGGGAAAATGACGACGGTGGTTGAAGGTGAAGCTATCTCGTGATGGATTCTTTGGTTGGCGAATCCCTAGGGGCATCCTGCCACAATCATCGTCATCGGGGCCTGGCCAGGCATGCGCAGGGGGGGTGTGGTACTCAGGTTCCCCTAAGGGAAGATGACGACGGTGGTTGAAGGCGAAGCTATCTCGTGATGGATTCTTTGATTGGCGAATCCCTAGGGGCATCCTGCCACAATCATCATCATCGGGGCCTGGCCAGGCATGCGCAGGGGGGGTGTGGTACTCAGGGTTCCCATACGGGAAGATGACGACGGTGGTTAAACGCGTACTGCAAAACAGAGGAAGGCCAGTACCCAATCCCTGACGAGTATGCGGGGCCGGAGAACCCGGACCTCGACGAGCCTTTCACCACGGCTGAGCTTTGGTCCGCAATAGACGAAAGTAACCAGAGGAGTGCTCTCGGTACGGACACGATTACCTAAAAATTGCCCGGTAACATGAGAAATGCGGCGGCAAGAGAACTGCTGGGTCACATTAACAACGCGTGTGAGAAATCGCGGCTACCGCCCGAATGGAAAACGGCCGAGGTCTGGTTCATACCGAAGCCCGGCAAGCCGCTCAAGATCGAAAACATGCGCCCGATATCGCTGACCTCCTGCGTGGGGAAGGTGGTCGAGTGCATGGTGTTCAAGAGGCTGCAAGCTCGTCTAGATAAGACGGGACAGATGCCAGCCACGATGTACGGGTTCAGACAACACCTTAGCATGCAAGACGTGATGATCCAACTCAGTGAACTGGTGGTGAAGGAAGCAATGAAGGCAGCACCACGAGCGATAATGGCCCTAGATCTGAAAGGGGCGTTCGATAACGTGTAGCACGCGGCCGTGCTGGAAAATCTAGGAAGGACGGGATGCGGCCGGCATACGTTCGGCTACATCAAAGACTTCCTGACCAAAAGAATGGCAATGATCAGGATTGGCAAGGAGAAAACACAACCCGTGGAGCTTGGGGACAGGGGCACCCCTCAGGGGTCTGTCCTGTCGCCTCTGCTGTTCAACCTGGCACTCCTTCCCCTACCCTCGTTACTCGAGCGAATAGACGGTATGAGCCACGCATTATACGCCGATGACATCACGGTGTGGACCAACCGCGCGGGCTCTGACGCCTGGCTCTGATGATCCGCGCGGGCTCTGATGGAAGGAGTGCTGCAGAGAGCGGCGGAGACTGTCCACGAATACGCCAAGTCCTGCGGCCTGAGCTGCGCCCCGCAGAAGTGAGAACTGCTCATCGTCCAACCGGGCAGGCCAAAGAAGCAAGCACCCCTGAGCGTAACCGTAACCATCGACGGCACGCAGATCATACCGACTGAAGAGATTCTGATCCTGGCCCTGTTACTCAGGGGAAATAGAGAAGCCTGGGCCGCCGTCACCAAGATAAAGCGCTCGACTGAACAGATCGCAAGCATAATACGTAGAGTTGCGAACCGCAACCGCGAACTGAAAGAAGAAGACTCCCTGCGGCTAGTGCAGGCGTTCGTCGTGTCCCACATAACCTACTCCGCCCCGTACCTCCGGCTAGCGAAGGCGGACCAGGAAGCGCTGGACACGGCGATGCGTAAAGCGACCAAGATAGCCATGTGTCTGCCAATGTACTCGTCAACGAAAAGATTGATGGGCATGGGCACCCTCAACACCACGGACGAACTCATCGAAGCACACTCGTCCAACCAGAGAGTTCATCCGAGCAGTACAGAACACGGAAGAGCCATCCTACCCAAGATAGAATGGCAGGTTGAACCACAGACGGAAGAGGCACCACTCCCTCAGGGATGGCGTGACCCCATCACAACCAAACCGTTACCGCGCAACATGACAGTGGAACGGCGAGAAGAAAGGTGGATGGCGCGGGCCAAAGCCCTGGCCCGGAAGCTGGAGGAGGACCCCCAGGTCCGGTACGTGGACGCCTCACTCCAAAACAAACACGAACAAAGGCCGTGGTGGCCGTAACGGACATCGACGAGCTGAAGACCTGCGCGTCGGTGAAGACCACGGACCCGACCGTGGCAGTGAGGTAGCCATAGCGCTGGCCCTAGCCATGCCGGAGGTCAGCACGGTGGTTACCGACTCCAAGAAAGCATACGCACGCTATCGGAAGGGTATCGTCTCCTCCGCGGCAGCAACTATACTCGAGAAACATCCCACAACACCGGGAGGAGTTACCGAGCTCGTGTGGTCCCGGCTCACTCGCTCGCGGAAGGCAACGTCACCGCCGACCACTATGCCCGAGAACTAGCCATCCGGGCCGAGGAAGAGTAACCGCACCCCGTCACGAGTTATACGCCTCGAGCGCGGCCTGTAGGGGCGCCACTGAAATCCCCCTAGCGGCCCGTTTCGAAAGCAGCCGCGGGAGTCCGCGCCCCGCTCCCCAGTGCCGCCGTTGCTTTTGCGGCACGTTCACGACTGATATTTACCGTTTGCGGGTGTTTGAAATCCATGTTTATGTGGAGCAGTCACTCTGTTCGCAAATAGAGTGTTTACGAGAGTGTAAATGTTTCTGACGCGATCTTAGTGTGGCATATTTCGGTCTGTATAAGCGCCAGGTGTGTGCTACAGGGCAGCGTCGCGGAACCGGCGTATGATGGAGCCGATTGTATATATATAGCTACTCTACTGACCTGAATTTACTAGCCGTGTCTCCGTAACCACCGGTTCCTCAGATGTCATGTTACGGCTATACACTACGATTAAATCGGTTTTGTGCGCTTACATAATCAGCGGAGCACTCATACCTGACAGCACGCCAGTTACGTTTGCCAATATTATACCTCAGATATTGATCACCACCATTTACAAGCCAGTCTGTGTTAATTTCGGGAATATTCACAAAAGTACGATGGACAATGCATAATTATACTCGGGGATTAGCACACGAGAGCGTCGTCTTGTCGTGAGGTGAGAGCCCGCAAACATTCCTCTGCTACATGTATCCTCTGCGAGCAGCGCGGAGACGGGCTTAGAATATAATCCGTGTCCGCGACTAAATGCTTCTTCGAAATATCGTCATATGGCACAGGGAGCCTGCAGAATAAAGCAGAAACTGAAATCAGAGGGCCTTATCACATACCACACTCTTCCAACGACACCTTTCATCGCTTAATTGTTGAACAGCCTACCCTGTATTCTTCCAAAATGCGTCCGCCGTACGATCAGCTCTTCGTTGAAGTAGAAAAACAAAAGGAAAGTGAACGCGAGAATTGTGTGTGGGATTACTGAACCGTTCATTGCTTGATTCCGCTCCGCATTTCTACACAGTGTCCCCCGTCCCCTCACCCCCCCCCCCTCCAATGTCTCGCGAAAAAGCAGTGCATTTCGCGTATAGTTGGTCTAGTGAACCCTACCTGGCTTAAGTTTCGACGAACATCTTTAGCATGTCAGAAGCTGTACTGTTTTTTTTTTCATTTCTGTTAGACCTATTATGTTTCTTAATTCCGCACTTGCACGGCATTTTTTCCGTGGTTTCATTAGCTTGCCTTGGTTCTTGCTATATGGCGTGTGTGGGCACATATTTAACGACGCACAGGCTTGGAATTTACTTAACATTTTCTCACGTTTTATATTCTTATAACAGACATTAGTTATTGTCCGGGATTGGGCAATCACATCCCCGAAACACATTTTTCTGCGACGTATATATTCGAAACGAAGCCGCGTTCGTTGTCCACGCTGCAAAATGAAGCCAACCTCTCATTGTGCCAGTATCAGGTCTAAACGAGGCGACAGTAGAATTCATTTGTGCCTGATGTTTTGGGGTGACATGGGTGATATGCTGCTGCCGTCGCCGACGCCCGGAAGAGCGGCGACGAAGCGCGCAGAACCGCGTCCCAGGGTAGCTCTTGCAGGCGATCGCGTACTCTACGAAGAATCAGCTGCTTTTTAAGTGACCTAAACGTACTCTTTGCCTATAGACGTCACCATAACAGGTTTTTTTGTTTTTGGCGCGGAAAGGCGAAAAGAAGCGAAACAGAACCAAAACACTGCACGAGCCCCTATCAGCCACGCAGCGCAAATCCCGTCAACGCCGCGGAGAAGCGGCGGCAGGCGGCGCAGCAATCGCGAAGCTCGAGGCGTATAAGGAGATCGGTCGCCTATACAAAGAAAGTATAACGAGGCTTCCGAAGCCACAAGCAACTAAGCAGACGGCAACGTCACCGCCGACCACTATGCCCGAGAACTAGCCATCCGGGCCGAGGAAGAGCAACCGCACCCCGTCACGAGTTATAAGGAGATCGTCCGCCTATACGAATAAAGTAGAACGAGGCTTCCTAAGCCGCACAAGCAACTAAGCAGACGGCAGCAGACGATATATTGCGCCGCTTACAGGCAGGGTCGCTCGCACGTCCGGCGCTTCTACAGAAAATGTATCCTGCAGAACACGACAACAGATGTCATGTCTGCTGGAGAGACGGCACTCTCGCGCACATTATTGGGAGTGCAAAAAACTCAAGACACCCACCACATCTTCCCTCCTCCCCCAATTCCAACCCTTTCGAGCGATGGGAGACCTTACTCTCCAGCTCAGACCCCGCCATTCAGCAACAGCTGGTGGCTCGAGGAGAAGAATTACTGGACACATACGGGTCCCGAGAATAGGGAACCACCCCATATGGTGCCTGGGCGGACCATTCTTTACTTCAAGATCAGTAAAAGTTGTTCACTCACTCAATCGTGATGGATTCTTTGGTTGGCCAATCCCAAGGGGCATCCTGCCAGAATCATCATCAGCGGTGCCTGGCCAGGCATGCGCAGTGGGGGTGTGGACGCCACACGGTGGAGGGAGGGACATAGCCCCGACCTAAAATCACAATTTGCGGAACGATAGGCCTGTTTTGATCCTACACAATCCGGTTCCAGAACTACCCATCGTTCCTATGGAAGAGTAAGCGCCGCCTTGGAATTCGCGTTCACATGAGCGCCACTTTGCACTCTAGTAATTATTGTATGCAGCTTTATAGGGCTGAGGACCTGAAAACGAGCTTCCGGTATTTATCAAGCTACCACCAGACCTCTTGCGGCGCCTTTCTGAACTACTCACATGAAAAACCCTTCGTCAGTGTATCAAAAACGATACTCTTGGCTTTAGTCTCAGCTTTATAATATCGTACCCTTCTGGCTTCTCAGACACGCCATATGAAATTTGATACGCTGGGTGTTTTGGGGTAAAGTGCAATGCTGCAAGCTCATTATGGGCAGTAGTTTCGACAGAACAGCGTCCCACATAGGACGCGGAAGATACTCAACATGCGTAACTGAATTTGTTTCAACCTCCAAAGTGCTGCGATGAAACCTCGCGACAGAAATAATCAGGGAACCCCAAGCTTAGGAAACTGAAGGATATTGTGCTTAGGAAAGTAGCACGCATTATGCGCAATTCTACAATGATCATCTGTAATTTTTGTGTATGCGCGAGAAAAAGTATTCTGGTTAGGTACTGAAATGTGACGAGTAAAACAAAAACAGTCAGCCTTGAAATATGTTTGGGGAATTTTCCCCCAAACATCTGCACATTACGGAGCGTTCATAGTTGAATCACCTTCAGTAGCCTGTGAATTTCAGGCGAAGGCGCGATGCTTACCGCACAAGTGATGTTTAAATGTGGTCAACGCACTGGCTGGGATGGGTGGAACTTAGACTATGTTTTGTGTCGGTTGTATTTGGCGCCCTTCTTCACAGCGCGAAGACGACTTTGCTTCATAAGCTTTCGTTTCTGTTGTGACATTAACTGGCTTCTCTTCGTAAGCCTTTTTTGCGGCAAGCCTTCTTGAAGGTTCATTTATCATTCTGAAATATTATAGCACATGGATGTTTATTTAGTTGATTGAGTGTGCCCCTGAAGAAGGATCATATTTTTTTTCACTACTACTACTCTCCTTTTCTTCACTACACCTACTAGCTTTTTCCCTCTCCTCCTTTTCCCGCAGAGTAGCATGACGGCGATCTGATGTCGGCAAACCTCTCTGCACTTTCCTCTTTAATAAAGAGTTTCTCTCTCTCTCTCTCTGAGTGTGCCATTTAACGCGCCGAATCTACACCTGCATTATAAGGCGCGCCGTAGTGCAGGGCTCCGAATTAGTTTTGACTACTGCGATGGATCTTTAACGTGCGCCTAAATGTCGACACACGGGCGTTTTCGCGTTTCGTCTCCATCAGAAATGGAGCCACCACGGCCGCGAGCAAACCCGCGTCCTTGGGCTTAGCTGCACAATGTCTTAGCCACTGAGTCACTGCGGGTTGTGCTTTGTATAATTGAAGCATTTGAAGTTTTTATTGATTTCTTGGATTTTTTGCCTTCTTTGTTAATTTTCTTATGCACTTCCATGCGTCACGTCTGGGTCCGCGCGACTTTCGGGCTGCGAACTCCCGACGGCATCAATGATTTTTTTTGTCCTATTTTCGCCACAAAGAATTCATTGCGAACTTGTTATTAACACAACACTGTGAGGATCAGTTACATATCTGTGTTTCGCTTAAATCAGCCCTACGCTTCACATGCCTAAGCAAGGTTGACGCGCATCAACTTTTCCACCAGTGATGGTAGCCTGGGAACGTTGAGCCCTTATTTGTATTTCTGCGCGCGTTGTTATAAGAGGCTCATAAAGGGCCCTAGTTGATTGTCGCACCACAAGAAACCACCACGCCCGAATAGCCCAGTTGAAGATCAGGACTAAAGCCACCAGAATATCTTGTTATTAAAACAGAATGCTACGCATTCAAATGACGTGTCGAACACTGCACGGCCGGGGACGTGTAGTGGCAGCCACGTTCTTGTGCTAGCCCTTATTATCTGCCCTGGTAAGTACATCGACTGCCGTCAGTCAGAGCCTGGCACGACTATAAACAACCATGATTCCGTTGTAGGGTAACTGCAATGATCTGTTAATCGACATCGGTTGTCGCACGGGTTGGCTGTTTTGCGAGAACGCGGCTATAGGGCACTAATTTGCGTTAAGGAGTACCCGACTACGCAAGCCCTGGTCTGATGAGCGAAAAAGAGTTCGGGGGACGCATAATCTGAGTTTCTGACATAAGTGTCCGCACCTGCTCGATCCCTGTTGTATTTGGGCCTTACGTTTGCGCATAAAACTAAACTTCAGTTTGAATTTAACTACTGCCCTTGTCTTCTACGTACTTCGCTGTATATTGCGGCTAAAAGTCGCTATTAAGTGATCGCTAACGCCACGAAAAGTCGGCAGATGATGCCCGGCCGCATCTGCACGACGTCTGGTGGCGGAGAAAGTTTTGTCGCCACCGATCTGGCTAGGACAGATTAGTTCGGACGGTGCAGGCGGCACAGGAAGCGACAAACGAGCGGCGAACCGTAGCTACCCAATCAAGTCTCGCCGCGCGGCCTGACTTCCGGCCACCATGCTTCCTTGAGTCCTTTTCTATTCGGTGACGTTTACGACGACCGAACGGTTTGCGAGCAGTATGAATTATGTTATTCAAGGCGGCGCGCCTGAAATTTCTAATAAATTCATCCTGGCAGTGAAGAAGCATCGCGTTCCGAGGGAACTTCTTCCCAAAAAGAAGGCGACGCACGATAACCACGGTAAACTTTTATTCGCTTTTATACATCACGGAGTCTCGTTCCGTCTGTCGTAGTCGAAGCGCCCCGAAACCCTACGTTAGGAATATTTGAAAACTGAAATGAAAGGTACTTTGCCAGCACAAAACAATCTCCGAACTGCTGGGAAATTGTTGAACAACGTTCGAAATTGCAAGCCGGAAGCTGATGTACGGTGACCGTTTAATAAAAGCTGATGTTGGTTTTAGCCAGAATACATGATAGCGCCGTCTTTCGTCTTTTTCAACTACATCGGCAGGCTGATGAAGAAAACACATCAAACTTCTTAAAGAAATAATGTGTAAACAAATTGTTTCTATTCCTTGGAGTGATTCGTAATTAATTAAACGTCATAGCATTTAAAACTTTTTTTGCTTCTCTTGTGACTCAATTCAGTGCATTCGCCTCACTTAATCACATTGGCAGAATCGCCGCAGCGAACAGTGGTTCCCGCCGTCTCTGCATATTGCAGCTCTCCAACTTCATGCGCTGTGCAATGGCAGATTATCCGCGGCACTAACTTGACCATGAAAGTTCGCCTCATGTATACTGACACTATAAATGAACCACGAAGGGGCTACCACCCGGTATTATATGGCAGGAGTAGCCTAAGGTAACCCACTCTGCTTCATTGCGCCCACAAACAAAAAAATTGGAAAGCTTTGAAATTTCTCGCTGCACAATTTCAGCAGAGACAAAATAGGGAGAATAGTGCATAAGTAATGTAATGATCCGAGGCTACTCACTTGGGAACCATCATTTTATTCTGTTCCTCAACCTTCTCTTCTTCCCCTGCTCCTAGTCCTGCCTTCGTCGTCTTCGGCTCTCCACACTCTCCGGGGCCCTGTTTTCGTCCTTCCTCTGTGTGTAGGGAACCACGTTGCTGATGGCCGCGACTTCCACAGTCCCGTTGCCCGTCATGTACCACACGGTCTTCAAAACGCCATTGGTAGATGCTGTCTTGATAACTTCGAAGGGCCCGATAGGTCTGGTTTTTGAGTTGCCACATACTTTTCGCACCAAGACCAAATCGCCTGGAGAAATAGCCAGAATACTCGTGTTATGGCGCCTGTCGAAGAAACGTTTCATCGTCTCCCTATACTTCATTTCACTCTCGACTGTCCTTTTCGTTTCTTGAAGTTTAAGCTTTGTCGTCAAACCAAGGATCTCGTCAGCGGGCAGGTATGATGGCTTACCAAAGGCTGCATACTGAGGGCTGCACCCCAGCGCACTTGTGTGCGACCGGTTGTGATGCGTGACCGCCGCCTCCAGACAGCACTTCCAACCCCCGGGAAAGTTAGGGTAGAAGTGGATGTACTGTTTAATATCTCGTATGGCCCGTTCTGCAAGACCATTAGCCGCCGGGTGAAATGGGGCTGCAAAATTGAGTGTGATGCCTCTGCTTCCCGCCCAGCGTATCATTGCTCGGCTCCTGAAAGCAGGTCCTTTGTCAGACACAACGTATTTTACGCCATTAAACGTCTCTCTGTTCAAAAGCGCTATTACAGTATTTGCGTCCTCCTTTCCTGGTTTTGCAGCCACTATTCCGGAGCATTCATCGATACGCAATAAGAAAGACTGTCTCCTTCTTACCCATTCACCCTTCTTTTTGAGCTCCGCAAAATCGAGATGCACTGTCTCAAATCGTATTTTTGAATGGGCTAGCAAAGTCATTGCATCCATTTTCTCTTTGTATTTGGCCTTGTTGATTTGGCATGAGTGACAAGAGCGGATGTATGCGCTTACATCTCTTTTCATGTGTGGCCAAGTGAACCTCTTCCTGATCTTGTAATAAGTTCGCCAGAAGCCGTCGTGACCTCCTGACTCTGGACTGTCGTGGTAGAACTCCAGAACTTTTCTGACCAGTGTAGGTGGAACGTGAAACCATCCATCTACACACTGTAGTTCTTCTGTTCCTTCCCACAGCCTCAGAGCCATCAGTGCATTTACTTCTTCACCAGTCTTGCAGCTTATGTCAATAGGAAGACGGGAAAGGGCATCAGCATCTCAAAGCAACTGCCCGGATCGGTGCAATACGTCAAAATCGAACTGCTGCAATTCGCTGATCCAACGAGATACTCGTCCTTTAGGTTGACTGTCATGCAGGAGATATGTAAGGGCCTGGTGGTCAGTAAAAGCTTGAACTTCTTGCCCTCGAGGTACGATCGAAAGTACCTCACCGCTAGCACAACAGCAAGAGCCTCTTTCTCTGTTGTACAGTAGTTCTCTTCAGACTTGTTGAACGTATACGAGTAGTATCCAACCACGTGTAGTTTTCGATCGTTTGTAGCCGAATGTCCTCGTTGGTATATGACGGCGCCTGCACCATACACTCTAAACTTTTTTCTCCCATATACTCCCTAGAGGTTCTTTTTCGCCTGTCCTCTAGTGATCCTCCTTGTAGGAGTTTTTTTACTACATGGAACAGGGAGGTTTTGTTTACCTCCTCAAAGCAGGGCGTTTTTAGGTGATAGAAAGGAGGTATTTAGGGAGTGTTAAGAAATGTCCGGGAGAATTTAAGGAGGTCAAAATGGAGTATTCTTTACTTCCTAAAGGGCGTTTTTAAGTGATGTTTATGGAATTTTTAGGCGGTTGAATAGGAGCCTATTATGGCTCCCTTGGGAAGTACTTATGGTATTTTAGGGGCGTTTTTAGGAGGTTCAAGGGAAGCATTTACTTCTTTTGCATGGAGTTTTGCGAAAGCTTGGGGAGTTTTGTAGGCCTTCCGAAAGGAGTTTTTCGAGGCCACAAGGGAGAATTTCTAGTTCCCTGCGGGAGTACTGATTTCACACGGTTTTTCTCGATTTCAGGTTTATTTCAAACGAACTTTCGCAGACAAGTTTACATGGTACATGGTGTACACAAGGAGGTTCCGAAATAAAAACTTAGGGCGACCTCCTATAAGAAAGCACAAATGGTACATTGCTAAATAACACGCCAGTTAGGAATGGAAGACAGCAATACGATGCTAGTTGAATAAACCGTAGAAACAATATTACTAGAAGAACTGGAAATACGCGAAAAATAAAGATAGGCACAAACACAACCGCATGGTAAGTGAAATCATTATATAATACTAGCGGATCGAGAACGCGTCAGTACTTATCAGAACTTATCAGTACGCATCAGTACTCAGTACAGTACAAAGTGAAAAAAATGGTTCCAGTGGTTTACAATAACAAAAAAAGTTTTCAGTTGGTGGTGAAATGAGCGAGAGCAGTGTGCTAGTTGAACAAATTGTAGAAACAATATTAATGCAAGAACTGGAAATACACGAAAAAACAGATCAGCACAAACACAACCGCATGGTAAGTGAAATCATTATATAATACTAGAGGATCTAGAACGCGTCAGTACTTATCAGAACTTATCAGTACGCATCAGTACTCAGTACACAAAGTGAAGAAAAAAATGGTTGCAGTGGTTTACAACAACAAAACAATTTTTCAATTGGTGGTGAAATGAGCGAGAGCTGTGCAACGATTTGATACTGAAAGGTAACAAGCATTTTGTAGGTGGTAAAGGCACAAGAGATAAATGATGTAGGAGACAGACAGCAGTGAGATGGCTATGGATAAATGAGTAATATAAAGAACAAAAAACATGCTGCACAAAATACCAGTGCGTTTTGATAAAGACACAAATGCGCCAAGAAAAGTGACCGAGTCTGACGGGTTAATTGCAATGATATAGAACAGAATGGGTGCTATCGCGACAGCTTCTTTAGAGTGAGAACAAAAAGCCATGAAATTCATGTTTTTCGGATAATTTTTAGTTGATTCATTTCGCACCTGTTGCCAACATTATTTAGATAATTGTTTCAACTTAAATTAGTTTGTTAAAATTATTGCTTCACTAAAAGATAGCTGTATTATCAGCATACAGAACGGCCCATCAAATAGCCTCTTTCAGTAAAAAAAGAAAAAAGAAAAAGTCAGAAACATAATACGGAATTCTTTTTGACTACTATCCAATGATTACAGGATTGAAAACAAATAAAATATTAGTGAGCGATATTCATGCGATAAAATTTAATTATTTCTAAATCCTTCACACGTGGTTTGGTGCTGGCAAGGTCCAAGAGAGAGAGAGAAAATGACCCTTATTAATAAATCCTGCGAGGGGGGCGGGATTCACCACGCAGGGCTTCACCGCCCCCGCCTACCCTGGGCCTCAAGGGGTACCCAGGCCTTGGCTTCGGCTACTAGGGAGCGCTCCCCCAGCAGGAGGGTCTCCCGTTCGCTTCTGCCGGCCCAGGCTTCCTCGAGCCGCTGGATCGCGTATAGTTGGTCGCCCTCATCCGTCGAGCGGATCATGCACTTCTCGATGTCCGGTGGTAGCGGGCGGGCCCCGCACACCCCGCACAGGTTCGTCACAGTTCCAAAGTATGTGGGCCAGGGTGGCCAGTTCCACCCCGCACACACAGCACACCGTCGCCGGGAATGTCCGAGCACATGTGCCGGGCCAGTGCCGGCGTCAACACTGTCCCGACTTGTAGCTGTCTGAAGAGCACGCCCTCGTGCCTCCCCAGCCCCCGATGAGGGCCGGGAAGCTCGCGGCGTCCCTCCTTGTACCACGCCAGTATCTCACTGTAGCCGGCTAGGGGCTCCATGTTGTCTTCCGTCCGCAGGGCTTGGGCACGGGGGGGCGTCGCGCGGTGCACGATTTCTCGCGCGACGGCGTCCGCGCCCTCGTTGCGGTTGGGCGTACCGCCGGGGAGGGCTCCGACGTGGGCCGGGAACCACCTCAGCGTTGTTACGGTCTCCTTTCCTCTCGGGAGGATTCTCGCAGCCGGTCTTCTGACGCGACCGCGGCTGTAGCCTGCCACGGCGGCTCGGGAGTCGCTGAGTATTGTAGTCATCTCTGGGCAGTTTCTTAGCGCCAGCGCTATGGCTGCCTCTTCTGCCTGTTCGCTCGTGGCCGCCCGGACGCTGCCGGCTGCCACCATCTCCCCGTCGGACGCCCTGACCGCCACGATTGCGTAGCGTCCCGGCTTACCGCCGTACGCCGCCGCGTCGACGTAGGCCGCCCGCTGGTCTTCCTTGTGCGCCTCCGCCAGGGCTCTCGCCCTCGCGAGTCTTCTCTCTTCGTTTCGTTCCGGATGCACGTTCCGCGGGAACGGCGGCACCCTCAGTGATCTTGCTAGCTCTGCGGGCAGGTCCTCGCGATCTTCCCCGGTCGTCGTTGGACTCGCCCCGACGCTCTGCAGTATCATTCTTCCCGTCGCGGTCGTTCCGAGGCGGGCAATCTGCGCCGCCCGTTGGGCCTCCCCGATTTCCTCCAGGGAGTTATGTATGCCCAACTTTGCCAGGGCCGCGTTACTGGTACATTGCAGCAGTCCCAGCGCCGCCTTGTAGGAGCTCCTGATCGCCGCATTGATCTTGTCTCTTTCGTGTCTCCGCCACGCGTGGAAGGCTCCTACGTACGCGACGTGGCTCAGCACAAACGACTGCAGGAGGCGTAGGAGGTTTGGCTCCCGCATGCCGCTGTGCTTCGTGGATACCTGTTTGACGAGACGGGTGGCCACCCCAATCTTCGTCAGGAGCCGTTCCAGGGCCGTGTGATTGTTCGCCCCAGAGTCTAGGTGCATACCCAAGACTTTGAGGCCCTTAACGTGCGGGACTTCTGTACCGTCTGTTGTTCGAAGCACGATTTTCTCGGCTTCCCTCCGACGGATTTTCTCCAGTATCCGGTCGGTGGCAGGATCAGGAGCTCGGACTTTTGTGGCGAGCAGCGCAGTCCCGTGCCCCGGAGGCAGTCTTCGACCGTGGCGATTGCCTCTTGTAACGAGTCCTCCATGTGCCCGACGGTTCCCCCCGTCGTCCATATCGTGATGTCGTCCGCATATATCGTGTGACGGATCTGCTGCATTTGCGACAGTCTCTCCGCCACGGGGATCATCACTGCGTTGAACAGGAACGGGGAGATTACCGCTCCTTGCGGGGTTCCGACGCTGCCCAGCTTGCGTTCGTCTAGGGTCAGGTGCCCGATCTGCAGGTTAGCCGTCCGCCCGACAGAAAGGCTCTGATGTAATCGTACGAGCGCTTTCCCAGCCCGAGTTTCTCGATCTGTTGCAGTATCGCCGAGTGCTTCACATTGTCGAAGGCACTCTTTAGATCCAAGCCCAGGACCGCCCTCGCATCGGTCTTGTGGGGGGTCTCGAGCGATCGTGTTGGAGGAGCAGCATCGCGTCTGCGTGCTCAGCCGGGCCCGGAAGCCCAGCATGGACGGTGGGTACGCGCCGCTTCTCTCCATGTGCGGTTGCCATCTGTTGTTCAACACGTGCTCCAGTACTTTCCCACGCACGACGTTAGGGAGATCGGGCGTAGGTTCTCGAGTCCCGGAGCTTTGTTGGGCTTGGGTATAAGTATCGTTTTGGCGTGCTTCCATTGTTTGGGTAGCTCGCCTCTCCGCCAGCACTCGTATAGTAGCCGGTCACGGCCGTGATGGCTCCGTCACTCAAGTTTCTCAGGGCTTTGTTGCCGATCCCGTCGGGGCCGGCGGCCGACCTGCAGTTCAGCTCCTGTACCGCTCGGCGTACTCCCACTCTTCTATGTCGGCGTCTAGCGCGGGTGTTGTCGGGTCCGCCGTACTCGGGGTGCCGTGCTTGCTCGCCTTCGGGTAGGTATTGGTCGTTGAGGCGTTTCTTTACCTCATCCTCCCCGTGATTCTTGATTGCCACGTGCAGGATCTGCGCGAGTCTGTGCTGCTGGTAAGACTTGCTCGCCGTTTCGTCCCGCAGGCGCCGAAGCAGTTTCCACGTCTTGCCCGCGTGCAGCTGGCCGTCCGCTTCGTTACACACGGCGTGCCACTGCTGCTCGCAAAGCTTCCGGCTGTGGCGCTCGATTTCCCTGCCCAGCTGCGCGATTTTCTTTCGTAGCGCCCTGCTGTGCCTTCTCTGTTTCCACCTGCGCTGCAGAGATTGCCTCGCCTCCATCAGATGCGCGAGTCGGGAGTCCATGTTGGGTATCGACTCGTCGATCTCGATCTCGGTGCTCACACGCTCAACCGCGCTCGCTAGCCCTTCGGTCCACTTTCCTATGTCATCGATGACCGCCGGAGTTTCCTGCCGCCGGAAAGCCTCCCAGTCGGTGATCTTGTGCTTTCGCTTCGGTTCTTCACCCGCGTTGACCCGCAGGGGGATCTCCACTTCTATGATCTGGTGGTCGCTTCCCAGGTTCAACCCGTGTTTCTCCAGCGGACGTCCCTCGCCTCGGGAGATAGACGAAGGCGAGGTCCGGCGTGGTGTCCCTGGCCGTAGAGGTGCCGATTCGCGACGGCTGCTGCGGTCCGAGATCAGCTCGAATTCCGCCGCCTCTGCCTCTTCGAGCAGGTTCCGTCCCTTGGCTGTCGTGCGGGGGTAGCCCAGCTCCTTGTGTGCCGAATTGAAGTCGCCCGCGACCAGCGCCAGCTTGCTTCCGATCTTCTTACGCGTCTTTTGAAAGAGGCTTCGGAACCTCTGGTTTTCGGTTTGTGGGTTACTGTAAGCGTTCACCAGGAAGATGGATTCTTGTTTCCTCCTGCCGATCACCACTTCGGTCGCACACAGCTCCAGCGAGTTACCTCTTACGTTCCTGTCCTCGTGCTTGTACCGTGTTTTGCCTGTCCAGATATAAGTCTTTGTGTTGTTTTCGTTCAAGGCTCTGACTCATTCTTACCGCTCTGGTCGGTAAGAATGAGTATTGAAATGAGTAAAAATTTTGCGTGTGGGGCATTTTTTTTTCTTTTTTGCTTTTTCCGACAGATGTTCCTTTGACTCCCTGCCTGCATTCCGTGAACGGGGAAGTTGGCCTCCACATCGATGGCCAGCGTGTCTTGACTGCATCATCTTTACTGGGAGGACTGTGTAGTCTGTTTGCATCGTTCTGGGTTTTGAACATTCAATATCCCAAGAAGGCACACAGAGCTCTAACGTTTGTGGAACATGCCTTTTTGGACCTTCCTGGACTGGCAAGGTCCAAAATGGCATGTTCCACAAACGTTAGAGCTCTGTGTGCCTTCTTGGGATATTGAATGTTCAAAACCCAGAACGATGCAAACAGACTACACAGTCCTCCCAGTAAAGATGATGCAGTCAAGACACGCTGGCCATCGATGTGGAGGCTAAATTCCGCGTTCATGGAATGCAGGCAGGGAGTCAAAGGAACACTGTCGAAAAAGCAAAAAAGAAAAAAATGCCCCACACGCAAAATTCTTACTCATTTCAATACTCATTCTTACCGACCAGAGCGGTAAGAATGAGTCAGAGCCTTGAACGAAAACAACACAAAGACTTATATCTGGACAGGCAAAACACGGTACAAGCACGAGGACAGGAACGTAAGAGGTAACTTAGAATGAATACAAATGCCAGCAACAGTTCAAATACAAAACATACAATCAGGAGCGTTGACAAATAGATATTACAAAGTAGAGCAGTTAACTAAAAAGAACACGAACAGTTCGACACATATGAGAGACAGAGTCCCACAATATTCATCTACCAGGCCAGACGATGCACCGCTGTCGGAGGCGATTCGGCTACCTGTGAACGACGCCCAAACGTAGCTAACTTGCTTCGGCGCTAGTCTCTTTTTTTATAACTGCGCACTTCGCGGAGATAAAGGGCACAACCCGCAACGCGCCCGCCGCCGACGAGCGCACCACTTGCCTTTCTTCCTTCTAGAATCATCGACACGCCTTAGCACTGGCAAAGCTACGCTCGCCCCCTCAACAGAACTGAGCTTCGGTGAAAGCTGAGCAGCGGAGTTTTTATTTTGGTATTTTCTTGCCGGCGAGTGGTCGCGTTACCCGCCGCTTCGTTCGACAAATTCCAGCGTTTTCTAGGGGCAAATAGAACTGAACTGAATGAATCGGACGACTTAACAAGAAATTAGGCCCTGTACAATAAAAAATGAAAAAAATATACGGTACTTTAGACGTCGTACGCTCGAGTTTGTGGCAACGTACCCGTGTGCGGCTCTGTCCTGAAGTTCGGAGAAATGCAGGCGGGTTGCGTTCCTTTTCTCGTCTTGCATTACGCTTTCTTTAAATATGAGCGCCCTCTTTCCCGACCTCTCTACGTTCCTTCTCGCTTCCGTCTGACTGCGCTGATTTTCGCCAGCATGAAGTAACCGTCACGTTGCTTTGAAACGACGCCGCGCGCGACAAGCGATTTTATCTCGAATGCCCTGTTACAAACCGGCTTACAAAGAATGCGAATGCATACCCCCAAACCCACAAACAAGTAAAATAAAACAAATGAGCGCTTTTTTCCTTGTCCGTGCGTGTACGTGCTGTGTGCGGCACGGGTATTTCGCAGTTAAGCCTATCCAAACGTTTGACAAACGCATTGACTGATGACAGACCACTTACCAGCGAGCTGTCCACAACTGTCGCCGTATCAAATGCTGTTAGCGGCCGTTCGTCGTGTGACAGGGGCACATAAAAATCTTTCCACCAAATGGCACTACTAGTCCTTCGCAAATAAGAAAAAATGATGGCCCAAGGCGAGGCGCTTGAAGCTCCCGCAGCACCAAGTCACCGGCCGCGCTGCAATTGATTGCGCGGAGGTTGTTTACATCCGGGCAGCAAGTCGTGCCGCCAGGGCAAGTTGAGTCGCTGCAGTCGGGTTGCGTTGGCGCGCTGGCACGAGAATTTAAATCGTCTATATATGCGCAAGCAAGCGAAACAGATGAACATTGCAATTGTTTGCAACGGCGAGAACTGTCTCTTCGTTAGCAGCAGAGTTGACACCTATCGCCAAAATAAACAGATTGAAACAACACGGCCGCGCTGTCTGCCTCTGATCGCGCTGGTTGAAGCATCTATATGGGTATACGTACGGTATCGGTTTTGTAGCTGTATGCAACCGTCGCGTCCTGCTTACTCGTTCTAATTGGCATTAGGCCACGGTTGAAGTGCTGATACACGGAAGCAACACAAGACTAACATGGCGACCGCCCGCTTGAGATGATTACCTCCGATGGGGAGTTTATTGTGGACGTGGGTAGTTTACAAGGAACCGAACGCCATCTCACAAATGGTGTTAAGTCGTCCTAAATCCTCCCTTTTGCTACACGGATGGGCAACGGTACTACCATGGAGGTTCGTCCACATTTTTAGATCATGCCTAGGGAGTACATTTTTTGCTATATGTACTTTCCAGGGCACATTACTTGATTAAAACTCCATTTCCGGCTAGTTTGCGTTTACAGTGTAGTGACAAGAGTCCGTGGTGAGCTCAAAAGGAAGTGAGAAGTCTGGCAGCGTGAAGCACGGGGTCATTAGTAATGGCTGACACTAAGATTGTGGTACGCTTTTCGCACTCTTCTGTCCATGGAAAGCCGTACCCTTTTGAAGCAGGCTTGTTAGTGGCTTGGCACGAGCAGCGAAACCCGGAATAAAGCTCAGGAAGTGTCCTGCCAGACCTGACAAAAACTCGCAGTGCGTGTATGTTTTCAGGTCGCTTCATATTTCGTACCCGTTCAACGGACTCCTCTTTGTGCTTTTAGTGAAGCCATCCAGCACGCGCCCGAGAAATGTGATTTTCGGCTAAAAGAACTCACTTTTCTTAAAATGACTTTCAGCTTGGCTGCACTCAGGGCGGTCAAGACAGCGGGTCAAATGTTCCGCATGTGAGCTATTATCCTTGGAGTACACTATAATGTCATCAACATAAACATTGCAAAATAGGCCCACAAAATGGTGTCAACACCCCATTCATCATCTCTGAAACAAGGTGGGGCTGTTCTTCCACCCGAAAGGTAGTCGGTTGTATTCGTACATGTCGAAGGGTGTGACAAAAGCCGTGTACTGTTTGTACTCTTCCTCTAGAGGAATCTGCCAAAATCTCTTGCACAAGTCTATGCGAGAGAAGACGTGGCAGCCTCCCGTCTCTTCAATGATGTTGTCTATTCATGGCATCGGAAATGGGAAAAGGTCAGTTTGTGTGTTTAGAATCCTGTAATCTGTGCAAAAAACGCAATGAGCCATCTTCTTTTAACGCTAATGGAATGGGGGAAGCAAATTTGGAGAGTGACGGGGGTATTATTTCAGCTTCCAGTATGTGCTGAAGTTGTTTCTTTAGCCAAAGTCTTCTTTCACGGGACATATTGTAAGGCTTTCGTCTAATGGGTGTTACATCACCAAGCTTGAAAGGAACAGAGAATTTTGTTGTTGCTGGCGGGTAAGTACCGACGCAAACGAGCTCTGGAAACTTGAGGCGAACGTCCTCCTCACACCGAACAAGTCGGTCTGTTGTGCGCAGGGAACCGCAGGCCTCCATGTCAACGCAGACATTATCATTCCAGTAAAGGTTTATTTTAAGTCTTTTCATATCAGGTCTTTAGAGTAGAAATTGGTATTCGTACCCATCAAAAACTAAGGCGTCGATCTCTGTGCTTCGACCTTGGTACGTCACTTTGGCTTTTATCCACTCATCGTAAAGTTGTCTCCTTCCGTCAAAGCCCTGTATTTGTACTGGTCTCCCTTTAAGAATATCTTTTTCAGACACAAGTGACTTGTTTATAACGGACACGGAAGCGCCACTATCGACTAGTGCTGTGACGTCGGTGCAGTTAACTCCCAAAGTTATAAAAAGAAGATTTAATGTGCTGAAGTAAACAGTCTCAATTTTTGTCGTCGGGTGGGATTGATCACCCTCATTTATTTGTTTTTTTTCTGGGTTGCTTCAGCGTCACTCTGTGCTTCGACTTGACGGGACTCATCCGAGGTTATATTGTCACTGCAGGAGGATGCAAGGTTAATGACACCATGTCCTCGGTACGAATTTCTTTGTGTACCCGATGACACTTCGGAAGTTCCAGACCTCTGTGACGCTTGCCCGGTTTCGAAATTGAAACGTCGCGTACCCTGAATTCTCGGAGGAGCATCTATGCGCAAGCCTTGAAAACACTCCAAAAGTTCCTCGATTGTCTTTGGGGACTTAAGCTGCACCTGCTTCTGAAGATCCTTAGGCAACCCGTGAATAATCAGTGGCACAGATGAAGACTCCGGGAGATTAGAATCAGCCATTTTTAGTAGGCGCCTTTTCTCGTAAAAATACTCCAAGGATTTGCCCGATCGGTATTTATAGAAAAATTGCATGGTCCCACCTTTCCACGGGGTTTTCCTTGAACGCTGCGAGAAAAGCTTGCCTTCCAGCTGTCGCAGCTGTCTGACGCGTGTGTGGAGAAGTGCAGCTGATACCACTTCTTTGCAAGTCCCGTCAAAAACAGCCGCATGTTTTCCACTCGGGTCGGTAGCTTCGTGCCAGGAGTTCTTCTCGGATGCGTATTCATAGGAACGAATCCAATCCTCAGGACTTTGAACTCTCTCCGTCACACCGATTCCGGCTTCACCATTTCTGTGCGCTGTCCTTGTTTAGCTTGGACCGTAGCGATGAGGGTCTCCATGAACTGCTGTTGCCCTCTCTGCCCGCCGTTGTTGTTCTTGCAGAATCAAAAGAAGGCTTGGTCCATGGTGGTAACGTTAACATTCGGTTCGTGTTCCCTGACGCCCTCATGGTTGGCTCCATGAAGTATTCCTGGAACTCGGACAGCTTCACCCTGAGCTTGAGAGAAGTCTGGGTAGTCAGGTCCTCGGTTGTCTCGCCGGGACTTCTTTGCCACCCAGTCACACAGTTGTTGGTGTTGTGATGCACTCGGGCAAGACGTACGGCACTTCGTCGTCGACTTGGCATGACGAGAAGTAAAAACTTGCCTTGTGAGTTCCTCGCCGCGTTGCCAGATGGTGATATGCGACACAGAAATTGAAAATCTGGCGGCCGAAATGTGGTGGCCACTGGTGTTGAGGGTCGCAGTAGGGCTACACCAACAGTATCTGGTGAAAAGTGGTGAAAACTGTTGGGGCTTTAACCATGGCTTTCGTTCACTGAAAGGAAGCTTTTCTAGCTCCTAGCACCAAGAGTGACTGACATCACTTTGCTGCAAGTGTTTTAGTGCACACTATGAGACTTTTTGGTTTTTAAACACTCGCCCGTGAAAGTAATGGAAATTGAAAATTTTAAATTTTGTATTTGAAACAAACCACACTGAATACAGTCCCCAAAATTACTTAACGCAGGACGTCCCACTAGCATTTCCTATCTAACAAATCATTCACGAACTTCCCATCTATGGCATTTCGTTTGCCCCATAGGCAGTAAAATGTTAAATTGTCGTATATTACTTGACAAAAATATAAGTGGCACTAGGTCTTACGCTTGATTATCAAGATAAAGAAAAGGTACAGCAAGTGTTGTATTGAATGCGCGGTAACTTTCTGAGCGAGCATTCCCATAGAAAATGGAGGATAGTTCTTTTGCCTAGCCCTGCGAGAGATGAGAATAAAAATTTTAATTTCACTTCGCTCAAACTGATTTTGCTAATCTTAGTTATAGCGTTAACCAAGTCGCTCTTTCAGCGATGGCATGGACAAAAGCAACAAAAACGCCTTCTTAAACACTATGTTCTAAAAAATAGCATGCACAGAAGAGATACCGGAGCCAGAAATACTTTATAATGGCTGTATTTTAGTGCTGGTGAAATCTGGTGAAATTTTGACCAGGGGGGTGGTGTCGAAGCCACTTTTCAATCTGGCAACGTTGGTTCCGCGTGGTATGCAGAGTAATCCACACAGTGTTCGTCTTTGGAATCCTGTCGACTGCGCCAATGTAATGATCCGAGGCTGCTCACTTGGGAACCATCATTTTATTCTGTTCCTCAACCTTCTCTTCTTCCCCTGCCCCTAGTCCTGCCTTCGTCGTCTTCGGCTCTCCACAAGTAATACGCATAATAGTCCGTGTTCAGGTTCAAATGGTGATTCAAACGGGACTGGCAGTGTCACTGAGCAGGCAGGTTTCTTTGTGATGGCTTTGCGGTTACAAGTCCATGCGGTCACAAGTCCAGGCGACGGCATAAGGGCCTGTGAAAAATTAGCTGGTAGAGTAATACTACTCGATCTGTTTTTATAATTACCAAGTATCAATTTACAACGTTTCAATGAAATGGAATTCATTGTTAATGAAACCACACACCCTTCTGAACTGAAATACTGGTATTTCGCCTGCATTCTTGCGTAACGATAACACATTGTGGAGAGCCTACCACCTCGAACCTTCGCGGGAATGAGTTCACGACGCCCAGTTGAAGCACAAGGGCAACTTCACGTTGCTCGGCCCCAGAGAATATAAAAATCAATAATTACGCGAAAGCCTTGTACGTCTCATCAAAAACGAAGAGTGACCGTCGCAGTCGCTGTCGTCAACACGAACGCTACGGAAATAGCCGCTCCGAAGGCGACCTAAATAAAAACACCTTAATTTTCATGGGGGGTTTTAGCCCGGTTTCCCGCAGAACAATGCATTCTCGACATCATTCCGGAGGGGAGGCAGAAAGCATGAGCCTGGTGCGCGCTGGGCGACATGTGAGCGAGACGGCGCATAAGTAAAGCAGGGGCTGGAGGACGTCAGCTCTGACTCTGCGACAACTGCCGCGTGATTTGGGACCGGTCTGCCTGCCTGATAAACTCGCGCCAAATGACGAAGACACAAAAGCGTATAAAGACACGCAAACAAGGTATATCAGCGAAGAACAGTTTTACAAGCGCTAGGCTCCCGCTTTCAAGCAAAAACATTAGCAGAATAATGTTATTGACAAAACTTTTTTTTCGAACAGTATGTACGGCGATGTGAGTGACAGAAAGGAAGCTCGAGAAAACAGGGTTACTCTATTATTTCATCATCATCACCATCATCGGCCTATCTACGCCCACTGCAGGGCAAAGGCCATTCCCACAGATCTCCAATCACACCGGTCCTGTGCTAACTGCGACCAGTATCAGCCAGTATTCTGCGAATAATGCTCGAAGCCGCGTTAAGCGTGGGTTAAGAAGTATAAATAGGCTATCACCGCCTGGCAGGCGCGCATGGGTGTTCTACTCCTTTCGTTTACCGCTGTTGTAGCTACACGGCGCTCCTATGCGGTTCGGCCACAGCTCCCGTGCTCCAATTACTTCTGACGGCACCTGTACACTCTTTCTTTACTTTTCCCAATATGAACAGTCACCACCTCAATAAATCGTTTATAAAAAAGAATGCACAACATACCTAAATAACAAAGGATTATAGCAAACCTTTGCCGCTTTATTCATGGTGTTTGAGGAGCAGTCACCGTATTCCTACGCCCTGCAACCCTTTTTCGTGAACTCTTCATTGCTGCATTTGTTCTCAATCTTCTTTTTATCTCTCGTGCAATTCAAGTTATCTGTTTTGGTTGACTTTATTACAGAGACGTGATTAAAGACACAATGAACAAACTACTGGGAATATAAATATCATCGAACAAGATACAGAACTCGTGCTGGCCCCGCAGAGAAAGCCTGCAATACCAGAAGGCGCGCGCTTACTTGGAAACCCTCGTTTGTTCGTATGACAACTTTATTCGGTGCCCCGTTGGAAAACGGCACACAAAACCTGTATTCACATTTCATTTCGTGTTTTCAGGCAACCGTGCAGAGCGTTTTTTAATTATTTGAATAGACGGTTTAGCTGCACTAACCAGGGAACATTCTTCGATGGCAGCGTAGACTCCTACTTTAAGGGATTACATACAATAATGGAAGAACACACCGGCGGTTGTGTATTGAACAACACTTTGTAAGCAGAAACGCGAGGCGTTTTCACGTGGTTTTTGGCGCCGCCACGCGGTCGGTCATATTGTGTTCCTTTCAAAGCGAAAGCTTTTTTAGTGGACCTGTTGGTATCTTCTCAGAAAAGTAAATCAGTTCCCCATGGACTAGTTGGTCGACCGAAAAGCTCTGATAAGGTCTCTGGACACACTGCGCACACGTTTAACCGGACTTCCATTGTGTGGAAACCGATATTTGAAAGTCGCTAAAAAGCAACGCTTCTAGGTACGGCAATACACGCATCTATCACGAAACGGTACATGGTATACCTTCATCTCATAAACCACGAATCGGGGTATATTTAGATCGTTCCAACCTGCGCTTACTTAATGCTCGAAAAATCGTCGCATGGGTTCGTTTTTCGTTTGTAATCACGGGTTTCAAGGCTTGACGATCGATTGGGCACACTTTCTGGGAAGGATGGACGCACTTATAGGTTTCGAGTTTCTTTCAACTTTCTTTAGAAGGCGATACTAAATGTTATTTGTTTCTGAGTCGAGCAGGTGAAACAGGTTAATAAAGTTAGGAGTTTGATGTTTTAGCCCTTCGAACCTTCTGTTGTGTCTTCAGCCGACATCTACAAATCGGTGGGGATGATAAACAGCAATTTCGAGCTTACTGTCATTCTGTAAATATTTGCGGGCGTTTAACTCGCCGAAGGTACGTCTGGGCTCTGAGGCGCACAGTAGTTGAGAGCTCCGAATTACGTTCGGCCGACTGGGAATCTTTAAAGTGGGCCGAAATCTCGACACACGGCCGTTTTCGGTTGTCGCCTTCATCTGAAAAACGGCACCCGCGCGTGGGGCCGTACCTGCGTCCTTGGGTCCAGCAGCACAATGTCGTAGCCACTCAGCCACCGTGTCCGAGGTACCGTCATTGTTTAGCTAGGGCATAAATTCACCGCTAATACTGGACACCTAGTCGGCGCGTTCTAGGCGTCATTCCTGTTGATGTAAGTAGAAATTGTTTGCAATATACATAAATTTCTAATTTGAGGGTTCACATCCAAAGAAAATGGTGGGAAGTTTTGCCAGATTTGTGTAAGTCACCGAAGGCAATACCGCAGCCCAAAAATACTTGATTCTTGGGAGTGTATTGAGCAAAATATAGTTTTTCCGTGACAGTGCCTCAGGAGCACATGTATAAAAAGCTAGCGCACTCTACAAAGCAAGCGTGTGTGGATATGCGTATCTACCCTATATTCGCCTTCAAGAAGTGGCAAGATATCTTCTGGCTCTGTGCTACGGAACACTCTGTGCTTTATTTGTGAATTTCATACTCGTATCATCAACGATATAGAACGCTTATACACACCCAAAACTGCCTTTCGAATTCTGAAAACTTAGCGTCGCCAGCGTTATCTGGTGGCTGTCCTAATCGCTCTTCAGCACGCGATTCACACTCAGGGTTCTAGACTGCACGCAATCCTTCATTGCCGCGCTGCTCTTCTCTACAGAAGGAGAGCAAATTTGGTATCGGTGAAACGTCCCGTGTGGGGCTCTTTTCAGAGCGCCTTAATTCAACCTTGACACTTTGGGTAATGAAGTGGAAATCATTTTATCTTCGTGTGGCACCGTGAAGGGCCACGCGACAAGGCCAAGACTTTTTTATTTTTTATGTTGCCATCCCGCATACACTCTTCTTTAGAAAGAGAATTCGGGCCTCTAGAGAGGTGGTACTATCGTTACGTAACATACATTAAAGTTCTGGAAACGAACGCTCCTAATGATCCCCAGGTGGTCAAAATTAATCTCTAGCCCTACACTACGGCGCGCCTCATCGCCTGCGTTGCGTCGGCGCGTTAAACCCTACAATCAATCAACGAAACGAACCCTCTATTCACGGTGTGGAAAGCGGAAATTTAACGCTCTTTAGTTACTATCGTACGTTTTGTATTGAGGGTCAGTCAAGACGTAATACCATGGTGCTCCAAATATTCTTAGGGGCTACACCATCTCATTTAAAAGTCGTCCAAAATAGCTGTACTTCAACTGTGTTTTGCTGAATATTTAGGTATTTCTTATCTCTCTTAAAGTAACGATATCTATAGTTCTTGGTTTTTGTTTTCAACTTGCTTAAAACCCTTACTTTTTTTCGCGCTTTACATCTTGGGCGAGGCTTAGTCGTAGCATAGAGATATTGCTTAACAAATAGCAACCCATGAATGGTTTGCTGTACTTACGTTAAGCACACCATCCTGACCTGTGTGGCGGGCAAAACGGCACAACTTTTCCAATTAATGGTAGTTTATTCACGGCTAAATTGAGAAAAGTAAGATGGCATTACACAGCACGCTGGTAAGTTCGCACTCACATTCCCCTACATTATTTCCAAGGAATGCATGACTCACTTAACGTAAAAGCCTGCTGTGCGGTGTTCACTGCCTTGACACAGATAGAAAAAATTGTGCCCTAGCAATAATGTCCCAGTTTCTTTGGAGCTAGCCGAACTGCGGACGTCATGGAGTTTCTTATTATATAAACTACAGAGGAATCTGGTTCTAGCGTCTATGCGGCTCACATCAACGCCGTCTCTGTCGTCATGAGCCTCCATTATGCTGCGCGTTCACTTTATCTCCGTATTCGGCTTGGATGGAAAGTTTTAGTAGCCGTAAATTCAAATATAGTGTTAGAAAACTCAAATACCAGTGTGTAATTTTGTAAGTGTAAAATAAAACACACTGTTTTAAATATAGTGAAATATAAAGTGACGCATATTCATTTTACCAAGTGTCTGCCTGAACCGTTGCGTCCACTATTCTACAGACTTTACATTAACAAAATAATGTAAAGGTAGGGAAAAAAACTCATTAAAATCACCTTTTTTGCTTATATTTCAAATAAAAAATTGCTTAGAAAGAGCATAGAGGTTTTCTGCGGAGAACTATATTAACATAAACTTCACGGAGAACCAGAGCAAAAAACATCTGCTACATCTTTCGTCGCGGCGAATTACCCGCTTAGTTAAGATGTCCGGCCGCTGTTAACACATGTACTGTTACTGCAAAGTAAACTGGGAAGCGAACTTTCCTCGTCATTAACTACCTCATCAACATGGTGGGTTTGATGCAAATAAGGACCGATGGTCGCCCGCCAGCCCTAGTCCTCCCACTTACTTTTAATGAAGCACAGCTGTCTTAGCATAAACTAATGGAACGACTTCAATTTATAACAAACTAGCTTTAATGGACAAGTTCCGTGGTAACACACAGTAAGTTTTCAGGACTCGAGTGGGTACAGACATTTCACTTTGCGAAAGCAGCGGTCTGCCATTACCAAGTGAAATAATTTTGGGTTTTTTATTCGTCCACCTTTCGTTCCAGTACACCTTTATACTAGCTCCACCCTTTTTCATTCATTAGTTCAATTTTAACGCCCAGGCCCTCGAAAGCACCCTTTGTTTTGCTTTGTGAAAACATCTATATGTTGCAGGTTAACACTTGGTGATGCAGACCTTATGCAGAAATTTATCCTATTCGTTCGGGCAAGAACACTTCGTGCTCAAAAGCCACCACAGGCTTTGCTCAGCACACATCCAACCCTCAAGGTTTTGTGGAGACCACCAACGACGTAGACTACGTAAGGTCGCAGTGCCATCACTGTTCGAGGCCTCCTTAAAGAAAGCACACATGTGCATAGGTCCACACTCACTTTATTGGTGCATACGAACAGGCCCACAAGGAGACACACAACTAAGACAAAGTGCATCAATACTACATTAGAAATTTGTAGTTGTATGGCATTGTGAGGAGCATACAGGTCGTAGATAAATAAAAAAAGGTGAAAGGAATTGCAAACAGTATAGTGAAATCATGGTTATAGATCTGACGGAATGTACAAAATAGGGTATATGGTGCACTTCAGGCTCCATATACGTGCAGCATATCATGTTTTCACACTACCAGCTGTTTTCACTCGATCCACTTATGTAATTCTGGTTGCAATGACTTGCCCTGTCCGAGGGAGCTTGGAAATGTCTCGTAAACATCAAGAAATAAGCCTGCCAGGGGATGTCGTGTGCTACACCAATCACAATTGCTTTTGTTAGTGTCTCTCTTCAAAAGCCCTTTCACACGTGCTCCAGAATTAATACTGTAAACCTGTTTCTAATAGTGCTGTAAAGCATTTGCTAAAAGTGAAGATTTGGATAGTTCCAAGAAAGTTCGAACTGTTGATTTGTGCACTATCAGTGCACGCACAGACGAGACTCTCCTATTTTTTGTGGCGTCCACGATGGTAGTGCGGCTCGCTTCCGGATCACAGCACCGAGTTCCTGAGATTCTCGAGCACGGGGGAGAGGGCGTGCGCGAGCACTTGGAAGAAGAGAAGAAAAACGCGCGGGGGTTTGTGCGCGCGCTCGTGTTTAATCGGAAGAAATAAATGTTCAAGGTGTTCCGAACGGTAGCGCGGCGTCGGGTGTTCTCGAGTTAATAGGGCGCGCCAAACGGCTGCCGCGTGGCCGCTTCGTCCGTCCTGCATGGGCGTTCCGTCGGACCACTGCTCCGACTCGAGGTCGAAGACTTTTCGACGGATGACAAGAAATCGTCGCCGTCTTAGCCACCTGCATCAAAAGCAAATGATTTAAAGCGGTCATTAAGACAAAATGCCACTTTGGTTTATTAGAAACCCCTGTATTGTCCCGATAGCAAGCATAGCAATTTTATTGCGAACTTGCAGCAAATAATTGAGATGTTAAACGGAACGCACGAAGCAGTGGTTACCCCAGAGCCGTTTCTAAACGACTTCTCTACCACGTCAGTTAATCGTGTTCCTGCCATTAGCGGCCTTGGACCGAAGCAACCACCAAGAACTAGGACTGGGTGATTGTAGTGGGGCCTCGAGTTCCGTTGCTTCGTATTACTTGAATGCGAACTTGCAGAAACACACTCCTAATTACGGGTTTAGTGCTAGGCAGATATTCCGTCCACCACCCGCCACGGTGGCTGAGTGGATAAGGCGTTGCGCTGCTGAGCACGAGGTCGCTGGTTGGATTCCCGGCTGCGGCAACCGCTTTTCTGATGAAAGCGGAAAGCAAAAACACCCGTGTGTATGAATTTTCGGCGCACGTTAAAGATCCCCGGGTAGTCGAAATTATTTCGGAGCCCTCCAATACGGCGCGCCTCATCGCCTGGGTTGCGTCGGCGCGTTGAACCCTACAATCAATCAAATCAATATTACGTCACCCCTGCCCAGATAACGTCAATGTAGCATGAAATTTTGATTGATTGATTGTAGGGTTTAACGCGCCGACGCAACGCAGGCGATGAGGTGCGCCGTAGTGGAGGTCTCCGGATTAATTTTGACCACCTGGGTATCTTTAACGTGCGCCGAAATCTCGCACACACGGACGTTTTGGCTTTTCACCTCCATCGAAAAGCGGCCGCCGCGGCCGGGAATCGAACCCGAGCATTACATTTTCAAGGTTCTCTACACCCCCTATGTTTGTTCGGTTACAAGCGTATTTTGCGATTGGAATGACGCCAGTGCGCTGCGAATAAATAGTTCTTTAATTTTAACAAATTTTTGTGTCGTCTTCGAAGCCATTTGAAGAAAGACGCAGCGACACAAGCAGCAGTTTAGGTTAAGTGCAAGTATTCGGCGTTGAATCTGCAGTGCGAACGCACGCAGTATATGCAGCACATATCCCCAGTGCACCCTGCTAATATAGGATTAGCACTTTTCTGTTCACCTCACTCCATGATTCGTAACACCGGTTGTAAGAGCGTAAACGTGGGATACTTGACTCGCGTTATTCGCTTTGAGCAATGCGTCAAGGACCGGACAATGAAGAGCGCTTTCAATATCATGAACAGATAACATGAAGTTTTCTAAAGTACAGCAATGGCTATAGTGCGTATAAATTGTTACAGCTTTTACTTCGACCACAGGCGTGCGACCGTGTGTGCTGAACGCACAAAATACATTAAAGACGACCATACTGTGATGCTGAGAGTTTCAACTTCATGTAAATTGGTTATTCAACACCATGGGTTGGCGTATACATTTTTTATTGAGTTTCTTCTAGAATTACCTGGTTTGCCATTTTAGCAAGCATTTAGCTCCCTTTCAGTTCGTTCTAACCGAAGAGAAGGTCGGTGAAATTGGAGCAGTGGCATGACCTATAGGATCCCTTGCTTCCTACAGCAAAGCGCGTCAAATTGTGGTGTAAAATCAGGGTAATTTTATTTGACCTGAAAACTGAGCGAATTCGTAATACATATTTTTATAGGTTTCAGTTCCATCAACCAGCAATCATTCCACGACCGCATCAACAGTTTAGGGACGTAGTAACTGACACAGGTAATGCACACGGAACCTTCCAAAACCACAAGCAAAAAATTGCTTCAAACACATATCACTTCTGCAAGCGTTTAAAGGCCTCAACCTCGTCATGCTCAGAGCCGATTCAGCAATGTCCGCATGGCGTAGGCATTTACCTCGCACGGGTCGCTTCTAGCGTTTCGACGGTGAGCCAGTACACTCGGGCAATTTTTTGAACCCAACCTGGCGGAAAATCTCAGAAGGAAGGTTCCACAGGCCCTCATCGAAGCAATCAATTTCGCGAAATCTGCAGATCGTGTTCATTGAAACATTTCTCCTGTTTGCAAATAACGTGAAAGGTTTGCGCCTTCAGCGCACTTTGGCTTGTGAAGGACTTTGTTTCAGGTATTCGTCGCCCATTTGTAAGCTGAAACACAATTATTCGTAAATCTCCTCGTCATTATCTGGTTCAAGTGTGACTTGGGCGCCAGCTGCGTACCAGGTGGTTTTTTATCCTTCGAATTTGCAATCGCTCCTGCTCTGGCCCAGAGATGGGAGCTGTTTGTACAAAAAAAACTTTTGAAAGAAGATGTTTCTTTTTGTTGGTTTCAACCACGATAACATAGGGAAAAAGGAGCTTCTCCAGCAAAATATGTTGTGTTTCGACACATCTGCAGGGAGGGAAGCGCTTTCAGAAATTAATACCTTAAGGTGGAAAAGTGTGCCGGTTTTGAGAGCGCAAGCCCATCTGGGGCGTTTTGGATGCAGCATGTAGCCATTATTATCTTATGAGTGTTAAGAGAATATTTCCTAATATTTTTAAAGCGTTTATGTTATTTTAAGGCGAAATCCAGCGCTAATCCGAGTTTCTTCACTGCTGCATCGTGTTTACGGCGCCGTCAAGTTCGCCTGTCATGGCAGACGCACCCGTATAATTCTTGTTCCTTCATGGCACGGTACTGGGATCGCACTTTCCAGCAAACCAAATCAGCATATGATATGGTGATTTAGTTTCCTGGAAATTCAGCGCATTTTGTGACCCCCCAGTGTAGCAGAAACTGCATTTAGGTCTTGTTCTCACGTCTTTAACGAACAGGGTTCGAGGTCTCACCTGTAATGTCCTGCTTATGCGAAGGAGCGAAGATATCACATGAACCAATGCGATACTCTCAGCAACACTAGAACTATTAAATATTCTCTAGAAAACAAGACAACATGTGATCAAGGCATTGGTATTTTCATTCCTTCAATAGACGAACTTCGAACTGCGTCCTGTCCTCGAAATGCCAGGGTCAAGTACGTGGGCTTCGGAGTGAATAAAAAAGGCAACTAAAAGACGACATTGTTCAATTTGTATATCCACTAATGCGGCAAAATACATGTCCCAAATTGCGAACCTTTCCCTGGGGACGGAGCGTATGAAATTCCCGCCAAGGGGTAGTCCCGAAGAGAGTACTATCAACTATTCATGGGGAAATACTTGATTGTCGTTACGGCCGCTCCTGATCATATCTTAGAGAATCGAAACATTTCATTTTTTACTACCTCTTAGAGTAGTTTTATCATGCCTTGCTCACCTTTTCCATTTGATGCTTCGCTTCATAAAAAGCAGTTTTGCAAATAATAATTCCCATTACTGTTGAAAACTGCGTAGAAGATCCGTCATCCGTAGCACGAGAAGCGCATGTTTACACGTCAGTGGAACGTCCCCTTCGCAAGCTTACGTGCGGAAATTCCCTTATGTGCGGAAACACAATCAGCCCCAATTTTTTTGTCTTCTACCTCATCGAAACAAAGAAAGAGTAGGGCGCAATCGTGCGTTTAGGGCGCACTTTAAAATATTTCTTTCTGTTGTGTTGTTTGTGAAACATCTGTATGAAGTTAACGTAGTTTTTGTTTTCAGCAATTATGTCCAAAGCCTGGTGCTATTGTTAGCAGGAATGAGGGACTTACCCCAGGGAATCGATAAGGGTCTTGAAGGCGCAGAGAAATAAGGACCTGTCATCCTACGGACATCTTTGAGTAGTTCCGGTGACAACTCGGCACGTTGAGCACCGAAAACAAAGATTCGGTTGGCTCCGAAAGCATGTGACGCGAAAAAGAACAGGGTGAATGTGCTGTGCTGTACTTTATGGGGGACGCCTTGTACATTCTACCACGCGTGCTGCCACATATCAAAAGGTTTGCGCAATGACGCTCGGGCAATTTTCTACTTCACAGCACCGTTCACGTGCTGGGACATCTGGTGCTGGTCACACGTGGGAACCGTGAACGTGCTCGAAACCCTAGAAGCAGTGCGGCAAATTCTTTTTGTAGATGTGACGTGTGGATTACACACTATCGCAATGTACACATATAAACTCTTAGGCTCAGGTCGCTCATCGTGGATTGTTCAAGTCTCGGCACTTGTCGAATCGGCCTCGGGTCATCCCAAGTTTGTCGATAATTTTTTCGTAGGTGCAATAAATCGGCGCCTCGGGTAGGATGTCTTTACAGGAGGTTTGAGGGTAAAGGCCTCAACGACTACTTTGAATATGTTGCCTGAAATGTTGAGCTGCTTGATATTTCTGCACTTGCTCGTTGCTAGCTCCAGGGTTACGATGTTTTATGCGAGTGAAAGAGAAATCGATGCGTTTCAGGCACTTCTATGGATGAACGTTTGTTTGGAACGAGGCTTTATAAGAAGGGGGAAAGTGAGAAGAGATCATTTTAACTCCATTTAATGAGTTAGCGGCCTTTAGGAAACTCTGTGATCGCTTGGAGGTGTGTCTTTGTCTCAATAGGAATCGCGCATTGCGCTGACCGACAACTGGTCTGGTGGGGTCGTAATCGATTCAAATCTTAATTTAATTCAAGCGCTCGCTTCAATGAAAGCTCACTTGCGCCAGGCAACCTGGGAAAAATGGTTTCCCATTGATAATTATGCAGCAGATGGCCTTTTGTATCGCAAAAGCGTTCATGACTCGAGCACAGACTGAAAGTCACTGAACGTGTACAAAGCTCATTCGTACCGAAAAGCTAGGCTATTCTACTTTCACTGCGGAGAAGTATATGTCTACGCAAGCTCGCTAAAAGTTTTTTTGTTGCTGTTGTTCCTTTCAGCGGTGATACATGCCCACTGAGGGGATAGGCCACGGATCAGGAGCTTTCAGGGGCTACTGTTCCTCCTTCCCAAAAACCACAAAACTCTGAATTGGAAATGCAAAAGTTGCAGGATACTGTGTGTCTTGCGCTGTATAAGGAAGAAAGAACAACAAAGGGACGAAAACATGGTGCGGCAAAAAAGGAGTAGGTCGAAGCAGTTCCCCCAAAAGAAGCTAAAGGGATGAAAGTGACACAACTCCATGTATCACTACAGAAATTGCCAGTAGGTATCGCTGGACTTTTCCATTCAAACCACATAAACACACTTAAGTGCCCCGAGTAATTTTGGGGGGAGCATGCAGTAATGTGGGCCCATAGGTTACTGTGTAGATTGGCGTGTTTAAATAGCGCATTGGGAACGGCAATAAATGAAAGCAGATCGCAAAATAATGAAAGCCTAAAAAAGCATATCTCAAAATCACAACAGTATTCCGTAAAATGTAGTGCTGTTTAACACTGTTTAGGGCGCTTAAATTAAGTGGCAGGCACACCGCAGCGTCTCACAAATCGTTCGAATAAATGTTGTCTATTTCACTGCATTATTATAACGTATTTCCGCTGGGTAGTTTGGAGGCCTAATAATGTTTCCAGTTTCTGGTCGACATTGTTTAGGATACCCCAAACGATTATTACAGTTCAACTTTTTATGTATTCCCTAATATGAATAATGGAAATATTATGTCAGCGATGGTTTTCCGTTTTCCGTTTGCAGCACCTAACCCGTCACAAATAAAAACATTTGATATCTTCGACTACCACGCTCCCAACACGCTATGCCGGGGTGTGGAATCGCTTGCTTCGTGTGACCTTGGACAAAAGGCATCTCGGGTCGCCACGTCTTCCTGATTCGCCCGTTTCCGAATCCCTTTCTCTCTCTGTCAAGCCCAGTTCGCTTCTGCATCAGCGACTCATGTAATTGCGGTGCCTAGAACGCGCAGCCACGATATATGTCTTGACAAGCGCAGGGTACACAAACAAAGCCCTGACGAGAAGAGCTCGGTGTAGCAAACGTCAAAAGGACTGTATCCCCAGTACAAAACTAAGGAATAAAGTATATCGGACTTACCCATTTATGAAAGACAAAAAAGGAAGTCTAGCAAACAATCACAGAGAAGACTCTCCTCGAATAGGGCTGCGATTGCTACACATGTATCAGTGCTCTATAGCTCGATACTTTTTCGCCAAACCCTCACGTTTGAGCGTCTCTACGGCAGCTTGCACATAGCAGGCACTTCTGGCTCAGAGCGCAGTTTTGACCTTGGTCGATTACACAAGTTTACAAACGATAAAGTAGTGACCCTCAAAAATTCCAGTTTTGGACGTTTTGCCCTTTCTGAAGTTTTAGGTGTCACGGCATTGTGGCCAGCTATAGTTACGCCATCTATTTTCGTCTAAAATAACTATACTGACGTTATTAAGGTTGCTACAAGATATTCAGACCATTGTGAAAGTGTAACGTCATTCATTAACTGTTCTACTGCTTGAGCCAAACAGCCGAAATATGCCGTGGAGTCTGGGGTTGGCGGCTGGTATATCCGGAGTTGGCTCAACGGTCATGTTACGAAGACATTGTTTGCCTTTTGTCGCAGCTCTTGGAAATGCATATAGCGATTACGTCTATGAGGGGTCCACTAAATACGCCGTGGTCTTCAATTGGCGGCCACGAGAGCATTTTTTTTCTTGAACGGCCCTCCCAATACCTGCTGGTGGGCTTGTTTCCTCCACGCCACTTCTCCTCACACATCTTGACCTAGAATTTCCCCCCTCTCCAATTCACCGATCATCTTTTTCCGGTTAACGATCCCCACAGACTGAACAAAAAATTGCCTCCTATCCACGCTTTGAATGTGCTTGTACTGCGACACTATAAACGGCCCCCACAATCATTACCCATGCGGCGTCACTCCAATTCACACACGTGGCATCGGCTCATTGCTACTGCTGATCACTCTCTTCGCCTCCCTGTCTCTCTCCTCTCTTGATGAATTTAACGGAGGTTTGCCGAAGTTATCCAACTTTTCCGCCTTCGCAGCGCTCGCGCGCCCCCTGCCTGAACAGCGCTTGCGGGAGTTTTCTTTTTTGCGTGCTTTCATGTCGCACGTGCCGACACCTTACGTCCGCAGTTCGGAGCGCGCCGTCCTTGGCGGGCACTCTTGTCGTCTTTCGAAGGGTGACGAGGAGGCGACACAGAGTCTTTGGCGTCATCTCTCTCACTGCTTCCCCCTCACTCTTGTTTTTGCTGTGTCGCCGCCAAAAAGTGCCTTTCCATTCCCAGACTCTGAATCCAAATGATGCCTCCTCCTTCGACACCTCTGGGAGCAGCTTAGTCGGCAAGACGACAGGCTCCCGCTCCTCATCTCAACGCGTGCCAAGGTTGGATCCCTGGTGGGGCCAGCAGTTTATTTGTGTAGCCAGGGCGTAGCCAGTAGCCAATGGTAGCCTGGGATGTAGGTTTTTATAGCCAGTAGTAGCCGGGAGGCTCCTTGGCTGGTTAGAGGTATAGTGCTTCGCAGAAATAGCTTGAACAGATCGGCTATTACAAGCGTGTCTCTTATTTTCCAATGCATGGTCTCAAATTGTGTAAAGCATCCTACTGAGTTCCTGACTTTCAATAAATTCCACATAGGCCAGAGAGGCTCTTTCCTCCATGTGAGCATGATAGTGCGCTTAAAGATATCTTGGCAGCAATATTGCGTAGTATTTCTTTAGATGTGGCTGCATCCCATTGTTTAAAAGATGCCACATCCTAGGCCGGTATCGGGAACAAACGGCATGTGACGTAGAGATCTTTAGCTGATTGTTTCTCACGGTCTGCTCCTCTCCCATAGCAAGCGGGAGAACCAATGCGCATGCGTGGCGAGCTTCGCCGCGAACAGCATTGGCTCCGGTTACGCTGAGTGTGCCCCCGATACCGCAGCGTCCCGTCGAAAACGGCCAGCTACATTTTCGAAGAGTTTTGCGTTATACAATTCGGGGAAAACTGTGTCAGTGTTGCAAGCGTATCGATTCCTAAAAAAGACCATGTTTATCAGTGGAATTTACACGTTTGTTTCGCAATTCTTTATTGTGCGTTAGAAATCAATTATCGCGGTTTTTGTTGTCCGCCCCCTCCGTTTTCCGTGTGGTATTGCTTTCGACCCACCTCTATAAAGCTGTAGCCCTGATCCAACAAAATCATTCGCTTGATAGCAAGCGCAACTGTTTGTTCCGCATTCCTCTTCCGGGCGTCTGACTTTTTCTTGCTTTCTTCTAATGTTATGTGCCAACCAGCCCAAGTTTCAACTGTCCTGGGGTTCCTGCGTTATTCTGCTTCCTTCTGCAGAGATGGCTCCATAAAAATCACGGGCGTGTGAAGGGGGAATGTGCACCCATTAATTGAAGACAATATTGGGGCGAAAAACGGAGTGCGTATTGCAGGGGATTTGGTGGCGCAAGCGACACTACGCTGCCTCGGGCAGTCTTAGCGAGGTGACCAATTTTGGCCAGGGGGATGAATCTTCGCCGTCTTTCTGTCCGTGACCGCAGCGATCCAAACGTTTGGGGGGCTGTACTACATACGTGCATTAATGAACATCGTAGTCGGCACTTTATACTTATTACCAGGTTACTTATTAACTCCGGAGCTTTTAATTTCAAGAGAACGAAAAAGTTGGACGTTCGAGATTGCGAAATATGACCGCCACCTTGTCGCGCCACGAGCGCCACCTTGTTTTTTGTCGCGCGCTACAAGCATGTTACGGTCTACACTGTTACAAAAAACGCTTTTACCACCGTAAAGTAGTTTTTCGTCGAAAGAGGCGCATAAATAGATTCGCGCCGTCATCAGAAATTGTGCTGTGCTGAGGAGGGCAAGGTTCTTCACGCTTCGCCGGCATAACATTATTTCGCATCCCTGCGGGCAAAAGGGACGATCCGCATGCGGTCTGCGATGCACGATTTGAAATGTTACAAAGCTACGATCTGCAATGTAACAGTGCCTTCTGACGATTTCTTATGAGATAGTAAGGTGATGGAAACTTGATATATCGTGTGTTGCGCCACCATGCCTAATGTGAATTGAGTTTTGGCAGGCATTTTGTACAATTATATCAGAAGTCAAGAATTCTGCACCGAAGAGTGCGAGAAACCCTTTGTGCACATCTTTACAAGAATTCACCGTTTGTGGCACATTCACTTTGTTAACATCTCCTTGGCGAAGCAACGCCTCAGAAAATCTGCTGGTGCACGAAAAATAGTGAAATTTTGTAACTGTTAGTATTCTGTTTCATAGTATGAACTCACTATGTGTTGCCTCTAAAGTGAGCAAGTGTGTGTGTGTGTGTACAATTTATTGGCTTGAATGCTGTTTTAAACAGTGCAGGTATCTTACGACGAAGAATGCATACACTCGTCATGTTATTTTATTAGATCACCATGCATTGGCTTCAATATTTTGTAAAATTTCGCCTAAGTTTATATAGAAAGCTACTGCAGAATAGAACATGAGAAAATGTCCAACTCCGGTACCTTGTACATTTTCTATCCGTTTTCTCTTTCGCACTATAAGTATGCGGGTATTCCGTAATGTCTTGTCCCACTCACGGATGATTTCATATCGGGGTAAGGGCTGTGAACTTGTGTATAGTTATTACTGTTTTTTATGTAAAAGCCGTCGTAGAGAGTGCATATGCAATGGCTTGACACCTAGTTATTTGCATGCATGCGGGAATGGGCCATGAACTTTCGTATGCGACTAAAAGCGTAAGATATTCAGCCTCAGAAGCGCTTGTGTTTCTCTCGTCTCCGCCTCATCTCGCTCATTCGCTGCCCTCTACTCTCAAAGATTTTCAAGTTGCGTTTTTATTGTACGAACCGAACGTTTAGGCAATAAAACATCAAAAAGTTGTTCTCTTTGTTCATGTCTAGCTTGTGTGTACAAGTAAACCAAAACAAAGTCCTACGTAGAACAAGTGGCGCAAAAATAAGTAGATCCGCAAAGCTTAATATCACACACACGCAACAATTGCCTTTTGATAATGTGGCGGGGATTGCCATTGCACAAGGAAAAGGTAGCGCGCGGCTCGCCATCTGAATAACTACCACTCGTTCAATTTTCTTTGATAGTGTATCCCACTGGAATTTTGCAATAAATTGCCCCCTTTCCCTTGTGCCTTTTCAGTCCTCATTAAGATGGCGTCTCACAGTGCGTGTCTGCAGCACGCCGCCCCGTTTTTAGTATCGCAAACAAGTACAAGGGGTTCGTCCGGCGTTCCGAGTGAACATCGCGTCCCACGCATGTAAAGGAAGTTTCCCTACCCTGTTTTCATGTTGAGCGTCGAGGTCAAACCACCCTCCCTTCCGCAAGCAACGGCACATACTCGGCAAAGTTGGCGCAGCTCACTCAAACTCACTCACAATTTTTTTTTTCGAATCACCACTCACTCAAACTCAGACTCAATGCTGAGCAGCACATCTGCGCTCACTCAAACTCAAACTCACATTGAGCGCAAAACTCAGAACTCACTCGGACTCAACTCAAAATGTACTCAGAACTCAAAATGTACTCAAACTCAAATGTAATCAAACTCAAACTGTACTCAAACTCCAAATGTACTCAAACTCAAAGTGAACTCAAAACTCAAGTGTACTCAAAACTCAAAATACTACTCAAACTCAAAATGGACTCAGAACTCAAACGTGGGCTGTGAGAACTCAAAATGAATTCAGACTCAAATGGCTCAAGGATTGAGACAGTGAGAGAGTGAGAGTGAGTGTGTGAGGTGAGAGTGTGAGTGGAGTGTGAGTGTGAAAGTGAGAGGTGAGTGAGAGTGAGAGTGAGTGAGAGTGCGAGTGAGAGTGTGAGTGTGAGTGTGAGTGAGAGTGCGAGTGTGTGAGTGGGAGTGAGTGAGAGTGAGTGTGAGTGTGAGTGAGAGTGAGAGTGAGAGTGTGAGTGTGAGTTGAGTGAGAGTGTGAGGGAGAGTGGAGTGTGAGTGTGAGTGTACGAGAGTGGGAGTATGAGGTGCCTGTGAGTGAGAGTGAGAGTGAGTGTGATGTTAGTGAAATGAGAGTAACAGTCAAGTGTTCATACAGTGTTAAACCGAGTGGGAGTTGAGTGAGAGGTGAGTGTGAGTGAGGTGGATGCGAGTGAGAGGTGAGTGTGTGAGTGTGAGTGAGAGTGTGGTGTGTGACCGGAGTGAGAGTGAGAGTGTGAGTGTGAGTGCGTGAGAGTGAGAGTGAGTGTGAGTGAGTGGGTGAGAGTGAGGGAGAGTATGAGATTTCGAGTGTGAGTGAGTGGGTGAGAGAGAGTGTGAGTGTGAGTGAGTGGAGTGTGAGTGTGAGTGAGTGATGAGAGTGAGAGTGAGAGTTGCGTGTGATGTGAGTGAGGGAGAGTGAGAGTAAGAGTGTGAGCATGACATGAGAGTGAGAGTACAGAGTGGAGGTGTGACGAGAGTGTGAGGGAGTGAGGGTGAGAGTGGAGATTTAGAGTGTGAGTGAGTGAGAGTGAGAGTGAGAGAGAGTGTGAGTGTGAGTTTGAGGTGAGTGTGAGTGAGTGTGTGCGAGTGAGAGTGCGAGGGCGTGAGTGTAGTTGTGAGTGAGAGTGTGAGTGTGTGATGAGAGTGTGGAGTGTGAGTGTGAGTGTGAGTGAGAGTGAGAGTGAGACAGGGAGAGTGTGAGTGTGAGAGTGTGAAGGTGAGTGGAGTGAGAGTGTGAGTGTGGGTGAGTGATGAGCGTATGAGTGTGCCTGTGGTGAGGGAGTGAGTGGGAGTGTGATTGTGAGTGAGAGTGAGAGTAACAGTAAGAGTCAGAGTGTGTGAGTGTGCAGTGTGAGTGTGACAGTGAGAGTGAGATTGAGAGTGAGAGTGTGAGTGTGAGTGAGAGTGAGAGTGAGCGAGAGTGTGAGAGGGAGAGTGGGAGGTGAGTGTGAGTTGAGTGTGAGTGTGATGTGAGAGAGTGAGAGTGAGAGTATGATGTGCCTGTGAGTGAGAGTGAGAGTGTGAGTGAGAGTGGAGAGTGAGTGATTGTTTCGAGTGTGAGTGTGAGGTGAGTGCCAGAGAGCGTGCTGCGAGTTAGAGTGCGGCGTGAGGGGAGAGGAGAGTGTGAGTGAGAGTGTGAGTGTGAGTTACCGTGATAGGATGCCTGTGCGTGTGTGACCGAGAGGGAGAGTGTGAGTGCGTGTGAGTCGAGGGAGGGTTGAGGTGTGAGTGGGAGTGAGTGTTGAGTGAGAGTGTGAGTGGAGAGAGTGAGTGTTGAAATCGGAGAGGAGAGAGGGAGTGTGTGAGTGAGTGTGCGTGAGAGTGGAGTGAGAGTGAGAGTGAGTTAGCGTGAGAGTGAGTGTGAGTGAGCGTATGAGTGTGCCTGTGAGTTAGAGTGAGAGTGGGTAAGAGGGAGAGTGTGAGTGTGAGAGTGAGCGTGAGAGCGTGAGTGAGAATGAAAGTGTGAGTGAGAGTGAGAGTGTGAGTGTGGTTAGAGTGAGAGTAGAGTGTGAGTGTGATTGTGACTGAGCGTGAGGAGGGTGAGTGAGGTGAGAGTGGAGGCGAGTGTGAGTGAAGGTGAGGAGAGTGAGTGAGTGTGGGTGGTGTGAGTGAGTGAGTGAGTGTGTGAGTGTGGTGAGTGAGTGTGCGCGTGAGTGACAGTGAG
>CM023450.1:190825202-191113741 GCA_013339765.2 Haemaphysalis longicornis | reverse complement strand
CACTATAGAGTCTCTTCAGTTCATAAGATCACCCACACTAGAGTTTTGCGTACGATAAATTCCTGTCACAGTATCGCAGGTATCCATTTTCGCATGACTTGAAGTTGACGTTGAATTAATCGTAACACTGTCACCGTAAACATCGAAATTTACGACACCGAAAAGCGACACATTTGCTTGGCGTCACACCATCTACACGAGCACATTGCCGTCGAGTCGTCATTCCCAGCACCAGGCAACACGTGCCATGCCCGCGCACATGAGCAAGGAGACGAAATGTGGCTGACTGAGTACATCCAGGTATAAGCAGGTCCATCGCGATAGCAAATAGTGCGGAGATACGTGCCCATCTTTCGATCATTTTCTAACTTGTTCGCTGGTAATTTTTTGTGCACATACAAGATCGCTCATCGTTTTGTTTTCTGCATCAGAAAAAGTTGTATCTGTTCTCAGTACTCACGGAAAATTGTCTGTCATTAGCATTTCTGCGCGCAGGAATACTAACACAGCGCGGGCCGCACGGCCGTGTCCTTCGGTACCGATCGCAAAAACCAGTATGCGAAACAAACAACAGAAACAAAACAGAAAGCAGGGGTCCCCCTCTACCTTTTCATCGCTTCCCAGAATTTCTTCACCGCGTCTCCTTCGGTCCAGCGTCGGTCGCTCTCCCCTTACTCAATGACTAATCTGAAAGTGGGCTCCGCGGGAGAAAGAATGCGGTTGTTCGCAGCTTCCACCATATTTCTGAGAGAGCGTACCGTGGGCCGCGAAAGTTATTTCCAATCTGCTTCGACGCTGTGAGGCCGTTTTCAGAGAAGCCCGCTTTTTCACTTGACCGCGGCAGCGAAGGGCCGCAGAGGAGAATTCTCCGAAATTATATGTCTTTCGGTCAACGTTCATTTGCAAGCTTTTCCAACGCGTATCTGAAAGTTGCAACCTGAATTTGAGCGTTAATCAGTAGCTTCCTTTAATTGTACTTTTCCCGTATTGTTGGTATAAGTACCTAACCTTATTGAACTAATGCGTTCATATAACAAGCGATCAACCTCATCATCGTTATCCAATCTGTGTTGTAGATGTAGCTAGGTAAATCATGAGTATATGAATTTCGCGTCATAAGTCATATTGAAACCAGCAGAATAGGATTTAATGGTTGCTCGAATTATTCCTTTATAGGCTAACAGTTTTCTATTAGCGGCTGGAGACATGGAGCCTTATGTTACTATGTAGTTAGCTAAAGAAGCCTTTATGGATGCAGGCTTGTAAGTTCTGCGCCAAACGCTTTCTTAATGCCGGCAAAATGTTGCTTAATTATCACACGTCTAAAGGTTTACAGTTATATATTGTACTGTACCCAGCCGCAGAAGCTTTTATGGCTGCCTCTCTTTAACTTTAAAGCAAATTCTCTCCAATAGCTGGCAGAAGACAGCCGTATGGTTCCAAGTTTGTAGACTTAGAGCTAAACAACGGCCTATAGCCAGCCAAATGAGCTTTTATGGCTTTCTCTCTTTAGCTTTAGGACGAACTCTTTTCAATAGCTGGCAAAAGACAGCTGAAAGTTTTTGGGTCTGTAGAGTTAGAGCTAAACAACAGCCCATAGCCAGCCAAAAAAGCGTTTGTGGCTGTCTCTCTTTAGCTTGAGGACATATTTTTTGCAATAGCTGGCAAAAGACAGCTGATCAAATGGTTTCAAGTCTGTAGACTTAATCTAAACAATGGTCTATAGCCAGCCAAAAGAGCTTTGCCTCGGCTGGTCTATAGAAATTAAGCCATACATGTTTCTTTAGCTGGCTACAGTAACCTGAATAGCTGTGACTATAAACTGAACACACTACTAGGATGTTCTATAATCGTCTAAAGAGAATTGTATGGTTTACAGTCTTTAGTGCAGGATCTATAAAAACTTCACAATGGCTATAGCCTAATTTATGCCTTTTTATGGGTGACCATAGAGACCCATAGGCGGCCATAGCTCACCATACATTTTTCAATAGACGCACATAAGGCATTTTTGTATGGGATAGCCCTAAAAAGAGTCGCGAATTTCTAAGACGCCGAGTTTTAAAGATCGTTGCACATTACAAGATCATTGTACTTTTGTATCCTTGACTTTGTGGCACACACTTTGCAGTTTCGCAAACAAGTTGCTGAACGCGGTTCCGTAACCTCTGGTAGTCTTCAGTGTCGCGAGTAGACAAAAGCACAAAACTGAAGCAGCTCACAGCAACGGCAACGCTTACAGATAGTGCTAAACTGCGGCGGACGTGAGCTTGTGAAGCAGGCATCAACGTTCCAGTTTAAACATTCAAAAGCGGAACACTGAAAACGGCACACAATCCAACGAACCACAGGACGAGTGTTTACTCAAAACTGAAGTTTAATCAGGAAAAAATCCCCCCACCTCCCCGAAGGGGATCGTGGGGAAATGCGAATGCATTGGGTGCACCGATGAGTTCGGTGCCAGTAATTATTATTAATGGTGTACTTAATGAAGAGCGAGAGTGTGAGTCCTCCACCGATGATGACGTTGAAGCAATTGCCGTGACGTCACCGCCAGCGGGAGGTGTAATGCTCAGGTTGCATTGTGTTACACTTCGTGCTTGCGGTATCGTTGCCGCGAGGGATTCGACTTCACCGACTTCCATCGCTATCAAGGCGCCAGGCGCGCGCTCCACTGCATATATATATTGTTCGAGCGCAGCGAGTGGAGAGAGGGTACGCGGAGAGAGAGAGAGCCCGCCGAGCTCCGCGATGCGAGCGCCCTCACACGCCCGAGCGCGCTCCTCCTATCCACTCACTCTCCGCTACTCCGCCCGAGCTCCGCGATGCGAGCGCCGCGGGTCCGCCACGCCGAGACGACGACGAAGCAGAACTACGAGGCGCGCGCTCACGTGCGCTCGCGCTGGAGGAATGCAGGGCGCACGCCGACGGAGCACGACAACCCGACTAAGAAATGCCATTCGCATTTAAAACGGGGAACATATAACCTCCCTGTGACCAGACTCCGCACGCGTCAGCCAAAAGAGATGGCAACAACCCAGAAATATAAAAAAAGCACAAAACCCCACAAAAAACAAATACCACAAGATGTTCAACTCCCTTTCCTGATTTTCGGCTTCCCGAGGGTGCAATTAGAGAAATTTGACTGCAGTAATGAGAGTGACGAATGAGTGAGAAAGCCTGCGGATTACTTTGAAGTGAAATTTGCGTGTGACGCTTCGTTTATAAGTGACGTGAAAGGAATAACACGCACGTGGTCGCTCTGTGTACCCCACAAAAAACAAATACCACAAGGTGTTCAACTCCCTTTCCTGATTTTCTGCTTCCCGAGGGTGCAATTAGAGAAATTTGACTTCAGTAATGCGAGTGACAAATGAGTGAGAAAGCCTGCGGATTACTTTGAAGTGAAATTTGCATGTGACGCTTCTTATCTAAGTGACGTGAAAGGAATAAAACGCACGTGGTCGCTCTGTGTCGTGGGAATGAAGTAGGAGGGGGAAACAGCCACATTCTTAGAGGCTTAAATTATTTAAATTGTTTGAGTTTGAATTTATTTGTCTTTTATCTATTAAGAATTTATTCGTTTTATGAGTGTATAAGTCATAAAAATAAACAGCGACTACCACTAGCAATACTCAAAACAGCCAGCGCAAGCAGGACAAGCCCAAGGAAGGCTGTAAACACAGCGTGGCCTCACAATGGATGCTTTTATTGAAAAAGCAAATATATATAGTGTGAGCATACTTTACCACATTCCTGGCAACAGATAACTTCGGAGCACAATTCCGGCACTTCGCTTCATATCTATACACATTTATCAGCAACAGACCATGCGGCAGTGTTTCTTCATCATCTATATAGAAGATCATCATCTTGAGTTTGAGGTTCTCTCTCTTCTAGAACGCTTCAATAAATGTCATTCCTCGACCTGGTTTCTCAGTACAAAAAACCGCACACATTAAAATCAATCCCAGAAGGCATCCGCGCTCAAGTCTGCATCAAGTCAAGTCGCACGCTCTGCAAGATAACAGATTTCCCTTTCGTGCAAGGTTATAGTAGGCTGCCTCACGCAACATTGACAATATCTCCAAATGTAAAAAGCCTCTTGCACCTCTCTTGTATGCTGTTAGTATGTTTGAACCGCACTGTTGTGTCCGGTAAAGCAGGTGCACAGTCACACGAGTCGCAGTAGGAAGCTAAGTAGGAAAATTAAAAGTCCTTGAAGGACAGCGCTGCGCAGCGCGGGGTTTGCAGCATTCCTCGTCTTTGGCTTTTTCTTACGCTTGTTGTTTTTCAGTATGAACCCCTAATAAGTAGTCCAACTTACAATTTTGGTACGGGTCGCAATGTAAAGCTCCGTCGTAAAAACCTCTTTCGGGGGGGTTTCTATTTTGCCCATGGCTAGCCAGTCATTTTTCTGGCCCCATTTGCATCGTTATTCGGAGTTTCGATAAAATAAATTGAATATTTGTTTTTGGTCATGCCAAAACATACCTCACTGAAATGTTTTTATTCGTTGCTTTTTGGCTAAGTAGGATGCTCGACAGCTTGCAACTAGGGACAACGTTAGGCACTCTTAAGAACGGTGCACTCTGTAATGCCCGTTGCCCCTTTATTTGCCTGCATCAGCTTTCCCCATACAAAGAAGTGCGCATTACCTTGCCTCACTCCCACCGACTCCGCTTTCCAAAGCCACTGACCGCTAGGACACACGGCTGGGGATAATTTATAGAGGCTGCACAGGACGGCCGACAGGAGAGAATATGCAGTTTGCTTGATGATAAAAGGCCGCCGCTCGTAATTAGCTGAAACTAGACTCCGCATCCATTCTTGGGGAAAAATGAGGCACTCGTACAACGAGCAGGAAACGCGATTCACCTCATGCGTTTCCCAAGCAGTGGGTGTTCTGTAAAGAACGTCACTGCTGCCGAACCTTAATCTATCCCCCATATATCTTACTCCAGTGCACATTGCAAACTTCGGAAGCGGTCGTGGACCTCGTCTTTCTATAAGAGAACTGGAGTCGCCTAGATGAGGGTCAGGGTGTCATGACTCATATTACACTCCAAACTCTTAACCCTGCTCGGACTCCTGTTGCTCCAGGGGTACATTATGTGTATGTATGTATGTATGTATGTATGTATGTATGTATGTATGTTGCACGTATGTACGTATGAATTATTTTTGTATGTGTGTATGTATGCACGTATGTATGCGTGTATGTATCTATGAATGTGTGCATGTATGTATGCATGTATGTATGTATCTATGTATGCTTGTTTGTATGTATGTACGTATATATGTATGTATGTATGTATGATGTATGCTTGTATGTATAAAAACAGAAACGCACAACTGAGTTTAACACCCAAACGTAAATGCAGACCCAGACAGTGCAACTTTCGGGAGTTCCTTTATACTATGGTAATGTTGCAGCCTTTATACAAAGGCTGCAGTTTTGGAAGTAATAGGCAGGAGTAGGAGGAATAACCGCTTATTCAGGAAAATGACGAGAGTTAGGGGGGGGGTAAGCTTTCTACGTCCCGGAGGCCGCGAGAGTTTGCTGATTGCAGGGCTCATTGCACCAGCCTTTTACAAGAAAACGTGTGGATGGGGTCCGGGTCACGTAGGAACGGGTAGACGAGGTGATACTTTGTGAGAGCAGTGTTGCAGTGCGGCCATTCGCAGCGGTGTGTGGATATTCGCCAGAAAGGTGTGGTTGTAAAATTTTTCAGTCTGTAGTCTGTGGTGGATATCTGCTTAGTAATTAAATCACGTGCGCTGGAGTGGGGAAGTTATGTTCTCGTGTGGGTGTGATGTGATAGGGGTGAGCTGCACCTGTTATCAAGGGGTGCCAGGTGGGTAGGTTGATGGTACGCGCCTCTCAGGATAAATTGGGTTGAGGTTGAGAGAGCCCGCGAGTGCAATTCCCTGGCGGCAGCGTGAGCCGCTTCGTTCCCAACAAGATGTAGACAGCAAGACTGCTTTAGTTTAGGCCGCAGATAAATCACGGATTTCTTTCTCTCTCTCTCTCTCTCTCTCTCTCTCTCAACAAGGTTTGAGTGCCAGGAGTACAGACAATGGCTACTTCTATGTTTTCAGGCCGTCGTTGTATATTTTGATGGCCTGGGGTGGTGCCAGCCCATCTTGATATCTCCGGCAGGCTCACTTCCAGTCCGAAATGATGGTTAGATGCGGTTGTCATTAGTGAGTGGTGGTAGCATTGGCGTCTGCCGACCTTGTAGATAAGTTGAAGTACGTTGCTGGAGTCTCAGTTTCTCCTTTGAAGTCGTATGGGATCAGGGTGGTGCCGGGTGTCTTGGGGTTATGACCGATATCCGTATATCGGGTATGAGAGGCTCCTGCGTATTTCTTCCTAAGCTGTGGGGCCCTTGCCTCTAGGCGGCCTGTATGTATGCTTGCCGTCGGGAACAACCTTCAGATTTTTTCGTATGTGTAGAGGGATTCGTTGAGGCAGGCCAAATGATAATGATAATTTTGTTTTTTTTTTCTGTTCATAAAATACACATAAAAACGGAGTTGTGGAAAACAGTTGTGATAGCTTGACGAGGCCGTGCTCCCTTTCCGCTGTGGCGCAGACTGGGAGCTGCGGGTAATTTCATCAATGGAGAAAAAAATTACCGCCAATCCACGCTGTGAAGGTGGTTGGAAATAGAAGCTGTAAATGACACCCACAACGATTATCTACGCGACAATACTTGAAATCACACAGGTGACTCTACAAAAAGCGAAACTAGAGACAAGTGAAATGTACCTAACCACAGCGTATATTACTTCTAAGAGATATTCTTTCTAACAATAAATGAACGAATGATTCATGAACGGTGGTTGGTTGAGTTGTATTGGTGAAGCACATGAGTGGAAACTCTTTTTTTTAAGTAAAAAAGTCTGAAACCCGGCTTTAGACTACCTCACGCCTCATCCGTCTCTGCCTCCGCCGAAGGAGGTGACGAGATCGGCGGCAGAGGCGGGGGTGAAGTGATATGTCGTGCGTTGGTGTGATCTTCGTCTCATTTTTATAACTCCTAGCGCATGCGCAAGGCCCGCACACAGCCGCTAAACGTGCAACGGGCAGAGCGCACAGCGGCGCAGAAGATCGCGCGATGATATCACGCGACAATCAGCAAGAACGCTGGGGTGCAAAACCCGCAGATGCGCTCGGTGAATGTACCGTCTGTCTCCTCCGTATCAGGGTGGGCTGTACCTCAATCGGTGTGACAACGCGGGCTCTCGCTCCATTTTTTTATTAGTTCCAGGTTCGTTTTCTGGCGGTGGCACTAAACTCTTTTATTTATTCGCACGAGTTTTCTGTTGGGACCAATGGTCGCGATAGAGCCTTTGAGTGGTAGAGGTAAAAAGCTTCACTTTAGAAAGTTGATTTTCTGTTTTCGCAAAATTATGATTATTCCGCGTGCCCTTTGAAAGTGGTTTATACCGATATGTGTAACCCTTAAGTTATACGTAAAATGCATTTTCAGGGTTTCACCAGAACGAACTCACATTCTACGAATCCGCATATCGGAATATCTTACGTGTTCTTCCACCTCCTCCAACATAATTCCGGTCAGTGATGTAAAAAAATGAGTCTCTTTTTTTAAGAAATACGAGCTAAAGAAACACGCAGGAACCCTGTAAGGCTTTCACGGTGAGGCTCCGCTGGCCTCACCACTGGCTGAACATTTTTGAATCACACCCTTAACTGGCTCAAACGGCGCAACGGGGGATGTCAAGTCCTACTCAAACTGCTAGTCATACAAGCTTGAGATTTTGGGATAACATTCGTATCATCCCGGAGATACTGGGTATGACCAGATCTTTGGAATCTTTAACAGCAGAGCTGTTGTTTCTGGCCGTAATGTGTGCGGTGTGTTCTTAGTCATCAATAAACCGCGGGTCATAATTACTCCCACCATTTACTGCGCACGTGAGCTCGCGTTTTACGAGGACTGCCCGCTCTCGTTAAGGCTTGAGCGTGGTGCGTGCAAAAATGCCAAGAAAACAGTTCACGTGCGTCCGTGCCTCTTGGGGGAGCACAAGGCATCGCCACAGGTGCCCAGTTTGCGATGCCCGTTGCCGCCGGTCCTAGTGCCAGCTGACGCGTCCCGCTTTGGAAGAAATGTGAAAGCCTGGGGACAGAACAATCCCGACCCGCCAGTCATCTATGAGGAAGACGACGTTGCAGATGGACATGACGATTACTATTATTACCAAAATTAAAAGCGGCGATGGAATGTGTAAATAAACAATTTAAAATTTAATGCAATGCGTGGTGGTGTGTCCTTGAGTGCTTAAGTAGAAAAAAATCCTCCAGTTTTTTTTATGGTTCATACCTTGCGCGACTTAGAGAAGCCTCGTCAATATCAGGCCGAAGCCCCTTAAGTGTTGGGGCTGTTGGCGTTTTCTGCCGCCGTCATAACCGTCGTCTCATGTAACCATGGTACTAAAGCACCGGGGAACTCTTTTACGCCTCGCGCTACAAAGTAACGGCCTTAAAAAAACACCGGGACACTCATTTACGCCTCGTGCTGGAGTTCTTCGTATCGCGCACGAAAAAGCACCGAGACACTCGTTTACGCCTCGTGCTTGAGAGCTTCTTGATTCATAGACAAAAGACTTTTACAGCAAAGCTGTATACCTCTGGACCCCAACGGTTTTATCTCCTTGGGCAAAAACGCCAAGGTGCCAAGAACACACCTATACACTGCATGCTTCGCCCTTGTCCCGGTTTCCGGTTAGGGGATATGGCCCTGGATTTGGTTTTTAAAATTACGCCCTGAGAGATTAAAATGAAGTTTTTTTCCTGGACTCAGAACCCACCCCGTGCGAGTTAACGGCTACACCAGTTAACGGCTCAAGATAAGTGACCTAACCATCTCCTCATCTTCCTCGACCTCCTTCTGCTCAAATATATTATTCTTTGGTATAATTGAAGGGCCATTACAATACCAAACTGGTTTTTGCTAATATGAGTAACCGACGTGTACATGTAAAAAGTGCATTGCGGAGTATCGCCTGTCCCACCCCTAATAGGGCTGGTTCGCATTTAGGGTAATTACATGTTTTTTTACGCATTTCTAAATAAATACGCAGCCCGTTTGCATATCAACTTTGTTTTTGCTTAACATTGTTGCCCACACAAAGGCCTAAAAACAAATTTTACGATTTTGTGCTACAAACATGCAAGGGTGAGCAGGATGTTCAGAATTCCCGTCAACGCACAGGAGAAAATGCTGGACCTACAAGTTTGAAGTACATACGAATTATGGTGAACGAGCTCACATGAACAGACAAACCAGTAATTTTGGTCAAATAAATGTTCTCCATCCCATTTGTAAGGGCACCACTTAAAAACAATGAATACAAACAGCTTTGCTGGTTTGGCGCTACAACACTTGAAAGCAGAATTTTTTCTTCTTCCAGCCTTGCCGGAGTGAAGCACGCAACCAAAGGGAATGCTGCCAACAATTACACAAAAACCAAGTGGCTTTTTTTTTATTCACATACAAGAATAAAAAGTGTTGTTTAAAACGTCATTGAAACTTAGAAAAAGTGTCGCAGCTTCTACTAGGTGCGCAAGGCTGGGGAAACAGCATAACTGGTGGTCGACTTTGCTGGTGGTCGTCCAGCGTGCTTCCCTATTAGGGCAACAGTATTTGCGCTGCAAGTTAGGGCGAGGGACGGCACCTGTGTAATGTTAGGGCGAGGGACGGCACTCGTAATACGGCACTACTGCCGGTATTACAAGTGAAACCGGATGTTAGAGCTGGCCAATGCTAGTGCCTCCTGCCGTCATTGCTAGCGCTACAAATGCCTCCGCCCAGTGTCAGAAAGTGCGATGGCTTTCCATTAGTTGAGGCTGTTTTTTTAAAATAATGGACGGTGCTTGAAGTGGTAGCAACAAGCATTGCTGCAGGCACTAACATGCTACCAAGAATGTATTACCCTTAAAGGGGTGAAATAGCTTTCCCGCACTGTTCTTGGAGTTTTTAAGAGCGAATGCTCTTTATAAGCGACCCCAAACATCCACCCTCCGGCGTCGGCGGCGGCGTCCCCAGTGCAGTCTTTAAAGAAAAACAGCATCTCGGCGCCATGTTCGATCCGAGACTTTGCTGGCCGCAGCGCGATGGCGCTAACCGACCGACCAGCCACCACGCGACGGTGATATCAGTGTTAGACGCGCCTTATATCTTTAACGCATTCAAACTACGGCGCCAGCGGCGTGCGTTGGCGACTCAGCGGCGTTATGCGGCTTGATAACTGCGTGGTGTACACGTATACTACAAACCCGATGGAAGGTTGGAAGAGAAGCGGCGAGGCGTTGGGCTGCGGGTGCCGAGCGCAAGCGCCGCAAGCGGGCCGACAACCGTGCATTCGCACTTTCACATTCTCCCCCTCGGGGAAATGCGGGGGAATTTTTTATCAAGACGTCCACTAGTTGGGCAGTGTAGAAACACGGTCGCGAAATTGGGACATCAAGGACTTAAAGCGGTCTAATATTGCTGGACGTGCTTCTTGCTTACGGCGTGAAAAGACTGAGGACCTGAGGGCAAAATTCTTTCTGCGCGTTCGTAAGGCCCTTCGAAGCTATGCCGTATTGAACAACCTTGATATGGAAGGAAATGAACGAAAGAAGACCTTGCGTTAACTCGAGGTTTGCGGCTTTGGCGCCCGTGTTTCTTCCAAGGAAATAATTATCGCTGACTTCAGTTGATCCTGCTTTGGTGCTCCCTCAGAGAATAGAAACGTATTTAATGCGGAGAAAAGTATGCACATTACTCGTGCCACTTTGTGCGAGAAAGGATCATCACCACTGAGGTTTTTAGGAACCACGAAATTGTCGGCGGAGGTCAAAGTCTTGCAAATTCACTGTAGAGTCTAGAGAGCAGACGCTCAAGTTTTCTGTCTAAACGCAAGAGTAAAAAAAAAGCTTAGTGCCGGAGCTACACGATACATAGTCCGCCTTTCTGTGAGCGTAACCCATCGTTCAACGCAATGACGGTCAAGCGCAGGCTCTTTTCCTTTTTCCCACTTGCGAGGGTCGCACTGGTGTAGGGTCTGGATTTCTTCTTCCGAATAAACTCTGGTCAGTTGCTAGTCAGCGCCGTGTCAGTTATCATGTGTTTTGGCTTTCCGCCCTTCTGTTGTATCTTTATATGATACATAAAGCAAAATGAAGCGCACTGGACCAGAAAATATTCTTTCAAAGAAGAGCATTTGATTTTTGTGCGCACGCAGGCAAGAAGTTCTCCGCACAAAATAAGATAAGAAGACCGCTATGAGCCGCCTTCAGGATGCAAAGTGTTCGAGGGGGAATAGTGAACACTTGCGCCACACAAAAGAAAGCGCACTGAAGGAATCCCTGCGTCATATAGATGAAAGCGGTAGAGTCCGGATATTGAGTTTTTGTGCAGCTCCACAAAGTTCGTCCCTGCTCTCGTTTTGCCCTTCACTTGTCGCCTTGTTCGTCGGCCTTGACACTTCGAGAACTTCATTTAGCTTTTTCTGATACCACAAACGGCGAAATATTCTACGGTTTTTAGGCGTCGCGATTTGCCGTTACGGCATGTCAGCCGTCGTTGGCTCGTGCCGAAAAGGGAAACAGGGAAACAACACTGGTGAATAGTGATACCAATACTAGAAACGCGCCGCAGATATTTCCCATGAGGGCCGCTAACCACCGGTACGCCGCTCTTTGAAAACAATGGTGTCGCACTGCCGGGGCTGTTATCGTAACTAGGGATCACCACCTTTGATTCCTTCTGAACGAAGCGAAAGGGGAGGATAAGTTTATATTGCAATCGCGTTATTGCCGGACGGACGTGAGTGCTGCCCAAGGCGATGTCCACGTCCCCCTTCTTAACTCGTGCAACAGACCCGCCGCCTACGCCATAATCCGCTCCGCCTTTTTCTCGGCTGGAATCGACAACTTAACCGGGCCATGTGCAAGATGCGTGGAATTCTCTTCGGAATGATGTAGGGGTGGTGTCGGCCATTATACGCTCGGGCGAGTGCCACTATTTGCTTTCGTAAGAGACCCAGACGCGCGTGAGAGCAACGCCACAGCTGGAGCAGGAGCTTCAATCAAGCTTGGTGTTGGGCTATTTGGTAGCCACAGTAGCCACAGATGCGTGCGGAAAGAAGTCTTCGCTTTTAATGCAAATATTTTAATGACTGCGATATATTAACGACTGTGATATTTAAATCACTGGGGCGCTTAGAGGTAATTGAACAAAACAATGTCCTTATAACCCAAGCGAAGGCCATTTCATAATACAATGAACGCGTATTTTCATTCGGTCTTGCCTCCCAGACTCAAAAGAGCCGGCTGTTTAGCGTTGAGACTGATACTGAACCTGACTTTAGATCTTTTAAAGGCATTCTTGCACTTCTGCTGGATATAAAAGAAAAGTCATGAGAAGGGCCAGACCTTATACCAAATGTATTTTTGGCCCGTTATGCCTAGCCGATATCGCACATTTTGACTGCCATCTTTCGTTTATTCCAGCGCCACTCAGTCGTGGCTGATCGTTTGCGCCTAGCCCGTGTTGTCGTAGTTTTTACGAGGGGAATTAACTTATGAATGGAAAATTATCGACCCATCTCACATACATCAACCTGCTGCAAAATCCTGGAAGACATCATGGCCTCATTTTTCAACAAATTTCTGGAAACAAAGAGCGCCCTATCCGAGTTCCAACATAGGTTCTGCAAAGGCCTGTCTACTACTACTCAACTTGTTACAACCACGCATGATACCGCACAAGCTTTAGATTCATACAGCCAAATAGAATTAGTTTTTCTTCACTTTAGTAAAACCTTCAATTGCGTACTCCATGATAAACTTCTCACTAAAGTTTCTTCTTTAGGTCTTCCTGAGTTTATTATTAAGTGGATCAAGCCATATTTAACACACAGAACACAGTTTGTAGAATTCGATGAGTGCGCATCTGAAAGGCTTGGTGTAACATCTGCCGCTCCACAAGGCAGTGTTTTGGGACCGAGTCTTTTTTAAATTTACATCAATGACATAGCATCTGCTAATGAGCAGAGAGTTTCAATGAAATTGTTTGCAGACGACTGCCTTTATTTCAAAATAAATCACGGGCCCAGACGACCAACTTTTGTTAAACATGCAGTTTGACAGGAACTGATAAATGGTGCACTACCTGGGGTATGAACTTAAATGCCGAAAAAACAGTCCTATTTCGTGTAACGAGCCAAGGACAGCCCTTTCAATATTGTCACGTACCCCCAAGCGTCTGAATAAACATTTAATTTGTGACATCCCAGCCAAGGCGACGACGACGACGAACGAGTGCTAACCGGAACCCATCATCATCAGTGTTTTTGCTCTGGAGGCTGGAGTGCTTCGAGGTCAAGAGCGTTCTTCTCCGCTGCTTGTTCTATTAGCGTTTTAGTAAAGCTCGCCAATACCCCCAACGCGCATTTTCAGTACGTGACACTGGTGGAGGTTGCGGGGTACGACAACCTCATGCAAAGGACTCCTTCGGCCAGCCCGGAACGGCCTCGCCCTGTCCACACACCTGTCCATCGGGCTAGTCATCGCCAACGCGGACTGTCTCCAGAGTGCGGTTACCTTCACTTCACCGCACCCGGACGTCAAGCCCCGGCACCCAAGTAATGGCGCAACAACTCACCTCCCAGGTAACTCTCCAACAGCCGCGTACGCCGGCCATTTTTCACTGTAAGGTATTTGAGGACGTTGAGGACTGGTTGGAGCAGTTTGAGCGGGTCGTTTGTTCAACCAGTGGGACGCTCGTCAAAAGCTGCGTGAGGTCTATTCCGCTACAACATAGTGCAAGGACGTGCTTCGAGAACCGCGAACCGAGGTTATCTACTTGGGAGGAATTTCGCTAGGAGCTGCTGGAGTCATTCGGCAGCACCGACCACCGTGACCACTCTCAGCGCCTTTTGGAGTCTCGCATCGAAAAACCGAACGAGACGGTGGCGATGTTTGCAGAGGACATGGCACGCCTCTTCCGTAGAGCCGACCCTGAAATGTCAGAGCTGAAGAAATACGGCATCTAATGCATGGCGTGAAGGAACAACTGTTCTCTGGCCTTGTACGAAATGCACCACGCACAGTGAAGTATTCATTAAGGAGGCCACAGCCATCGAGCATGCCCTGCGGGACAGATGCCGGCAGTGTGACCGGGTTACCGGCGGTTCTCCAAGCGCTACTGCTGCAGCAACTGCATCCAGTGACAGGTCACTACGTCAGCTCGTGCGATCGATAGTTAGGGAGGAACTACAGCTGCACGGGATAGGCTCTTCGCAGCCTTCGCATGCTTCTGTCGCCGACATCGTGCGTCAGGAGATCCGGCAAGCTTTGGCCATTCCGGCGAGCCAGCCGCAGCAGCTCCAACCAAGCTATCTGTCCGTCGTCACCCACCTGTAGCGACTATTCCAGCGCCTCAACGGGCTCCCCAGACCGATTCCTGGCATCAGGGAGTGCACACCAGCCCGCATCCTCGGCCTCGAATGCAGACTTCAGCTGGATGACAGGCACGGAAGTCCGACGTCTGGCGCACAAATGACAACCGGCCGCTGTGTTTTCACTGTGGCGAAGCAGGCCACATCTACCGCCGCTGTCCGTACCGCGAAAGTGGGCTTTCTGGATTCCCTCCTTCGGCTCCACGCCCTTGCTTTGGGCAAAGACCCCGTGCTATCGAGGAATACCTCGCTGCGAGACGAGCCCTTTCGCCGAACCGTCGACCACGTTCACTGTCCCCAGCGAACGACGTCTCCCCTAACCGTCGGAACTTCGGCGGGGGACTACCAGGCAGATCCCCAAGCCCTAGGCGGGGAAACTAAAGCAGCAACCTCTGAGGCAGGGTTGCTCGTAGCCTACCTACGCAAGACCTTCAAACCCCTCCAGTATCCGACGGAAAAGGATACCACAAAAATGTCTTTCGCCGAAGCTGTAAACGCCGACCTCGTAATGTATAGATGGACATGAAGTGGTTTCTCTTATTGACACCGGTGCAGATTACTCTATAATTAGTCAGACCCTCACCGATCGGTTAAAAAAAGTGAAGATGCCGTGGTCTGGACTTCAGATCCGATCTGCTGGTGGCCATTTAATGACTCCAGTAGGGAAGTGCACCGCCAGAATTACCATTGGTGACGCTGATTTTGTCGGTAGTTTCGTGGTCCTCGCGGAGTGCTGCAAGGCTTATTTAAGGGATGGACTTTTTAAGGGATACAACGCTGTGATCGACGTTAGTGAACGCCTAATTACATTCTCGTCGAGCCACCGCCTACAAGAAACTCGCCAGCATGCCGAGCGCCCGTTGCAGTTATCGACGAGGACGTGAACATACCAACGCGGTCCTGCATGCTAGTTTCAGTTCACTGCGACATGTTTAGCACTGTTGATGGCATAGCAGACCGAATCGATGAACTTTTGTGCCGTCATGGCATCACAGTTGCTCGAGGCGTTTTGCATTTATCCGATGGCCTTGCAGCATTGCTGCTTCCTAACTTCAGCAATGAACGCCAACATGTCGCCAAAGGAACGACAGTTGCCTCATTTCGAAGACATAGATTGATGGCGAAGACTGCTTTGCGTTACAAGGCGCCGCACTTGGCGAAACCAGCTCGGATTCCATCATCGATGTCAACTCCGGCTTGCGTCTAAGCGAACAGCAAGTACTCGTCGTGCTGCTGACGACCTTCAAGGGCTGTTTCTCTTCGACATCTGGCGTGCGTCAAACTCCGCTTACAAAACATCGCATCATTGTTGACAATAATGTGAGGCCACTTCGCCAAAACCCCTATCGTGTCTCTGCGAAGGAACGGGATGCAATTCGCCGCCAAGTGGAGCACATGTTGCGCGATGATGTCATCCAGCCTTCTGGGAGCCCCTGGGCATCACCCATCATTCTGGTGAAAAAGAAGGACGGCACATTGCGATTTTGCGTTGATTACAGAAAACTCAATCAAGTGAAAAAAAAGGACGTGTACCCGTTGCACCGGATCGATGAATCCCTCGACAGGCTTCGTCATGCCCGTTACTTTTCGTCGATGGATCTCAAGAGTGGGTACTGGCAGATCGCGGTGGACGAGCGTGACCGCGAGAAAACAGCCTTCATAACGGCGGACGGACTTTATGAATTTAAAGTGCTCCCTTTCAGCTTGTGCTCGGCACCGGCAACATTCCAACGAATGATGGACACTGTTCCTTCCTGTCTCAAGTGGAAGACGTGTCTAGTATACCTTGACGACGTTATCGTGTTCTCGTCAACCTTTTCAGAACACTTGAAAAGACTATCCTGTGTGCTACGCGCCGTAAGAGCAGCTGGTATCACACTTAAAGCGGAAAAGTGTCATATCGGGTACCAAGAGCTACGCTTCTTCGGCCACGTTGTCAGCCATGCCGGCATCAAGCCTGATGCTGACAAAGTATCCGCCGTGTCCAACTTCCCGACGCCTGCCGACAAAAAGGCCGTGCGGCGATTTTTAGGCCTATGCTCCTATTACTGGCGCTTCATCCCAAACGTTTCCCACATTGCGGCTCCGCTGACAAGCCTCACCCGCAATGACTTCACCTTCGTTTCGACCACTGAGCAGCAGGCTGCTTTCGAGAACCTGCGGCGTCGCTTACAAGTGCCGCCTGTGCTCGCCCATTTCGATGAAGATGCGGCCACCACAATCCATACAGACGCCAGCAACGTTGGCCTTGGGGCAGTGCTGATTCAGTGGCAAGACGGTGCGGAGAGAGTTGTCGCTTACGCAAGCCGAACACTGTCCCGCGCGGAGTCTAACTATTCAGCTACAGAGAAGGAATGCCTCGCTGTTGTGTGGGCGGTCTTGAAATTCCGGCCGTACCTCTACGGTCTCCCATTTCGAGTTGTTAGCGACCACCACTCTCTTTGTTGGTTGGCCAGTTTGAAAAACCCTACTGGTCGCCTCGCCCGCCCGAGCCTTCGACTTCTGGAATTTGATATGACGGCTGTCTTTAAGTCAGGGAAACAACATTCTGACGCCGACTGCCTGTCTCGAGCTCCAGTCAAATGCCCTGTACCGGAAGATGATGACGACTCGGCGTTTCTTGGTGCCATCGACGCCACAACTTTGTCTGATAAGCAAAGGGATGACGTTGAGTTGCGCCCCTTTTCGATTTTCTGGAAGGACGAACTACGCACAAGCCAAAGCTGTTCATACGTGGACTCCAGTCTTTTTCTTTGAGAAACAACATCCTCTACAAGCGAAACTTCGCCCCGAATGGAAGAGACTTTCTCCTCGTTATTCCCGCGACCCTTAGACAAGAAATACTACAGGCGTGCCACGACGACCCAACAGCTGGTCACTTAGGTTATGCACGTACGATGTCCCGAATTAAACAGAGCTACTACTGGCCCAAACTTCCTTCGACAGTGAAGCAATACATCCGCACCTGCCGTGACTGTCAGCGACGTAAAACACCACCGGGACGCCCAGCCAGTTTACTTCAACCTGTCCTAATACCGGAAACACCGTTTCAACAAATCGGCATGGACTTCTTGGGCCTCTTTCCTACGTCTCATGCCGGCAACAAGTGGATACTTGTAGCCACCAACTATCTTACACGATACGCCGAAACGAAAGCCCTCCAGCGTTGCACAGCTCTCTACGTGGCCCACGTTTTCATCGAAAACATTGTTTTGCGCCATCGAGCTCCGGCAAGTTTGGTGTGCGCCGTCGTGAACCTCACAGGAACTTCCCGCCGAAAATCGACAGCTTCAGATCCGCAGACAAACGAACTGACAGAAAGGACTGACGCACAGATAGGACAGAATGGACTGACAGAAACTGTCACGTACCCCGAAGCATCTGAATGAACATTTCACTTGTGACATCCCAGCCGAGGCGACGACGACGACGAACGAGTACTACCCGGAACCCATCATCATCAGTGTTTTTGCTCTGGCAGCTGGAGTGCTTCGCGGTCAAGAGCGTTCTTCTCCGCTGTTTCTTCTATTAGCGTTTTAGTAAAGCTCGCCAACACCCCCAACGCGCATTTTCTGTACGTGACAATATTATTATTCTATAAATGATGCACCAGTGGTACAAAAAAGCTAGTAAATGTGCTTTGGGAGCATATAGGAAAAATTGGTGCATGTCCCACCCGCAAGTTAGGCTTTTTATGGCATAAATTCAAGGCTGCATTAAAGCATATTAAATTACTGGTTTTCGAAATGATAATACTTCGTAAACTGGTATGCGCTTCCGTTGTGTTGGGCCGCTTCAGTAAAAAAAAGATAAGTACCTGCTTGACTGGTGCGAAGACGCGCTCTACAGTTTTTTTTAAATATATAAGACCACTGACTCCCCAACTTCTCTAATTCTGGAAAACAAGAGTTCGACCCTGGAACATGGACTAAAAAAGTTTATCCCCTGACGCTTTTTCTTTGCTGTTTATACTGTTTCTTCAAAAGAAAATGCATCGTTATACATTCAACTATTTTATACACGCCCGACAAGATATCGGCACACGCACGATTTGCTGTTGTGTGGAGCCCACATAAACATGTTCAAGAATTCGTTTTTCACGCGTTGGGTATCGGAGTGGAATTCACTACATGAAGCTGTCTTCACATCTCCGTCCTGGAGCGATTTTGAAAGTGTCATATTGTCTGTACTGTAGTTTCATTTTTTGTTATGCCTCTATTGTTTATTGTATATTGTGAGTGCGTAATAGGCCGTTCCACCCCTTTCGCGTTATTCTGAAGGTCGTGTTAATCTTGTTTATTGTCCTGATGACATCTCTGTATGAATAATTTATCTTTTTGTGTTTTGTGTACGGCTGTTGTCATTACCATCTATCATGCTTAGTTGCGTCTGCCACTGAATTTTAGTGCCTCTTTTGCTTGGTTTTTTCAAGACCCCAGTACGTTTTAAATAAATAAATAAAATAAGTATTACGTCTTCGAAGCAAGAAAAGCATGCCTATATTTATTGTTACGTGTAGATAGCGAAGCTTTATTTCCGGGCTGAAGGATGGTTGGTCAAGATGGCTGACTGCCTCCCGTAACGAAAGTCCTCTTTCTCCTCTACTTCGACCAGCTAGCTCGTCGAAAAACCCTCGCGGTGTCTTCGTCTTCTTCCCTTCCCTACCCCAGCCACCCTACCCCACATTCTGTGGGCCTGCCCCCAAAACCCCTATCCCCGAATCACCACAGCTGGGCAGTGGAGAGAAGCACTGGCATCCCACGACAGGGAGGAACAGACCTCCCTGATCGCAAGGGCCGCCTCGGTCGTCGTTGGGCTGATAACAACGGCCACCAACTTCTCACGCTAAAGACAAGCTCAGTTTAATAAAGTTTTGTCTCTCTCTCTCTCTCTCCCTTCCCTATTTTAGTCCATCTTGCTCACAGTACACAGACAACGCAACATCTCCCCCGGTGCTGACGTAGCCCTCCGGGGAAGTCAGGGTCTGTCGCGAGGATAAACAGGCTGGAGGCCAGCGCCATTAGCCTGGGTCGGCCGTCCTTAAAAACCGGGATATGACCTAGTTCACGTCGCTCACACGGTTAGGGACTGAACATTAGCCGAAGAAATGCGCCAGCGGTTCCTCGCACCGTGCCCGCGGTGCAAAGGGGTCCAAAGCAACACCAAATCACCTTTTTCATACGCAATGTTCCGATGCCGGCTGTCGTAGCACAGCTTGGAATGATCTTGTGGGGCCAGTGTACGTAACCGACCAAGGTGGCAGCGTCCATCGGCCCGACAAAGTGCCTCGGCGACGTTGGGCTCGTTGTGGACAGAGAAGGGAAAGACAGTTTTGAGGGAGTGAGGGAGCTGAATAAATATGCCGAGTGCATTATGTATGCAGAAGACACTGCCCTCCTCTTTCAGTCCACAAATGTTAACGACCTCACTTGAGGAGCTAATATCGAATTACTAAAGATATTAAAATGGATGGATATAAATTGCTTGGAAATAAATGCCTCTAAAACAAAAGCTGTTTTGTTTACACCTATAGAAAGCATAGTGAATCGTAACCTCAGTTTATACTTACGATCAGAAAAATAGAAGTTGTGCAGGAGGTAAAGACATTGGGAGTGATTTTTCATCAACACATGAACTGGAATACACAAGTCGATCATAAAGTAAGCGATTGTCAAAAGCATGTGGTGTCCTATGTAAATTTCGGCAGGTACTTCCATCCAAGATTAACTTGCTAATTTACAGCTCCATGTTTGCGCCTCACAAGAATTACTGCAACCTGGTATGGGGAAACAGATAACAAGGCAGCATTAAAAAGGTCGCTTTATTGAAAAAAAAACATCCCCCACATTGCAAACGCTTCTTATGACGCACACACAGCCGAGTTTTTCCAAACGCTAAACGTGCTTATCCTGCAACCTAGTTTTCAGTTTAATCTAGTTATGAAATATAAGCACAGCTTAAAATATAAAAATGAACTTTTCTTAAAATTATGTAATCTCAGGACGCCTCATGAACACCAATATAATGTTAGGAACAGAGACCCATGGTTAATACCTTTTTCTCGCACAAACCATGGTTTCTATAGACTAGAGCACTGCATGCCCACTTCCTTAAGACACCTTCAACGCCAGGAAATTGGCTTGTGCACTATTACAAAAAAAATTTAAAAAGGGATCTTAACCTGAATAATAAGTAATTATGCCTTTTTGCCTTTTCTTATCTTTTTTAACAAATTGCATGTTTATGTAGTATCTCCTGTTCAATGTTCATGACTTGAACTACCCCATCTATGTTAGTGAAAGAATTTCGTTGACGCCATGTTGTTAATACGTGTATATTTATTACACGTATTAAATTGTTGCTGTCCAAGCATTTTTTCTACTTTGTTTGTTTAACAAGAAAGAATGTGAAAAATAAAGTTGAAAGTTGAAAGGTCGGCGGCGGGCGTGCACAAGCAAGGTAGAAAGAGCTGTATCCGGTGGTCTCGTGAACGGCCGTATTTTATGCGTAGGTAACAAAAGGCAAGACGGCGTCAATTTTTTTGTGGTCGGAATCGACATACATGGCGATCATGTTAATACGGTTCTTGTTTGGGGCGCTCAGTGACACTATTGGACTGTGCGTGGTACGAGGCCGAATGGCGAAAATGTGAAGCAGCAAGGTGAAGTAGCTCCTCAGCAACATACGCGGAGAATTGGCGCAATCGATGGCTAGTGATGACGCGAGGTGGTCTATGGCGAAGCTGATTGCGCTTCAACAAAAAGTTGGAGACCTCAGTGGCAGTGGAGAATGTAACTGCCGCTGTCGCCGTGTAGCGGGACAGGCAGTTGACACAGACAATCATACATCAGTTGCCATTCATGGATCGTGGAAACCGGCCAAGGATGTCGCTACCGACTTTCTCAAATGGCGATTTCGGAGAAGTGATCAGTTGGAGTTGGCCAGGTGGAGTGGGAGTAGGTCGCTTGTACCGGTGACATTTGGGGCAAGTTGCAACGTAGTGCACGGTCACCTGACGCTTATTCGGCCAGTACAAGCGTTGCGTGTGCGGTGAAGCGTCCGAGCAAGTCCGATGTTTCCGGCAGTGGCATCACCATGCATGGCGTGAAGAACTGAACAGCGCAAACTTTGGGGAATAACAACCAGAAGTCGCAAGCCGGTGCACGAGTAGTTCTTCTCCTTAAGCAAGCCATCGCGAATTCAGAGATGGCTCCATGCTGGAGAGTTACACCCAGATTCAGACGGCGGTTAAAGGTTTTATTCCCGTCATTGTTTTCTTTTGAGCCTATTAAGGTCAGGGAACTCTGTCGTTAAAGCGGCAAGATGGTCGTCAAGGTTGTCAGACTCGTCATCCGTTCCATCCATTGGTAGTCGCGAAAGACAGTCTGCATCGCAATGCTTGCGGGCGCTTTTGTAGGTTTCCGTAAAATCGTACTCTGGAAGCCGCAAGGTCCACCTTGCAAGCCGGCCGGAAGGATAGCGAAGGTTCACAAGCGCGCACACTGAGTGATGGTCCGTACCGTTGCTGAAACTGTGGCCGTAGACGTAAGATCGAAAGTCTTGCGTGGCACTCTTGTTCCGTTATGCTGTACTTACGTTCAGCTTTGATCAACGAACCACTGGCATAATCAATTAGCTGCTGGCGGCCATTGCTTCGTTGCGTCCTCTAGCTCCAGCTAGTCAAGTTGCTGCGAATCCCTGCCGGATGAACCCAAACTTGCCCGCTTGGAACGCTGACCTGAGGAAATATTACTTGTTCACCTTAAGGGGCTTTCAGAGCGACATTTCTGACGGTTCCTTTCACTCCTAAGCCCGCGCACATACCTGGTTGCCGGCGTGTACAGGTTGGGAGGAGGAGGCGTGCATGCGAAGCTGTGGTTTTTATGCCCTTACTGATGGCATGTCCGTTGTACTGGTTGGTTTAGAATGGGCGTTAAACTGCCCAATGCGAATTGTCCGGTGTCCTTTCGGTGGTCGAGTGGGTTGGGTTGGTGTGTTACACAAACAAAACGATGCCTACTACGCGGGTGTAAAAGCGACAGCTCCATGTTTGTCCGTGAGACAGAAACTCGGGTCCTTCCAAGTTTCATTCAGCTAATTTATAGAAAGTATGGGCCATAACAAATTACGAACAAACCACTTTTCTGTCGTGCACTCAGTGGACTGCGCGCAGCTTCACAGGTCATCCTTCATCACAGAGTGGAAGGGAATTCCACCTTAACGCGCAGACGTCGCTCTTTTAATGCACTGTTGACGAAGTTTAGCACGCTTTCTTATGCCGGTGATTGATCGACCGATGACTTCGACTTTCTTCAGCCGCCCCCGGGTTCCCACCAGTAGGTATCTATTTCGCGTTGGACCTAGCGCCCCTATGACATCCGTCAGAAGCAGTATCTGCTGTAAGAGTGAGCCACCAAAAGGTGGAGTCTGCAAGTGCAGGTGTGGACAGAGGTCGTAAAAAAGTCCATTATGGGCTCACGACAGCGTTCCAACCAGACCTCTTCCATTCTCACCTACTCGGCGAGCTGAAATTCGATGTGGCCACTGCGGGGGCGGCGGCGGCTTTCGGTCACTATTACACCCTTTGGGGCTTCTGTGTGCTCTCCGCAATCATTTGATCAGGGCGCTACCGTCATTACCATCCGATAGCGTAACTTGTGAAAGAGGCATCGGTGGTGGGGACGGGAATAGCAGTTGTGATAGAGCCGTCGGCGGTGGTGAGGTGGAGCCCCGGAGCGGCGCCGAGTAAATTGGCATCAACAGAATGAAAACTTCAGGGTTTAGGCATACACTACTTCGTCGTAAAACCTTCGTTTATCCTCAGACTTAACCTTCAAGGCATGTAAAAGACTTAAAGGGACTTTGTAACACTTAGAATGAACACTTTATCTCTTTCCTTCGGGCATGGAAGCACTGTAAAAGCTATAGCTAATGCCAGCACTTAGCGGCACTGGGTGATTTGCTGGTCGCAGTACATGCGTCTTTCCTTTCCGCTGTGCCTTTGTGGCTGTATTTTTCAATTGGCTACCGAATGCATTTATTGCTGCAACTGAAAGAAAGCCGGCCAATTGCCGCTACACCGCTCTAATGAGGACATTCGAGTAGTTGATGAGAACGCCAAGGCCAAAAAGAGAAAATTTTTGAGCAAGTTTCTAAGTTATTGATCCATAGAGGAGTAATATTTGACTACGTTATGTGATAGCCATAGAGGAGTAATATTTGACTAAGGTGGTGCGTGACTTCCTAACCTAAGTACTGGAGGCGCTGAGTGACTACGTTCTGCAAGCATTTAGATTGAAAAAAGCGCTGCCGGATGCCCTTAAGTGCCCGTGTTTTTTTATAACGTTTAAGTCATCCAGCATAGTCGCCGGAAGACGCCCCTAATGCTGAAATAACTGCAAGATAACAGTGAGGAAGAACAGTAGTTTCTCAACTATTAGCCGTGAAGTGGGCATGAAATTTTTTTACACATTCAATAAACCCGCGAAACGTGGAAAGAACCAGTACTCAAGAAACCGTACAAAGGCAGCGGTAATGTAAAGCACCAGCCATTTACCAAACATTCGCTTACGTGGCTAAGCCTCGTAAACTGACTATTCAAAACTTTGTTTTTGTTTTATTGACGATATTCTTTCTTGGGTTACCTAAACGCAGAAATCTTTTGTCTTCTGTCTGTCTGTCTGTCTGTCTGTCTGTCTGTCTGTCTGTCTGTTGTCTGTCTGTCTGTCTGTCTGTCTGTCTGTCTGTCGTCTGTCTGTCTGTCTGTCTGTTGAAAGATAATTTATAAAAACTAGTTACAGCTAGGGCCCGCTGTAGTTAGCTACTACACGGGTCGACAGGGCAGAGGATGTACGCAATGTGCTTCAAAGGAAACAAAGGGAACATCACACAAATTCCCAACAAAACAACGTCCACAGCACCGAACGCTCTTTACATTATTGGCCACGACACAAGATCCAGACACCAGACGTAAAGGGTGGGAGTAAGCATAAAAACCACAACAGTTCACACACATCAGTTCTGCATCAGGCATGCCCAGCCATGCTGCCTAAACTGCACTTGCCCTCTGAACGCACAAGTCCCTTTCCTAGACAAAATCAAGTGTTACACCTTATTAATAAGGCACTATACAGGGGGTCCCAGCTATCATGCACCAAGATTTAAAAAAAAAGAGTAATGGTGTAACTCGAAGAAAACCTAGTGCACAATATTTGCGGTTCTGTGGAAAAGAGGGGAGCATTTTTTTATTATATGACTTGACTAATTATTTGTAATTAATTATCTAACTCGAGAAGTACTGTCCTAATCACTAAAGTGTCAACGAGGCACTTGTAGGTAACCACGTGGGGCATCGGTAACTGCGGTATTTTTAGCGACGAACTAATTGCGTACTCATGTATACTGACTGAAAAGAAAACCCGCGAAATATGAAAAATACCACACGTGACGGCCCCTCCGCGCGAATTTGCGCGCACCGTATAGCAATGTCCTCAAACAGGCTGCCTCTGAGTTAGCCAGAATGAAATAAACAAAAGAAAGAAAGAATAAATCGCGACCGTGTTTGTGCCTTATCTGCACACGCGCCCCGCGAATCTTGCTGCTGATGCTCCTTCCATGCCTGCCATTATCAACGTCATGCGCTGCCTCTTCAGGCGGGTGACATGCGACGCAGTTGCTTTCAATCAGCTTATTTGTGGACGCTACTTTACAATGCGTGCGGAAGCGCCATCACGCAATATTTTTAATATTTCGCGGGTTTTCTTTATCAGTCAGAATAAACGAGTTCGCACTTATTTCGTCGCTGAGAATGCCGCAGCTAGATGCCCCTCGTGGGTACCAACAAGTGCCTCATTGACACTTCAATGATTAGGACAGTACTTATTGAGTTAGATTATTAATTATATTTAATTAGTTAACTATCATAACGAAAAAATTACTATCCGCTTCTCCACAGTACTGCAAATATTACGCAATAGGTTCTCTTCGCGTAACGCCACGGCTCTTTTTTTTAAATCTTGGTGCATGGTAGCTTGGACACCCTGTATACTACTGCACTCTCTTGTGATTCGATTCAGCCACGCGGCCAAAGTGAAACTGAATTTGAGCAATAGTCTTATATTCCCTAAGCAAAAATCTAAACGTGTAATTCGGAGTCTATGTTCATACTTGTGAACAAATTGTTGAATAAGAACAGGACATTATGCAAATATAAGGAAGAAAATCTATAGATAATTGATATTTCCAGTGTTCCTTTATTAAAAACGAATTACTAATGCTTGGTTTTGGCGATAGCAACTGAAATACAACATCAACTGCAGAAAACCGCCCCTGGCGTAGACCGCGCAACCATAGCTCCTGGCGACATTTAAGAAACCAGACAGCAACGAAATTCTCCACTAGATGGGTTCCATGCTCCGGTTAAAACACTCGTGGAGTAGTGCAGCGTGGTTTTTATGCACGGGGTCGTAGGGTGGCCTCAATTCGCGAGCGTATCTGCCGCACGGCAGCGGTGGGATCGAGGCGCTCAACTTGGAGCAGTGGAACGCGGTAAATTTAAATTGACTTGAGCAAACATCTAGCGTGTTATCTTTGGAGGAACGAGACGGGAGAGGAACAGCATGAGATGGGAGCGGAAACAGAAGGGAGGCATTCACTTGGAAGGTGAGCCAGTCGACTATCGTCTCTCGTCGACATTTGCAACGAAAGAGCATATACTCGGCCATTTTTTTATCAATAAATGTGCACACAATATGGACTAAAATAGTGGGGCTCCGACTGGACGGTCCGCAACACCTGTCTTTTACAGCCGTGACGTGCCGCACGTGCGTAACACCTACGTGATAAATATAAGATGTTTATTTGGGTATGGTGCACCAACTTACAATTTTAATCGTTCCACAGGACACGGGTGCGTGATACACCTAACGGACTGCCTGCATCTGCTTTATAAGCCGTCTTCTGGACAGAAGAATGAACACAAACAACACCACGAGTCAACACCTTTGGGTGAAAACCACTGCACTTTCGACGTGCTCTGAACAGCTTGACAAAGAGATGAAGAAATAAGCTCTTTGAATAACGAGGCACCCCTGTTCCACTTTACGACGAGTTAAGAGTTCCGCTGCTTCGCTCGGTAGAATTAAAGAAGTACTAACTCAATCACCGTCACCCGTCTTATCTGTAGCTCTCTGAAGCGACTGCGCTGAAAGCGGTTGAAATGCGTAATTGAATTTCGCGAACTTCCTCCGCACCCCTTTCTCTCTGTTACAGAACAGCCAAGAAAAGTGGTGGGGCCCCGTTAGCCACTTAAGTGGTCCGCCAAAGCGCTTCTCTTTTAAAGCAAAGCTTTTTACCTCTCCCCCCCAAGGGTTCTTTCGCGACCGTTGGTGTCACCAGAAAACTCCAGAGAACAAATAAAAGAATTCACTGGCACCGCCGGGATTCGAACCTGGAACTAATAGACTAACAAAGTGAGAGCCCGTTGTCTTACCGATTTAGCTACGAGCGTACGCGAAGACGGGGACGACAGGTGGTCTACTCAAAAAGCACATCTACGGTTTTACCCCCTGCGTTCTCGCTGAATGCCACGTGAAAGCGTGACGCGACCACTTACGCCCGTCTAGCGGCCCTGTGCGAACCTTGCTCACGTGCTAAGAGTTACAAAAATGAAAAGAAGCTCACACCAATGCATGGAATCTCACTTCTACTACGCCAATGTGCTGACGCATGTGGCCTCCAGTATTCACGTAAAAATCAAAGCTCCTTGTCGTCTGCCTCACGCCAAATCAATGAATTCATACAGATACTCCTTGATTGCCAGGCCACCACTCCAAGCCCCAGCGTCAAGATCGTGGGCCTACATCTCCAGACTAACACCAAGAATGACGTCTCCTTGCAGCGCCTCAAAAACAGCATTCATCAAATCATACACATGATCAGGCGAGTTGCAACCAAGAAGAAGCAGGCCTAAAAAATCCGGTACCTTTCGATTAATTCAAGCTTTTGTCCTCTCGAGAGTCACTTACGTAAACCCCCTCTCTTCTTCCCGACAAGGAGGCATAGAGATGCTTTATATAATGATTAGAAAGGCGTTGAGCAGGCCATTGGTCTTCTCATGAGTGCATCCACACAGAGGCTCTGCTTAGCACGGGGCTCCACAACACGGTAGAAGAGCTGATAGAAGGCCATCTTTCTAACCAGAAGGTCCGACTCAGAACTGCCGTGGGTAACCGCATGCCTCACCAGATCGGCTGGGCAGCCCCGAATGTCACTCGGCTTGACGTACTCCCAGACCCTTGGCGACTAAAACTAAAGATGCTCCCTTTGCTTAGAAATACGAACCTCTCACATGACGAGGGTCATCGAAAAGCACGGGCTCAAGCGCTAACACCACCCTCGGTGGGTATCATGCAGTTATTTACACAGACGCCTTCAAAACATATAGGGCAGCAATGCGCAATCATCGTGGCTACCTCCAAAACAAACCTCCTTGCGTGTACCGCGCTTAGGACCCGAGAAATGACGGTAGCAGAAGAGGCAGCCATCACCTTGGTTCTCACTCAACCAGGGGTTCGGAGGGAAGTCACAGATTCCCAGCATGCCTACTGGAATTACCAGTCGGGTTGGGTGTCCTGACCTGCACTGCGCGTGCGAAAAAACCACTCCCCAAACAGTTCCATTCAGCTCATCTGGACCCCTTCTCACGCTTCAATGGAGGGCAACGAATACGCGCACCCAACAAGCCTGCGCTTTTACCTCCCGTGCTATGGAGCTGCACGAGGACCGTCACACTCTTGTCACGTTCAGGCAGATGACCCAGCATTATCGCCTTCTGAGACAGACCGTACCTTCACCTTACCCTGATTTTTCCAGAGAACAAGAAACCACGCTACGGCTCATACAAGCCGGGCTCCTTCCAACAGGCTACGCGTCCTCACTTAATGCATCCGAATCGCTACGACGCTGAATGTAAATTTTGCTCAGAAGTAGGAACGCTCCGCCCGTAATCTTGCTGAGCGACTTAAGCCCTGAGCACCCTCCTCTCTTTCCGTCAACTACCCGCAAAAGCAATGGCAGATGCTGCTGTCCAGGCCCTCTCTACCTACCCAGCTTCAGAGGGTGGACAGAACACAGGCCGCGCGGACTGCATATGGGCCCCACAGAAGAAGGAATCACTCCCCTGAGCTGCACTCTGGGCCGTTCTGAAATCTGAACAGTATTTCTTCTTCCTCCAGCTCCGCCTTCTCCGCCCCCGCCGCGTCTGACCCAAATCTCGTAGCCTCCGTCAGCGGCGCAGAGACAGAGAAGTCAGATCGTCTAACACCGGGCTGGAGCTTACTTTAATTTTATAAAACAAGTTTCCACTCTTGCGCTACACCAATACAACTCAACCAACCGCCGTTCATGCATCGGGCATTGATTTACCCTACCAAGAATATCTCTTTGACGTAATAAATGGCGTGGTTAAGTGCATTTCACTTCTCTCTGGTTTCGCTATTTGTAGAGCGGTGTGAGTGAATTTAAGTGACGTCGCATGGGTAATCGTGGTGGGTGCCGTTTACAGCTTTGCTTTCCAACCACATTCACGGGGTGGATTGGCGCGGTATTTTTCTAGAAGGAAAACCAGCTGGGTGTCGGCTCCATTGTTTCCCTTTCACGTTATTTTCTTTGTTTTACGTGTTTTTTCTACGTTGCTCAGGTTGTGCTTGTTTTCCGGAATGCATCTAGTCCAACTTCCTCTCCTTTCACTGGAGCTGTTACACTTTACGCTGAAGTCAGTTTTGTATTAGCGGACTGATATTGAGCTATTAACACCTTTCTGTAGCCCTTGTACTCACGTAGTGATGGCGCGAGGTGCGGAGTAACCTGATAATTCCTATACACACTGCCCCTGCTATTTATATCTTGTACCTACCGAGGCAAAATAACGCGTGTTTAAATTGTCTTCTTAGCAGTGGAACGTGTGTAACGTGTACGAAAGCGTCTTTTAGTATGTCAGAGCGGTGTTCTGTAATGATTGTCCGCGTCGACACTCGTGTATTGACGACGGGCGGCCATTCCAAAACATTTGCAGCAGAACTATGGACTTAGTATTCAGAAGCCGTTCGTGATAATAACCGTAACTATACATTTGTCAATGAGCCGTGAGACATGTACTATAAACGTCTGTTACAAACAACGCGGTTAACCCGAATTCTCATATATACGCGACAACGTAGAAACCTTTGTTTACGAGTGTGCTGGTTTGGGCCTGTTGGTAGGACATGGAAAAGAATGGAAGCGTCAGCACAAACAAGGAGAAGCGAGTAGTAGCGCCTTGTGTTTGTCTATTCGCCTGTCCTCGCTGTGTTGGGGCTCCGTGATTTTTGCTTTGTAACGTTTATTTGGTCCTCCATACAGTCATCGAGAAAGCAATGCGCTAAAGGCGACAAGCTTCACATGCACTCTTCTGCTCGGATGAACTATCGCCGAGAATATGGCGGTCTTGTCGGGGCACCCACGTGATGTAAGCGAACGAGAAAAAAAAAATAAACGCGTTACCCAGATAGCTTGCTGCTTAGGTGGGGTGTATGCTTGGCCATTGTAGGCTGTCTTGTAGAGGACTTTCAGGTGTCCTGTAAAAATATTTCTGAACAAGCCAGACACGCTTTCACGGCGTCTCTGCTGTTGACATGCGACCTAGGAAATGCTTGCTTAACTTTTGTGTGTACTCTTTTCAGCAGGAGGAAAGCACAGTATGATTTTCAGGCTCCGTAAGTGGGGTGGGGGCGTTCAGCAGATCGCGCATTTTGCACAGCAGTTACAAACATCATCAACCACGGACTGGTTCAAACCAAGCAACGGTGCTTGATGGCGTATTTCACTTCTAAACTGAGGCAAATCAATGCTTTTTGCCTTTCACTTTTAACTTTGTCTGTTCTTTGTTTTCTTTTGTGAAACAAGTTGTTTGATGCACCTGGTCATTGTTGGGGCTTACTTGAATTCCAACTTCTCATAGGCCCAAAACATTTTGTACTTTCTTCAAGTTGGACTTGATGGAACTTGGGCGTATACGTTGATTTTTGAGATTCGAGGGTCAAAGCACGATTTGCAATGCTATCTTTGTAACTGTGCCTAGTTGCGAAACGATGATGTTGAAGAACTTGGAACAAAATACGGCGGGACAGGTAACACTAACAGCGTAGCTGCAGGCCCAAGTAACATCGTTTATGCATACCCTCCCCCCCTCCCATCTCTACTCGTCTACCCTCTTGCCTTGTTGCATGAAAAACTAACACCCAGGAAAGGCCCTGACGTCACTTTTTTCTGAAGTGGCTTCGACATGTTTAGAAAATCGTCGGAGCCCGCTCCTTCGCCATTTCTAGCCACTCCGCTTCAGCTTTTTCGCAGCTCATGATCATCAACATCACTCTTGCGTCCACTACAGGACGAGGGCCTCTCCCAAAGGCCTCCATCCACGTGTACCGAGTGGTAGCTGCGTTCCAACAAAATGTTCCTAGTTATTCATCCAGCAATTCCTTGGCCGACCTTAATGGCGTTTACGGTCTATTGGCTGCCACTATGTTAAACGGATGGTCCACCTGCTGTCCCTTATGCGCATGACGTGAACCATTCAGGCCCACTTTCTTTGCCTAACTTTAGTTAGAATGTCCACCACACAACTCTGTACCGTTATATATGCAGCTGTTGTCTTATCCCTAAGCAGCGAACCCTGTCATTCGTCTTACCATAGCCGTTGGACCAATCTTTGTTTCCTTTCAAGTCGATTAGTGAGACGCCATATTTCTGCTCCATACATTTAGATGCAACGCATCTCATGCTCGCCCCTCTGTCCTTCCTGCGTCTGTCCGGCGTTGTATGCACAGCTGCGCCTCTCCTCCTCTCCTCTCTCCGATAGCGAACGCTCTCTCCCAAAGAGCTGCAGGTTGGGGCAGCGCGCTCTCACTCCGTTGCTAGGCGCCGGTAGGCGGCGCTGCGCTCGGCGCTGCGCATGTGCAGTACTCTCTCTCTCTCCGTGCTCTTGTCTCCTTCGGGCGCTGTGAATATAAAGCGGCATGCCACGTTCCGACGGTCTCAGTCGACGGTCGTCCGCGTTACGCTTGCACTCTCGCGCAGTACTCGACGATTGCTTGATGCAATCGTCGAGCCCCTAACTGTGCACTTTACGGACCACAAGGCACTCATTCTCGTCTGCAATAAAGGCCGTACCTGAGCATACGTGTACTGCATGTGCATTGCATGATGAAAATGGAAAATTACGCCCACCTCCCCTTCGCGTGAGAATCCCTGATATAAGCGTAATCAATACGAAGGAAAACGCCAGTGGAACACCCCATGAGATGCGTGGCATCACACCAGGATTCCCGCGAGGAGAGGTGGGCGTAATTTTTTTACTGGAAGAACGCATGGTTTATATACTGGCTTATTGGGTGACAGAGGAAGCTTACAGTTCAGGACATCCGAATAACTACCAAAAGCAGCCCACCGCATGCTTATTCTGCAGGTAATTTCCTCTTCATTATTGGCATCAGTCATTAGGGCTTGCCCAAGATAGACGTGATCGCTATTTATATCCAAGATTTCGTTGCCTACCCCGAAGTCACGTTCCTTTGCATGCTTATTAAACATAACCTTTGATTTTGGGGTTTTTTTTAATCCTGCATTCCAAGTTTTCCAAGAACAATTTGGAAGCATGCTCTGTAACCTACGATTAGTTTAACTGAACAAGACAATATCGTCTGCATACCTTGTTTGGCTGAGTTATTACCGCTTTATTCGCACACCGGTTTTCCCCCATCTAAGCTTTCTATGCACACACTTCAGCCAGGCTATAAATAATGATGATGGTTGGATGTTAATGGCGCAAGGCCAACTTTGGCAAAGAGCGCCAAAACCATGGTTATTTATGAGAGGTGAGAATGTAAACACTAAAATCAGCCAGCAAGAACAAAAGTAAAATGAATAAAAGACAGTGAGGATGACTGGTGTATAAGGCCACGTTGTGATCATGCGTGGTATGAAATTAAGTCTAAAAATTTGAATTATACTAAAAATTTCACCCACCTCCCCTCGAGAGAACCCCTGTGTAGATGCGACGCATAGGGGGTTCCGTTGTTGTTTCCGTCAGGTTGATTCTCTCATCGCGTGAAACGTTGCAACGTGCCGTGAACCCCCTGCCGCGGCTATGACGCAACATAATCCAACACAATCCACTTTATTGCAATCCAATCCAAGCCAAGCCAAGCCAAGCCAATCCAATTCAATCGAATCCAATCCAATTCCCCTCGCGAGAGAGTGTTCGCTATCGGAGTGGAGAGGGGGTGAGCGGCGGAGAGCGCAGCTCGCGCGGCGAGGAGAATAGGGGAGGGGTGTGGACGGACAACAACAACGCCGTATGGACGGACAAGACGAGTGAATAAGATGCTGTCGCATCTAATATTTGAAAACGCGCTTGAGAGAAAATGTGGGATCATCCGAGAGGAAAAACGCTGTATGTAACGGGATGTGTTGTCTGTAAATAATAAAACAGGCTATAAATAATTCCGAAGATATTTTTCTCCTTTCCCGACACCCTTTTATATAAGAAGCTTGCGAGTTATTTGATGGAGCCGTATGGTTCCCTGCGCGCGTACTCTATATATTCGAAGATCGTTATGTATGGCTTGTCGACTCCACGATCACGTAATTTTTTAATTACTGCCGAAGTGGGCACTGAGCCAAATGCTAATTGATAATCCATAAATGTCACGTAAAACGGTGTATTATGCTCCGAAAGTATTTGGATTGCCTGGTTGATAGAGTGAATATGGTCTAAAACCATCCTGTTCTGGTGGCTGTTAAAGGTCTTAGCACTTATGAGGTTGAGAATTACCTTTGAAAATATCTTCTCGGTAACTGGGAGTGGTTTGATGGGTCTGTATTTTTAAGATTATTGGCCATCAATCAGCTTTCTTATGGAGAACTAAGACGTTAGTGTCCTCAGGCACTGCGAGAATAGGTCTCCAAGTTTTTTTTAGAACAATACCCCACCAAGGCACAATACAGGGTGTTTCAGGGAAGAACTCGTAATTTTATAAATAGACTATCGGGGGTAAAATTTTTTTTTTTGGGGGGGGGGGGCGAAGTGGTCAGGGGTTGTGGCTGGCGCTATAAAACAGGTTCGAAGCGCGCTTTAGGGGAGTAATTAACTATAATTTGTCAATTAACTTTGTAATCATTCTAGTTTGCTGAATAGTTGTAGTGAGGAAATTGTAGAAGATCATCAGTCAAACCGATAACCATCATTAGATTTGCAGAACTGTAGTTGCGTGCATAGCTACGCTTAGAAATTCAGCTCTCCGAATCTGCGCAACGGGCTCCACGCGGCCGCAGACCGCCGCAAAGCCACGCCCGTGCGCAAATGCCACTCCACATGTAACAGGCACGCGAACAGAGGCAAGCCGCGTCGTGTCCATTATTCACTGGAACCTCCTGGCCTGCCAAAATGCGAGTTGTTTTTATGACTGCCGCGTGCGTCCGCGACATGCGGCGTTTCAGTGCGGCGGCTACGATTCGTTCGCAAATAGCGTAAAAGAAAATAAAAGTAAAAGAAACCCAGAAGTTTGCGATCTAGAAATCCTGCTATGAGATGCATTTGGCCAGTGCAGATTCCGCTTTCCCTTGTTCGGGCCGACGATAAAGCGTGCCGTGCGAGTGACGTGCACAGCTCTGACTGATATCTGCGCGTGGGCGTGGATTTGTGGTGCTCAGCTGGCGCACGAAACCCGTAGCGCGCTTCTGGAGAGCTGAGCTTTTCAGCGTTGAATCTCTGGACGCAGACGCAGTTACAGTTTTGAAACTAATAATCGATGCATAATACATTCATGATCCTATGTTATTTCCTCTTTACAATTAGGCACCTAACTAGAGTAATAAGAAATGTAATTATCAAATTCTAGCCTATTATCCGCCTTAATAAAACTTGGAACCCGTTTTGTGAAGCCCGTCAAAGCCCCTGATCTGGCACAAAAAAAGACAATTTAATTCCCAATAGCCGAGTTTGAAAGTTTTCCAGTCTTCCCTGAAACACTCTGTATATTGTCAGCAATGCGAATAATGTAGATCACTCACAACACAGTACCTTCACAATATTGTACCCCGAAACCACATTCTAGGGCAAAACCGCCATGTCAGCCTGCAGATAGGAAGCCACAAGGGGAGGGGGATGGTCCTGGCTTCGTGCCGGGGCCACATATACGCCTCGAGCTTCGCGATCGCTGCGCTGCCTGCCGCCGCTTCTCCGCGGCGTTTGCGGAATTAGCGCTGCGTGGCTGATACGTGGTCATGCAGTGTTTTGGTTCTCTTTCGCTTCTCTTTGACTCTCCGTGCACTAAACAACTTGTTATAGTGACGTCTGTAAGCAAATAGCACATTTAAGACACTTAAAAAAACAGCTGCGTCTTGGTAGAGCGCCCGAACGCCAAGAAGAGCTACCCGGGGAGGCGGTTCGGCACTCTTGCGGGCGTCGGCGACGGCAGCAGCATATCACCACTCTCACCTTCCAACACGGCAGCACAAGTGAATTCTATTTGTTGCCGCCTCGTTTAGACCTGATATCGGCACTGTAAGAGGTTGGTAAGCTTTGCAGCGCCGACAACGAATTCGGGTTTGCTTCGAACATGTACATCGTCGAAAAATATGTTTCGCGAATGTGGTAACCCAATAGCTTTTTATTGGAATATAAGCCACGCGAAAATGTTGAGTAGACTCAAAGGCCGTGCGTCGTCAAATATGTGCCCACTTACGCGTTATAGCAAGAACCAAGGTACAAGTTAATAGTTATAAGCTAATGAAACCACGGAAAAATGCTTAGTCTACAATTCAGGAATAAGTTGAATAGTCGTACGGGAATTAAAAAACCCAGTGCTGCTTCGGAAATTTTCAAGACGTTTGTTTAAGCAAGGCAGTATTCACCAGAACAACTACATGCGAAATGCACTGATAATTCGCCAGACTTGGGGGGGGGGGGGGAGGAGGGGAATCCGGAGGAGGTCCTTAAATTATCGTTTGTTACAAATGCGGAGCGAAATCAACCAATGAACATTTTAGCAATCACACACACAAGCTGCGTGCGCACTTTTCGTTTGTTTTTCGCCTTCAAGGAACGGCTGATCACCCGCCGCGGTGGCTCAGTGGCTAAGGCGTTGCGCTGCTGAGCACAAGGTCACGGGTTCGATTCCCGGCCGCGGCGGCCGCTTTCCTGATGGAGGCGAAAAGCAAAAATTTCCCCGCATTTCCCCGAGGGGAAGAATGTGAAAGTGCGAATGCAGGAGTTGAATTTGCGCGGTTCGGTAATGTTCGCGAAAGAGAGATTACACACACACATACACCTACAATGAAATATGCATTTATTCACAGACACCTATTTGTGTTGTCGTTGTACTTGATTGCTAGAGTGGATCTCAGCTTTGAAATTTCGTGTCAGTACTCCTTTAAGCGGGTGCATTAGCCCTGCTCACGCCCGATTCTTGGCCAATCGCCCTAAGTGGGTATGTGGTGCGGACGGACGGACGGCGGTGGACGCGTGATTCAGATTACTTGGCCAATCGCGCTAAGTGGGTATGTGCTAAAGAAATTAGGAACTCTTCTTGGCCAATCGCCCTAAGTGGGTATGTGGTGCGGACGGACGGACGGCGGTGGACGCGTGATTCAGGGTCGCTTAAGAAGTGCATTCGCACTTAAAACGCCCGTGTGTACGAGATTTCGGCGCACGTTAAAGATCCCCAGGTGGTCAAAATTAATCCGGAGCCCTCCACTACGGCGCGCCTCACCGCCTGCGTTGCGTCGGCGTGTTAAACCCTACAATCAATCAATCAATCAATCAATCAATCAATCAATCAATCAATCAATCAATCAATCAAAGAACGGCTGATCACTCGGCGGCCGCATTTTTTGAATAATACAGGGTAGGCAGTTTACAAGCGATACCATCGTTGGAAGAGTTCATTGATATGATTATAGTGTTTCACGCACCGACGCAACGGAGGCGATGAGGCTCGCCGTAGTTGAGGGCTCCGGAATAATTTTGATTACTCAGAGATCCGTAACGTGCGCCGAAATCTCGTACACACGGGCTCGCTGGAAGAGTGTGGTATCTGATAAGAAAGATCCTCTGATTTCGGTTTATGCTAGATTCTGCAGTCTCCCGGTGTCATATGACAATGTTTCGAAGACGAGTTTAATCGCGTGCGAGGATTACTCTAGAAGCCCATCTCCGCGCTTCTCGTGGAGGATAAATGTAACAGATGAAATCTTTGCGAGCGCTCACCTCGTGACCAGGCGACCCAGCATTAAATTTGTCGTCGTGTGCTGACTCCCGAGTATAATTTTGCATTATCCATTGTACTTCTTTTGTAGAATGTTTGTGAAATTTTTGCCGCATTCGCTTGTCCAGAGTAGTGATCAATATCTGATATGTGATATTGGCAAGCGTAACTTGCGTGCTGTCAGGTATGAGTGCTCCGCTGGATTATGTAAGCGCACAAAGTCGATTTACATCGTTATGTGTATGGCCACAACATGACCATCCGAGGAAACACGGCTTACAGAGACACTGCCAGTAAATTTCAGGGCAGCGGAATTGCAATCAGCTGCATGCATAGGCCGGCTTCAGGACGCCGGCCTGTGAAACGCACCTGGCGCTCATACAGACCGAATGTAACACACTAAGATCGCGTCATAAACGTTTATGCTCTCGTAAACACACCACGTTCGCAAACAGAGTGACTGCTTCACACTATTCAATATTTTGAACGCGTACAAACGGTGCAAACCAGTATCCATTGCTTTCTTCGGATAGCATTCTGCTGTGACCGCTGCTGCTCTTGTGTGCTAGTGCTTACATTGTTTGACCATGCGCTCCAACGCAGAATTTTCAAAGCGGCTTGATGAGCTTGAGGCTCTGTCCGATAGCAAAGCGGCCGACATGGATGAGCGAATCAAGCGGCTAGAAGATTCGTCTGAAAGCTGGCTAAACGAAATGGCGGATAAGCTTGTCGAAAAATTGAAGCTGCAATTGCTTGACTCGGATCCAAACTTTGCAGCCATGACCGCGCAGCTAGCGGACTTTGCCACTAGCTTGTCAATGATGGAGATCCTTGTTGAACAGGTTAAAGCTGAAAATGCCAGTTTGATTATTGCTAACAAAGCACTCAAGACCCAAAACGAAACGTTGGCAAAAAAGTGAGCGAGGTCGAACAGTATTCACGCGCTAACAATATCGAATCAAAGGCATCCCTTGCACACAAGGCGAAAACTGCGCCGATATAGTTAAGGCTATCGGAGCCAAGATCAGCTGCCCAATCATTGACACCAACCTTTGACATCGTGCACCGAGTACCAGTTCGGGCGGAAGGAAGGACACCTAACTTAATAGCTCGTTTCGGTTCTCGTTCGAAAAAGCAGGAATTTCTAAGTAAAGCGCGCAAAGCTCGGCTTAACACAAAGGATCTCAACGTCTCTGGAACCCAATGCCCTGTCTTCACTAATGACCATTTGACGCCAGAAAACAAGCGGATGTTTGCCAAAGCCCTTGCCCTCAAAAATGAAACCGAGTGGAAATTCCTGTGCACGGACAACGGTAGAATTAAGGCCAGGCAGTGTGACGATAGTCGTGTCTTTCGCATCGAGACCGAATCAGACTTGGCAGTGTTCCGTTATACTTGTCTTCAATATGGCATCATACTTTTCCACCCTTGAAGCTCAAAACTTTCATTACAATAGTGGTTTGTCAGCCATATACTTCAACGCACGTAGCCTCAAAAAAAATTATGACGATATTCTTGCTCAGTTACCTCTTTGAATCACTGTTTTTCGTTTATTTGCGTGTCAGAGACCTGGCTATCACCCGATGATGCCAATCTTTTTTGCTTTCCCAATTATACACTAGAATACAACAATCGCTCAACAAGTAATCACGGTGGTGCTGCAATCTTTGTTGCCTCTAACATGAACGATAAACACAGAACTGTTCGTCATCTTTCCGTTGAAAAATGCGAGTCAGTTTGGATAGAATTAGATGAACCGTCATTAGCTTTTGAGTTTTGTAAAACTGTTATCGGCTCCATATACCGTTCACCCTCATCACCAGTGTCGACATTTTGTTCAGAATTACCCAAACTCCTCAGCTCACTAGCAACAGAAAATAAAAGTGTAGTAATTTTAGGCAATATCAATATTAATCTGTCAGATGAGCGTAACCCTTCGTGTGTCGATTACACTAACTGCTTCCTTGGCTTTGCCTATGAATCACTGGTTAGCATTCCAACTCGATGTGTCCTGAGTACAAATGGCACGATTATTGACCATATTTTATCAAATTTTATACCTCAAGAAGACTGTGGAATTCTTGAATTTAGCCCTACGGGCCACTATCCCATATTTTTTCGTCTCGACTTCCACGCGAAAAAACAAAATAGGACATTTTATAAAACTGTGCTTAATAAGGAAGAGTTGACTATCCAGGTGCTTCATGCGGATTGGTCAGATGTTAACAGACACTAAATCGGCCTATAATAAGATGGTGTGCATTGTTAAAGAGTGTTCGGATAAGGCTTCGGCGGTTGTTAAGTGTAATAGAAAGTTTTCAGCCCCTCACAGCCCCTGGCTAACTAATGGACTACTGAAGTCTATGCGAAAAAGAGAAAATATGTATAAGAAAACAAAAAAGCGGCCTTTTTACACGAAGTTAAATGATCGGTATAAAATGTAATGCAATACCCTTAAAAGTCTGCTGAAGACAGCCAAAAGAAGATTTTACAAAAACAAGGTTGATGAGGCAGGCAACGACGTAAAACATAAATGGAACATAATTAACAATTTCCTCAACAATAACGCGAAGCATTGTCATGTATCAAAATAATATCCTCCAACATCACGTACAGTGACCCATTCGACATTGCAAATATATTTAATGAACAATTCTGTGGGAGCCAACTCAACACGCCACGAACTGAACCTCAACCATTACAACGACTTCGCCAGTCCTTTTTCCTTTTCTCGACTACCCCGGATGAAATCACTGCCCCAATAAAAGACATCAAAGTAACTGGTGCGGGCCTTGATCATATTTATCACAGTACTATAAAGTAATACCGTATGATATAGGAACCCCCTTGAGCCATGTAATTAACTTGATGTTTTCAACAGAGTATTTCCTCAACAGCTAAAAAAAAAGTATTCCGTTTCTTTAAAAAAGTAAACACAGAATGTGCTGCCAACTACTGTCCGATCGCCATCTTGCCATCCTTCCGCAAAGGTGTTGAAAAAGTGTTTTGTAAATCGCTTGATGAAATATCTATCCAAATTTAACATCCTCTCACCTCATCAATATGGCTTTCCGGGCTGGTTTTGTCGACTGACTGCGCCGTGCTTTCGTTCACAGATAAAACTAAAACTGCAATAGACTCGGGATTGCTATGTCTGGTGCGTTATATGTAGACCTTAGCAAAGCATTTGATTCCATAATCACAGTATTCGTTAGCTAAACTCGAAGCCATAGGTGTGTAGTTGGTCTAGGTCCTAACTTTTATTAGTAGTTTTTTGTCAAATAGGAAGCAGGCCCGTATTTATATCTAACGTAACATCAGTTTCAAAAAACACAAATAAAGGCATCCCACAAGGATCAATCCTCGGCCCCATCTTATTTTTAATCTACATCAATGATCTCCCCCCCTGCCTTACTAGCTGTGAACCATTTCTTTATGCAGATGACACGACCATATTATCATCTAGTACATCGTTGCTCCGTTACGCCTAGCCTCAGCAATGATTTAAACAATATTTTGCTTTGGTGTCGTAATAACTGTCTACACATTAATGCAACTAAGACAACTTTTATGGTTTTCTATTCACACCAAAAGCCACTCACCTGCAATCCACTTATCTTGTCGAACAATTATTCAATACCTATGGTTAACCAATGTTCATTCCTGAGTGTTGTTCTCGATATAATTTTAAGTACACTGACCATATTGCCAATGTAAAACGGAAAGCCGCCTTCGGCATTCGCATCCTGTTAAAGGCCCGCCCATTCTTTAAATCGGCGACACTAATCTCACTTTACTTTGCTTTTGTTCACATTCATTTCTTGTACTGCGCCGCATCTTGGGGCAATACCTACCCGACCCCCTTAATTCCTTTACAACATCTGCAGAACCAAGCTATTCGGATCATCACTTTCAGTCCATACCGAACCAACGCTTCATTGTTACTTACAGAATATCGTATACTCCCGGTCTCAAATCTCGTGAAATTCACCCTCCTTGTTTACCTGTTCAAATCTGTGCATGACCTGTGTTCATTTAGCATATTCAACCACGATTCACTAAAAAATTTGAATTCCACTAGGTTCGCTTCGACTGGCAACCTACTCCTACCGAAAATACGCACCAATTATGGCAAGCTGAAGACTACTTTTGTGGCTGTACATAACTGGAATTCTCTCCCGACATAAACAAAAGAATTGCTATCTTTAAGAAGCTTTAAGAAAAATCTCCGTGCATATGTACTCAACCTCAATGAATAATTTGCTTAACTGGTTGGGCCCTATGATTTTACGCTATATTTTTAGTGCACTCCTGACCTGTTTACTTCACTATTTTTGCGACATTGTTTTCAACGATCTTTGTTAAATTTCGCACCTTGCACATATAAAATCCATGAAAAGATCTTTGAGTTGTATGTCGCACTAATGCATTATATCTTCTTTTCACTGCTGACTGCTGCAGAATTGTACTTTTTATTTTCTATCTGTAATAGGAGGTCCCCCTCCAGCCTCGTGCTCTGGGACCTCCTGTATATTTTGTTATGTAAATATGTTTACGGCAAATAAATTTCTTCTTCTTCAAAATCAGTCTTGAACGAGCCCCAAAAGCAACTGCGAAGGGTGGGAGCGGGCCGGAGACTCCCGCGGCTGCTTTCAAATCGGGCCGCTAGGGGGATTTCAGTGGCGCCCTTACAGGCTGCGCTCGAGGCGTATACGCCTCGAGCTTCCGATGGCGGTGCCGCTGGCCACCGCTTCTCCGCGTCGTCTACGGGATGAACGGTGGATGGCAGATAGGGCCCACACACAATTTTTTTCTTCTGGTTCGCTTCGTTCTGCCTTTAAGCACGCTGAACAACTTGTGATCGTCATGTATGAAAGCAAGTAGTACGTTTAGGGCGCTCAAAAAATAGTTGCAGCTTGGTAGAGTGCTGAACGCTAGCCAAAGCTATTTAAGGGCGCGTTTCTATGCGTTTCCTGACTACCCTTACGGGCGTCCGGCATCATGGCAGCAGCATATCATCACGGTAATCTCCCAACACGTCAGGCACAAGTGAATTGTATTACATCCTAGTTTAGACGTTATATCAGCACAGCGAGAGATTAGTGTCGTTTCCAGAGCAGACAACGAATGCAGCTTCGTTTCGAATATGTACGTGGTGGAAACATTTTTCGGGGACGTGATTATCCCAATGCCTGGCAACCAATTATGTCAGTTAAGGGTTTCTAAGCGACGCAAAAATGTTGAACATAGTGCAAGGCTCAGCGTCGTTAAATATGTGCACACTAACTACTCATAGCAAGGACAAAGGAAAGATAAACAAACCACGCAATAATTAAAGGTCCGCAAGTCAGGAAGAAACAGAATATATCGTACGAGAACAGAAAGAAACAGGGCAGCTTTGGAAATGCTACAGACGTCCGTGTTAACTGTGCAATTTCGCTGTGCAATTCAGCGCAATTTCACAGGACATGGGAACGCGGAGGGGGACAATTGACTATGGGCAGGTCACCACATTTTGTCACTTGACTATAGGGGACACACACACACACCACCCACACACACACACACACACACACACGCACATACACATGGACACACACGCGCGCACACGCACACACACACGCACACACACGCACACACACACGCACACATACACACGCACACACACGCACACACACACGCACACACACACACAAACGGGCACACGCTCACACACGCACACACACACGCGCACACACACACACGCAACACGCACATACACACGCGCACACACACACATGCACACGCACACGCACACATACACACACGCGCGCACAGGCGCGCACACACACGCACACACACACGCACGCACACAAACACACGCACACACACACGCACACACACACGCACACACACATACCACACACACGCGCACACACGCGCCAACGCGCGGCACACACACACACAACACGCACACGCACACACACGCACATACACACGCACACACACGCACACACACACGCGCGCACCACGCGCGCGCACCACACCACACACGCACACACGCGCGCAGATACACACGCAAGACACGCACACTCATACACGCACACACACACACACTCACACACACGCACACGCACACGCACACGCGCACACGCGCACACGCGCACACACGCACACGCACACGCACGCGCACGCACGCACGCGCGCGCACACAGAAGCTGTGCGTTAACTTTCCGATTTGTTTTTCGACTTCGATGAACAGCTGATTACTCAGCGGAGGCATTTTTTGAAGACAGAGTAGACTGTTCACAACCGATAAAAGGGGTCGTTGCAAGAGTGCGGTATCTGATAAGGCCAAGTGATTTTAGTTTGTGCTAGTTTCTGCAGGACACCTGGGTCATACGGTGATGATTCGAAGAAGCGTTTGATCGCGGACGCGGCTTACTCTATAAGGATGTCACCACGTTGATTGCAGAGGATACATGCATCCGATGATGAATGTTTGCGAGCGCTCAGCTCAAGACAAGACAACCCAGAATTAAATTTTTTGTCAGGTGCTGATGATCCCGGAGTATTATTTTGCATTATTCACCGTACTTCTTTGGCAGAATGATAGCAAAATTTATGCGACATTGCTTGCCAATGTTTTAATGATTTTACGAAGTACGAAATTGGCAAGCGAAACTGGCGTACATGCTGTCAGGTGTGAGTGCTCCGCCAGATTATGTAATCACGCAAAACCGATTTATATCATTTTGTACAGCCATAGCAGGACCATCTGAGGAAAAGAAACTTACGGAGACATCGTTAGTAAATTTCAGGGCAGTGGAATGACTATCAGCTTCATGCATATGCCGGCTTCGCGTAGCCGGTCTGTAAGGCACACCTCGTGCTCATACAGGCCGAATGTACCACACTTTGGTCGCGTAAGAAACAATTACCGCCGTTAAATATAGTACAGTTGCGAGGTTAGTGACTGATTCCAATTAATATGTACTTTGAACGCGTGCAAACGGTAAATCTCAGTTGTGAACGTGCCCCCAAAGCAACGGCGACAGTGATGAGCGGGTCACACACTCTCGCGGCTACTTTCGAAATGAGCCGCTAGGGGGATTTCCGTGGCGCCCTACAGGTAGCGCTCCCGGCGTTTTCACGTCCCGTATGAGGTCCGCAGGCCACAGGTTGTTAACGCCTTCACTAGGCCATACAGTAACGTTGATACAAATGCAAGCAGGTGTTGAATTGAAGAACATCGCATATATTTTAAAGACGATAGTCTTCTCTGGGCAAGTTAAACGCAGACATTTTGGTCTATCTGTATATTTGTCTGTCTGTGACTCGCTTCATACACCCGGCCAAAGTGAAACAGAAGCTCCGTTACAGTCTTATACACCCGCAGCCAAATCTAAACGTCTAGCTTCGGCGTCAGTGTCCATACTTGTCCACATTGTTTAACAAGACCTGCAGACTACGCAAATCTAATGCAGACAATCAATACATAAGTGATGTTTGCAATGTTTCTTTGTTAAGAAATTTATGAATGCGTGGTTTTTCGATAGCAAATGAAATGCTACATCAACTGCAGAAAACCGTTCGCCTGCTGTTTCCATCGTTACTATAGCTCCTGGCGGAATTTATGACATCAAACGGCAACAGCAATAAATGGTTCAACTAGACAGGTTCCACCTTCCGCTTAAAACGCACCTGGAGTAGGGCAACGCGGTTCTATAAACGTTGTAGTTTGGCGCCTCGGTTTCACGCGCCTCTCCGCCGTACGTCAGCGCTGTCCTCGAGGCACCCGGCTTGAAGCAGTGAAACATGGTAAACTTAAATTGACTCGAGCAAACCTCTAGCGTGTTATTTTGGGAGGAACGAGGCGGGAGGGAAACCGCATGAGAGGTGTGCGGAAAGAGAAGGGAGGAATTTACTTCTCAGCAGCGCAAGTCGACAATAGTCTTTCGTCGAGATTCGCAACAAAAGCAGCAGATACGCTGCCATTTTTTTTTTCCTTTTTATGTATGTCTTTGTGTCGTGTTTAGTAGCTTAATAGGCCTCTCTATTTCAACGCTAAATAGCGGACTGAATTTTGTATGATAACCTCAAAGGCGGTAATCGTGAACCCCGCTGTTGTCTGCTGCTGTATTACATGACGTTCATGTGGTGACTACCCAAGAGGAACGCCTTTAGTGCTCACTTTGGAGGTGTGATTATCAGAAGCTAACGCTTGGCGTAATACCTAGAAATATACTGATGCCCCCCATGCACCCATTTTTAAATCAGCGCTCGGAAAGCGTGGTTGAATAAAAGAGTCATTCCGTCTTCGTTCTCTTTCAAAACGTTGCTTCTTTGGGTCATGTGAATCTGTCATGTGAGTCGGGGCAACTACCGAGCATTGATGTAATTGTAACGGAGAGGCATATGCTGCCCTCTTGTGGTACTACTACATTAAATAAATACCTAAGATATTTTTGCTACTCATAAAAACGAAACATGAAACAATATTTCAGTGCTTTCCTCCCAACCATGTATACGGAATAAAAAACTTTACCCATTTCAATAAAACAGCGCTCGTGCTGAACCCCGGCTGCTGCACATTAGGGAAGAATTCACTGCGCCTTTATAAAGGTCCTTTAGAAAGTTTTAGCCCCAGTTCCGGGCAATGGGTGTCGCCATTTGAAATCTGCAGCTGTTCCGTAAAACCACTTGACGTTTACAAAGGTGGAGGTTGGCAATGTGACTGTTAACAGCTGTTAATCAACACGTCACGTCTTCTCACAAAGATGGAATAGCCTATACACAGTATTTTTGTTGGATAGGAATACAATTTAACATCTTCATGTTTGCTGCATGTCGTCAGTTTTTATTCCAGCCAAGAATTATGCACCTCTTGTAGCAAAAAAAAATACGTGAACCTCAAAACCGATGCCAGGAAGCGCCGCGAAGCGTCTAAAAGACGAATGCACCCACAGCCACGCTTTGCCGTGCGGAAGCACAAGGCACTACTAACTTCTATGAACAAAACTTTTTGTTCGAATAGGCAAATTATCATTCCATGCACCAAATAGAGAATAACGCCATAAATCAGTAACACAAGATGCCTCGCGGTATTGTGCAACAGCTTCCGCTCAACCCTTGGTTCGAGGTTGCCTCCTGCGCGGGAAAAACACATGTGTGTTGAGAACAGCTTTACCCGGCTGAATTCAAATATATTTACAAGCGCGTTATGGAAAGTGATGTGCACACACATCTGAGGGAAAATGGTACGTGTTACGTCATGCCCTTTGGCATTCCAATTTCAATTCGTTCCACTTGTCTCTATGAGCCCAAGGCAATTTTTAAGTTGAGGGCAACCGAACAACAACCCAGATTATTGTCCGCTTTTGTAGATGAAAAGCATTCTTGCGTGGCTGCCGAAAAATTCTGAACGACAAAATGCCACAACTTTTCTTCAATATACCTTCCTTTCAACTGCTTTGTGGGTCCCCACACAGACTTTTGCCCTTGTTATAAAGTCGGGGCGTTTCAAGGTCTATAAAAATGTGCCTTATTGGTGTATGCCTGTTCGTAAAAGAATGCCGAAATTGTTTCGAATAGTGTGTACAAAAATGGATGTTTATCACAGAAAAAATACAAGAAAATTGAAGTAGGTGTTCGGATGTCGCGTTAAGTTGCACTGGAACTTTCAATATCGTTCCGGTCGAGCACAATTTCTACATAGCGGTTTATCCTCTGCACTTTTAATAGCAACTCAAAAACATGCGAACCATCGTTAAATGCACTTCAACATGCTGTGCAATGTAAAACCGCCTCTTTTATGCGTGAACTAATACACAATTGTAGATACGCTGAATGAGGGTTGCTGAGAATGAAAATATGTAAAACGTAAGCATTTCCACTCCGTAAATGATGGCGACGGTGCGGAGTACGGGGACTCGAAATGACATCCAAGTTGCGCCCCGAGTGATACCCGATTTCCTCCCCGACCGTCACTCGATTTGAGCCGTGACTTCCACCTTGATTATTCTCTAAATGAACCTGCGACTCATGGCTCAAATCAAATTTCTCTTGATTTTCACTTGATGGTGGTGTGCGCACGAATTTACATGGACGGACATTGGGAGGTTCTTAGGTACTCCGCACCGTTACAGGCGAAGGAGCAAGCTAACTCACAGTAGTAGCCTGTGGGGTAAGACGACTGACACTAACTCTGTCTGGTCTGCCAGGCCCGGGGTCGTATCCTGCCGGTGCCTGTGCGATTTTTTGCGATTGTAAATGCTTTGCGCACACACGCGGATGGAGATTGTGTGGTCCTAAGGTACTGCGAACTTAAAAACCCGGCTCTCGTAGCCAATAAATGCTGCTTGAACTATTTGGGGTATTTCGTGCTTCGGGAATAACTTGTTTCGCTCCCTCAAACATATGATTTATTTAAGTTTAACCAATATATTTTCCAAACGAGACAGTAAAAATGGCATCTGCGCGAGCTAGTTTTAATAAACAGCATTGTTGATATTTTTTGTGCCCGTACTTTTCGCCGAAGGGTGATCTTACCCGTAAATGACAGCGAAGCACTCTTTTGTTTTTTCTCGGCTTCGACATCTGTATGCTATATTGTTTAATATGCATTCTTCCCTCTTCGCTCTTCACTCACCTACATTTGTTTTTGTTTCATTGACAGTGAGCTCGGTGTGGACGGCTTTTTATGAAAAGAACTATGTTCGCGGATAAATATACGCAGACAAGTAGACGAACGCTCTGGGCTCGTGTGTGTCAAGAACTCTTCCCTGTGTCGTGTGTAAACTGTGCTGTCTTCTCCTAACGCCTTGGCATTTGTTTCGTCAACGCTAGAATGTGCGCGTCGCTTTATGCTGTTCAGGTTTTTACGTTTTCGATTTATGGCGGAGCATGACTTCACTCCCATAAAATTTCACTACTAAACGAACTTGGCATCGTTCCTGATTACGCGTAAATATTGTTGAGTGGCGCTTCCAGTATAACTAGCATATGACGAACAAGTGGCAGCATCGAGGGACGCTGGTCGGCCCTTAGGACGACGAAGAGGAGGATGAAGCTGATAAACGGTGTTCTGCCGCCGGGATGTATGCTCTGCCTTCCTGCGCTCCATTACAAATTCCAATAGGTTCACTTGATGTTGCGATTGGTCACCCTCACCTTGATTTTCCAGTTTTTTTTTTTCCAAACTCTTTCCAACCGGTCAAAATTATTTTTTCTAAGTGTCTCATGATTATGTAAGAATTCCATATATTTTAACGATCCTCTGTTGATTGGCCGATCCCCTGATTGGGTATGTGCCTTATCTAAAGGCGCAACAACAACAACAACCAACAACTACCCCGGCTTTCTGATGGTCCCATCATGCAATAGAGTTTCATACTAATATATACTAGAGGAAAATCTGTCGCTGCAGTCGCGGGCCGCCATGGGCGGCGCCATTGCAGCCAGCGACGTTCCTCGCCTACTTGGCTTAGCTAGCCATATGGCTTCTTTTTTGACTCAAAGCCAAAATCAACAAAAAAGGGTAACATTTTTTCTTGTTCAGCGTGCATGAAACATCTACATAATCACTGACAAACTAATCTTTCTGGGGGTTCAATTTTAAAATAACAAAATAAATTTGATGAACCTTTTACAGTAATATTGTTTCTTTTTGTAAGCCAGAGCCAACTTTTCAGCCTGTTCATGAGTCATGCCAAGGACAAGTGGAACGTGCCTGCCCGGTGCATGGCGGCACGCTCGCCGAAGCGCGGCTCCTGTAGACAGTAGCGCCAGATTTCCCTCTAGTGTATATTAGTGTGAACCTCTATGCCTCATGCAATGCTGCTTTGTCTGCTCCTGTAAATAGTGTATGTATTGTAAATACGTCTCATATTTGACCTAAATACTGAAGCTGTTTCGGGCTAGCTTTCTTCGCAAGCCAGGGAACTTAGCTTTGCATATTGCACACTAGACAGCTTTGGAAGGAAGATGCGGCCAACCTCTTTGTAGGATAGCGATGGGCGTTTTCTTCAAATTATGAAGTAATAGCAGATTTGAAATTCTCGTTTACACATTCACGATAAACCAGTGTTACTCCAAAGAGCGGTGATGTTTTGGGTGGAGTAGTTTCCAAAGATCTGTAGGACGATATTGAAAAAGGAAGCGACGACTTAAACTAAACACCAAGATGGTATTATAAACGAGTCTTTTTATTGGTTATTCGAGAAGTTATTAAAACTGAATGAGTTTTATGGCAGAGGTCGAAGTAAATATTTTTCAATAACAAAGTGCTGGACAGTAGGCCAGATCCTTCATCAGTTAAGCAGTCCGTTTCATATTAGACCTAAATATGTTATTGCAACTGACATTTTTTATTGCATGATGGTGCAGGAGGTAACTGTATTGCAAGAAAGAAGGTGCTCGTTTATAACTTGTTCTGGAACTTGCTCAAATTCCAGAATTATGTATAGTTTTTATTTACGTAACCGCGATATGTTCATATGTTTATTATATTAGAAATATCGTTTCAAATGCCCCTCATGACATAAATGAATATTATCTCGCATGCTTACTGGGGGTAAAGTACATAGCTTACGAGCAGGACACAAAGGGACGCCAAAAATCTCTGCTGGCGTATCCTGTATGGCATGCGGAAGAATATACAAAGGTATAGCGAAGTGAAAATTTGGCCGGATTCGTGATGCGCGTTCAACTGCAGCGCCAGCTGAAAAAATGACGAACGATAGAAGGACGAACAACCTACTGGCGCTACAACTACTGTTATTTTCTCCGAAAACGCCTTATCTAAACGAAACCGAAGGAAGAGCACACAAAAAACAAATCAACATGAACAAACCATTCGAGGCTTTAAAAAGGCTGCAGAAAAGCATAGGAAAAGAACAACCGTAGGCACACATTCTTCGAACGGACATTTTAAGATAACGAAAGTATGTACTAACTCGTCCAAATGACGACTTCATCAAACAACTACCAGTTGTCGGCAGTTTCCCTGCCCATATAATCCAGCTTTTTTTTGGTGAGTGCAGTCCCGATAACTGGTAGTTTCGTGGTTTGTTTTCCTCCTTTTTTTTTGTTTTTGTACCTTTAATTTTGTGTATATAGTATCTTGTTATGGAAAATAAAATCAGTTGCCAGTAAGCGCCTTTTCGTTCTTCTACATTTCGTCCTTGTTTTGATCGACTGCGCTGTTCGTCAACAGAAAAAAGTATTCTAATGATGTAGGGGACGTCGTGAACAATACTTCAAATTAACACAGGAATGAGCCCAATAGCACATATTTCTGCACTGTATCGACGAATGGACGATTCCTCTATATTCCTTCATATTCAGCCATAAACATCCGTTTGCAATCTCTAAATTTCTGAACAGTTAACAACCTTTTTCCAGTTTCCCAAATAGAAAAGGCAACAAGTCGAGTGTCAGAAATAGTGGCCTTGAGATGCATTCCAGGGTTCAAATTTTGGTACTACTATGTACCTGTGTTTTATGAAGGCTTTTCTCGTAACACGTGTTTCTTAAAATATTCATGCTTCATAGTTGCATTTTGATAAAATGTGGCACAGGTTTTGAGATTATAGCTGCATGCACTCGTGTGTTTCTGGAGGTGTGTGTTTGCGTGGGGCAGTTATTTTGCTGGCCATCTGCATCTGAAGTATTTACTGCCGATTTGAAGAGGGAGAGAGGGGTTGCATTCCCTGTCCATTCAAAAACAATTAAACAAGAAAGTGCCAGTGCATGGCATTTTTGATTCCCCGCGAACCCATCCTTCCTAGTCAGTGGTGCTTGGATCGAAATTGTTCTGAAAATTCTTGCACGTGCATCATGATCCCGAAAATCCAGTTGCGATCTAGATGAGATCTGGCTAATCTCATTATTCTTTATACGATTATGTCGTATATAGGAAATCAAACAAACCGTCTGACATTTCTACCTTGCAGCCAGACTTCGTGAAACTAACGGAGTGGAGTCTCTTGCGTCAAACTGATATTTACGTTGGAAGAACAAAACACTTAGATTTGTTTCCGCTGCAATCGACCCAATGCCACATACGCAGTTAATGACACCGTAACTGACACTGTTTCATCAACAAAATGCCTTGGCATTTTTTAAACTGTGATTTCTTTGTTAAACGATTTTTTTGAACACTTACCTGGAATACATTACTAACAAATCCTTTAAAAAAGCTTCTGTCTTTTGAAGCGCCGTTTTAAGTGCGTATACTGGGACATGGAAGTTCAGACGGACATGTAACATTTAGGTCAGGACTTCCTAAGACTACGCGTCAACAATAGGGCACCCTCATACGGCAAGGCCGCCTGATATGCTGGAATTAGTGAAAAATGAGGCAGCCATGTTTATCTGCTCGTGTTACTCTCGCAATCAAACTGTGCCAGAACTGAAGCATAACTTGAAGCTTCCTTCATCAGCCACGCTTGGGAAGTTGTCCCGCCGTATCGTTTTTTCCCATTTTGTATCATAGTGACGCGTCATTTTCTCCAACCTTTATTAACCGGGCTTCTCCAGTTCCTGCTCGTATCGGCAACGCGCATAAGATTAAAGGAATATCTTGTCGCACCAAGATATACCAGTTCTCACATCTATCTTTTTGTATAAACGAGTGGAATGCTCTACGCGCAAACATCGTCGCCCCCACAGATTCATTTCATTTCCAATCTTCTTTGCTATCTTATTTATAGGCAGATAATAATTTGTAAACGCTCTTGTCTTTTAACGTGTATTATATACGCTATATCGCTTTAAGTGTGTTGCAAGTCGTGGCTAACTGATTACTTTATTTAGTTGTTTTTCCTCATCAAGTGTAGTGTTGACACAGTTGTGCCATGTTGATGTATTCGCCTTTATGTAATGCCCTCTTGACTGTTAGGGTATGTAAATAAATAAATAAATTGTAAGGGATAAAGTCGACCCTCCGGTAGTAGACTGAATGTCGTTTATTGATAGGAGCAGAAGCAAGGCGAGCGTAGGCACAAGCGTACAGACGATGGCTTAATTCGCGGGCGAGCACCTTCTGCCGTACTACTTTTTGCTCATACCGTCGTGCACAGATTGGCCACGATCGCATGACAACACTCTTTCTTGATGTGGCGCATACTCCGTAAGCTGATGGCGTCACAAGAGCTGCTCATCAGCCTTGCTACAATCGCCCCCAGGTCCCCTTAGGGCCGGGTAGAGTCCCCTTAGGGGACCCTACGCCCAGCGTAGGGTCCCCTTCATACACTGCCTCCATACTTGACACGGGCTGCTTCCGAACACAAGCTTGCCGAGTGAGGGATCACTGCTTGCGCAGCTTGTCGAAACTCTGGCAAAGGTGGACGACGTGCGCGACAGTTCGGGGGTCCTTGGCTAGTAACATCTCGAAAGCGTCGTCATCAACTCCCTTCAAGATATGTCGGACGTTCTCTGTTTCTGTCATGGAGGAGTCGACGCGCTTGCACAGGTCGATGATATCCTCTATGTAGCTAGTGAACGTCTCACCAGCCTGCTGTCCTCGCACGTGTAAGCGCTGCGCGGCACGAAGCTTCCTTACCGTAGGGCGACCGAAGACTTCAATGAAGGTAGAGCGGAAGGACCACGTCTTATTGCAGGATTCCTTATTATTGTACCACGTTTCCGTGAGACCGGTGAGAGAAAAGGGGACATTGATGAATTTGTACTTATCAGCCCACTGGTTGTGGTTACTCACACGTTTGTACATGAAAAGCAAGTTCTCAGCATCATTTTTGTCGGTGCCGTTGAACTTGGGTGTATCCCGCTGGTGCAGTGTGCTCGAGCAGATTATGGTTGGTGGCGACGACGGAGGCTGCTGGATGCATTCATGGTTCATAGTGAACAGCGTTCGGTTGGGTAACTCTAGGATGGGACCGAAACACCTGACCTCCACCGCTTGTAAGTGGTTTAGGTTACCCTCCGGTAGTGGACCGAACGTCTTTTATTGGCAGGTGCAGAAGCAAAGCGAGCGTAGGTACTAGCGTACAGACGGTGGTGGTGGGGTTTCCCGAAAAATGGCGCATACCCACTTAGGGAGATTGGCCAAGAAGAGTTATGTTTTAATTACAATCAATCATGCAATGCAAAATAATGGAGCAGAAGAAAGAATTTGGTCTAGGATAATGAGAGAGAGAGAAAAAACACGAAAAAAACAACAGAGAGAAGAGTAGGAAAACTACCGTAAAAGGCAGCCTAATCGGAATGTTTTTTACACTGCAGACGAGCTGTCTCCAAATGAAGGAGTGGATGGCGTTGCACACGTCCCTATGACATCGGCCCAGCCTCGGTCCTCCCAAACGACAAAAGCACCGGTATAGTCGAAGGAAGTCCAAGACGTAGCAGGAGAATCTACAGCAGCCTTATCCGATGGTTTGAAAATCGGTGGCAAAAAAGAAAGAAATGCCTTCGGATTCAATTTCGTGGCAAAAATGGCCCAAAGGGGAGGTTATCAGATTGGCCCTATATAAATACCGATTAAGTGGCGGCACACCACAAGGAAAAGAAGTCAGCAATACTTTCGCACAAGCGAGTTTACCATCACACTTATCTTCCAGCGGTACCTGAGGTATTCACGTTCAGGGGAAAGTGTTCAGACCATGACCGGAGGCATCTTGATTGAACAGGTATTGGCGATAACGTGCCAAATACACGCAAGAAAACGGGGGAAGAACCTCGACGATCGGTAAACCCACAGCTGTTTTAGCTAATATGTCAGCGGTTTTATTTAGGGTTAACCCACAGTGGCCGGGCAGCCAAACGAGCCGAATCTCCTGCACGTGAGTGGGGACGCAGGAATAAAAAGGTTTGAGAATAGGATGTAAAGTTTCTGAAGAGAGAGCTATGCACACGGACAAGGAGTCGGTAAGTAATATCACGGAAGAATTCGACGGATCAAGTTTCAAGATTGCAAGAAGTAGAGCAAGAAATTCTGCATAAAAATGGGCATGAAATCTGGTAATCGCAATGAAAAAGACCAGTTGAAGGTCGGAGAGAAAATAGCCATCTCAACCTTTTCGTCTTTTTTCGAAGCGGCAGTTGCAATGACCACGTGGGATGGGTATTCGACTGGTGAGCCAGGAGAATGTTATTGATTATGTTAGGCGGAAGAAGTTTTGCATTATGGGGGTAAATATTATCAAACGAAATTCTTACTACTGTGGATGGTAACTGCTAGGCGGGAACTGAAAGGAGTGTGGTGTTTAATGGAGTAAGCAACGAATTGGCAAAAATGACCTGTGTGCGCCGGAGACGAGACAAATAGGAACCAAAACGACATTGCATGCTGGAGGAAAACATCCTGTGGTCTGGCCATCGGGGACTCGAAGAACTTTGAGAATGCATTGACTGTTAGGTATTTGAACCTGGAGTTCAGCGTTAGGACTCTGGCTTCTAAGTACAACACCTTAATCGGGACGTAAGTGGGCAGGCCTAAGCAGCAGCGCAATGCTTAACGTTCAAGCTTCACCAAAGGCGAGAGCTTATAGAAGGGCTTGCGTTCGGGCTAGTTGGTATTCCATAACGTTCATCTTAAGCGCAGAAAAAAACAGGGACACAGCAGACGAGGACAAGCGCTCATAGGTCGCACATAGAGTCACACATAGAGTCGCACTTAGGTCGCACATAGGCGCTCATAGAGAGCCTATAGGTCGCACAGCGAGAGAACAAAACGCACCCAAACGCACTGGGCGAACATACATGCGGTAAATCATCAAGAGTGTATCTGCTCTCAGACCTGATCGCTTGTGGCTGACACCCATCAAAAAAGCGCCAGCGCGGGAGCCTTTCGCTGCAATGTGCGTAATGTGGAGGCGTCAATTCAATTTACTGTCATAAATAACTCCAGTGTATTTTAGTGTAATCAACCTCGCCGAATGAATTGTTGAAGATAGGATAAAGAAATTGATATTGGGTCCTTAATGGGGAACACGAGAATGCCACACTTATTATGGCTGAACCAGCGCGCCAAGCACCTTCTGCCGTACTTCTTCCGCTGCTACCAGCGTGCGCGCATATCATCGTGCATAAATTGGCACGATCGCAAGACACTCTTTCTTATTGTGGGGCATACCCCAATAACCTGACGGCGTTACAAGAGCTACTCATTAGACCTGCTCGAAAATAAATAAATAAATAAATAAATAAATAAAATAAATAAATAAATAAATAAATAAATAAATAAATAAATAAAAATAGACATAAATAAAAAAATAAATAAAATAAATAAATAACAATTCCTCGAAACAAAATCAACGCCAGTGTCTGGCACATCTTGGCGCACTGCCCAACATTTCCGGTGGTGATATAACGCCGCCGTCAAAATTTCTCGCCAAATTTCTGTGAGAGATCCGAAGCAGTACAATCTAGCTTCTCGCCCCTGCATAAAAACGCAAACGCAACGTATTATAATTATGCGCAATAATGCCCCAGAAAGTCCCATATGGATCTCTACAACACACGGAATAAGCGGCGTCTTACATTTAGAGGAGTAATGCGAGTATAATACACCCCCTACCCCGTAATATGCACCCCGTGGACCACGTCGACAGGAGGGAAGCCAGAGCAAACGCCATATACAAGATCAATGGCAATCAACCAACAATTAACGGCGTATACGGATGCGGCGTCTTATTCCGGGTAGGTCCGCAACGGTATCCACCGTAGTCATCGACAACAAGCCGTGTTTTCTTGCCGGAGACAATACTACACAAGCGGAGGAAGTGGCAATCGCCCTCGCCGTCGTACAAACTAATGCAGCGGTCATTGTCACTGACTCGCAGCAGGCTTGTCGGAATTTCGCCAGGGGACGCCTGCACAAAACAACGCTCCGCATCATCCAGCAGCAGCCCCCGAAGAGGCTAATCAGGATTATATGGGCTGCGGCACATCACGGACGCCATCGCTCGGGAATTGACCCACCGATCGGGACGCCGAGAGCAGCGTTGCCGAACCCGAGCGCATGAAGCCCTTTACCTCTTACGCCGAGATCACGCAGCACTACAAGCTGTCGGGTCAGACACTCGCCCCCCGCCCTCCCCCGCCCCTCCCCCACGAATCTCTACCCCGAGAGTACGAACGTAATTTACGTGCTCTCCAGACAAATACATTCCCTCATCCTATCCGGCTTCACCATTTTAACCGCCAGAACTCCCCGCTCTTTTGGACACAGGTTTCAAAATACATTAGCAACACAGCGCAAAAAAGACCAAGGACGAGAGGAAGACGACAAACTCCGTCTCGTCCTTGGACTTTTTTGCGCTGTGTTGCTAATTGATTACTAACTAGCTGGGACCCTCACACTTTCAAATTACATTTTATCTCTCTCTCTCTCTCTCTCTCTCTCTCTCCGCGTTGCCGAATTTGTGGAGAACCCTTAACGCTACGCCATATGGTCGTAGGGTGTAACCAATCCCCACTGATTCCCCCAACCTGAAGAGAGAGAGAGAGAGAGAAATATTTTTATTTCTCCAGCAGAGGCTAATGTGTGGGCGTCGCCCCGTGGAAGGCGTCCCTAGTCCGGGATGCCTTGACTTCAGCTGGCCGTCCGTGCTCGGGTCACCAACTTAAGCTGGAACAGTATATGGTAGAGGGTGCCAGGCTGGGGACAGTGAGCACAGGGGGAAGAGTGTTGGGTGGGGAAGATGAGGTGGAGGCGGGTGGGATGTGGATAGGTATTCGTTTGGAGCCGCCGCCAAGTTGTAGCGTCCCTTCTGGAGAGGCGCCAGTGTGGTGGTGGGAGACGACGGCGAGTTTGCCGGTAATGCGCGAGAATCTTGATCGTGAGGGGGTAACCATTGGCCACCGTCGGCAATGGCTCGGTGTATCATATCGCGAGCCGCGGCGTGAGCCGCTTCATTGCCGGGGATGGCGGCGTGTCCAGGCGCCCAGACGATGCGTATGTCAGGGTTCGTTGAGCAGTTTTTGTGGATTTGAAGTGCTGATGAAGAAATTCGGCCAATTTGGCAATTTCGGCAGGCTGTCTGCGAATCGGTGAGGATGGTTCCCCAACCTGAAACTTTCTACTGTCGAGCTTTGGCGGAGCGCCTTAGCCAGCAGCGGCCTGGACGACCAGCTTCGGCTGGCTCAAAGGGCTGTCGATGCTGCCCGCGCTAAAAACATTCTCGACCGTAGAAACCTCCTTCAAGCTTCCGTACAATCCACCCTGTTGATTTAAATAAACGTTTATACTCTCTTTCGCTCATTCAGTCACATTGTAGCTAACAGAAGCTCATGAAATATGTTCACAAGGACGTAAAGGACATTTTGTACCCAGCTAGGTGTGCCCCAAATTAGTATATGCTGCAGCTGTACGGGATCCGGACACCAAGGTATTCACTAGCAAACTAGAAGCTATTTCAAACCGTGCTGCCCGCTTTGTCACTGGTTCGTTCGGCAAGAATACCAGTGTTTTCGCAATAAAAGAGGCACTGTTTTGGGACTGCTTACAAACTCGCCGCACAGTATGCCGCCAACTATTGCTCAACCAGATAGCTAACGAAAAAACAGGTATTAACCGCCAGACTTATTTATACTGCCTGCTTATGTAGAGACAATAGCAAGGAGATCGGGAGAAGTTCATTTCCGGACATTGCTTTTAAATCATCATTTTTCCACGCACAATTGGCGCTCGGAATAGGCTCCCGGAAAACGTTGTTTGCGCATCTGGGGTTAGATTTGACACAGCTCTAAATCATTATCTGCGTGGCAATATTGGCAACGGTGTTTCTTTAATTGCCATGATCTTGTGCTTGCCAATTATTTGTTTATTGGTTTTTATTCATTGTTTGTTGCTGCTGCGTGTTGCTGCCCAGTGCAATGTTTGATGACCGCAGTGACTCGATTTATAGGATGTCAAATTTTTTTTGTTTCGCCTGTCGTCTTGTTTCTCTTTGTTCCCCGTTCTTTTCTTTCTTTTGCCTTCGGCTCCGCCGTCCTTTAATGTTGCACAATGCTCTTCTCTGGAAGGTTTTAAAAATTCTCCTGTTGGTATATTTTTGGGGATATTTCTGTTTAGTATGAGATTTATGATTCAGTTTCTGGACTCAACACTTTTTATGTGTCTCCTACAACAATGCCCTCTGGGCGAACGTAGTAAGCTGAACAAATAAATAAATAAATAAACTCTCATATCTCATGTAAAGAACGAAAGAACGAGTGCAATAAAATTAGAGACTGTTCTTAACAGAGGAACTTACCTGGCAAACTAATGTTTGCTCTTACACCTGGATGTCCTCAATATTACCCGCACAAAAATGTGGAAGCAGCCGGTCGAAAACGTCGTTTATTACGGAATCTTTCATGCATTCCAAACAGCATTGTGCTTCTTTATCGCATTCTTCTTTCAATAACTATGATGGTGCATGGTTACAGCAGTTCATAGTCTCTTTGTAAGAATTGCTGTTCCTACGTGTGTTCTTCGAATATGTTTCCCAACCGCCAATCGTAAAGCAGCTAAAATAGGCTGGTTGTGGGAGTGCTGAAACCAGGTGGCTCAATTAAAGTATGCTTTCATTTAGCACAGTGCTTGAAATATAATGTATGAGCAAAATCTTATTTTGTGGCTACAAATGCCGTTCCCTTGTTGTGGCTTACTCCGCGGTGACATTCATGAACCCTCAAGCTTCAAACAGAAATTGCTCTGGTATGTCTTGCATGGCCAACGAACGCGTGACATATTAAGAAAGTCCGATAAATAGAACGTGAATGTTTATGGGCTAGCAAAACGCAATTGTTTCAAAATGAACCAGAAATCCTGACGAGAAAACAGTAAAGCCCTATTCAGGATATGTCGCTGGGAGGGTCGATGTCAAGGTTGTCTTTTCGGCCCCCAACAAATTGACGTCTTTGTGTAATGCTATTCCCAGAAACGTCAACCAAAAGAAAGAAATTTTAACTTAAGGGTGCGGGGTCAAGCGTGGAAAACAATACGTAAAATTTGAGAAGGGGGTTGCTTACTGAATCTCGTTCGATTTCGGTGGATCTTAAGAATGCCAGAAGGACAGGTGCCTGAACATCCGCCTTCGAGAGCACTCCTCCTCCTTTAAGGTGACCCCATGTTCCCATCTATCGGACCACTACAGGAAGCATAGTTTTGTGCTTCTGCTGAAAACCAAAACGCACTCTATGCAACGTACTCGTGACGTAGCGGAGACTTACTTCATCTTTTTGTAGAATAAGAATGGAACTTTTGTCAGAGCTTCATCTGTGTCCCTCCTTAATGAGAAGTTTGCCTATCTTGAAGATAGCTTCCAGTGAATAGGTGGTGCCTCTCATGGCCTCGCAATGTTTAGTCATGCTGTTATCGATCTGCCAACTTTCACTCTGAACGTTGGCCAATTGATGGGGCGCATGTGTGATTACTGATTGCTTCACGATTGCTGTTGTTTTAAAACGTTGGTTTTGTTTGTGTGCGTGTGCATGATGCGCTGGCACGGTGCGATGTGTAGAGATTTTTCGCTTTTGGTTTCAATAAACTCAGTAAGCAGTCGTTTTCTGTGGTTTCTCTCTTTGTCCTGCGCTTTTCAGCACTTCCAGCCTCAATGTCTCCATACCAACTTGCCCACGTGTCGGTGCTCCTCAGAATATGTTTATTTTTATTTATTTATTTATTTATTTATTTATTTATTTATTTATTTATTTATTTATTTATTTATTTATTTATTTATTTATTGCAGCTATAACAATCAGTTGGCATTATAGAGTTGAGTGGTGGCAGTCACAAATGAAGGATAATTAACGCAGTTTAATGATATAAGTAATCACTTCCGCTTTAGAATGCCACACTCCCAAGAACGCCCGTGGGTCATCTTCGCCCAGTATTTCAAGAGAAGGCCAGTCAAGTCTATCAGAGCAATAAAATAGGTCCAGTAACGAATCCGAGCATAACGTTTGACTCATTGTGGTTTGCGTTGGGGCATCATGGAATGCGAGCAGAAGGATCTGATTGCGCGTTGTCACCGCAGCTCCGATCACATTTTTGAGTCGAATCACACGTCGGGCCTCTTTATTCGCCAGATTTGTTTCCCCCCGGCAGCAAGATTCGTCATTCCCATTACTTCGCCTAAATTCCTTCGCCTCACTTGTTGTGCATGTGATTATTAGATGTTATTGGACATTTTCTGCGAAAACAGCTTTTGTGACTGGGCCCGGTTAAAAAAACTAGTCAAAATTTTTCACAGCTCCACGTTGTCTTTAGTTCTATCTAAAATATAATGAAGTTGTGGCTGCAGATGTCATTTGTGGAAAATTGCATGTAAAGGGACACTGAGTGATTTGTAGACATTGTGGGATTACTAGCGCCAATTGTAGTCCGGAGTCCATAGGCCATGTTTCGACCATTCTGAGCGCGTCTACGCGAATTTATTTAGTAGACAAATCAATAAAAAATGCTTCCCTCCTCTCTGCACCCTCGCCAATTTTCTGTGCCGTTTTTGTGTGACGTCAGGAGGAGATTACTTGGCATGACTCGAGGAGGAGATTACTTGCCATCAATTGGCATTACTTGGCATGACGGTTCCACGACCTTTCGGCAAAGTCAGTCGCCCCAGCTTTTAATCCGCCGGCCGCCGACGCGTCGTCGCAATTCGTTCGCTCAGTTGAAACAAAGCCACGGCACGTTTGTGAATGGAAGATTGTTCCTTTCTTTACTTTGTTAGTTTGTACACTGTATCTAGCTCCAAGTCAAGGTCGCTCCACAGGAGCGTTGCACAACCGTACAGGTGACGCTTCGCTGACTGGTACGCTAGTAGGAAAATCTAACGTCACTTGAAGGCGGGAGTAGAGTCAGCGAAGTCAATATAGGTACTACGGAAATAAAATCAACTGACACTTGTAGCGTACAGCGTAAAACTAGGGAGCACTAAGCACTTTTTGCGCTGGGAGAACAAGCACAGCGGTCAGCCGCGTGACCACACATCTGCGGGGAGGTTCCCGTTTGAACCGATTCCCATTTCATCCTTCCCGCTTGTTCCCTCCCGTTTCAACCAGGCGCAAAACTACCTTCCCTTTTCGCCCTTTCTCATTTCGCCTGTTTCCATTTGAACCCGTTCGCATTTGAAGCTCCTCGTTTGTTCCGTGCCGCTTCAACCCGGTAGAAAACGCCCTTCCTGTTTCGTATTGTTTCGACTCGGGTGACTCGGACCGAGGCGTGCGATTTTTGAAATTAAAGTTGCGTCCAACTGTACTTTAACCTCATGTTTTGAGTTACGTCCGACGCAACCGAAAGTCAGAAATTACTTGCGTCCGCCGTAACCTGAACATTAAACTAAAGTTATGTCAAACGTATATTTCACCGTAAAAAAAAAACGTTACGGCTGCCAAAGCCAAAGTATGGAGACAACGTATTAACCTGCAACCGTTTTGCAGGTTAATACGTTGCAACTTGTAGGTTGCTGCATTACGCCCGACCCGGTACAGCGTATGTGAAATAGAGCTAAAACCAGACCCTTCCGTCTGCTTCTGCGTTGGTCGAGCGGTCTGGAACGTGTTGCTTGCATGCGTATTCCGCGGCAGCGGTGATGGTGCCAGTCTCTACGGTGACATATACAAATACGCATGCACTTATATGCAACAAGCACACGAAAAAGAAACGACGAGAATTAACAAAATAAAACCTTTCCGCTGCAGCAGTGATGATAGTTTGTAGCGTTCGTCGCTCTTGCCGAGAATGAAGTTGGGTGTTTTAACAAATGCAACTATTAATTATTAGGGGTAGTACAGGGCTACTGTTTTATTTCAACGCAGGAAAAAGATCTCGCCAAATATAATTACCAAATCTAACTACACAAAAACATATTTTATGAAAGCGGTAACTAATATGGGTGGTGGTGGCGTGTCGGTGGCGCCATCTACCTAGTAGAGTTAGAGTCAATGTAAAATAGAATTTCCCAAGCACTAAATATTTAGGCAAAAATAGTAATATATGTTGCAGTAATTACTCAGTAACCTACACTACCTTGCCCAGCACACTTTTGGAGGCCTAAAACTGCACTGCCAGCTTAGAAACTTATCTGAACTATTTGAGGCGGGCGTTTTGGGAGCGGGTCGAAACGGGAAGGGTGTTTTGGGAACGGGTTCAAACAGAAAGCGGTAAAACACGATGGGCTTTTTGGGAACGGGTGCACACGGGACGGGCCAAATGGGAAGGGCGTTGCGGGAATCGGTTCAAGCGGGGCGGGTTCAAAAGAGAATGGGTTGTTGCGGACTACACCCCATCTGCGAACGCTTTTCCGTCTAAGAAATGCAATTGATAGACGTGAGATACTGTGGAAATTTGGGGGACGCTTACTGTACGAGCGCTACACAACAAATAGTCACCTAAGCTACTTGAAATGCTAGAACTAAATAAAAGTGTAAACTGGTTATACATTACATGCCTATATTTCCAAGGCTGACAGCGCTGGCCCGTGGCCGAGTGGTCTGCAGCGCTAGGTATGTTGTTTTGCAAGTCACAATTTCGAATACCCGCGGGTACATTGTTTTTTTTTTCTTTTTTTGTAAGTTGAGTTTTTCGGCTTCGGCTGATGTTTTCTATACTGAGTCCACCATTTTTGGGCAGTAAAGTTCGCTGCTCCACGAACTAAAAAAGAGAACGCGCGCCAGCCGACACTGACGCGCTAGCAAGTTCTCGTTTGCGTGCTGTTGCCATAAGCACCGACTGCTTGCGGGCAGTGGGCACAGGCCAGAATCAACGGACCCTTAGCCTGGTGCGAACACGCTTTTTACGATACAGGCATGAGTGAGGCAAGCTCCAAAAAGGGGGAAAAGCGCATGGCATCTGAGCGTCTGCGGTGACGCGGAGGACGTTCATCCACTGCGTAGGCCTCGGCTAGTCATTGCTACGATTCCAAGCCTTAGGCATTTTACAGCCGACAACATGGCAAAAGCGCAGTACGACGATTACTGAGATATCGAGAATGCCCATCCAACGATAGCGTCGGATGTCAAGCATGTTGGTTTACAGAGCCCAAACCGAAACTTGTTTGAATGCTAACCTTGGACATCGTCCTATCACGGTGCATCTCCTCCCGTCGCCAGAGACTTTAGTTGGCACGGCCGCCCCATACCGCGCATGGTAGTTTTTCTTCTTTCGCGCTTTTTAAAATATTTACAGACTTATCAACCGGATAAACAATGAAAAGTGTGTTAATTTGAACCAGTCTACGCAGTGCAAACAAAACCGGGAGCTTGACAAATTCACTTCAGCGTCCCTTTAACTTGCGCGACATGTGTTGCGCCATATTATTAAGTCAGGGCTTTCTGCTAAACACAGCATAAACACATCATGAATACGCTCGCAAGCAGCAACAACGCATACCTGTTTTTGTGCATCACTGGCGATATACAACCATCCGATCCTAATATCAAGTGCACACGCACTGATACTGAGGGAGTGCGTACGGAATGACTCAGCCCTATTTCGGAGTTCTGTATGGCCAAGACGATCTTCCTTGAGTCCCAGCTTTTACAGCTGCAAATTTTCGCTTGTTTGGTGGCCCCTAATTTTATCCAACGCAATAATTAGTAGCTTCGAAACGACCACAAGACGTACAGATATAAGAATATTCTTCATTTTCTTGAGAAAGTCAACGACTTCCAGGAAGAAAAACGACCGCGAATGAATCTACCCGCTCAACGAAGGTGAAACTTGCTTGAATAATGCACTTGTTCCGTAGTGCGCTGCTTACCTACATACCCAGGTGCAATCTGAGGCGGACGGGCCTGTCCGGGCTAATAAAGGGGAGACATATTTCGTGGCGACGGTGGCTAATGAACATACTGCTAACGTCATCGGCAAAGAAAGTTATTTGGGGAAAGGCTGGGCCCCCGGGAGTTGGCGTAACACGGTAGATGAAGGAAATGTATGCCACCATGAATCATTATCAAAAACAGGCAAGCGTTGCCCCATGAAAACAAAAGACCCGCGTAAGTAAACTCGTTTGTGGGTTAACAAAACTTGTTAATCTGGATGGGTAATGCTTACTGGAAAGAATAAAGTGGGCGCTAAACAGACGAAGACGAAGACGAAGCCTGTATGTGTTCTTTGTGTTTACTTCGCCTTTGTCTCCTTGGCGCCCATTTCTTTCTTTGCAGACGGTAGTGGGAAAACAAATCATTACTTTAGCGACAGGCAAAAATTCAATATGCTTTGTACATTGAGAGCAACGAGAAAAGGGAGCAGGCAGTGATTAAGTAAATGAACCTGGGTCGGCCTTTCGTGCTGATGATGAATTCAACTTCCGCTTGTAAGATACTCTGTTCCGGGCTTTTAAGCCTGTGGCTTGATACTCGGACCTGCTCTAGCCGATCTTGCTAAGCTTCGGTGTCCGCGGTGGTGAGTCTAGCCAACCATTGTCGTATAAGGGGTCGGGAATTGCGGCCACTCCCATACGAAATCACAAAGGCCGACCGGAAAAGGCAGTAACCACAGGTGCGAAGGAACATAGAGAGGTAAAAGGAAGAAAATAGAGTGTGGCGCAGAAAGAAATTAGTTTTTAGCGTATAAAGAGTGGCGGCTTCTATTCTTGTCGACTGCAGGTATGGTGCAGGGAAGAGGCATTGTTCTTGATGGGAACAACCAACGACATCGGCGTATATTAATGCCAAGTTTGCTCTGCTTCACTAATAGTGTTGATGTCTGAGTAATACCCACTGCCGAAAAGCCAACTTAACACACTGCAGGAAAGGCAACTTTACACAATGGGTTGCACGTAAAGTACATCAATCATACACCCCTTAACATAACGATGGGGTGTCTTTGTACACTTACAGACCTCTTATAATACGCAAAATATAGTTCGGCAGCCACACAACACTGTTAGGGGTGATGATGATGAAATTAAGTCTCTAAGCAGGGGTGAGCTTATGTTTGGAATTTCGATGGGGGGGAAGCGGGTAAGGGGATTTAGACGTTGCAATTTGCCTGAGTTGAAGTGGGCGTTGGGTTTGGAATTTGACATTTGTATTTTAGGCTTAGGGTGAGTGAGTTTGCGATTTTGTCTTTCACCCACTTTGCATGGGAAAAAGCTTCGGGTTTTAACCACCTGTCTCTTAAGTGAGGGGCTTTGATTTTTTTACGACGTCAGGAGTGGTTCGTACCTAGTGAGTTGTGTCCAGGTATGTTCACACAAGTGATGCAACGTGTGTAGCTTCAGCACCTTTAGAATCGTGACCGGGCTCCCGGGTGCTGTGAATTTCTCGGAGCGGCGGAATAGTGTTGAGAATAGCAGGTTCGTGCCTTGAAGTTCGTCCACACATGAATTTGCGGTATTCGCCTTGTGATTCCATGGGAACTGTTGGGCATTCTTTGCCTGTTGGCTGTTCTCTAGGGTGCGGCTATTTGTTTCACGGCTTCCGCAGATTTAGTTATTACTGTCAAGGCTCTTAGCTTGCGAACATTGAATGAGTAACGCGGGTGGTGTAGGGTCATTGCAGGAGTATAAACGCGCGTATGTGCAGCGGGGGATGGAGAGTCACCGTATTTACTGCGGAAGGCTAGCCGCATTGGTGACTTTCCCTTACACTCAGACACCTTTTAAACGGGACACAACCACGAATACGTGATAAGTGTGGCGAACAAATATGTTCACTGCTTCAGTTCACTTAGTTCACTGCTTTACACCATGTGAAATGACGGTAGTTTGCTGAAATTCTCACCAACCAAATTCAATTACACCGCAAAGCTGATTATAGAAGACCAACTAGCGCTTTCAAATGAAGGTCTTTAATTCTAGCTTTATCATGTGATAGTTTTAACACACATGTTTTTATCGAAAGTAACCTCAGACCCACTAGGACGACAGGACGTTACTGAGGGATTTCCTGTCCATTCTGGAGCCTGCCTGCTGTTCTCCAAAGAAAGTAAATTCTTCGAGGCTTCAGCTGCGCTTCATACTTTAATACCCTCATTTTCATTCTTCAGTATGATCTTATTCACGTGGTAAAGGGAGAGCCTTCTTCACCTACATTGCTGCATATTTAGTAACGCTATAGTCATTCATTTATGTTTAACCGAAAACAGACTGACTTAACACACCAGGTAGTCTTGGCGCTCTTTAAGCATATACGCCTTAGCGTCATAAACACCTACCTATAAGCGCAGAATATTTTGGTGTCACCACAAAAAAAACTCTACCAATCTGGAGTCTAGTATACCTTGAAGATAGCATCGTGGTATAACATTAAAATGGTGGTTCGTTTTGGAATTTAATATGCTGGCCAACTCAAAATAACAGAGTTACCTGAAAACACAAAACCAACAAAAATATCCTGCGTTCTTGCGAAAAAGCCCATGAAACCCAAGATCAACAACAACGGCCAAGGGAGCGCCGCGTCCAACGTTGGTGGAATCTCCTTGATGAATGTTCCTTCGCGCGGAGTTCGGTACTTCCGAAAGTAGAGGAGCGCAATCTGAGACTCGGAGGCGTGCCCAGCTCGTATATTAGACCATACTTTATCCGCACTCTACCTTATGAAAACACCCCTGACGTCAACCGCACAGAAACGTTTTCGTGGGGAAGCAGGACTCCGAGGGCTTTTGTTAACAGCTAGGTAAGAAGATGGATGTTGCCAAGGAGCATCAACAAAAAATAGATAGCCACAAAATAGACAGAGAGGTAGGCATTATCTTTACGGTTTACGTGACACACCAAAGAAAAAAATATGAGCGTTCTACGAAATGAAGCCGTGCTTTGAGTAACCGCCATGTTTTCCCGTTGTTTGGTCGCTGTTTATTAAACGTTCTGTTATTTGTTACCTAAATATTAGGGCAGTGCAGTGGCGCGCAATATTGGCTGGCTTACTTATTGCACGTATGAGTCGCTACGATCCTGAGCTGTCTTTGCAGTTATTGGCGCGCGTTCCGGCTGTGCTAGCATTTAGCAGTTCCTTCCAGATTGGTGGACTCACCATGTTCTTGATGGCACTTGCGTGGCCTGTCGTCGTTCCAGCTCGCCACTCAGCAGTGAGGTCTAGCAGAACGCCCACCCTCTTCTCGTTTCTTTTCTTTAGGGCAATGAAGCAAAGCAGGCCGATAGCCTTGAACTGACACAACCCTGGGCTGGACTCTTCAATGAGGCACCTACAGCCACGGGTACAAGTGGAAAACATGGTCCCTTCATGTTGGAACGTAACAGCCAAGTAAACAACGAGGGACACATAAGAAGTTCACAAGTGGTATTTTACTGGAAAGGAACACAAATTCATAGCCGAAACGTACAATATGATGTGGTGAAACCAAACAGAATTTTAAACTTTTGATAAAACCGGGTAAAAGGCCTCAGATCCTTTTGCAGAGTTAGGAGGCATATAAAAATGCTTTTCCCCCCTTCTACAGTGTCAGAGAAGGTTGGCATATGCATCCGGCTCGCTTTTTGTTGATATGATAAGCTTCAACAACTTCTGGGGTCAGCTGGTCCTTATTTGTAAAAAAATGTCTTGCAGCAACACACGGCTTGCAGCAACATGCTCGGCAGTGGGCTGATAAGTGGGAAGAGGTGTCCTTTGTTTGATTATTCGAATTTTCCCGCAGACGACAGTTGACACATTTACCTGATTGCCCAATATACACTTTTCTGCAATCGAGGGGCAACCTGTACACAACGCTCGTACGACAGGGCACACACTTGTCATCGTGGTTGATGCTGCAGCCTCCTTTTTTGGCGCTCTGTGCCCTTAGTCGGCCTTGCGTCAAAACACCCCAACCATCATCATCATCATCATGCTGCAGCCTTTTTCTGATTTTCTCGGCTTGTGATCTATCTTCCTTTGTATGGCGGGGAAAGCACGGCTAAGTCTTAGTGGGTCTGAAAATGCGACATTCAGCCCGTATTTTCCTGCTACATTGTTTTACCTATGTGAGAAGCGGTGCACTTATGGAATGACTGTTACTTTCTCCTCCCTTTTATCTTGTTTTTGCTCATGGTCCGGTTTGCGTTTGAAAAGTTTCATTGTACAGCCATTTGCAGGTTTGCGCAATGGCATACTCGTGTACCCGGCTGTTTCAGGTTTATTAACCTGGGCTACAAAACTGAACATAATTCATACCCATATACGGCTTTTGATAAGATGATCGGAGCGTGTTTTATTAATCACCGGAGCGTGTGTTGAAGAACCAGCAAGGGCAAGCGCGTCAGGTTCGCATTGTGCGGTTGTGAAGGTTCGAAAAGCAATTTTAAGCGGACACTTCCCGAAGCGTATGATGATGACGTACCGGATAACACGCAATCTTTTCCGTGCACGGGGTGTTGTTTATTGGCTACAAATTCGCACAATTCAAAGCAGTTTGGTGAACCCGATTGCGCTTCCTTGTTTTATTGCCTGATGCGAGATTTCTTTGGCAGAACGAACAGTTGTTTTTCTCATATCCAGGGTTGTTCGGACATGGTTATTGGTGAATTACTACGCAAAGACAAGGAAGCTGGACGGACGGTTTGACGAGAAAGCCGCAATAAATGAAGACGCTCTGAAATTGAGCATTTTACAACGCAACAGAATGTCGCATCGTCGTATCCGGACGAGCAAATTGCAAAACCTAGTTAGAAACCATTTATACCTTTGGAGGAAGCATTGACTGGATGTCATTCAAAGGTTATGTGACGCATTGAAAGCAATTATTGGTTACTATATCGTTTCACTCTTATCGCGAACAAGAAGAAGGACATGCCATATTTTGCACGTCAGCGTGTGAAGGTAAATGCTTGAACTCAACCGTGATTCCAGTTTAGAGCACAGTACGGCATTGTATATTGTGGGAAGTATAACCCCCGATACGTCCTTCTATAATACTAAGCATTGTGCCGCATAAATACACAATATTGCTTATAAAATTCAGGAATGTTTGAATCCAGGTTAGGGTACTGAAGGAAACACGATTTCCTCATAATCTCTGCTTGAGGCTACCTCTGTCTAGCAGGAGCACAACCTGGGTTTAGTCGCAACGTTTCTGTTCGCAGCAAAGTGCCTGAACCTTGTCATCACTTTATTTTATATCGGGATTAGCTTACGAGTGTCCGATATTGAGTGAAATTACAAATAAAAAGAACACTCCCTTTAAATGCTACAGATGCCTTCGGCATTGATAGTGAAACTGCAAAAACATATGCAAACATTCTACATTTTACAGGCAACTGCTGTAGCTCAATGTCTTCAAATGTATGCCGATTTTCTGAATAAAATAATTTCAAAAAGGTGGGCTAGAAACGTTGGACTGTATATCGTAACGCAAAGGTATAGCAATGGCCTATTCACGCAATGAAATGCACATGTCGGTAATATCCACGCTCATGAAAGGTGTGACCATCCAGTGTTTTACTACATTTTTTTCACTGGTGAAGTGTTGAAATAAATACAATCATTTCACTCCCCACAAAGGTTTAAGTGGGGTGTTTGGTAGCGAATTCTTCTGAGACCGGCGCAAGTAACTGCTGACAATAATAAACCTAATAATGGCCTTTTGCAACCGAACGGAGACTGGTCGACTTTACTTACTGCTCTGAAAACGTCTGCAATGAAGAAAAAAGAATTCCCTCGAAACTTCCTACTTCGTGCGTGTGTCGTTCCAAACCCTCTCAACAATGAGCCCTCACCAGCAAAGAGCCGGCCCTGTGGAGCCCTTTAAAATGGCTTCGTACGTTATTAGATTTACTGACCTTCGGATCGAGAACCTACTGGTGTGCAGGCCTCTCTTCCATTGGTATTTCTTTCCTTCCAATGCGCAGCCATACTTCACTTATTTTCTTGCAAATTAGGATGCGTTTTAGAGATAAGCAGAAAAATAAAAATAGGTATGCTCGAATCTTTCGTGCCTCAACCTATATACGAGCTTTTGTGGCCGTTGTTGCGCTGCACGTCCAAAGTTATGAAGAGCGAAGAAGGAGCATAAGATTCGAGAGGACCTCTTTTCATTCCGTACGCTGCCGCGGGCTTCATTCGGAGCCAAAAGAAATTTTGATCTCCAAAACTTTTGAGGGGCATAATATTTTCGTCGGTGAAGGCACCTATTGCTACAATTCATATGGCAGAGGCACATAGCTCAAGCCACGACGTTGTAGCTATATTTGCGCATTGTCGGCAATTGCCCGCTTTCCATCTCGAACCGATGAATTTCCAAGGTTTTCCCCTGGAATTTTAGAAGAAGTGCCGCAATTTAATACCGGTTTCTGGAGTAAGAAGACAGCCGTTCAAAGTTTCTGGTTGTTGGCCACCGCTCTCTTATGACGCCCTTTAACTTTTCAGGCAAGGTGCTCGGAAATGCAACTGAAAACTGCCATAGTTGCACTGACGTGGTGGTAGAATATAATAAGCACACAGAAAGTATAAAAGTTATAAGCGCCGCTGAAGTAAATGTCGCTACAGGGCTTACAACCACTTTATTATCACGCTGATTGTGCAAACTTCCACGTGTACTTCCTGCCGTTCGCAGAAAATAATGTGCATTACAGCATTTGACCTGGAAGTTCATTTGTTCGTTACGATAACAAAGAGAGCTGAATTTTCAACTGTATAGCTGCACAGCACCCAAAAACGTCACTTATATTATCTATACTCCTGTGAAAAAATCGAAGCTGTGTGATATACAGCAATCCCTGAACAAATAGCCAGCACTTTTCCACACAATCGTTTCTTGCACAAGATTACGGCAGTGCTGTATTTTATATGCGGCAGCGTAATTGATTTGTGCCGCAATAAATCTGTTAAAGGTTATCGCAACACCATTGTTCCATTCCGGAAACAAAAACACGGTACTTTCAACCAGTAATGCACGGCACAAAGGATCGAACCAGACCAGTTTAGGTATGAGTCTCCGGCCAAACGACGGTGCATTCTATTGGTAACCCAAGAATAAAATTTTGCGTTCTCTTCACAGTGCAATGCGTAATGACATGGCGTACACTAATTGAAGAAACTTGGCGTGTTTGGTTATATTTTTGTTGGAAAAGATCCAAAGTACCTTAATAGAGTTTGCGCTACACGAAGTTTACGCTACGCGGGGTATGACCCAGAAATCCTCAGGAGGTTGCGGGGGTAAACAAACAAGGTGCCACTCAAAACTAGATAATATTTTGTGAGAGTAAAAATATATACAAACTGGGAGCATTTTACCGGTACCACATATGACACCAGAGATCTCTATCCAAATAAAATATTTTTTTAGATAGTACGAATAATGGCGTACCCGCCGTGGTGGCTGAGTGGCTAAGGCGTTGTGCTGCTGAGCTCAAGGGAGCAGTGTCAATCCCAGCCGCGGTTGCTGCTTTTCGTATGGAGCAGAAAAGCGGAAATTCCTGTGTGTGGAGATTTCGGTGCGCGTTAAATAGCCCGAATACAACATAATGAATCCGGAGCCCTCCCCTACGGCTCGCCTCACAGCATAGGTGTAGCTTCAATGCGCTAACTCACCAAATAATTTTAAAACGAGTCACGTCTCGCTTACCAGCTGCCTCCTCGCTTTAGGGCAACCCATATAATGCCCTCGTCCAGCGAGTTTCGCTGTGTATATGAATTTCCCCTTCAAGTGATACCACGTGGCTCGACGCATCGGGGAGCGGAGCCCCTCGTCGAGGGGCGTTTGCTCCTCTGCGTACTTAGCCCCTCCTTCTCTCCCTCCTCCCCCTTTATACTGCAATGCGCGGAGAGATGAAAGGAGGGTAAAGGGTGCGCGAAAGAAGGCGGAGGGTTGCAGTGGCGGCGCGAGGGGCGCGAGGACGCTCGTCCCACTAAGCCAAAGTTGTTTTGACTGCCCGATACAAGTGGCGAGCTGCATCGGACCATCCTGCTGACGTCGCTTGGCTCGCTAACAGAGTTTAGCATAGTGGGTACCGTCCGCTAACGCTACGCCGGAGCGTAAACCTCCGCTAGCCGCTATGCTAAAACTCTATTGAATTGAAGCGCAAACGTGAGTAGGAGCGCGAAAAGCGGCTGCGATAACGAGTGGAGAACGGTAACTCAAACAATAGTCCTTTTGCCTCGCAGTTTTTTTTTTTTTTTTCGACATTTAACACCATCTATCGACATAATAAGGATTCAAGGCCGGGCTGGAGGAGAGGCGGGCGCGTACTTTCAAAGTGCGCGCTCGCCGCTCCTTCAGTCCGGCCGTGAAGGATGCTGGAACTTTCCAAAACTAGAGAAGAGAGGGCAGCACGTACTTCTGTGTGCTAAAAAATATTGTTTACGCGTGTCAGCTCGCGTTGAGCCCGGGTGGCTCAACGGGATAGTGACAGGTAAACGAAATTGTTATTACAAATGATAACCACACAACCTTTACGTTCGTGTCTTCACTTGAACCATAAATCATGCTGACGAACGTAGCTTTCTTTTTCAACTGATACACTGGGCTGCCAGTGCCCAGTGTTTCGCAGTGCACAGTGTGTCCTAGTGTCCGTCCGAATGAATCATTTTTTTCTGATTTCATATTTGTATCGGAAGTCCTATTATCATAAAAAAACTTCTCACACGCCTGAACAAAATAACAAAATTTGGGGCATTTAAACAGTGTCCCGTCTGCTCAATATAACTCCCGCCACATGAGAGTTCAATACCGTAGGCTATTCCTCTGCCACGTCGAGTATGTGGGGATCGGTGCATTGTGTGAAACCCTCCATTCAGCGTTCCATCCCTTGATGAATTTGGCGTGGTGTGTGCCCTCACTTATATAAAGAGGAAACGCGATTCAGCGCGACCGCCTTTTCCCCACCTAACCCCTAAACCTTCACAAGTCTTCGAATCACCACACTCGTTTTAAACTTACGCTGAAGTATCATCAGAAGTCTTTCATACTTTTTTTAACAGACGTGAAATTGATGAGGCCGGAAGAATTCGCAAACAAGAATTAGACTGCAGAATAGTTGCAGCAAAAATAGAATTCGAGGTTTACTTTTGCTAAGAAGCTGTTGTCCCGCTTTGTACGGACGTTACGTCACTATGGTTCGTTTACCCTATTGCTCGAAAGGGTAGCAACGTCTTTTATATCCTAGAATGCCCCTTGTCTTGATGCGTCATTTCTTGTTCATTTTCCCATTGAAACTTTTCTTGCAGTGGGACAGCTGGATAGGATGAAGCTAATCAGAAGTTCCCTTCCAATCTCTACCAATAAAGATGAGGTGTCCAAGAAGAGTGACTAGGCTGGTGGGGTTCGAGGAAATTCATCTAAGTGGAGAAATCAAGGCGGTATTGGGAAGGAAAAAGAATGAAATGACGTAGATGGAGATGTATTGCCTCAGGGATAAACAAGGTTACTGCGACGAGCACTTACCCCTGTGTCTTGGTTCTCGGAATAAGGAGGCGATTCGTCTTCGGTTGGTTAGCTAGCTAATGTGATTACTAGAGGCTGGAATTTTAGCATTGAAATAGTATGTTTTCGGCGCCAAAAAGAGGGACGCAAAACAGCGTTTTAGGCTTCCAACGTCGGGAATATAGGCGCGATGAAATTTTAAATGATTGCAAATAATGTCGAACGACGACACTCGTCAGCTGTATCCACCACAGGAGAACGGAAATTGTTATTGTATATGACAGCACAAAAGGTTGCCAACAGTTAAACACAGTCGTTGAATTGTCCCATAAAACTACTAAACTAGCGGCAGTTCATTGGCTTAATTCAACAAGCTCAGTGGTCAAGTTCATTCAGTAAAGCTTGACGTCGGGCTAGTTGGTGTAACGGGCTTTTGAAAGGTTGTTGGGCTTGTTATATGCTCAGAGCACGTGCACGGAAAAAGAAACGTACACTTTCTCGAGAGACGCCGCCGTCTCCTCGCGAAAGTGAAGTTTTGTTTCTATGTCCTTCTCTGTGAGCATAGCAAGCGCCACTTACCCTCAAATTCATGTTCAATGGCCACCATCGCTTGCTGGAGCGTCGCATATAGTGCATGTACACAGCATAAAAAATACTTAGACCTGGGAATACTGATTTACGAATGTGCTATACTCGAGTGCAAGTTACGAACGGCAATAGCTCATACAGTGTATCACTCCGCGGAACTGCGGGCGCGCGCTTCTGAAATGAGACTGGGCCTAATGCGTGACATCGCCTGCCGTTTCTTCGGTAGGTTGTGTGCCGCCGCTTCAGTAATTTATCAGCAGATTAGGTCTGAAAAATCACTGAAAGGACTAGCCTCATGTACAAAATTATCGCAGTAAGGCACGCATTGTGTTCAGTGGAGGAACAGCAGGCAGAGGTGATGAGGCGTAGTGGCAACTTCTGGTGTCATTCTTAAGTTGTGCCGAGTATATTTGATACCTGCGTGACGCAATCTAATTATTCCGGCGCAGCAGGAATAGACACAAATAATAAACTCAAGAGAGACTTCTATCTATCTAGAAAGTATGACCGTCTTTCATGAGGACTGTTGGGTGCAACTCTAGCAATTTTCTCATACACCATCACATCCGAATTAAACAATCAAGGCACCCGAACCCTACCAAATACACTTCCACATACTTCTGAAGCATTTTAGATGCGACTGCATCTCATTCACTCGCCTTGACCCTCCATACGGCGTTGTTGTTGTCCGTCCACACCCCTCCCCCATTCTCCTCGCCGCGCGAGCTGCGCTCTCCGCCGCTCACCCCCTCTCCTCTCCGATAGCGAACACTCTCTCGTGAGGGGCATTGGATTGGATTGGCTTGGCTTGGCTTGGCTTGGCTTGGCTTGGATTGGATTTCGATTGGATTGGATTAAAGTGGATTGTGTTGGATTGCCTTGCGTCATAGCCGCGCCACGTTGCGTCATAGCCGCGGCAGGGGGTTCACGGCACGTTTCACGCGATGGGAGAATCAACCTAATGGAAACAACAACGGAACCCCCTATGCGTCGCATCTACACAGGGGTTCCCGCGAGGGGAGGTGGGAGAAATTTTTTTTTAGGAGGTGTTATGCAGCCGAACATAATTTTACTGGGAAAAGCGCATCTTTGAGCCAATCGGCAGCGTGAAGTTTAAGTCGTGAGGAAAAAGAGCTGCGTAGAGATGCTTCGCCGGTGCCTCTTCAATGAAGGGGTGATCTGCTAAGAACGGCGTGTTCGATGATCGACTGTTGCGTAGAAAATGCTGGTGGATTAGAGTATGCTTTTAGGAACGAGGTCGTGACTGCTCACGTTTGCAGAAATCTGTTTGGGGTGTACCAGAAACGTAGCCAAAGAATCATTGTGAAAATTGTGGAAACAATAGAAAACTGCCACCATCTCCAGATTTTTAACAACAGAGCTGCTTAAGCCGAGCGTTATCCGTCCGTCACTCCAAAAAACCTCGAAGTGTGAGGGAAGTGGCCAGAAGGCGAGGAGCCCGCTAGCAGTTTTTGGAAGTGCGCGCCTTGAGAAAAAGATGTGGTCAGAGAGGTCCCGCGAATCTAACCCGGGCACCTTCACGCCGCGAAACTGGCAACCTAATCACTGGGCCACCCCAAAAGCTTGAAGGATGCGGGGTTAGCACCAGCGGGGAACTATAACATCTGCAGCCAATTGGAAAAAGAAGCGTTGGCACGCAGTGCGCAACACCTACAAATACAATGTGGCAGACACGACATTTTCGCAAGTATTAGAGCCGAAAGGGGTTATTTTGGAAGCGGAAAAATAAATAAACCTAACAACAAATTTAAGCGCCTAAAGCTTGCAAAAACCATCCTATCTTGCCTTCCCAAGTCGCCTCATTATGGTACGGGAAGTCAAATGCACACATGTACTTGGGGGGTTTGGAAATAAACAATAAAAGAACAAAAAAGCGATAACCTAAACCCCCAGATTAAGCACAACAGAACATAATTAAAAGGCCGCCACCACATGAAACAAAAGAGGCAAACGCGGGGAAAAATGCTTCCACTGGTCGTCATTTAACCTGGGTCCCTCGCCTTATAAAACGTGCTTCTTTTCGATTGCGTTCGTTGGGTGATCTCTCGCGTGCTGTTCTCCTCGCCAGTACACGTGCGTTTGTGCCTGAAGCGAGGTACACTGACGCCAAGTTCTTGCTACCGATGCCGAGGTAGCGAAGACGGTTGTCGTGGTTTCTGTCGTGGGCTATGTAACGGTCCACTTTAGGGGAGATGTGAAAAGCCCCGGACAAAAGGATCCGGGCCTGCCAGTCATGAAGAGCCTTCAGCGGCAAGCTCGGAAATAAAGGTGAGCTGTGCTGTTTCTCCACCCTTCCATTACTAGTGCAAGCTGCACCAATTTTTTTTGTTCAAAACTTCGCTATTGTCACTCAGAAAGAGCGTTCTATTTTACTGGTGCTACCGGTTGTTTTCCGCGACTTGGTTGAAGTCGACGACTAAATGAATTTTATAGAGTTCTGAACAGTCAATGCTGCCTTGGTAACGTGAATAACGATCTCAGACTAAGCACGACAATGAAACTTGAGGTTACATAGTTTGGGTAGGGGGAATAATGAAAACAGGCATTAAAATAGGCCGTTTATAGAAATTTGCAAACATTTAGCACAAACGCTAATGTAGGCATTAATTGACACTAAAATCCCTATAAAAGTCCTTCCTAACATCTAATGCGTGCTAATATATCAATGTGGGAGGATAGGAGCGCAAGGAACACAATTAGACATTTGCATAATATGCGGTCTCTAGCGTTCACGCAAGACATTTTGTATCTGCAGATCCCATGTGTAGCATACATTAAGCGAAAGGAGCCGCGTTTAATGGAACACTACGCCGAACTGAGGACCGTAGTATAGTATGCCGCCTACTATGGAAGAAAAGGGCGTCGTAACACTGAGGCGGTGAAATTACGTTTGAAATGACAGATCTACCGGTCTACAATCTCATTCATTTTCTCTGACAGTTCAGGGTCATCGGGATCAAACGTTGTTTCTGTGCTAAAGTATTACCCTTCTAAAGTGTTCTCCCAGAGTACAATCTTCTTATAGTCGATTAACATCTACAATAAAGCTATTACAATAAAGTGGCTCGTGATTAGGTACTCCCTAATGCGATATTTGGACGCAGCAGTCGCTCAGGCAGCACTCACTCGTGGGTTCTCTCGACGGCAGCGATGATGAGCCCTTGCGTCGGCGGCGCGAAGTGCGCCTTACGAAGGGACCGCGACCCGCGTCTTAGGCAGGGAACGCATACCATCGTTACTACGCACGCCCCCTTCACGTTTTCGCCAGCGTCGCGCAGACGAGCGTCTCCGGCGGGTACAGCATACTGCACCCCCTCCCCCACCGCACACTTTCGGAGAGTGTTGGCACCGCCACGGCGAACCACCCTCCCCTCAAAATTTCGCGACACTCGCCTCCTTACAGCATACTGCCCACCCCCCCTCAGCCACCCCACACTTTCGGACAGCGCTCGCGCCGCCACGGCGAACCACCCTCCCCTCACAATTTCGCGGCCTTCTCTCCTTTGCTTTAGTTCACTATTCGGCATTTCCATCGTTCACTCGGTTACGACGGAGACGCCGATCAGCGCAGAGACGGCCGCCTAAGGGCTGCGCCTTAAAAGAGGTGGGCATGCTACGTCATTAGGCGCCATCTACCACTCAGCTCCAACCACACAACCATTAGGAAAACTCTCTCTACTCTTTTCAAACGTGCCCTCGCCGCGATGGCTCTTGCCTGAAGAAATGTGGTGCTTAGCGCATCGGCAACCTGGCATCCCGCCTGCACCGACAAGGCCGCCGGTCGTCGCCCACATATGCTGACAGCCCAGAGCCCGAGACCCTGGAGCACCTGCTCTGCTCCTGCCGCCAGCACGATGCCCCGCGTGCAGAGCTTCAGGCCGGACTCCAACATCTCCGACTGTCCAGCCACACCCTGATGGACCTGTTTTTCACGACGGGCCCCAGCTCCATCTGGCGGGAAGCATTCGGACTTGTCCTCGCCTTCCTTGAGGAGACCAACCTCATCCAACGGCTGTAGCCCAATGCCTCCCGGCAAGTCTTCCGCACTCCTTGTCTCTTTCTTTCTCTCTCTCGTTCTCTGTCCACACTTGTTCTCAGCTATCCCCTTTCATTCCCTCTCTCCCCTTCACCCGGACTGGATTGTATGCTGGTGAACTCCAAATGATTTCAAAATATCCCCTGTCCACTTCTTTCTTACTTTCTGTATCAATAAAGCACTCACTCGGGACGCGTGTTCGATCCATACACTAATTTACCTAAGCATGACGCGCCAATCAACCGGGCGACAAGCTACATGGGAACGTCACTAATGCAACCCGTGGGTACATTAACCCAGTGCGCAATAATTAGGCTGATTTGAAACGACCGCATTTTTCGTGTCGACATTTTTTTAATGTGACAGAAAAACAACGTGGAGAAAAGTCACAGCCATTTTATCAAATTAAGATAAAAATGGTTAAAACGCCACCATCCAAACTGATTCAAAGTCCAAAATCTACATTGCTTCGACCGTGTCAAGATCGCGCAGTCACATAGACGGTCGCTTGATACCGCGGAGGACCCAGGTTCGAATCAAATAATGGGAAGCGTTTTAAATGCGGAGCATTTCTTAGGCTAGCCTGGTCCTCCTTCGTTGATGGCGGCGCCATCCACACTCACACTGCGCATGCGAAACTCTCCGCCTTACACCCACAGCTCCGCGATACTACACTATAAAAAAAAGAAATAGCGGAGCCCGGCTTCGAGCCCGCGACTCTCTGGCCGCAACGGGAGGTACGCGGTGCACTTCCCACTACGCTACAAAAGTGCTACGAACGCGCCTTATGTCCTTGACTCATTCAAACTACGTCAAGAAGCTACTGATACAACGAAGGCACGCGAAGCTGAACGTCAACGGAAACGACGAACTGAAAACTTTAGAGGGGGATGCTGAATTTCCCGTGGGAAAGCTGTGGCGGGAAGCGCCACGCGCCTTGCAGCTCAACCAGCCCCGTCCGCAGCGCCTCTGATGCTGATTGTGGCAGGATGCCCCTAGGGATTGGCCAACCAAAGAATCCATCACGAGATAGGCTCGCTTTCAACCACCGTCGTCATCTTGCCGTAGGGGAACCGCCGAAGAAGAAGAACGAGACGACAAAGCTGCGAAGAGGAGGGCGTGTACATTGCTCTCAGCCGGTGCACCAATGTCAACAACCTTTACCTCACCAAAGCTGACGGAGACTACCGATTCTACCACAGAGACAACATCGACAAGAACATGATGGACGAGTTTCGGCGCCTCGAGAACCACCGCCTACTCACCGTAACACAACAGCACTTGCGTGCCTTTGCCACCGGTGTGGACCCGGACGCGGAATTCCCTCTGGCGCTAGTAAAAACCAGATCACTCAACATAACGGCAACACAATGGAACCACACGGAACCGCCACGATGCTTCGCATCCTCATCAGGGTTCCCCACAGGAAGATGGTGTAATTTTTTTAAGGCGCTTGGTGCGCCTTTAAGGAAACCCATTGTGTAAGTTGGCGTTCCTGCAGTGCGTTTAGGGCCGCAACGAAATGAATTTTAGACTTTGACTTTACAATTTGAAGACATCGGCTTTCTACCAGAGAAAGCTTCACGTTTCAACCATCCTTTACTTCACCTGCGATCACCATCCTCGTCAGAGAAGGTTGGCTTTCCCGCAGTGCGTTTTGGGGAAACGTCGCCATCAGTGCGGAATAGAAAGCTTCGCTTCAAAAACATGCTCGGGAAGTCGCAGTCGAACCCCTGTCCTTCAAAATGCACGTATGATGCCATCAGACCAGTATTTAGAAGGTCGTGTGTTCGGGTCCCTCCTGGAGAGCAGGTTTTAGGGTCACTTTACTTCTACCTGCAAAACATTTCAAGAATAAATGTGTTCAAGAATACACAAACGACGAACATTATTTTCGCATTTGCCTTCCTTGGAGTATTTGACGGTTTGTCATGCTTCCTGAAAGTACTGTGGAAAATTACTTTTTTTGATATTTGTATGCGTACTTCGATAGTTGTATGCGAAGACAAAGCGATGAAGGATACTTATGCATTGCTGGAGGAATATTTCAGAGGATAATATATTTCCTGAATTTTAACATTCTATTTTTCTTTTTAGATATTTTGTGCGTGATTTAATGCGTTAACTTCGATTTTATAGCAATTTGGGCTGAACAGGCATTCGTGTATTTGAAAGCACGTCTATATAGTGAGCAACACAGCGCGAAAAAAGATCAGGGATGAGAGGAAGACTACAATCAACGTCCCTGGTCTTTTTTCGTGCTGTGTTGCTCATGGATTACCAACTAGCCGGAACCCTCACGCTTTTAGTGTATATAGAGGCCAACGTTTTCATTCGTTAGATTTTATAGCAAAATTTCTTAAGCATTGGTGTGCGGAGATTCTGACCCTAATAGGATATGATTAGTCAAATCTCGGTACGACAAGCACCACATTAACGAACTTTTCAGATTAACGCGCATTTAAGAAATCCTACGCCGATTGCTTAAAGTTTTAATGTAAAATTATTTCACTATACGTACTTCAGAATAGCAAACTTATCAAAATAACGACCATTTTACTTAGTTCCGTGCCATGCTTACAACGCCTCAGTAGTACGAACTCATATTTTCAAGGCCGGAGATTAATAATTTCCCTTAAACAATCGCGGCAACCAGATATGCTAGTACGATAAAGATCCCCAGGTGGTCAAAATTAATCCGGAGCCCTCCACTACGGCGCGCCTCATCGCCTGCGTTGCGTCGGCGCGTTAAACCCTACAATCAAATCAGATATGCTAGTAGACAACACGGCAAAGCGCAGCTCAGAGGAGGACGTCTTGCAACTTGCTCCGCGGAATGCGCGAGCTGATGCGAGAAAGAGAAGAATGGACGTGAGGAGAAGAGAAAAAAATGAAGCATGGGTAGCCTTCTCCGTCCAGTAAGCCGCGGCCACGCTACTCGCACCCAACCCCAAGTTTTTCTACGTTCCGACGCTTCTCAGGTGGCTTGCTGGATCTTCATGGAACAAGGGAGCTGACACCAAAGGACATTCTCCAGAGCGTGAGAGTTAACAATGAAGAAGGCAGCGAGGACGGCTTGAACGACGATGCCTCTGAGGGTGCCGCAGCAGCACTCGAAGACTATGACGAGCACGTGACGACTGCTGATGTACTGGACAGTATACGAAAACTCCGCACATTTACGGGGAAAAACGGCACGGCCACTGACTCAGTCCACAGGAATGTGGAAGAGTTGGATTCCTTCGTGCTAGGAAGCTTGTGCTGCGCGCACCAGAAAAAAATTGCCAACCACTTTAAATAAACATGCATTGTTTCATAATCACTTGCGCATGTTTTGTGAAAAATGACTTCAAGGACGCACTTCTGTACACGTAGGTCGTTTTAGGCATTGAAATACTATTTGTTGCTTTAAGTTTTGCGATTTTTCGCTACAACGACCTTTCAGAATAACGAGCAATTTTCCGGGGTTCCCTGAAGTTTGTTATATCGAGATTTTACTGTACTTCACGGAGCCGAAGACTTTTTGGTTAATGGGAATTAACACGGTAAATCATTCTACGATGGCTAGGAAACCTAGTTCTGAAATTTGTACCCGTTTTTTTGCCTATAGTGGGATATTTTGTGAGAAAAAGATAATTCGAGAGGTTTTCCGACCATATGCACGAGGTGGTTTGCGTAAAGAGATAGAGATATTTTAATCTCGCTAGGGGTAATTTTTTTGAAGTGCTCAAATTCTTTTCCCAGAAAAAATTATGGTAAGTCTAACCTTAAATATGCGATACGCAAATTCGTGTATCTAGGTGGTGCAGAAGAATTTGTGAACATACATTACATTTCAATAAAAAGGGACTGCTTTTTTGTTTGCGAAAAATGGGGTGGCATTCAGTCTACTGAGTCCACTTCGAGCTCTCAAAAGTTTACATGTAAATTAGGGAAAAAGATATAAAGCTACAGCGGCACGAGCCTTCTAAACAGCAGTTTTATGTGATAATCTGGGAAGAGATTTTTTGAGGCGGCAGCGGCCATGCGCAATCACCCCTTGTGGCTTACGTAGACCATCGGCGCCAAGGGTTTAAAATCTCTCATTTGAAGAAAATATTGGTGAAAGAAATCCCCCGTCTGTATTTAATAACGTGAGAGCAAAGTTAGTTTCAAGTATTGCATTACTGGTGTTCTTAACCCCACGCCCAAAACACCGGCAGTATCTGGTGTTCGTCGTAAAGGACTGGCAAAAAATTAACAAAACCATCTAGATAGATCACACGAAAGCAGTATACAAGATTTGGCGCAGAAAACAAACGCTGCTAGTTAATTGCATAAAATAAACGAGTGTTCAGCTGTGTGCGACTCTGAGGACCCCAACGTATTTTTTCATTGGTCCGCAAGATTTCGGCTGGCCGCTCGTAAAACTCATCACTCATCTTTCGCTTCCAAACGAAACGGCCGCACGCTGATATCTATCCTGTTTGACGGGGAAGACAAACGCCCCTCAATGCCGCTAAACTGCTTCGCTCGGCAGCCTACGATAATGTACTGCGCACCAAAGAACGATACCGGCAGACAATAGAAGTACCGGCAGAGTTCTATATTAGGCTCATTGTTTCCGGATTTCCGTGATTTGTAGACCTTCGTTTTGTGTGTTCCTTTCCTCTCTATGGATACTTCGGCACGAGGAGATATTTTATGACTTCCTTCGCGAATCTTTGGAAAAAGGTTTCCGGGCAAAGGTTCTATCGAGAACTGTAGACGTGGGAAAACGCATGTCCTGAAACCCACTGAAGACCTCCTTTAGAGGCTAAAGCTTTTCTGACGTAACTCCAAGTTGTATCAAACCCACAAGGGCAAAGGTTTGCTCGCATGAGGCAAGGATGTTGGAAGACTTAATGCCGAGGAACTGAACGTCTCCAGGAACAATAATGATAGGTCTCCTTCCGCCTTTTCGCAGACGTGCGACCAGGGCGGCGAAAATTACGGGCGTATTGTTGTTACCACGCGCAACTGGTGAGTATAGAACCGCCAGAGCTGAGGTGCAGTTTAGTGGCTAGTATGTGCGCTTCTCCTACCTCTCACGTTAAGTTCTTGTGGTTGCCCGGTAACTTTCACACCAAAACGCTTGTTTTTAGGGTGAAAGCCGGAGACGCGTTCTTTGTTGTTGTTGTCGAATGCTAGAAAGTACACCGTATAGTTGGCAAGAACTGATTGGTTTCGGTACAGAGGTCTTGAGAAGTGTCATATAGGCTCGGTAAAGTTAATATTAATTTATTTGCTTGGCTGTGCATTGATGACAACAGAAATCTTGTATAAGCCGAAAATAACTACCTCCCTGCCTGGGGCTAGCAGGGGTTACAGTGCATAGCACCTGAACGACTATGGAGGTGCCGTAAACTGTTGTTTTGACACTAAGAAACTTCGTTCTATGCAGTGTTTGATTGCCTGCGATAAGTTATATTTATTCCAATTAAAATGTAGAGCCAGGATAACCAGAAGGAGGATAATTGCACACGGCTTTCATGATGTCAGGGAATAATATGCTGTTTTTCTTTCTAGTAACAGTGTTTCTAAAATTGCTATTGCTGAAATTGCCAGTGGAAATTATTTCCACTAAGAGTGTTCTTATGTGCCTGCACGCTTCCTCTCAAGGCTATGGGGAATGTGTAGGAAAGCAGTGCAAATATAAATGCTTCACCAAAGCCTTGAGGGTAGTTCATGACGTGTCTGCCTAAGGGCCCTGTCCTCATGTTCTGGCAGTTTCCGTTACATTTGATATCCACAGTGATGTGGATATCAAATCAGTGTGATGTTATTTGATGTGACTTGATAGCCGGCACTGTCATGGGGCTTTGTGATATGAGCAAGTGTGACGTGTGCGACACTATTTTAACACGAAAAGTGTTTTATGCCAGGGTACACCAAGATATGACTGGCGTCATATCCGTCACGGAAATTACGTTGCCAGAAAAAGTTCCTTTGACGCGGCTGCGCCCGAATTCGAGCCCCACTCTCTCGCCACAAGGGGAGGTCCACAGCGCTCTGCGCACTGCGCCACAAATTCAAACACAAGTAGGTCTACGAAGGCGTCTTATATCTTTCTCAGTACGTTCGTCATTCAGATGCCGCGTAAGATATTCTGCCGTCTAGGAGAGGTTAAGCGAAGTATTTCATCATGGCACTAATGAGCGCCGACAGTTGGCGCCTCGATGCCAGCGCTTCGTGTACGCGTGAAGCGGGGGAATTGAGCACCACGCGCCACCTACTGCTTATGGTTTCGGTCTCGGTTCCGTTTCGTTGGCACGGTTTTCAAGAGGTTGCGATTTCAGCCCTATTCACGCAGTTTTCCGGCTCGTGCGATTCAGTGTCTAAACAGTGCCTTAGCGCCGTTATATAAATAGCAATGTGCAAGTTCTATGGGCGCAGACTAAATGCTCCTGTGAAGGCATTTTTCACTTTCGTATTTTACCAATTCTTATCAAAGAGGCGTCAACCACATTTTGGTTTGTTTTCGCTGTATTTTCAACCTTTGCACGTTTCATGTACATATAGACGTTTTCGTGTTTCTGTTGCATAAACTGAGTTGAAGTTCTAGCGTGTGTTTAATCTCCTCTTTACCTTCGTCTCTGTGCTAATCTTCTCTACTACGATGAATTCCTTAGTTAGTAACGAACTCGCCCAACTTAGCGCCTTAGATATCCACAGTGGACAAGCCAAACTAGTTACAGGACAAAGTTTTATCCCACAGATTAACAGCTACGGAAACGTCTTTGATTGCCCTTTAGCGACGTCACCGCCCTGCTACCCTCGCGAGTTCACCTGCTTGGGCAAATGAAGCAGCTGCTACTATCAGCAGCATAATGGCTGGTTTGAAGATTTAATGCCAGTCATTCATTAATAAACACTTAAAACCGCCAACTCTAAACTTGCAATTGCATCATCAGCGCTTTAAGAGTCATTTGAGAAATACTTTTGAAATCTCTGGTTTGGATAAAAACTCTTGCGGACAGTTTCAAAGCGCCAACTACCAAATATTGTACGAAAGCACCGTACATAACTGCTCATAAAGCGCTGTCGAGTACACACTGCGGGTATTTGCGTCTCGCTGTGTGTAGGGCGTTGGGTGGCTTCATGGCACGCATACGGATTACTGGTACAGGCGCGCATTTGTAAACACCGACTGGACGCTAGAGCTTTGCTGGCCAAAAATCTGTACAGAGTGCGGGGGCATATTTACGGTTTGTTATTTATTTCGAGTGCTTCCAATAAAAAAAAGCTATCATTAGGTGCTTTGACGCATTGCACAACGGAAACATTTCAGAAGTAATGAAAGCAAATATCATTTTCAAATGAATACTAAGAAGCTACAGCCTGTTTCTTAGTGCTCCCAGAAAGTCTTTTGGGGGATTGTACTTGATGCCCAAATTAAAAAAGCGAGATTGACCTGCAAAGTTTCATGCTCAGTAGGGACCAGCAGGGATAGCGCGTAGGAGCCTTCGATCAGTTCCTTTCTCGTGAACAGCCTGAAGAGAGACAACGGAGGTTGTTTTCTGAGACCTAATGCTTCAGCGCCCACAAGCGGGGTAAAGTATGGGTTGTATTTCCCGCCCCAAAGTGAACGCAAGTGGCGATGGTCTCGCGAAGGAAGTACGTACTGCATAAACCATCCCAATATCGACCCGAACACAAATGGGGACACCGAAGGGGAGCCTGAAACTCGTCTCGGTGCGAACTCGCGATCTTTATGTATGGATTGCTGTCACCTCCTATCTAATATCGGCTGTTTGTGACTCGCGTCCCGCTGGCCGCTTCAGAAGCGAACGGTTGGCTGCGTCAACAACGCACTTTCGTCTTTCGCAGAAAGCTTCTAGGTACTTTAGGCAATTTCCCAATCATTGGCCTTCCTCTGAGAAAACACCTCCGGGTTTACGAGCGGTGTCGGGTAAGAGCCGACTGTCTACCATTTCCTACTCTGCCATTTCCTTAACACCTCTCGTTCTTGACGAACAGCTTACTGTGTTCCGTATTTGCTTATACAGACTGCCAAACCTTGTGAGGGCTATCGCATGAGGACGGCCTTCATAACGTTATAGTCAAGGACAAAACAAAAGAAATGTATTTCCACTCTCTCCATTCTCGTCTAGATATCAAATGTTAAACTGAACACATTGTCACGGGAGGTGGTTAACAATCCCCGTGGCGCGGGGCCCCAGACCAAACCCGATTATGACAAGAAGGAAGCTGTGTGGGGGGCGCAGCCATGCCTGGCTCAGTTAAGGCCACATGTAAGCAGTTCGTCGCATTATGTAAATACACCACTTCGTCACTACATGGGTCGTGTGATCTTCCGCCATGTCACAACTGTATGCTACATCTGCGCACTTTCTGGAATAAACAAACGCCAGATAACGTGTAATTCCACTCGATTGCCAGAACCGCTAAAAACGTTGCGCGCAACATTTTCTCCAACGAATTTCACCAACCAATCCCCCTTTCTTTCGTCTTGTGTTTCCACTTATAATAAAAGAGAAGTTCACACGGTGTTTGCACAATAAAGTTCAATGTTTTTTTAGAACTGCTGGTTTACGGTGCCACAACTACTGCCACAACCAATAATGCACTCGTGAGGTACTGCACAACTAAGCAAAAAACAAACCCGGATCATAGTGTCCCGCAACGAGGACACACGCAATGTTTACCACGAGTTTCTTAAAAGAACGCACGTTCTACCATAAGCAATCGGAAAATCGAAGCGCCCAAGAAGCAGCCAAAAGAGAGAGTGCGTGATTGTCAGCCAAACACGCGGTCTGCGAAACGAACGCTACGTTGGATTGCCTGCAGTAATTTTTCTTGCATTGTCCGTAATTCCTTCGCTAGGATCATGCATCCTGACATTCAGCATTTTAGTTCAAACCAGAACAGTCTGGGGTCTGGTAAAGGGTAAATGTCACCCATAGTCTGAATGTTATGGCCCATTGTAAGGAGCAGCGTAAATGGCCGTTCTTTTGTTACTGAATGAATGTTTGACGTTGAGAAAATTGACTTAGTCACTACGACAGAAATGTGTGTCGTAACTACCGATGGCTTTGTCGTAACAACAGGACTTCTGTTGTCCGAACAATTTTTTTTGTCGTACGACCGGAATTCTTGTTAGGTTGCGAATTCGCAGATGCAGCGCCGCTTCTGTAGCAAAATGGTCAATTCCCGTTACTGTGACAAGTTTCCAAAAGTCTGATACAGTGTAACTTCTTCTCTGAACGCCGCTTGGAATTTCGCTATTTGTCGCGACAAGAAAATATGAAAAATAGACCGTTTTCCCACACGACCGGCGCCGCATCTGCGAATTCGCATGCAAAAGTCGCACCATGTGGAACGGGCTTCAGTTGTGGTTCTTGCTTATTGTTATGTTGCTGCCATGAGCTCAAAACTTAGGTTTTCCCCATTCGAACACATATTAGAGTGTGCAAGAAATCTTTTCAAATGCGTGAAATAGACAGTGCTAATTTCCGTTCCACCTTCTCGCTCACTGACTATGACTGGGCACACCACGCATTGCTTGGTCATTTTTATGCATTTCAGTAATTCTTGGCAGTTGAAACAATCAATATTGCGACGGAAAAGAAAAAAAAATCTTTAAGAAGTCTTGTATAGATAAGTAATTCACGCAAATACGGACTTGAAACACTAGCTCTAATATGGGGTATTCTTAGTAGTGAAAACAACCGGACCAAGACTAAACTTGCTCAATTTTCGTGGATGGGAGTTGACCTCCGGGCTAAAACGCTGCTGAGAGACGACGCGATTATTGTATCGCAACATGGACCCGTCCAAGTTTTACGTTGTGTTTTTTGCTGTTTATGTTTGATTTCTTGAAATGGCGCTGTAGGCTGCTTTATTAGCTGAAGATGCCCGGCCTGTTTCAAAAGCGAAGACTTCCTTATTCTGCCCTCACGGCAGCTCTTGTCGTATAGCTAGACCATTTGCAAAAGTTTCAGCCAGTAGTATCTTTCACAAATCCGAGCCACTGTACGGCTGAAACCCGGGTGCCCCACCGAGGTGTCGTCGGGGCATGCGTACAAGATTTCCGCTCGCGTTGTCGCCGGCACAACGAGGGGGAACGCGTCCCTCGTGCTTCCGAAATTACATTTGTAAAGCACGCCGTTTCCAAGGCCGGAGGACGTGATGTTGCGGATAAATGCGAGCGGGATACGATCGTCACGACCTTCCAGGTGTGGTATAATAAGTAGTGCTCTGGGCCAGCTCCCTTCAGTTGGGCCATCTCGTGCAAATATTGCCGCCCAGTAAATCATCCCTTCACCTCCCATGGTTCGTGTCTTTTATCCTGCCACTGCGTAACATGTCTCGCCAGTACATGCCAACATGCATATAATAAAATTTACAAAAAACCGCAGTTTTGTGTTACATGTATGTTTAGAGTTAAGGCACGCGTGACTGAAGTAGAAAAAAAAAATTTAAATGCTTGATATCAGTGACGCTGAACTCACAATTCAAGGATTTACTTCACAGTGAAAAACTGCATGATATCCGCCTGCTGTTTCCCATGGCACACCAAAGAAGCCACGCCAAATAATCCCGTATTAACAAACGTACCTGGAGTATCACTTTTCCTTTTGACACTTTTTGGTTCCTGAACACGTCTTAAGGATCACACTATGCTGAAAGGACGCCTTTTCGTGAACTTGGTGCTGTTATCCGCATTAAAAATTGGTGAGAGAGTTCAAACTAGGATACGGCGTCGGGCGGCGACGTTCTTCTTTCTCGCCGGTAGAGAGAGAGAGAAACAACATTTATTCAGGCCTGCGTAAACCCGGTGGGTTACCTACTGGCGCTACTCGCCGGACCCCGTGCAAGGGGTGGTGGAAAGTCGCACTTTCGGCCGCTGGCGTTCGATGGCCGCGAGCGCGAGCTCGGCAGCCATCTTCTGGAGTTCGTAGTTGACGCTGGTGACCACGCAGAGAAATGCATTTAAAATTGCAACCTCGTCTTGAAAAAAAAAAACTTTGTTTTCTGGCAGCAGAAATTTCCACCAATGAACCGACCCCACAGATAGCAGCGCAGGCGCGCGACTACACGATGAAAAGTAGGCCCTGCACCTAACCGACACCGCCCTCACACGTGAACACGCAAGTTGGTTTGCGGTGCGGGGGAAATTCGCGAAATTAGTGCATTTCTCCAGCAGAAGTTCTAGAAAGAGTAAAAAAAAAAAAACAATGGCTCCCGAGTGTAGCGAATTCGTTACATCAAGGTTTACAGTAACTCCTTGGTTACAGGGGTGGCAAAAACATGGGTTCCAGTGGGGATTTCAGAGAAGAAATGAAAACCTTCGTTTTAATCCAGGATTTCCTTACACAGAGGTTTGTTACATTCAGGTTTAAAACTCTACTTGGCCATGGCTGCGGGAGAAAGTAGGGCCGCGATTTCTCTGCTTTACGATAACAACGGCGAGGAGTGGTTGTTGCCGCAGATATACCTGGGTCAGGCATGTAAGATCTAAACTGTGTAAGATCTTAGCGAAATTTAAACAAGGAAGAAGATCTCGGTGACGATGAAGGTGTCAAAGATGAGCGCAAATGCATTCACAATATAAATGACCTCTACCAAGAAATACACGACTGCCTGGACTACACGACGTCAGTGAGTTCTGGCGGTATAATAAGTTCCGCACACGTCATGCACGCGATAGTATAATAATTCAGAATGGTGACAAGTTTGCGCCTGACCCGGAAGGGGTATGTGAACTTTCCGCACGGGCTTTTTCTTCGACCTATTCGACGTCTTCTGACAGCGGCAGCTAGCGCTGTTTCCAGTCCCGTGGGCCAGTATTGCAACTCTCGGAAATTACCCTGAATGGTATCGATTACGCTATCCGCAAACTCACCTCGAAAAGGTAGGAGGGCTGCGACAGTACTCCTTGCTTTATAGTGAAAGGCGGTTGCGTTGTCTTTGCACCTCTGCTGTGTCACATCATACGCATGTACTTGTTGAACTACAGTTTCCAACATACTGGAAATTAGGCGGAATGTTTCTTTTGCAGAAGCCCGGAAAAACCACTATCTCGGGAAAGTATAGGCAATTCTCCCTATTGCCGTCCTTTTCCAAGGTCTTCAAAAAAGTAATAATTCTTTACCTTCTGGCGGCAATGGATCCATTATTTCATTCTAACACGGCTTCATGCCCGGAAGGTCAGTAGAATGAAATCTCCCGTGTTTTCTAAACGACATCGGTCCTCCAGTTCTCTGTCGTCAACAGGTAGATACACTAAATTGCGACTGTAGCAAGGCCTTAGACTCAGTCAATCATGATTTACGGCTTCACAAATCGTCCGCACAAGGTCTCTATGGTACGGAACTTATTTAAAAAGCAGGCCGAATTGTGTCTGTTATGAAGGCGTCGCCTCCCGGTCTTTCGCCATGATATCAGTGGTTCCCAAGGCTCGACACTGGACCTTCTTCTATACCATTTTTGTTAGTGGCATCCACCCTGAAATTAGGCACTGTTCGCTGTCTCAGTATGCCAATGATATGAAGCTCTATCACCCGGTTTCTTCAGTGGACGATCGCGTCCTGCGGCAAAATGACATTAAACGGCATGTTGCGACAGCAACTATTTAATCTCTCCAAAACTATCGTGATATCATATATTCGTAAAACTTCCCCGCTCATTTTGCCGCACTCTGTGCTTGGTTGCTTGGTGTACTCGTGAAAGGCGCTACTGTAGTGCGTGATTTGGGTGTAAGGATGGACGTAAAGTTACATTTCATTTCACACCTGGACCATTTGACGAACACCTGTCTCCGAACACTTGGCGTGTTTTTCCGGTCCACCAGTGAATTCATCGAGCGATCGTGCTTTGTTACTCTACAGCGCCCGCCGTAATTTTACCGAAGCCATACTTTGCAAGCGCAATCTGGAATTTTTTAAGCCCTTCGTCGTCCTTTCGACTAGAAAGGAGTCAGATGCACTTTCTAGAACCGCATTTTATCATTACTCAACAGTGAGCCGTTACGGGTACGGTCGGCTTTTCACGCTTCTCAGTCTTGATGCGCTATGTATTAGGCGTTCCAGGCTTGACGTGGTTTTTCTTTCTTTTAACTGTATTCACTCCACGTTTGACAGCTTTTGTCTTGTACGCTCTGTTCACCTGCGAGCGCCAAGAAGACCACTGCGGTCACTTGGTGGCTGCGTTGTTAACAGAACACTGAGCCTGAGACCCACTAACCAATGCAGCCATGCTTTAACAGTGTGTTTTTGTCTTGCATTGACATTTTTTGCAATGACATGGTTCTTTTTGCACGCTCCTTGAGAAAGCTGACATTTTGAATGCGGATTTTGTGGAGAGGTCGCGCATGCACAGCTCCCACTGTTTCTGTGTCTCTGCGTCAAAAGCACCACCTTTCTTATGTTTGTATGCGTTATGTTTGTATAGGTTCTTTTTGTTTAGAAAATGTTTTTGCTTCTTTGCTCACTCTCTTTCTTTGCATATACCTACACATTTATTCTTACATATTTCTGATAACTTTCCCTCCTATATGTTGTCTTTCGTATGCCTTTTATTCATGTCCCAGTGCATCACCCGAGAAGGCCCGAGAAAGAAGTAAATCTTTCCTACGTCATGTACAAGCGGCGCCCCGATAAGAAGTGGGTCAACCCACTCAACCCCTGGATTGCCTCTGTGTTCAACTCCAACATGAACATTCAAGTCATTCTCGATCACTATGCCTGTGCCACGTACGTCGTCTACTACGCGAACGAGGCCGACCGCGGAATGTTTAACCTGCACAAGGCCGTGGCCGAATTGTTGGAGGAACGCGGGACATGGGTACCCCGAAGGGCTCAAGGCGCTCGCTTTCAACATGGTCAAGGCGGTCGATATATCGGCCAAGCAAGCCGCAAGCCTCTGTCAGGACATGTTCGAGAAGATTCGGGGAGTAGTTTACGTTCCCACGTGCTTCCTCGAAGAGCTAGTTGGAGTCAGCAAGACCAACAAGGAGCTGGAAGAACTTCCTCCTAGGTAACGCCGGCTGCTCTGCCACTTCTCCAGCCTTGGACCACTAGGGAAAGTTGCGGCAATTTTTTTATTCTGAGAAAAATGTTGCACGCCTGCAATCTTCGCTGATGCCGAAATACGCGATAACGTGCACCGCACGCAGTTTGTAATTCAAAAGACGCATCGTTAGCGTGACAGGTAGGATGCCTCAATCGCATTGTGCTCTCTTCGGATCAAACAAAGTAGGATTTATTGTATTTTGGAAGCCGACATCAGCCATTTCTCTGCAGATTTATTGTGGATTCGCTCTCATTGCACTGCCGTAAATCACCGAATATTGCGCAGAAAAAGCTGGCATGAAAAGGCTGTCTGTGCAACGTCAAACTATAGGCCCATTGGGACATTGTTGAATTTTTATTGACTTTCAGACATATACTTATTCTAAATGCGCCGTGTACCTTATGGGACAAAAAATGCAGAATTTCCCAACGCACAGCTGGGACAAACTTCTTTAGCGCGAAACGACCTACCACATCTTACTGTATTGCTCTAAAAGTCCTCGGATTCGAGGGTACCACCTGGTGCTGTATTGCTTCCAACATCTCTACGAGCCAACTACGATTGAACCAACTGTGTGCTCTGATTGGCCTGTCCACTTTTTCCTGTCACGGCCGATGTACATGCTTTGTTTGGTTATATGGTTATCGCTAGCCATAAAGCAATGCGAAAAACGCCCGTGCACAGTTCCCTGTAGAGCGATTTCTCTAAATTACTCTGCCTTCTTTTCGCGGCGTCTCTTTTTTATGAATCCTCACCCGCGCATTCGGTGTAATGAGATTTCGAGTGTCGGCCGCACACGCTAGAGGAAAACAGGCGATAAAACCCGGTTCGCTCGCGCATAACGATATTCCGACCCGTTGGGGCCTTTTGTAGACATGCAAACACTTCGCAGGTCCATTAAAATTCACCAGAGTACTCGTGCGGTAGAAGTCGTCCCTTATTTATGCGGGAATGCAATTTACAACAGCCATGAAAAAGTATGTGTTGTATGACGCTTGATGTTCGACTGGCTGATTGAGTCGGGAAAGGGGAGATGTGCTTTTGAACTGTCACAGACCTTTAGTTTGATGGCGAGGAACGCCCGGAGTTTATGTTGATGGTTTTGTTGCAAGTTTTAGCTTTATCGCATTTTTTGTCGCAGCTTTAAACTAAATTCAAGTGGATCAATTTATTGTTTAGTTTTGGAACTGCGTGCAAAACCAGGGACTTGAGCAAAAATTTAGGGATGCTTGCACTCACGCGCAAGACTTTAACGGTGAAGCTGTTGTATGTGAGCATTGCCTTTGTACGTCTCAGTATCATTGTTTATTTGCATAGTTGCGGTGCTAGTAATCGTCGTCATGTACATCGAAGAGGTGTCCGTCTTCATCGCGGTCGAGTGGTGGGTAGGAAAGTCATCCTCGGCATTGTCAACTTCCACGAGCTATTTGTCATCGAGTCGAGGCAGTGGTGGGGGAATCTGTAAGTCGTCTCGGGAAGGATTGCCATAATCGTAGCCATCTCTCCAATTATCTATAATGGTTTTGGGAGAATGTGGCGGCCACGGGACTTCTCCCAAAGAGGGTATCTTTGCATCTTTAGCATTGGCGCTGGAGTTGTTTTTTGCATGCGGGGTAACGCTTGATGACAGTGCTGAAGTTTTTTTTTCTGCGAAAGGCACTCCGTGAGCGGGGGAATAGGGGGTCGTTTCCGTTTCTGGCAGCAATGTGTTCCCATGTTGATGTGGTTGACATATTTTTATAAAAATAAACTAAACAAATGAAGCAGCCCTTGGCTGTAAATTGTATTTGAACCTTCCGTGGAAATGCCACGTTGTTGAAATGAGCCACGCAACGAAGTGGACGATGAAGAAGAGATGTACGTGCAGCACGGAATGCGTGCTTCGCTTTTGTCTTGTTAACTTGAAAGAAAAAGGCGATCGTTGGAATGTATGCCTGGTTTCGCGGATATGATTGACATTCGTCATTTTATTTCACAAGAACTTCGAGCGTGTCGGACAGGCGCAATTAGATCCACGTCCGCTGCACGACGCGATCGTTCGATTCCGACCATGGCAGACAATTTTCGTTTCGCTTTACCGACGAATATCATCATCGTCAGTGAAAGCTGGTTTCGAGGATTGCGTTTTCGACGCGGCATACGCCATCAGTGAGACAAAGCTTCGCTTTAAAACGAGCATTCCTGGCACGCACACGCACTGATTCGGCGAAAAGTTCTGCCTATCCTTAAAAAAAGTAGCTCTTGGTATTCTTCATCACGACGTCTTCCATCCCAACAGTAAATAAGAATTATACCCCCAAAACAATTCGGCGCTATATAGGGGCAAACCCCCTTAGGGGCTCGGGCTATCGGCGTCTCCTGTCGTCGTCTCCTGTTCTGACGGGATTAAAATATCGGAACAGTCCTTTTTCAACGCTAGCGCTAGAATGACAGGCATACTAACAGAAAAGTGTCTAAGAGATAAAACCGGTTCAAAATAAACTAACATCACTTAGAGATTTCTGGAACGCTCCGCGTCCAAATCAGCCATTGTCAACCAATTGCAAGCTGCTTGTATACAGGGTTTTATGGAGGTGAAAAGCGAAAACGCCCGTGTGTTTGAAATTTAGGCGCACGTTAACGACCCCCAGGTGGTCAAATTGAATGCGGAGCCCTCCACTACGGCGCGCCTGATCGACTGGGTAGCGTCCCTGCTTTAAAGCTCATAATCACTAATCTATGTTTGTATAGGGGTTGTGCTTTGGGTTACACTCAGGCACCCACCAGCTCCCTACGCTAGGCCTGATCGGGTAGGGTGGTCGGTCGAAGCAACAAAAGGCATGCTTACCTGGTTCCGAGGCCTCATTGATCCTTGAGGGTGATCCCTAGGGAGAGGCGCGGGCATTGTGCTGCGCTCGCGTTGACCCTGCCACAACCCCAAAGTGGGGAAGATGGGGCACGACAATGTCTTAAATTCGGTTCAACACAAGAGAGGGTGGAATGGTGGTGGTGATTTGTTAAGAAAGCAGGGAAGAGACAAGAACGGGGGATATTGTTGAACTCAGTCGGGGAGTTGATCCTCATACAACCCCGTCCAGGAAAGAGAAGGGGGGTTTCAAAGGACAGGAAGAGAGAAATAGGAAAGAAGGAAGAGAGAGGGGCACAGTCTATGTCACGTTCGTCGCGTCCGAGGCTCGACGGCTAGAAACTCCGTATCAGTCCTGTCACAACCAGGAAGTTTACGAGGTGCTGGAAGACCTCCCGTCGGAAGGCGTCCGAGAATAGGAAGTCTTCCAGCTTGTGGCTTGGTGCACCGAGTCGCTGGAGTCCGGCCCGGAGTTTCTCCCTATGCCTATGCCAACAACAAGAGAGGGTGCCACCGCATCAGCAAGCTCGCGATTGCTCCTCCCACCTTTGCTTCTCCGGCACCCAATCAGCGCGTGCCGTGTGGCGAGAGAGGTACTTGAGATCTTATAATACACTTATAACATGCATTCTCCGCCCCCTCCCAGAGGTTTAGGTTTGCAGAGATGGCTCGTTTTTTTTTTTTTATTGGGTGGGGGGGGGCGACGGCAGCGGGAGGGGAATACACCAGCCAATATGCGTTGATAGAAAACTTGCAATGTTTTCGAGATGCTGGTAGTTGTGGTAGCAAAAAACACTTTCATTAAAATGCACACAGAATCTTCGTAAAAAGGTGTCTGTGTAGACAATACCTTCTTTATTGAACATGGATTGGTCCTTGCTTTATGTATCACGAAACTTGCGCTAAATGGACATACAAACAGACGAAGGAAGACAGACGATGCGCAAATTTCTGTGTGTTTCATTATGTATCACCATCTCTGTAAGTTTCGTGGTATATAATGCACCATCTAGCCCAACAGCATATTATACTGATGTCTTTGCTTTCTTTCTGCATGCATTTTCTCTTGCACCCTGAAAACCAGTCGTGGTAGGCCATGGGAAGCAGTCCCCGTAGCAGCAAAAGCACAATACCTCACTGATGGAGGCAAACCTTTGACGCAACGAGGATTGCACGGGATGGAAATGTCATGAGGAAATGCTGAGTACACTGTGCTTCACCCTGTGCAAGCACGGAAACAAGCAAGGTTCACCTCAACCTCTAGTCCTCGCAGATATCAACAAAAATATTAAAGTATGCACGCTTGCTCTGAAGTGACAAATACCTATTGGCGGCTTAATGCATGTCCGTTAAATTCACCTAACTTTATGAAACACATGCAATCCGCGATTGCAATAGCTTTGCCGCTATTGCTCTCCTCTAACTCCAGTGATTTTGTAAACGCTGTGGCGTTTCGGTCAAACGTACAGCGCCAGTGCCTGTACAGGTTCGTGCGTGGGTTATAGCATTCATAGAAAGCGCCCTCCGTTGGTTTGCTTGGCTCACTTGTATGAAATTCATAGGTCTTGCGATAAAAGGGGTTGCAAAAGTTCTGGTCGAAATTTTGCGATATAGTATACACGGACGAACTTTCTTCGCAAGAGGCATGATCGACACTTGATGAAGATCTTAAGATATGTTGTCTGAAATTGAGAGTACCCTTGCGCGACATTTACAATACTATACATTACTATAATGACGTCTTAGTATACCCCTGTATCGCATTTTGTCTCTAATGCTGCTTTTTGAGCCTGTTGATTCGTAATGGTTAATGGTGCTGGCTCTGAAGCACAAATGAGTAGTTAAGGGACACGTCTGGAAGGCCGCACGTACGGACGGATGGAAGGAGTGTCCCTGATGACTAGGTTCAACCCCGCTTGGCCAGCAACAGTGACAGTCGTAGTGCACAAACAGCATACAATATAGAAATCGCCTTCAGACATGAAGAAGTGAGAGCAAAAATCCATTTCACTTCAATACCCATAGTATAACGTAACATATAGCAATCACTGCATAATAAATATTGTAACAGCACACATCTGCTCAGGTAACATAAATAAATACAAGGAATCACGAGGACAAAGATGGCGCTTAAGAAGTACTAGAACCTACAAAGTGGCATCATTGTAATGATAGCTCATCCGCGGAAGGAAACATCTCGAGCAGTATGTTTGAACTTCCGAACATTCCTGCAATCCTTGGCAATTGAAATTACACCAGGGTAGTCATTAGAAAATTTTATTAAATAATCCATCATTGCATGCCGTAATTGGTACGTGGCTTGTCTGCAACAACAGATGTGTGATGTAGCGCATACCCAATAGTTCTGTTCAAAAATTTGTTAAAGAAATAATTGTAGTTTATGGTGACGTGCTTAAAAACAAACACCGGAAGTTTAACCAAGAAGGCTTGTTATATATTTGGGATATCGTATTACATTATATAAGATTTATCGTAGTAATATATTTCGTACTGGTTTAGTAAGGGAATGGCTCTACGCTGCAACTCAGAAAGTCTCCATGAGTCAAACGTAAGCGCAAACAGATACAGGGACGAGAAAGGAAAACGACACCAGCGCTTAAGTTTCACTAATGGATGTTCACCAACTAGCTCGTCTCTCCATTTCGCTTCAGAAAGGCTATCAATATCACATTTGTTACCAGTGCCCCATAATAGCATAGAATATGTAAAGTGTGAGTGTATAATGGAGTAATATAACTGCACCCTGAACCAAACAGGTAAAAAAAAAACTATAAAGACGGCGTAGCATACCGACCGACCGTGCTACCTTTACGTGAATATTGTTGTTGTGATTTGTCCAGGATAGGCGTTTGTGAATGCTACGCCTAATAATGAATGGCTATTGACGTGTTGTAGCGCCGTACCGCAATACTGAAGCAGTACACAAGCCGGCACCTCCGATCACACACCCATATGCATTCAAAGCATGACCAACTTGTCCCCCAGACTCCACAGCTGCGCGTATTGGTCCTGAATATACACTCGAAACGCGCCTACACACACCATTAATTCAATTCACCCGTACAGTATACCGACACTGGGCATTTTCAAACGAATATGAACACGCACAAACGGCCTTACCCGCACCGAACGTCAACGGTTTTTAAAGAGTTTCTTTGTCAGTCGTTTCTGCTTCCAGCTCCTGCACACCACACTCACCAACACACAAACCCACTGCTTGGACGCGCAGCGTCGCACTACACCTACACCTCCCTTCACGCAGAAATTCCCAACGACTCAGCTCTCTTGGCCTACATAACACAATGTCCGAACTTAACGAGCCGCGGAGTACCTCGCAATACATGCGGCTCTCTCAAAAACTTACAGGCTGACACATCCTCCGTAATGTAAATATGTACCCGTAAATATGTACACGATTGCACACACAACCCAGGCACCTGCATCCCTTCATACACATCCATTCTCTTCCCCCTTAATATGAAACCCACATTCCCTGTCTCTTTTCTCCCTTTCCCGTCTGCCAGTATTCACCCTTGCCCACACCCCCACACCAGCAGGCGCTCCGGTGTCCGCCGTTAGGTGTGGCAAACTACGCCTGCTGGGGGTCCCCAAACGCATGATTCTAGAAATTTCTCCAAACGCATGATTTCTAAAGCATGTTCAAAATTCCCTCAACAAATCCCCCCTAACAACCCGTCTCATAGCACGGGCTAGTAGTATCCCACACTGGGATACGTGTTAATGAGTCGGCTCAGAACATGCTCGAGCGGCTGTTTTACGGGCTCCCGTTTGTTTTATCTCCATTCGCGACGTCCCTGAGCTACCCGGATAAGCCCTTGAGGGTGCAGCCCTTTCGCGTAGGCTGTAGGCTGTAGGCTTTGTTTGTAGGCTAAAGGGCGTCGCCGTCGGTGCCACCGAGAACACGATGGCAAGTCCGAAAAGTGAAAGAAATCACAGGAGCAGAATGTCAAGAAATTCAGAGGGAGGACGCGTCGCCGTGGAGGCTCAACATGTTTTGCACAGTAAAAACTGGTAAAGAGCTGCGCCCAAATCACGCGGTTTTTCGAAATTAGCTAGATCCAGAAATCGACACTAAGTCGAGTAAAAAGGCAGTGACATGAAAAACTCGGCAACATTCCCCTAAAAAAGAGGACGCAAGAAAATACCTGAGATGACACCCTGAAAACGTGTACGCAGATGATAGTTTGTATCGAAAATTAGCCAGATCCCACTGTTTTATTGATCAAAATGAGCCAAATCTATTTATCGCAATGGAAGTTTGCTTTTGGCTTAACTGCTCAGACTTTTTCGGGGCTGTTTTAGAAAGTTTTTCTTTTTTTTCTTTTCCTAGCAGGCTTATTATCAACTAAGAGGGCAATTAGGAGATCGGCGAAAGATCTGTCCCCAGATGCCAACGGCGGAGTGAACGAAATAAAACTGAGAGATGTGAAACAACCATCCATTTCATCTCCTCTTCCGCGTCACTAAGAAATAACTCTCGCTATAATTATTTTTTACGTCCATATTTACCCTCTTAGTACTAAACCAAATAGGCGCCGCTTACAAGCCCTGGCAATTATACCACCCCCTCTTCTGAGAGTACGAACCAGTCAGTTCAGTAAGGTGGGAAAGAAGATATGAGCAGCCTTCTCGTGAAGCGTTTTGAAAATTGAAGGCAAAGCAATGTACGCTTGCTTACTTCGTGAGTGCCTTTAGGCGTGCCCAAGAAAATTATCGTGGCTCCTGGAGAAGAATTTGAATACAGCTGTTGATGGGTGCCAATCGACGTACCTGCCCTGCATGTGTAGTTGCTACTGGTCTTGAAGCCCTGTTGCATACGTTTAATACCGTTCCTGCCAAAAATCAACCGAGCCGTTCTTGAAATACAATTTAAATAAAGTTTTCATAAGAATGCCGCAAATACTTGGGTGTTTCAGTTCAATATGACCCAAATCCAACCTTAACATACTAGCATTGCTCAAATTCAGGACATAATTTTCAATTAGTCGTGACCATAAACTTTCGATAGCTGGCATGGCAAACATATCATAAAATAGCTTTTGAGGCGTTGCGTTTCGGTTGTTGCTCAAATTCGCGTTAGGTGGGTCTGGCTCATTTCGAAAGAAAATACGCCTCATTAGGGAGTATCATAATCGCCAGGCAAATTTTTTACTTATCAGGATATTCCACAACACAACCGCCTACTCCCCAGAAGCCTACCACCTCCTCAATCATCACTGACAACGCAGACGGCGCACATCTGGCGCGTGCTACAGACACGCAGTTTCCCCCATGGACAACAGGTGGTACACTCCCACCCCATCGATTATCCTACCCCAACTGCCCTTCATGCAGCGTACTGGACACTGACTATCACTCCCGATGACAATGTCAAAATGCCCATTTTCCCCCTTCTCTACCTCTTCCCACTGGCAGCAGACTCCGGGGAGCTCCGATCTAGCCGCCCAGGGGGTGGCGATCACCGGGGCCCTGGATGTCTCGGAGGCCCTGTGTCCCTTTTCCCCTCGTGACACCATTGGTTTCAATGAAGCACTTTCTTCGTGATGCCTATTTGAAGGCTTTTCTGATCATAGCGTTTATCTTTCCCTTTTCGTCAGGTATGAGATTTAGGAAAGGGGTTACGTAAATTAAGCTGCTCAGCACAAACGTCTCGAAAAGTGTGATTACATTTTCGTCTTTCATCGCGTGCTGCTAATTGGCGTTCCGAGAGATGGTGCGAAGTTCGGCAGAGTTTCGCTTTCTTTAATCGTTGGAAGACAAACTTTCCCTTGTAACGTCAAGGAATGATATTTGTCGAAATTTTCACACGCTGGTGTTAAGGTGCCATTTCAAGCACATGAATGCGCAGCATGTGTTAAATATTTTCAGTGTCTCCATAGGGATATAAACCTTTAATCATTTTCACAGTGCTCCATCTACACACATGGGGCGTATAATTTACGGCATCATGCCTTGGCAAGGAACCTGCGGGGTGGCTTCGCCACTGCGAAGAGAGGTCACAATGGCATTGTGGAATTACTGCTGTTTCCCAAAACGCTGACGACTCCAGGCACCCACCACTCTCTAAAACACCTTTGCAGCGTAAGCATGCTATCGACAGTTTTAAAGCAGGCAATAAAATTATTCATTTTAGAATGGTTTGCACTGTCATTGTCAACACAACGGTTGACACAGACATTGACCCACTATAAAAATATTAAATACAGCAGAGGAGACACGTCCTTTTTTGCCCAATAAGAACGGTGTAAACGGGTATGTGCGTAAAAAAGCTGCGATGTCAAGCTGACACTCGATTCTGAACAAAAGAAGTTCGGCTCGCACTAGCACAGTGCGGCGAGCTTAGTTTCCTCCTCCGTCTCCGGAAGCCTGTTCCTCGGACCACCCCCAGCAAACCACTAACATCCCTGCGACGTCCCAAAAAGATCCGAACGTCCATGTCCCAGCAGTATCTCTATTAGACATCCGTACAACGTCCAATATTTTAATGAAAATTTTTGGATGTTAAGATAACGTTGCTGGTACCTTAATGTCGGACGTTCTTTCAACTTCGCTAAAGACGTACTCTCGATGTTGCTGCTGCTTCATTTGGGGACGGTATTTAGACATATTTTGCTGACGTTGTTCAGATGTTGCTGGTATGTCCGTTTGTTACTTCGAACATGTCTATCGCAGTTACATTTATTTTAGCTATATATGCTATACTTTATTTTCAAACTCTCCGCAGGCGTACTGTACTGAAGTTACCGAGGGGTTTTGTATGTGTTTTGTAAAGGTTTTGTACCTAGGGGTTTTGCGAAAGTATTGTGATCCATCCACTATTGCTTTGAACCTTTGACCTTAAAAACAGTAGCCCAATACCGAACCTCACGGAGAGAGGCAGGAACTTAGTGCAGAATTCGTTTACAAGCGACGTTGAAAACGCGCCTTGTAAGGTTTTTTTCGGTAGGGGGGGGGGGGGGGGGGGCGGGGGGGAACAAGGGGCGCGGGTCATTGCCGTCAAATCTGAACACAATAAGATAGGATGATGAACGAAGATGCCATTAGCACAACTTTACTTGCTACTTGATTTAACCTTGATGTTACGTACCGACTGCAGCTTCATGAGTTCAAAGTGCAAGCAAAGCAAATTTCGGGGCTGCCTTGATACTGAGGTTACCGTCAAACGTCACTTGTAGGTTAAACGGCAAGGTACTCTGCCTTTTTTTGCCTTGACAAACTTTCGATGACACCCTCACTGCAAGAAAAAAACTAAAAAAATCCGTTAGGTTTTGCCAAGAGTCGAACCAAAGACTTTCAAAACACAACACCAGCACTTAAGCTCAAATCCCCCGATCTCCCCGATGAGAGCCAAGCTAGCCACGGAGGATTGCTCTCTTTCGAACAGAAATAGCTTCTAATTTGCCTCAAGGCACCAAATTACCGCACGTTAAAAAAATGATTGTTTTCTGCGAACGTAATGACCCCAAACCAGGAGATGGACATGGAATCCGGACGATGTCACCGGCTTTCGGATGCTTTCTGGCGCTGCGTCGACGCTGATATCTGGCGAGCAGCATAGACATCGGCGTAGCTACATAGGAGCAGTGCGAGAGTGAACTTGCCAGTTCGGACCTAAGTAAGCAGACTTGGCTCGCTGAAAGGGCGAAGACGGCAGGCCGCACCAACGGAGTCCTGGACTGAGGACCCCGCCCACTTCTAAGCTCGATCTACCTGTTCAATGAAGTTTTCTGCTCCTCCTTCCTCCTCCCGCGTTAGCTCACGTCGCCGTGCATTTTGCCGACGCCGTCAACGCGGCGCGATGTCGACGCGCGAAAGCGCGGAAAATACGCTGCAAGTGGTTGCGGCCTCAGAACAAACCTTAAAATTACGGCGCCCACAACCCCACGGCAGCTGTATTTCCACCGCAGACCCTGAAATTGCCTTAAATGCCGTAATCTAGATTTTCGGTACAGTTACTGTTTTCTTTAAGAGATACCCACGCTCAAGCTTTTCTTGTATATAATTGGCAACTAATATCTGTATTTACCAATAACTTGGGCATATATTTCGCAACGCGTTTTTATCAAGGTGGGTGTCTTTCAGGAACTAGTTTTTCCCTCGGACAAACACGAGACAGGAAGTCGCTGCGCGGCGGGTCCGATCGTCCGACAGTGTATCAACTGCACTCCGGCTCCGTATCGATACGAGTGCTACAGGCCGGTGACGGCACGGGTGTGCACGCCTTCAGCTTTCGTTATTTCGGTGATTTGACTACCATCGATTTATCTACAGGACGAAGAAATACTTCCAAGTAGTGGAGGTAAGTGAGTACTAGTGAGCCTTGTTTTCTTGTCATATGTATTTAACGTAGCACAGTTGCTCTCGAACTTCGGTACGCGTAAGCGGTTAGCCCTAACGATTTGAGGGACTCTCTTTTGTGCGTTGCGGAGATTTGTCGGTAGACCTTTGTACCTGGCTGCTGCGTTTGTAAGCAGAATCCATTCTCGCGCAATTTCTAGCCTTGTGTTTGGTGAAGTGTTTGTGTTCTGTCCTGTTTTGCTAGGCGAATGTTTTGATATGAATTGAAATAAGGGAAGCTGGAGAGTGCGAATATAAGTGCGTGTTCGAATATAAGCGCGTGTGCGAATATAAGCGTGTATAGGTTACATGCAGATTGTGTACATTTAGCGTGATATTCGTTTTTGTTTCGTTTCTGCAGATGCTGTTTTTTTGTCAAAATAGTTTTCGGTTAAAAAACGTGCACAATAAATTGAATGATTGCCGTGCGTGTAGCCTTAAAATAAAATAATAAATCCAGTGAATTCCGAGAGTACAGCCTTAGAATTAAATGCCATCTGGATCTTTTTTTCGCGTTTCGATTGAGTGTTCAATCTTTTCGAACGTTCAGTTTGGTCGTGAAACTGTTGGAATGAACAACGTGTATGCAACCTGAATTTATTTGTAACGTCAGAACTACACACATGTCGCAACTGGTACAGTAGTATGAGCAGCGCTGGTTGTGCTTCGTACTCTTACTGCAGCTTCGCAAACGTAAAAAAACTTTCAGAACCTAGTAAAAATATTCCAAAATGGCTGTTAAATTTCGGTCACTTATGGAACTTTCAGCTTAATGAATTTAGTGTGGAACACACCTTGGTGATCAGAGTAACGCAGCATTTGGGATTTCGCAAGTTTAAGGCAGAGTATGATTCTGGTGTGTGGCCTGTCGGTTTGCTAATAATCTTACATGTTGCAGGCTGCTGACTGGTGCAACTGAGACTATGTGTGAATGTGATTATGCTGTAAAAATGTCTTGCACTACTTTGATGCTTCCCGCTGTACAACGCATACTTCAACTAAAAATGTAGGCCTAGCGGGACAAGCGAACAGGACAACATGACGAGTGTTTCAGTGATGTGCTTTTGAAGGTTTAGTTATGCATATATACCAGCTAGCCCACCTCGCCATTCTGCTGCACGAAGTATACGTCCATGGCAGTGACGCTGTCCGGGTTTCGTGCATGTTTCCTTTTGCCAGATTTTGTGGACATGGCTTCATACGTGTATATTTTGTCACTTCAATTCACCAAGCGGTTAGGATAAACACAGAAAAATATTTTGCAAGTTCAGATTGGACTTGTAGCTGGCTAAAATGTCCTCAGAGTCGCCATTCACGAAATATATATATTTAGTGGTACCTCACATAAGCTCTCATAGTTAGTGTTAAGGTTGCCTTAGTAGTGCCAATGCTGACATTAAAGTATATACACTCCGCTCTCTTCCTGTCCCTTAATGTTACACCCATCTTCTAGCCTTCTATTGCCTGCTAAGTCGTCCTCAATTTAAGTAAGACCCTTTTAGTTAGCCTGGAAGTTTCTGCCTCGTAGGCGAGTACCGGTAGGATGCAGCTGTCATACACTGTCTTTTTCAGGGACAATGTAAGCGGTCATTCTGTATTATACCAGTCTTAAAAATCTGTATTAACAACACAGATTTTCCTGTACCCATGCCTAGATTGATGAACTGGCTTGCAAGGGAGGTGCTACTGCAACAGTCTGCACAAGGCGCCTGCTCAAGCTACTGTTGACGGTCAACTTGGCAAAGGACTTCTCCTTGTTTCGGGAAACAGGGAACACGCTTTTTTCCACCTGCGAGCGGCATCCTGCATTGTGTGTAACTAGATATCTTCGAGTTGTTACAGACATCAAATTCTTTCACCAGACAATGTATAGGGCCCAGATTTTTATTGCCAGTCACATCCTGCGGAAATATCAGCTTTGTCGACAACCTGCGGCTTCTTAGTTTTTATTGCTAGAAGCGGTATTAAATTTCTTTCAGCCTTTGGACCATGAAATTTTTACTCACTTTCCAACCAATCCGGTCTGCAACTATTTTGGCAGTTTTTGGCACCACAACGAAGAACGCAAACTGTTCAAGAATCCCTGCCATAACTGATGATGGAGGCATGCACCATTGAACCATTATTGAATCATTTCCGTGCTTCCATGCGTTTTTATTTTGTGTGATTGTTCTTTGAGCGTATCACTTGGTGTGAATCACGTAGTCAAGTAAATCTGTCTTCTTGTAACTACTATTCAATCATTTCCGTGTACCCCGTTTTTTCGTTTGTTCCCAAATAATATCACTTTGTGAGAAATATTGAAATAGTGTAACTTTTTTTTCTTAACCAGAATTCAATAAGTTGTTTCTAAAGTTTTTTGTTGATTTATTGTTGTCCTGCCATTTCACTAAGTGTGAATCATTTCATCACGTAAATTTCTACTGCTCTTGTAACCGCCGTAGTCGTTTCTTTATACACACCTTTTCTATAGATCATAACCATTTCCCTAGAGCTTACATTTGTATGGCACTCACAACCACCACTCAACACCACTTCTGTGTTTCCTTAGTGCTTTTGATTTATTGTTCCACAAACTTTTCACTACATGTGAACTATTTATTTCCTTAAATTTGCTGTGTTTTTATGACCACCATTCAATCATTTCCTTGTTTTCACACTATTCTTGCGTTGTTTTTCACCCAATTATTTTAATGTGCGATATTTCAAGTTGGATAACTATCTTGTGCTTGTACCCTGGGTTTATATGTTTGCTTTTCTTCCTATTTTTTGATCAAGCTTTCTGCTGTGTGTGACTGATGTGTGACTGTGTGTGACTGTGACTGAATATCTGTACTATTCTTGTAATTGTACAATGTGTACCCTGTGGGCCAGGGCAGATAGGAATGAAAATTAAAGTGGTTGTGTGGCGAAAGCCTATTACATAATTTGGAAGTCAATATAAACTGTTGTACCTGATCTCTTTTGTGTTTTATGTGTACTATGAAAGGGTTCTTACTACCCAGCTGGAGGTACTTACAGATAGGATGGGAGACTGTCATTTTAATTAGTTTATTTTTTGAATTGTTTCTGTGATAGTTTGTTTGCAGAAGGCCTGTACAGCCGTGCTGTATGGTACAATTCGATGACGCTACTGTGCTTGCCTTAGTGTCCAGGGCGCTTGTGCTGATCAGGACTGGTTTGTTGTTACTTACTGCCTCTTGTTTTCGATGCGGCATTTCTTGTTTAGAGCTGTGCTTCGTGTGCTTCTGCGAGAGTCTGTGGTCAGCTTGGCACTGCACATATGAGACTTCATGCAGTATACAGCACTTCAAAAGTGGAAACACATTATTCTAGAGACCAGGTGACAAGTAACAGCAAACAGTGCTAAATATCTAGTAAGACATGTATTTGAGGTATAAATGCCCTCCACAAGTAGGCAACCATGGAAAGGGGGCTGGCCAAACGTCCAAATATAGTATAAAGAATGTAAATTTCAGGCATACAGGTTCATCTCAAGAATATCATACTAACGTACGCAAGTCATGAATATAGAAAACTAATGCTTGTGCCAAAGACAAAAAACCAATGTAGAACAGACATCTATATACGTCCTGCATGCGTACCACGACAATATCCATAAGACATACCACTAAGGTAACGTCCCGTAAACAGCGTATAAACGTACTATGAGACGTCTATTGTAAGTTATCCTTTGTGTGATTTAGACGAGTTTTTTGCAGTTGTAGCAACGTTGAATATACGTAACTTTGATCCCAACGGCACGTCTCCTGGACATCTGAAATGTCGATTGCTGACGCCTCCGGGATATCTGCACGACGAAACATGGTTTGCTGGGCCGCAACCATAGCGCTTGGGCGCCCCAGGCACGCGCTGCCTCCCAGGTGCGCCGCTATACTCAGCGATTCGGTCAAGTACGTCGACACCGGAGTGGCGAGTTTTCTTGTTACCTCGGCGGCAATGCCACCATGAGGGCCGAGAACCACCCGACCATGGCACATAAACTACTCCGCACCTCGCGTAACTAAGGATCGAAAAAATCCTAACCCGCAGCCTAAAGGCAAAGTTGCTCCTTTCAGCTTTCCTGCACGCACACCATTCACAAATCCCGCTCTCAATTCGCTTTCTATTGACAGCTTACAGCAGTTTTGAGAGATCAAAGGTCCTCCGCATGACACGCTAGCCCTGTACAGTTGCAAGCACCAGTTATTAAGAGCATCAAACTACTCCTCACATGAGTCTCCGAGAAAGCCCCACTTTGGAATGACCACAGCTATCGCAATCACAATCCGTACAAGGTTCTTGTTTCACGAGCAACATGTCCTGTGTTCCCAAAAGCAAAACCCTCTCCTTCAGACTATCGGTGAGGCTTTTTTTTCTGATGTCGTTTTAGAAATCCGAGTGCACCTTAAAGACATTTCCAGTGACTTCTTTTGGCTTTCTGTACTCGCTTCTGGCTGTTTTGAATCTGTCTGGTTGTTATGTCTGTTTCTGCTGCGCTGCGGAGACGAAACAATTTTATGTTGGTTCCCATGAGTGAAACTTAAGCGCAAAAAATTTTTCACAGGGACGAGAAAGGGAACGACACAGGCGCTTACTATCAACTGAAAGTTTTAATGAAAACGAATACACATTTATACCACCCCCAGACCAAACAACCCAGCACGTGTGCCAATCGCACATGCGTACGGATTCACAAGACAACCGCCCCATTCCCTTCTCGTTTCTCTTCTCCTTTCCTTCATCCTCTACCCCCTCTCCTTGAGAAGTTGCACTTCTTTATCTAGAATACTCAGCGACGGGTGACTTATACAATCGGCACCCTTAATCCGGATATGGAATGCCTCTGCAAGTTCCCTGGTGGCACGGTCTCTGTGCTTAAAAACTACTACCGTGTCCGTGAAGTGTGGCTGACAACGTGGCTGATAACCGCATTTAGAACAGTGCTGCGCTAGGTTTGTGTAGGGCTTTCCTTTCAAAGAGGAATGATGCTCCCTCAGGCGTACATTAAGACAGCGGCCGGTCTGGTCGACGTACACCCGGCCACAGGACATGGGAATGCAGTACACAACATTGGTCATGCAACGAACAAATTGGAGCCCGTGTTTTATCAAACAACCTCGTGGGGGGGAATCGCCCCGGGAATCGAGCCTGTTGCTCACCATGGCGCATAAACTGCCCAGCTTGTTCCTGGCCGAGAACACCACCTTGACGCCGAATCTGTCAGCTGTCTTCTTGAGGCGATGCGACAGCGCATGTACATAGGGAATGACTGCCACTTTTTTGCTCTGGTCGGTATCTGTTATGTGAAGCGCGAACCCTTTCAACTGTTTCCCAAGACGCTGACAGATTGCCTGGAGGACGGAGAGGGGAAACCCTGCGTTCTCCAGCCGAACTACTTGTGCATTACAGCTTTGTTGCGCCAAATGATAACAGGACTTGCTGACTGCGGATTTGAGACACGTGTGGGCTATCCCGTTCTTAAACAGCTTGGAATGAAAAGAAGCGAATTTCAAGAGTGGCTTATTAGAACGGGGCGCGTACATCCAGCATGTATGGTGCCGTGAGAAACGAAGCTCGAGGTCAAGAAATTTCAAGGTGCCTTCAACTGGAACCTCCGTCGTGAACTTCAAACCTTTACCTTACGCATTGAAGGCATCAAGAACAGCACATTGAAAAGGACTCCATTTGTACGTTGCAGCCCAGAACCAAAAAATCGCCCACATAGCGGAAAAGTTTAGTGGCAACGCCCTGTAAAGCGAGCTGCAAATCACAGTCAACCTTGCCCAGGAAAATGTTGCTCAGGACTGGAGCAACCTTAGACCCAATGCACACTCCCGACTTTTGTACGTATACCTTATCTTCAAACCCCACGACAGCACTGTGAAGGTAGAAACTGAGCAGCTCTAAAAACGCCTCCACGGGTATTCCACTTCGATTCACAAAGGCCAGCTCATCATTGTCGTTTGCGATGCAATCTCTAGTACGTCTCATCATCACATCGTGAGGCAGGGAGTAAAACAGGTCCTCAACGTCCACGCTAATTCACTAAACGTTCAAGCAACCAACAGAGGACAGATACTCCACAACCGCCTCAGAGTTCCGCACCGAAAACGGATCAATGATGGTCAAAGATTCTAAATGCTTCTGCAAAAAACCATAAACAGCAGGGTACCCCGGGCTTGTGGGTTTTTGCCGCGAAAAACAGCCTCAGCGTGTTTTCCTTCTCCTTCTTAATAGCCGTGTCTAGGCTATCCAGATTCCACGAAGTACACATGTCCAGGGCCCGGTCCCTGGCTACCATGCCACTGACATGTACTTCTTTGAAATTCTTACGCACCGCACCGAGTGCCCTTTCCGCGAATGCGGACTGCTCTAGGACAACAAAATGGCCTTCCTTATCCGACTCGAGTAGACGGGCGCCTTTAGCCACCAAGCGACTGCAGATCGAGCTCAATGAAGCCTCCCTTCTACCCACGGGGCCGTGCCTGGCAACAGCGTCAAAACTTTCACCGACAAAATGATCCCTTTCCACCTCTGTCACGGCTTTTGCAACACTACGCGCCAGAGCCAGCTGCTCAACAGTCTTCAACGGAGTATTCAGACAAAACTTTGGTCCAAGTTTTAACACAGATTCCTCACGAGCGTCCAAGGAGACGTCTCCTATCACCATGAGTTTACCTTCTGGAGGCGCATTCTTTTTGACGACTGGCAGCGTTGGACGGACAGAGTTCCAGACGAGTTCGGTCAGTCTCTCGGTGTGCGAGCTCCACTTGCGAAACAAGCCCACATTTAGCTTCCCCGAAGATGGGGACACACAGGCCACTTTGAGACAGTTGGAAATTGCGAACCAACTAGCTCGTCTCTCCATTTTGCTTCTGCTTATGTTGATTCCACCAGCCTTCTTGGGCCTCACCCATTCCAGGCTTTTTCTAGATGTACAAAAACAGTTCGGCTTTCTAATTACTGGGAAATCTACTTTTCGCCTCTGCCAAAGCACGTTTAATTTCGATCCTCACTAACCCAAACGACGCCCATCCAATATTTTTCGGTACTAATCCGCCCGTTTCTGTTCCTAGGGGCCATGAGAGCTCAACGACTTACTATTTAATTTCATATCCGGCCCCAGAGGGCTCAATCGCATGCGTGATAACATTTCTCATTTCAATAACTGGGATTTGTTCACCAATATTGGGTCTGAAACCACTGTCCATTTCAATTTTCTCGCACTGCTTTGTAATTGTTGTGCCCTTACAGCACTCGACGTTACAATACAGCCGCGTGTTCGTTTAGTTTACTTTTCAGTAGCTCGTCTAGCGTTTTGGAATGGCTTCTTCCCTCGGTTTATTATATATTCTCAAATAATCGCCTTTACTTCATCTGGGTATTTTGTGGTGGATAATTACACAGCACGAATTCTGCTGTCCTTAATCCGAACCGTCCCGCGTGGCCAGCATGGTAGAACGTTCTGTGCGGAGTAACCACAGAGAAACTTATTACTTTCCTACACGTCCAAATTTGGTGTTTGTTGCAACCACTAGACGTCCTACGAGCTCCCCTTGCCTATAAAGTTTGGTGGCTGTGCACCGTACTTAACTGTTTTTTTCAAAACGGCCGGAATACTGTAGCACAATTTGCTGTATCTTTCGTGCAGCCTCCCCCGCGTTTATTGCAGCACGTGATTGATTTAAAAGACGATAATTTTTCTTGGGTGACTGAAGCGCAGCAATTTTTGTATGTCAGTACGTCTATCTGTCCGTCTGTCTGTCTGAGACTCAACTAAGCCACCCAGCCAAACTGAACCAAACTCTTTGCTACACGGTACTCTGACAAGTGTAAATTCTGCCACGAACCAGGAACTCTGACACACATATTATTCGACTGCAAAAAAAACTCGGACCTTCCTCCCCTAAACCCGTCCCCTTCCCTGGAGCCGTGGTAGATGCTGCTGTCCAGCTGTCGACCTGAGGACCAACTCCTGCTTGTGACCAGTGCTACTGCAGCCTGAGCAGCACATGGGCTCCTGGAGTGAGGAACCACTCCCTCTCTCTCTCTCTCTCTGCGCCATAGTCTTGTATACCCCACCCAAATCTAACCGTCTAAGTCCGGGATCAATGTTCATACTGTCAATAAAGTTGAACAAGAACAAGCCAGTACGCAAATATAAGGCAAAAACCCTATACATGAGTGATATTTACAGTGTTTCTTTATAAAAGAAATCATGTATGCTTGAATTTTGCGAAATGAAATAATACTTCCACTACAGAAAAAAAAATTAACTCCGTCGCCTGCTGTCGGCCGCGCCCTATAGCTTCCGAGGCATTTTAAGACAGTTACGAGAGGCTTCAATAGGTAGGTTCCACGTTCTGCTCGGAATGCATTGTGGAGTAGTGTAACGCGGTTCTACAAACGTTGGAGTAGGGCGCTTCGATTAAAGTGTTTCTCCGCCGTACGGCTGTGCTGGCATCGAGGCACCCGGCCTGGAGCAGTGGAGCGCGGTAAAGTTAAATTGACTTGAACAAACGTGTAGCTTGTTTCTCATGGGAGAAGCACGATGGAAGAGGAACAGCGCGAGACGTGAGCGGAATAGCGAAGGCAGGCATTTCATAGGCCATCGTCTTTTGTCGACATTTGCAACTAAAGCAGCAGATACGCGGCCAGTTTTTCTCACTACCACAACCACGTTCGCTCTTTAACCGCGTCCCGTATGTGATCGTATGTCTTACCCATTACTGCTTTCACTGTTTTTTCCTTATGAAAGCTAATTTTAAGTCGATTTTGGGGTCCACCCTCCCTCTGGTAACCCGTTCTTCCATGCGTAGGTTACAGTCACCTCCCATAATGTCCCTAAAGCTGCCTCTTCACAATAGTTCTGGAAGGTAATTACAAAATTACAAACGCCAGGCGGCAATTACGGTATTTTAGCGATTCTATCCACCCCGCAATTCTAAGCAGCCTCCCATAATTTCTGGAGAAAAATTTGGAGGAAATATTTTGGCATGCGAATCTAAGCACCCCTTTTTCTAAACACCTATCGAAAGGTGGATTTCAGAGACCACGCGGAAGCGGACCTGAGTTGACGTTGTGGTCAATCCCTTTATGAAGTTTTCAGTTACAAACCACTTCAAGTGAACAGGAAACGACCTGCGGGAAATACTTAAAGCGGCGGCACAAGCGCCACAGCGGACTGGAATGATAGTGAGGATGATTGAGAAAGTGGTGGGATTGCTGTCCTAAGCGGCGGGATCGTTGTCTGTACCTATTTTTCTTTGGAGTGTTTCCCAAATAAAACATTATTCCTTGCGCGCGTCTTGTTGAGATAACGCAGCAAAACACAGCGTCGCGGGGGGAGGGTTAACTTAGGTTATTTTTATCTAAGCACCCCCCTCATTTTGGGCATTGCGATCGCTGAAGAAAAGGGGAAAGGAGGTACTTATTATAAGCGAATAAATACTGTACTACCTAAATGCAAGCCCCGGTCTGCTCCGGCTGGCCGTCGTATTGCACGTCGCTGGCACTAACTAACTGGCCCCTTTAAAAGCTCTGTCACATCAGCATTGGTCTCTATCCTCATTCTCAACTCACCGATGGGTTTTCCTTGTTATCGTGATAAGCTGTCAGGTGCTGCGGCACGAAAAGGTATGTTTCACTATACGCTAATTAATTTTTGAAACGATGTGAGGGGCCAGAACAGTCGTTCACGTAAATGTGCGCAAAACAAAGAAAAAGTGTTCAGGTATGGAACAGCCAGAGGTCTTGCAGCCCTTCTTAGCTCTGCGTCTCAAAATCAATATTTTGGAATTAAGATCGACCATTTGAACTCTCACAGCACACGATGCGCTCAGAAAGGTTGGTCTCCGGCAAGGTAAACCACATGACTACAACTGCTGGGTACAGGAAGATAAATACTGCAGGTCGCTGATGGACATTCTGCACGCCACTGGACTGCATGCATACCTGTAGACTCGAAAACCTATCGGTTTCGTGACCATCTGTGCTCTTGGCAGCCCCTCTCGCCCTACTTTCTTCTCTTTCTTTTGCCTTCCTACTTTCTTCTCTCCTCCCATCTTAAAACGGCCTTTCATACGCCACGCGGCAAAAACACGAAGTAAGAAAAGCGTAATAAGCAAACCGCTGTACATATCTTGTATGGGGCGAATGATTGGGTGAAGGTTTGGGCGAGTAAGAGCGTCTTCAAAGTGTAGCGATGGATGGTTTGGAAGGCGAACTAAAGGCGTTTAAAGGCGAGTGCATGCTGACTTGTAAATCGAGAGTGCAGCAACGTTGACTATCCGTGGTCGCGCTTAAGAGAGCTGCTGCATGAAACTCTGCCATTAACGGATTTAGGCAAATGTATTAGTGAACACTTCGTGCCGTTTGGTCAACAGGTTTCTTTAGTGTTGTACCGCACCAACCACTCTTACTGACGTCAAGTTTGATGTGAAAAGAATCTCTAAAGCAGGGACAATGTGCGTAACAAAAAAAAGCTACGTTTCAATACGACATTCCCGTAGAGGTCATTTTGTGCTGTCCTTGGTAGTAGCACATTCAGGGTGCGAATGTTGGCGTAATTTACTTCGCGAGTCGCGTAGGCGTACGTCTGTAACCCTGTAAAAGCGATGCGACCGAGGAGAGTGCTTTTCAAAAACGACACTCATTCTTGGGTTACTTAAACACCACTATTTTGGTCTGTTTCTACGCGCATTTGCCTGTCTCTCAATCCCGCGGCCCGTAAAAGTGAAAATATACTCCGAAAAAACCATTCCAAACTATTTCTAGAACCCTACTTTTTGCAAGTCAATATTACACAGCAAAACGAAGTCATATTTGAGACAAAGCATAAATTATCTCAGAAGTGCTTTTTTAAATAGACAATAAAATAATCTTAGCAATAGCAAATAAAACCGAGGCGTTAAAGAACATGTTTTTGCATAAGAATATAGAAAGCGCTCGGAATCGAGCCTCGACCTCAGAACTCGATGCAAGCCTGACAGTAACAATAAGTGCCACAAAATGTCGTGCGAGCAGTGTAAACGCGTGAAAATTCAACTGAACTGAGCAAACCTCCGTCTCATTATAATGACAGTAGCATGACGGGACCAAAAGAGTGTGAAAGGAGTGGAGTGGGAGGGGGAGAAAGGAGATGCAGTTACGTGGCAGGAGCTGCCAAAGATTATGGCCTGTCGACGACACTTGCATAAAGGCGGGGAAATACGCCACCAATTTTTCCCGCAAATCTTGAGCGCATGTAAAAATGGTTGTGGACAAAATTTCTCTCGCAATTAACGTGACAGGGATGTGAATTCTGCACATTTTCTAAGCGTGCTGAAATTGTGCTGAAGAACTCCCTCGCACTATATTCTCCGCCGACATGTTGATGGCGACAATCCCGACACACTGAAAAGTGCGCAGTGCTGTACACAGCGTTGCTGCCATGCTCAACTCGTACAACCTGCACGTTAGCAAATCGAGAAACTGTTACTACCTAGAAATAGCAGGAAAACAACGCTGGGAAATGTATGATTTATAAAAAAAGGTGTTTGAAACCTGGGCGATGTAGTTCAAGTTGTCGCTGAGGCGGCCGCAAACAGCTCATGGTTGTTTTCTTCTACCACTCATTATACTTTGACAAGGCTCTACACTTACAAAGTGCGCAATACAGGCCTACGGCGATCAAATGAATGTTGCACAGACTCAGTGGAGTCACTTTCTTGGAGCGTGTAGTACGACTCTGTGGCATTACGGTTTGGACGTCATTCGAAAACGACTTTGTCGACTTGGAAAAGAAGTTCAGGCCGCAAATACAGGCACAGCTGCCGTTTGGAACCCATATAAGACATGAACAACGAGGAAGTGAACAATGGGAGGAAATGTGCTTTTGTAAATTACCACTGCTTTCGATTCGGCAACCGGGTCGGTACACGCTTGAGCTTGTGAACTACCGCATAGGCAGTATATCTCCAACGCAGTGGTCCCACGTGATTGTTCTGCGCGAACCCAACCCCAAAGAAGGAAACCAAGCTGTCCTTAATTACCCATTTATGTTTATGCTCTGCGTACGAGGCATGCTTTTTATGGCCCTCCAAGGTGCCCTGTAGCATAGCTATACTTTGATTTTTTCGCGTTTCCCTTACGTCCTGCTTACAATCCGCTCTAAATTGAGGAATTGTTTACTACTCCATCTTCAACTACATTTCTATTGCTTAGACGCAAACTGTCGATTTTTGATGAACGAAGAAGGTCGCACTCATCCTGTCAAGAGACTGCGTTATTAGGTTTTAGTTACCGGCAAAGACCTTGCAGCACTACTCAGCTTTTTGAAACTCTCAACACCAAGAAAGGTAGGTCATATAGAAGCAAACAAAAAATAATGGTGCACTAAGTGCAGTGAGAAATGTTTGGCGGGCAAACTTTAAGCCCTACTAAAAATGTTACCGTTGCGGTGCTCCAGTAATGCATTTTAAAAAAAGTAGGTTCCAGTAACCCTTTTTCCGGCTATGTCGGCCGGTGAAAGGAACACTGCAGTTGTTCTATTTTATTTTCTCTAAGTTTGCTCAAGGAATGTGTACAGGACTTACGTATCTTTTTCTTGCAACTATCGTGAGTAAAGACTACATTAAAGACATTGAGAGACACTGTGCGAGAAGGCTAGATGTTCGCTGTATTCGCGAGCGCTGGGCGCGGCCACAAAAGAACAGCAACCGTCCCAGCTAGCGGACATGGTTATCGCGTGTAGGAAAAAGGAACATGAAGTGAGATGATGATGAGGCCCACACAATATCGAAACGAAGACGAAGCACAAATGCAATAGTAGCCACTCACGTTGCTGAGGCTCGCTCGTTAAGAGGGCGTATGCTAAGTTGACGCTCACAGTATACCTGTTGGGCCAAAATAGGAGCAAGAATCACATTTAGATGAAACATTCCGTGTTTTAAAACTGCGTGAAGGGATGCTTAAAATACCTCACATCCAAAAGTCAGTAACCTTTCGCAGGTAATTGTCCTGGTGCAAAGACTGCTACCAAATACTTGCTGAGTACCGGATACTCTAGGCAACTTTCGTTTTGGTCACAGAGAGCCTTCTGAAAAAAAAAAAGTGCGTAAAGCCGCGAAGTAGAATGTAGCTGTGAAGCCCTACTTGTACACGTTATTGCCCCAATGCCAAAAAAGTGGCTTAGCAGTATGACGAGGACATCGAGATTTCAAAGCTTCGCCGAATGACTGACCCGCAGGCTGTCCAGCGAAGTTTCTGCGGCACAAAACACAGGCGGCCTTTTCTTGAATACTCCAGAGGCTTGGTGTATGAAATCCGCCTAAGATGTGGAAAAGTTCACATTACCCAAACTGAAATATGCGAGAACGATAAGTTGAGAGAAGATGCAAATCAGGACTGCTTGTCTAAGAGAATTATTCCGTTATTAGGAAGAGCAAAATATCTACGACTTGTTAACATATAGAACCGTAGCATATTTCAAGACTTCTGGAGGCCTGCGCCAGCTAGGATTCTATTTAAACCTCAGACAATCAGCTGACGTTTCTACGTATGCGCAGATGAGGATAGCCTCCTGTTGGGTGGCATGCATTCATATTTATTTCAGTCAGATTCAGCTGTGACCTCACCACTATGGTCTTCGCCTGGTCTTCATCTACGTCTTTTCTTTGCGCTGCAATATTTAACCTTATTTAGTTACTTTGAGTACACGAGCCTCCTTAACAATTGTGGACTCATTCCGAGCATTGACCTTGCTGCTCTTTATCATTTGAACAGTCGGCGATATTCTGTGTGCCACGCTAGGGCCATTTGCTATCCCTGGGGCATATTTGTGTGTCCATGAGCGCCGCACTTTCGAGCAACATAGTCAGTGCTTTCTCACTAAAACATTCATTAGGGCCAACCAGCAGGCGTACACTTACCCGGGTCGGCTACAGGCCTCCCCCAAAGCGCGAACAGAAGCAACGCAAGCCTCTTGCAATCCGACACTCCATCAAAGTCGCACACATCTCTAGAAATATGCAGCCCATCTGTAACAAGGTAAGCCGAGAAGCCCGGATACGCGCCCTTAGAAAACGCTCTCCGAACTCCCCCTTTACTCGGTACACGGATGCCTCTCCGCACCTCCAACAATCTGCCAATTCCGTGGGCAATACCGACGCCAAGTGTGCATAACTGACGACCGTTACAGGTCCCACGACATCTATTGAGGCAGCACAGCTTTCGATCGCTTCGGCCGCCATCACTGGGAACGATCACCTTACTGTAGTGACAGACTCCCAAACCACCTCCGCATATTCTTGCTAGGTCGCCTATCAACCACGGGCCTCAACATTTTGCGAGGTATGCTTCAGCTCCCGGAAATGCACATCATCTGGACACCCGTACAGGAGGCCTTACAGAAAAACGAGGCGCCACACGCCAGTGCCTGCGTTCATACTCAACCGGCCATTCTCAAGAGTGCAAAGGCTCGGGGACGCTTCGCTCTCCCAAGCCTACTCCTTTTTCATCGAGCACAGAATTCCTAGCGTGCTGCCGTCGTAAACGACGACAGTTCCCTCCACCACACCCGCACCTATCCACAGCCGAGGCGATTGCCTTTCGCCGACTTCAGACGTCTTTCTATCCCCACACTCCTCTCCTGCATGCTATGTACCCCAACTCCATCTACCGCTGCCTCCAATTTATTTCCCCAACCTGGTACCCTGTATTAATGGGTATGGGAGAGTCCGAAAACGTCATCACTTACCCCTCATACTTACCAAACCAACGAGCAGTGCGCGGGCCACTGGGCAGCACTGACCTCTCAATAAAGCGTAGCCTGGTGGGGAGAGCCTGGGCAGCCAGGTGCTGGCAAGGGCTTCCCAAACTAGAGGAGACCCCTCACCGGGTGGGCACAAAACCATCAGCGCCTGAAGCTCGTCTCAATAATCACTCACTCACTTCTGTGTAACCTCCTTTTTTTCAACTAGCGTACGTGGTATCCCACTCATTATTATTCTGCTACTACTGCTATAAACTCGCAAATTGACTTCAGAAAGATAGTTTTTTTTAATATCTACAAGCAGTTGTGCAAATGGTGGTGAAAGACAGCTCAGTAGACGCCCACATTTCTTGCGGAGGCCGAAGCCGTTTCTGCGGTGACTGTTAACATAACGATACGGCCGCGCACTTTAAGATGGGCAGAATAAAAGAAGCTTCGTCGGCTCCTCCAAATATCGTTTGCAAATCGTTTCCACGGCACCCTCCTGCTTGCCCTCCCCTCTCACTCATATCCCGCCACATGCAACCACTGCCCCACACTGTATCACATGGTTTGGGCTTCTACCCACACCCCCGCCCTCATTCCTCTTCCACCTCCTTTCACGGAGCGGTGCGCCTGCATGCTGGCCAGATTGGACCCAAGCGACCAGCTTAAGCTAATCAACAGACCCCACCTCGTTGTTGCAGCCCAGGCAATCGATGACAAGGGGGCGCTCCAAAGTCCGTTTTCCTGGTTGTCCCTTTTGTGGCTGTTGTGGCTGCTGTTATTGAACTTGGTTTTTTTTTCACCGCGACGATATTTGTGTTGGGTGCGCTTTCGTTGCGATTGCTCTTCTATGTTCGGTGGTTTTGCCCCCTTTAGGTCGACATCGTCGGCCCATATAACTGAGCCGACCTGGTTCAGCCGGCTGTGATAGGCACATTTGTGCGGTTACAGCCGTCTGTTAGGGCGCTTCGAAGCCGTGGGGTGGTGTGGCAGGTGAACAGTTTTTGTTTTCCTTTTGTCATCAGAAAACCATTGAACATATGCCCCAATATTTTATTCGAAATCTAGATCTGAACGTTATTTTTTCTACGCCAAGGGACGTTTCTTCCGTTTTAAGTCCGCTTGGGCAGTTATTTATTTCAATTAAGAGCACTTTGTGTTGTTTAGGTAAGATTATTCTGGGATATAACCCCCATAGCTAGCTCAGACTAAGGCTGGCTGCGTTAGCTATATTTCGCGTATACTCCACCGGGCTCAAGGAGTAGTGCATCAAAATCTATAGCGCCAAGCTTGAGCAGTTGGTTTCAATTAACATGGGTGCTGGATCGCTCAGCGCATCCCGGTAATGAGGCCGCCTACCTCCAGGTGCGAGCGGCTTTGTAATTGACACCACTCGCAGGGAGGAGGCGCCCCTGATCCTAGCTTAGCGAAATAAACAAAAGAAGCCTGCCGGAGAAGGCGTAATGAACGATCGGCGAACTTCTCAAGCGAGCACCGCTCATTTGCAACCCCTTACCTGCAGGGCTGCCTAGAGGTGCTCAAGTTTAATTGTTAATGCTAGAACGGGCTTCGCACTCAAGCCGTACGTCGTAGCCAATTTGCGGTACAGAAGCGCCAGTGTATATACTCGTTCAATTCCAGCATTACACGCGACCGCCATTGTCTGGAGATTTTGCTGATTTTATTTTTATCTCTCCAGGGTTCGCTAACTTCTGTGGGATTGCTTCTGCCTCGGGGATATAGGGCAGGAACTACTTTCGGAAGATGTATAGAGGACTCCAACGAAACAACACATTGACTTTGCTGTCAATATGGTACTTCACATGGGAGGCCGTTACCGCTAGAGTTACGTAGTTTTGTTACAGGGTGCGTGCGTGTGGGTGTGTTTGAGGGTGTGCGTATGCGTGAGTATATGGGTGCATTTTTGTGTATCTGATTGCGTAGGTGCTTGTTCGCGATTATGTGTGTATGTGCATGTGTGTCCGTGTATATGTGTCGTGTGAAGGCAATTCAATGAGCGACCAGGGAAACAAACGGTTGGAGGACTACCGCGTGACTTCGAGATATTTCGAGTTGCCATCCGTACTTTAATGTACAGCACGACACTTATCTGTTGGTAGTACAATATGAACGTAAATTTATTATTTGTAAATTAGGTGGCAACGGGGTCGCGCCTGGTTGCCCAGCTAGTTGCAGTTTGCGTGATTCCGTGCGTGTCAGACTTTGAGTCCATTTTATGTTCATGGAAAGTCATGCGAGTGTCCACTGTGCACAGCAGATTCGGCGTCCTCTTGACACGACAGCTTGAACCTCGCGTTGCGTTCACTGGACGCTCGCTTATGCTCTTCTGCCTCTGGTTCAGAGTCGACAACCAGTTGATTCCCTCAAACTTACACTTCCGACCTTAGCTGGTCGCCATGTCGTTACAGAGGCCGTGTCTTCGGTCTCTGCTATGCACATTCCTGTACGCGTTTCAGCCTTAGCAGGACACCTGCTCTGATAGTACAACTGCATCACGTATTAAGCATCTACTCCAGTGCTATTTCATTGAGTTTCCTCGGCCGGGGGCCGGGGGGTGGCACATTTGCGGCCTGTATTGGGTTACAAACACAATATCTATAATACAAAAAGCTTCACCAGAAGGCCGTATAAAGCTTGGTGGCTTTCCTCTGCAGGGGCAAAAATGCAAAAACTAAAAATGGGCGCTGTGAAAGTACACGTTAATACGAACATTTTACCCTACCATTGCTAGACATGCATACAGAACTTTTGCAAGGTACAATTTGAAAACAAGTCCGGCAAAAAAAGCTTCGCAGACAATTACCACCACAAAATTTTCGACGAACATTTTTGACAGCATTCAAACGCCAATAGCAGTTACATTCCGCCGGAGAAACTAAACTTTGGCATTAATATAACCGGCTGTTGTCAAGAGAACTAAGGAAAGTGTTTTTGTTCTCCATATCACATCCTGAATCTTTCAACATAAGCGTTGAACGAATGTTCTTGCAACTCAGCATCACAACAGCGCAACGGAACGTATGCCAAACGCACCTTCCAACTCACTTGGCTAGCCCTCACAGCCACGAGCAGGGAGGTACCATGGATCATCAGCAAACCGCCTGAAAACCAGAATGCAGCACATATCTTGCATGCCACGCACGCAACATCCTCCGAGTCGGTGTACTCATTTGTCACATGTATGTCACGTATAAACAATGCAGAAGAGATTATGTGTCCGATATAGCACTACACGTTCCCTCACACACGTTTCTTACAGAGTCATTGCCCGGAGCCCACCCTCACCTATTACCACCGACATTGCCTACCCACTAAGTCGAAGTGGCCAATGCAGCCTTTTACTTTGCTTCCACCGTTCCCTGACATCAGTGAAAGCTGTTTAAATCGCCCATGCCACCACCACTCGAGCGAAGAAGCTGAAGTCGCGATTATCGCCCACTCTTGACAAACCAGCTGCAGTGCTAGAGAGGCGTTTGACTTCTCCGGAGTAACCACACCGAAATTGGAATGACTACGGATTCATTCCACTTTTTCGCGAACCCTGAATGGAATGTAAATCGAATGCGGACAACGCTTGAAGGAATAGAATGGGAATGAAACTAAGCGCTTTTTGCCCGCAATGAAATGCGAATGAAATGGGTTAGAATTTTAGACAAGCTAAGTCGTTTTTAGGCTATGACCTACAGGGAAGCCGGCTCTTGAACCAGCATCACTGCAACCCAAGGGGCCAGTCGCTCTCTTTGGCTTTTCGGCGGCTGCTGTGAAATCGTGTATGAAAGTAGGGACTCCTAAAGCAAAAGCTGAGGACAGGTCAAATGTTTCTGGAACTGAAGGTGAGCTAACGCGACTGCTTGGCACGACTATCATCGCTTTCCGCCGCCGCGCAATCGCCAACACCTAGAGCTGCTAGCGCAGCCACTCTTCCCCGCCGTGGAGATTCCAATCATTGCTGCCGTGGGCCTCATGCGTCTCGGTAGCACAAACATAATTTCCCTTAAATGCCTGCTGTCAGACGCAGATAAAGCAGAACCTATAGTGGCGAAATAAAATACAGCTTTCTAAACTTTTGCCAGCGATTATGACACGGTCCAACTAACTCCTAAATTACAGTGGGGTCACATTATTTCCCACCTTTGACACAACTGTGCCGTGACGGTATTTGTCATCCCTTTATGCCCCCAAATTGTAGTTTAGGAGTTCTGTTTGAATTTCATGTTTGCAAGTTTTACTTTGCGCAACAGAACATGCGCTACCAAGTTTGTGCCGCGGACCTCTTTCAGGCGGGCAGTAGGAAGGGTGGCACGTGCAGAAGCCTTTTTAGGTGTAAGCCTCGCTGGAGCATTGCATGGCTCATGTGGTGAAAAGCGCACTGCCCCCGTATCTGCGCGATGACACTAACGCTGGTGAAAATTTCTATTTAGCTGCAAACGCGGGTATGTATTAGTTCCATGAGCGGCGGGCCTGTGCGGCTGTCGGCCTGTGGGTATGCGTTAGACTGGCGTCCGCATTGGCTGGTAACTGACATGTGGTTGAAAAAAAGGTGATTATGTTTGATAAATATAATTACGAAAGGAGTTTCTGGTGCCAACCGAATGGCTGGCGACTGCCCGGTGGCGACTGCCCGGTGACGCTGGTATGGCATGGCCCGACGTTAACCCTAACGTCACGATTTGAGATCGCAGGTCTTCAACCGGTACCCGCAGCTTGATGCACAATACGTTCGGCGTTGCTTGGCACATCGTTTGCGGAACGAGAAGGTTGCCTGACGTTAAGCCTAACAAGAGTGATTGGCTCTTGGGCATAACAACAGATAAAAGTAAAAAGGCAAAGAACAAAATGGAAACATCGAAATATATGGTCTGTTCTTGGTGTTGCATATTCCGCGACACCCTAGACTTTGCGACATCACCCTTGTTTGGTATTGCAGAGGAGGTTATACAGGTGGATAGAAAATGAATTGCCTGCCTATAGCATTCGTGCAGAATAGTGAGATGCGTCTGTAGAGCAGGAGTACGTTATTTGCATATAAGAGGCACGATTATTTCAGGACGTAAGGGGAATTTTTGCGTAGGCATGATGGTTATTTAAAATAACAGTAAATATCAGGAGATATTCGGTGGCAGAGGAACATTACGAAGGTCACTCATAAGTAAAGGATTCTTTAAAGCTAGTGTCATAGTTCCCTGAGTTTTGTTCGAATTGTGCTTCAGGCCAGTTCAGGTGTACAGCATTCGTACGTTAATTATTCCGGGAGGTTTATTTTAATTTTCAATCTTTACCGCTGATATTTAATCGCGACGCTCACTACACACCATTTTTTCGTCTATGGCTAGGGACAAAACGGCCTGAATACACGTCAGTGCATCTGTGAAAGCAAGCAACGAAGCACTGCGAATAAGCTGCGGCCCTGAAGCTTCACCCTGAAAACCAACAAACAGAAAAAGCACCAGAAAATACGCAAAAGCCAAAGTGTTGTAAAGCTTGTCGTATCCAATACAATCCGCGCCTCCTACCAGAAAGCTGAATGCTGATGACTGTCTTGCAATTTTGCACTGGAGCGGCCCTGTCATTATCTATAGACACCCACCTGGGCAGACACGAGCACGACGTAGACTATCGCTATGAAGAGGCCTGCCTGTTCATTTATGGGTTTGCTTCGTAACCCAAAAAACAATAACTGTTCACCTTATCACTGGAACATATTTGAGCCCACTGGTGATCCCAGCAATGAAATTGCTGAGAACTAACTATGGCTGTATACGAAGATGTCATTTTTACTGCTTCATGAAGTAAAAAAGAACTTGAACTGCGAAATGCATTGCTAAATGTTTTGCGTCGTCCGCTCTTCTCGCTTCTCCCTGTCTTTTTGGGTAGTATACCAAACTGAACGAATAGGTTAATCCGAAAGATAGTTTACAAATAAATAAAACAACATTGTGTCGATACACTTCCCATCCCTACCCGTGGAACAACATTTCACCATTACCCCCAAGTTTGTCACACAAGAAGTTTGAACAATAGGTGAGGTTTGCTACTTTTCGAAGAAAATTTGTCATTGTCAAATAAAATGTACTTCATTCACTTTGCTTACGCCTAAACTTTCTTCTCGGGTGAATATTTTCAGCGCAACGATACCAACAAAATGTGTAGCAATGTCATCTCTATTGAAGCGAGGTTCATCAAAGGCACGGACACATACTTCTGCGAACGTCTCGTATATGTTCTCGCGACATCAGCGACACGCCTTAAGAGCTTCTAGTAATAAGGGAATACAGCAAGAGAGCTTCCAGACGCCACTATCAAAAAGGTGTGTTCGCAGAGGATTACCTGTTCTTTATGGCACCCGGTTTAAATTACAGCTAATGAACAAAATTCTCGAATTTTACATGTACAGCATTTGTTTTTCGGGTGCGTTCGAGACATCCAGAAGTCAATTTGATAAATTCAAAGTGGTCATATTGTGCAACAGCAGCCATTTGCCTGTAGGCAAAAATATCAACAACCGTAATCGCGCCAATGCGCTCACGTGCTGTTGATCGTGTACATTGACATCACTATGCTCCACTTGAAGGATAAAAAAGGCGCGCCAATCCACTCCGTGGAAGTGGTTGGAAAGCGAAGTTGTAAACGACATCCACAACGATTACCCATGCGACGTCACTTGAAATCACACACGTGGCTCTACAAAGAGTAAAGTGACATGCACTTAACCACGCCCTTATTACTTTCAAAACGTTAGTATTTGCTTAAGGTTAATGATTGCGTGATCCACAAAAGGTGGTTGGAAGAGTCGAAACCCTTTTTTATAAAAATAAAGGAGACTTAAAGCCGGTGTTGTACGATCGAACTTCTCCCCGGTCTCTACCGCCGATCCCGTCGCTTCCGTCGGAGGCGGCAGGACGGAGGAGAAGTGACATCGTGTAACAGCGAGTTTGAGTTTCCTTTAATTTTTACTAACTCCCAGCGCATGCGCAGGGCGTGCACATGGCCGCCACACGTGTCGTGGGCTGAGCGCGCAGCGGCGCGAGAGATCGCGTGACGCTATCACGTGGCATTCAGTGAGAACGCAGGGGGTAAACCCGCAGATGTGCTTGGTGAGGACACCGCCTGTCTTCCCCGTTTCTACGTTGGCTCTTAGCTCAATCGGTAAGACAACGGGCTTACGCGCAGTTACTATATTAGTTCCAGGTTCGATTTCTGGCGGTGCAAGTAACTTCTTTTATTCGTTCGCGGGAGTTTTCTGTTGCCACCAACGGTCGCGACAGAACTATTGGGAGGTAGACGTAAAAGCACCGCTTTAAAGGAACTCCACCGTCGCAGTCAGCTACCAGTTACACCAACTGATATAAAAACCAGTTACCCAGATTTAAAGCGTGGTACGTGTCAGGCACTTGTAGCGGTTGAAGAATAATGGCACGTCACAAGCGATGACGCCGCAACGGCGCGTGCCCAGCAACACCCGGTCTATATGCGCTTCGCGGGCGGTGCCGCAGGCAGCACTCTTGGTGGTGCAATCAGCCTACCTTGCGGAGGAGGCCAAATAGGCGAACGTGGTCATGATATTCTGGTCGGCAAACCTGGAGGTGCCAGCTCTCTCAAACTAGGCGTCACCGATTGACGTCGACTGTGCAGCCCGGGGATTTACCGCTCAAATGAAAGTGCGTTCCGTGTGAATGGCACAGGTGAAGCCTGTGCGAAAGAGTCATCTTTGAAACGCAGGCAACCTGAGAATTCTCCCTAGATTACAAAAATACTCGCATTAATGCACCCCTTCTACCGCACGGTGGGACAGCCGGTGCGGTGACGAGGCATGAAGACGAATTTCTTTGTCGTCTTTTAAATTGTACCCCAACATAGGAGGACTTGTGGCACACGCTTCCCTCCAACCGGGTTCAGCCTGTTTCTGCAGCTGCCGCGCCGCTGACCATGACTCATCGGCGGCCAGGGTCACGCGCCAGCCAGCTTCTGGCTCGTAGGGACTCGTTTGTAGCTCGGAGAGACGGCTTCACCGCAACACAGAAAAATGACAGAGCCCCTCAAGTGTCTCGACCACGTGTTAACCACGCTTGTAAGATTTCTGGCTATAAATTTTTAAAACTGCAATTTCAAATGAAAAAAAGCGCCGTATCACTTGTGGCCCGGCTGGTGCCGGGTCTTATTTTGCGGTGGTGGTAATTCCTGCCGGCGGCATGTGAAACTCTGTGGACAGCCAGTGCACTCGCCATTTGTACAAGTGCGGCACGCACACACACAGCTGGCTGGCGCCGCATCTTTTCAAAGTGCTACGAGTTGTGCCGCGCCTCCGCCAGATGGCGCCACGGGTCCCGCGACCGAGAGAAGACGCAGTGAAACATCCCCCTCGCGAGGGGCACGATCAAATGCAGAGCATTTGCGGGGCGCACGACGTTAAGTAGTTTGCGTTACGTTAATGTTGTTGCACCTGTGGCAACTGCTGACGAGACAGCGCTCGTCAGCAGTAATTTGAATGAGTCAACGATATAAGGCGCGTTCGTAGAGTCCCATTCTGTGTCGGCTTTGTGGCGCAGTGGGTAGAGCACCATGTACATTGCCTTCCGCCCGCAGGGTCGAGGGATGGAAACCGGGCGCCGGATAGAATTTTTTTTATATATTAGGGACAACGACGGTGCGGACTACGGACGTCAACGCGGGTGACATCGTGAGTTACTGAAATGCTCTGCATTTAAAAGAAATCCACCAGAGATGCCGTAAATTTTTTTTACCTACTTAAAAATTGTACGGAGGCTATGGTATCAGAAAAGCAAAAAGGAGGACAACGTTTCGATTATACCTTAGACTATGACGTGGATAATTGGTAATGGTGCGGGCAGAAATGCGAGCACTTCGAAAACCTACTTGTTTTGTCTCTCATGTGACTTGTTGGTTAGTGATCATGACCCTTGCTAATAGAACTCTGCATCAATATCTGGTTTTTCCGCAGTAGATAGTCGCACAAATCCTGCTCGGCTCAACATAATATTAGATAAGCTAGGGCGGATCAATGTTCGACCGTGTTATGTACGAGAAACCGTAATCAGTGAGACCCGTTGCTTCTTCACAAGGCAAAAAAACTTGAAAAAAGGTCAACCGGCGAAACAACGTTTCTTCGTTTGGCTCTGAATTTATTGCTACCGAAGCTTACTATCAAACCGCAGCGGAACAGCGATTGTTTGCCAGTTGTGCTAGAACCTTGTTGTCATCATTCGTAGGCGGCAGGCGAGGGCCCGACGGTCAGTTGGGTAAGTGCGAGGTAGGCCTCTTTTTTTTTAAGTGCGAATGCACTTTATAAGCGACCCCAAACCATCCACCGCCGGCGTCGGCGGCGGCGGGCGGCGTCCGCAGTGCTCCTCTATATTTAAAAAAGAAAGAGCATCCGGCGCCAGGTTTCGATCCGAGGACTTTGCGGCCGCAGCGCGACGCTCTACCGACCAAGCCACGGACGCGACGGTGATATCAGTGTTAGTGACGCGTCTTATATCTTTAACGCATTCAAACTACGTCGTCAGCGGCGTGCGTTGGCGACTCAGCGGCGTTATAGCGGCTTGATAACTGCGTGGTGTACACGTGATACTACAAACCCGATGGAAGAGATGGAAGAGAAGGCGGCGAGGCGGTGGGCTGCGGGGGCCGAGCGCAAGCGCCGCAAGCGGGCCGACAACCGTGCATTCGCACTTTCACATTCTCCCCCTCGGGGAAATGCGGGGGAATTTTCTGCCTTTATGCGTGAGATACAAGTGCTGACGTCGAAGCCGGGAATTTCAAAAGCTAATTTTCATGCGGCACGTGGTGGTCAAAACCCGCCCTACTGACTCAAGCGCATGTCTAGGGTGTTCTCAACTATGAAAGCCTGGGTGACGAATTCAGCGGTGTTTTTTGTGGGATTCGAATGAGTCCAGCGAAGACCTCTTCTTGAACGGCCCGCATCAGAAAGCGAAGTTTATTCTCTTCTGCCCCTGCCGGCGTCAGGTGGTCGGAACAGCATCTTCATTTCTTCTACGAACACACACTTTTGTTGGGGTGTCGGTTTCGCGTCTGTAGAAACAACTCTGCTCGTTCCTTACGAAGGACAATTGTGAACGTTTTCCACAATTATGGTGTGAAGATGATCGATCATTTTAGCGAACTCTTGTGGTTTTCCAACGAGACTCGAGCTGACTTCGCGAGGCCACAGGGTTTCTTTGTCATCCCACCGGATGAAATTCCGGACGGCTCCAGCTTCTCCAACCACTCGTCTGTGTTTTCTGAAGGGGATCCCGGAATGACGAAGGTTCCCGCAGTTGTTGGAGAACCACTGTGGTGAACTCACAGGTTTGGTCGTTGTCGCTCTCTGCTTTCATCGACCTGTTTTTAAGAAGACCCTATTATGCGGGGATACCTTGCTTGTCGGCGGCTGGCACGGGATGGACTTGCTTGGCAGCTTGCGGAGGGCTTAGGGTTCATGTACCCAGCACCTTCAACAGTTGTCACGTAGCCAAGGACGACGACGGATTTTTCAAGGAACAAACGTCTACTGGAGTGAACTTGTGCGCCCCTAAGAACCCAAAGAATACGCAAGCGGCTAAGCAGCAGTCAACAAGGTGTCGTGCGTAGGCGAGGGTCGGTAAGTCGAAGGTCGCGGTGCATATATTGAGAGCAGTTATACCTCGGCGTTAATCGTTCAATATTCATCGAATCAAATCTTGAACATCGGCGATAAAAGAACATTCTATAGCGCGTGATGACAGGGTGACACTCTCTTGCTATAATCTCAGATAGCCTGCGCTGCATACAAAAAAGTGCCGAAACGCGCGCTTCATTTCTAACTTAGACAAGGAAGCTAGGAGCAGCCCGATGCTGACAACAAAACCGAAAAGTAAACAAAATAAAGCGTACAGCTGGGGCGAATGTGATTGCCATAAAACAATAATAACAGTAACATGCGATTAAAATATTCTGAATACCTGAGGGCAGGTAGGACAAAAGAAAAGCAACTGATGGCACCTCCTGTGAAGAGGGGAATAACGAGAAGGAGAATAAGCGCATAAAACACATGCGAAGTAATCACCGAAATCTTTGAAAATTCCGAATGAGTCAATACTCGCCGGGCTACTAAAGAAGAGAGCTACACGTTTCGGTGATAGTTGTTTTTATATAGCATATTATTATCCAGCTGCACCTTACTATTGCTGTCTCATTTTCAAATAAATGAGTTTAGTCTTTTAAAGCAGAAGCTGAGATTAGTGTATATTTGGCGTCGTCTCTTCTGTCTTTAATTAGGACCCCGGCGCTTAGTGTTTTATGCAATATTTCTTTTTAGGTAGCAAGTGCAAATGCGAAAGCGGAAACCAGAGAGAACGGCCTGTGTTTTATTTCTGTTTTTTGAAGTACATTGTAGTGTAATTAGCAACTACAATTGCTTTAATCGATAGCCCATCGCGAGAGTCGGCTGGTTTACAGAAAGGAGAATTCGGGGGCTGTCAGTACGTGACCTAATATTGATCCGTGGTTCCTTCTCCATAACCATTTTGAGTTAGGTATATAAAATGGTACTTAACCTTAAAAACACACAGAAAAAGTTGAAGTAAAAATTTATTCTTCTTAAGTGATTATAGCATATATGATGGTTTTGTGATATTCATCAGTATACAATAATCATCAATATACGATGATTGATTGTCCCCTCCCCCTGATCACCCCCGCTGCCAGCTGTTCGTTCAGGGTGCGCAAAAAGCGCATTACTGGAACTATTTTGGAAGGTGACACGACTCGTTTACGTGATTTTTTGCTCCTATTGTGGTTATAAATCACTGGAGCAGGGCAAACAAATATAAGTGAGAAGAAGCACACGATGTCCGCAGTAAGCGCAATCTCTTTGCAGAACTTGCGAGAGCGTTGATATCCCGAGTCCGTCATTTCATTAGCGATACACAAGATTAGATATTCCTTTTCTTAACTTGTATCCAAGTATAACAAGCACTGGATCGCCCAAGATACCAAGCAGAATCGATGAGTCAATACATTCTAATCGTATTTATAAAATTCACCTGTTTTTAGGCTGGGAAACGATTGAAGTGCCAAAGTTCTGTGTACTAAAACTCTACGTAACACTATTTCGGTACTCATGACGGCAAGTGGTCGATGGAAAGACAGCAAAGTAAAATAGTAGGTGGTGTCTCTGTTAGTGAACTCGGTCGTAATTTTTGTTTTGTAAAGTCGCAACAGCCTCTTATCGGTTAACAATAGCAACGAAAAACTGATTGTAGAAAACGCTTGCGCCATTTTGTACGTGTGCATTGTATTTTCCATCTCCCGTCATACAATACATCCTTCCGTTTCGTGCAAAACAGGAACAAACTGGGATTTGTTTTGCATTACAGCGAATGTATTTGTGACACCTTAGCCGAAGAGTTTTGCGACCCTGTCGTTGTCAAATTAGTTTTCGCCGGATTTCTTTGCAACCGTTATTGTGGTGGTCGTGCGCATCGTTGTCATCGACGGAAAAAAACGAGTGCACTCGTCCTCTGTCTGTCACTCCTCACGTTACGTGACATCCAGTGACACGAGCATTATCCCTTATCAGTAAAAGAGGCCGTCATTCCTCTACTGAAAGCATTACAAGGAGTGACATTGTTGAGGAATCTAATAGTCGCCAAGGCTGTTTCAGGCGTGTCGGTGCAGGCCTGTGCAACACATCCATTGTCACGTTGTCGAGCAACAGGCGCTAGGCTCTCTCAATCTAGAGCACAGGCTGCTGAAAACCCTTATCTTAAAGGGGTCCTGAAATACCTTCCGCCGATGCGTGGATGTACATGTAACCAAATAAAGCAATGTAATTAGCAATCTCCTCCCGCAAGAATTTTGTTGAAGCGATGAGTATTAGGTGAGAAATCGTAAATCAAAAACCGCGCATTATCGTCGTGCCGCGTTTCCCTCCTCCGATTCAACCTACTCTCCGCTGTTGACGGCGAGCGAGCCTTCCCTCCCATGATGCTGCGCTCCCCGGCGGTGACGTACTTCCGCTATTGCGCTGCTCACACAGCCGTCTGCTACGGGCAAGCTTTGTTGACACCATGAATCTCGCACTCCGCTCAAGGCTGGAAAAGACGAACGAAAATCTGGCCCCATGTGTGCGGCGGCCTCACCTTGCCCTTTCGCGGTGTACGTTGCTGCAGAACTTTGCTATCGGCGGCACGCGACTTTTTATCGGCGGCGAATCTCGCAGCCGCACGGGGAGGATCCTGTGCCTCGCTCTCCTTGGATGCACAGCGCAACTGTTTATCCACAAAGCGCCGTATCAGATGTGGCCCCGCTGGTGCCGGGTCTTATTTGTGGCGGTGGTAATTCCTGGCCGGCGGCATGTGAAAAAGACATTTTAAACCGATACAGAACCCGTGCACAAAAACGCCAGTTCAGCTTGGGGCGACGCGTGGTGGGAGAGCTGGCAACGTTGGCAAAACATTCTCCGCCCGCCGCGGCTCTGAGACTTTCTAGCGCTGGAGCGAGCACCATTTCTTTGAACAATATCAAACATCGGTTGCCCTGGCAACAAGGCACAAACCCTCTCTAGAAGTCCGTTACGGCTGCGTGATCCGGTTCAGCTTGGGGCCCCCACCTCGCGGCATATGGGCACTGCAGGCATACTACTCACTCCCATTTGGAAGTGAGAGATGCGTTTGGCATTACAGGAGGCGATGGTGTGTGTGTTGTGGACGCCTTTGTTTCGCGATGAATGCGACGTTGTGCTTCTGCGGGTGGGATAGTGCTTCCCATGGTCTGGATTATCTTTCTCAAGCGGCGTACGACTCAACCTCGCATGGGGTATGTGCAGTGTGCGTGGCTAAAAGCCATCTCGGCTTGTGTGCCATAGTTAAGTGACTTGCTGTTCGTCCCCGCAAACCGCGCGCGAGGTGAGTGCCGAATTTACGAGGGGCAGAGGAGGCAACCCATCGTCTGTCAATCGCGGTTCGGACTTGCAACGCATGTTGTGACGTTGTGTTTCATTCGAAACGCATCTCTGGATTGTTTGGAAGTTGAATAAAATGTATGCGTCAAACCCGGGCAATTCGCTCAGGGCGTTCTCTGTGATTGCAATAAAGAAGTGCCACGGGGCTTCAACGCTTTCTTTATGGGAACGTACTCAGTAAGAGAATATTCATGTCGTGTTATGGCCCTGTTGCATTCAATACAAACGGTTAAGCGTTTGTTTACACTTGTTTCGTTTGTCGTAAAATGTCCAAGCACTCCGGCACTCCGCTGGCAGATCAGCCGGCGAGCCGACGCTGAGCAGACGACTCATCTCTTTGCCGGGGCAAAATCAATGAGCCCATTTTTGAAAGAGGAAGAGAAAAAAGCGACAAACTGGTTAACACGCAAACCGATTTCAATTTAGTGTGCCAAAACGCCTTATTTAATTAAAAATGACATTTGAGTGAGTTGGCCATAACATTGAATTTTTCCATTGAACTGTTCCATTCATGCGATCAAACGATGGTCCAACTTCGCGGTACAGTCACGTGATCTGAGATAAATTCACCCAACTATTTTTCCTTACAGGGCTCTATTTGGAGTAGCTCTAAAGACGATAACGCGTGGTATGAGCAGAAAAGTGTTTACGTAAGCACGTTGTTTTCACCACTCAGCACGATTTTCACAACGTGCAACTAGACGCGAACTGCAAAGTTGCGTTTGCTAAAAAGATTGCACGCTTCTTTTTCAGGGCAAAACTCAAAACCCATTTTTTAAAGAGGAAGATGGTTAACACGCAAACCTTTCTTCCTTATAATCTGAGTGAAATTCCAAAATACAAACTTCTTCGACCATGTCGGAATGGCGTAATCGAATAGACGTCGGGTTAATGACGCGGGAGAATTAGGGTCGTTTCCAATTACCCGAAGAGTTTTTGTTGTTTTTAGGCGCTTGGTGTGCTTTTCGTGAATACCATAGTTATTATTTGTCATCCGATTGTGTAAAGTTGCGTCTTGCAGTGCGTGTTTGCGTTCACAGCCACCAGGAAGGCGTACAAAGCTTCGCTTTAGAAAGCCCGGAGGGCGGCGGTGAATATTTGAGGGGAAAATCAGAATTCGTTGACAAGCCCACATTGATTGGCCTTGCTAACTTCCTTTAGCCTATTGTTCTCAATTGTGGGCACGCCGAAACAGGGAGAAAGATATGAAGACCGCGGGCATGAATGTGTAACAGGAAAGCGAGAAACAAAGTAAACGATACGGCTAACTTCAATAATATTCGGGAAGGAACCAACCACGGCATACAAGGACGCGGCTTCTTAAACCCGGAATAGCAGCAATGATGGCCGTGGTCGTCCGGCACAATAAGCACATCATCAGCCTAACGCTGTTCAAATGCGACACCTAAGACACTTGAGAAGCAGCCGACAGTCTCGCCGTAGCACTAACTACAGCCGAAGTCACCAGCAGAGATTTGCAGCAAGCGTGCCGTAGCTCCTCTTACAGGCGAATTCATCCTGAAGAGACCGAATCATCTCTCAACATCCATCACACCCAACAATCATGATCAAATGGACACTTTCCCACTCTTTCGTCTCGCGAAATGATACCATCCACCTATTGACCCAAAATTTTATCCCGCCGGGCCCCGGGAATCGAGCAGGATACGCCAATCCAGTTGATGACATATCGCGAGAGAGATAACAAAGCATTATAGGTTAAGACGTTCCTAACACCTTACCAAAGAGGAGGAACGGCAGCTCTATACACTTCAGAAATACGATCCCCGTTCTCACTAAATTGCATTTAATGCAGCCCAGCCCATCTTACTGGCTATTACGCTTCAGTGAATCCCTCGCGCTGCTCATCGAAAGGCAGCAAGGTGGGACCGCGCCCCACTTCATCAGCGTAATCCCTTCCATTCTTCTTACGAGCTTTGGAAGAGAGCACTGACCAGCTGCTTGCTATCGACATATCTTTTTAACCGCAGAGCTGTTTACGCCCGAACAAATCCGTCCGGCGGAGACAGATATCTTCGGGCGCACGCGAGAGCCTGCCTCGCCGCGACCTTCCGGCGTCTCCGGCTCGAGGCGCCGGGCACGACATTGGCGCAGTGGCTGTAGCAACAAAATACCGACCACAAGTGAGCGCGTGGCTCGCGGCTACCACCAGGAGTCGTCCAGGGTTGCGCGCGGGCTTACGCCACATCAGGAGCACCCGCCGTCGTCGTCGTGTAGGGACCGGCGTGGAAACGGGTCCGCCGCGTCGAAGACGATGGCGACGAATTTGTCAAGCCATCCCTTCCTTCACAATACACGCGGAGACGGGCACCACGCCAACTGAAGAAGAGGAGGTCTACCAAGGCGTGGACGGACTACAAGAGGATTTTCCCTACGCAGCTGTGCCATCGGAAGACAATGACGAAAGGGCTGACGACGAATGCTACTGAATGAAACACTCTATATATTTTAATTATCTTTTCGTTACAGTACAATTAAAACGGCTTTGCGCTGCTGTGTTCTGGCTGCTCCCGCTCTCCTGGAATCTGCGGTCAGTGGGGGGAGAAGCAAGGTCGACTCCCAGCTCTGCTGTTTCTCGAGCCTTGCAGCACTATTGCAAACTGCACCAGCTTTCTGATCTTGGTATCCCGCTAGCTACACCTCTTTTGCATGATAATCGTGCCGAGTAAAATACCTCTCTACAGTTACCTGTAGTGAACCAATGTGACCTCAAAAACTGGCCGCGTATGTGCTTGCCCAGCTGCAAATGCCGCAAGAGGGAATCTCCTTCTGATTGCACCACGTTGTTCCCTCTCCTCTCTCCCACTACAACTTTCCACTCTGCTGCGCTGCAGCCTCATTGCTGTCATGATGCATGGAATGGAGGTGTTGCCAGTTCAATTTTTGTGGCGTTCGCCCCAATCGCGAGCAATCTCTTGGGTGAACAAACGTATTTTTCGGAATCTGTAGATTTTTTTCCGTTTAGAACAGCTCAATCCGACAGATTTTTGGGGCTTTCTCTTATTTTATGTCGACTTATAGCGCCATTATAGCGCCATTTTTATCGCCTTAACCCCCACCATAGTTTGTGATTCCGTTTTGCGCGAGGCTATCTCTACCCGGAGTCACGCTTATCCTAGTGCCGCCGTAGTATATTGGAAAGTTTCTGATAACGCATCGTATCCTGCACTCTGGTTCAGTCTTAACGCTAAATTTTCCATAGTAGAAAGAAATAACACCTGTATTCGAAAGCTATTTAACGCTCGTAATTTCGGTCATTAGCTTACACTTCGCCTTAAATTTGCCCGAGATTTCCTTTGCAATTGAAAATTGTGAACGTGTATGAGGCCTACGAACTGTCGTAGTAGTTTAATGCTAGTTTACTTGCGTATATTTCCTGTTGTAGCATCTGTGATTTTTGCCGGGCGGCTTAATAAAATAACAGAAAAACACCCGATATTTTTGGCGTTTAGGTATCCAAAAAAGACTTATTTTGATTGCTGTCACAGAATGGCAACACCGATGTCGGATATTCTACTGGAATAAAATTCAACTAGCTACGTCCAGAAATGACCTGCGCTACCTTCGTAAGTAGGATTACACCGATAGCTGAAGTTCGGTTCTCGCAAACAGTTTTGGCCTGATTACCCACAAGCGTATTAGATTGACTGTTCAACCCGAACTTGAGTATTGTGTTGCTTTCACTTCAACGTGGAAGTTTAGCCTGATGGTATTTAGAATGATTTCTTTTACGAGATTTTCTCGTTTAAAACTTTGAAATTTTAGGCTGGGCAGGAGAGCGTTGTTTACGGAATGCTTCGTTATTTTAAACATCTACAGCTTGGGTAACGCAGTCTCTAATACGCAAAAGTCCGAAATGTTCCATCACTAGCCTACTCTTTATGCCTCAACCCAGTCATTTGATCGGAAATGGCTCGTTTTCAAAGATATATTTAGTCCCCTGTGTGGAGGAAACCGGCGACTAATTTGCATAAACCCTAAGCACCAAAGTCTTTTGAACAAAATGTTGACAAAAAAGTAGCTTCTGGCTGCCAAGGCCGTAGGATGTATCTCATTGAAAGTCTCCAAAGAAAAATTGGCAGACACAGCTCTGTAGACACACTTTAAGGGTACAGTCAGAAATTCTAGAATGTACTGAAACCTGGTGTTTTTCCCACACATATGTGCCAGTCTGCACGGCCTACACATGTACAACTCGAACAGTTCCCTAATAATATAACTTCTCATTTTTCTTCCGTCTTCACTAATCAACCATCAATCCATATTCTGCCTTGCTCAATACTTCTTTCACGCAAGAGGTTGTAATCATCAGTCGTACCGTTGTTCTCATCGCTATCATCATGATTGTTGTCCAGAACACAGCTCCACAGGAGTTACCAGCCGTATGGGCGGTGAGCGCGACCATGGGCGGCGCTGCGAAGCTTCACGTCACGGCGCTGCAGCGCCGTGACGTCAGCTTAGGGATTCTTGCATTTGTCGTTTGCTTCAATCGGGCTCGCTCTCCCTGCTGTTTCATTGCGCTCGGTTCACTTCTGATGCTTCTCCGCACCAGGTTTCGGGTGTGCGTAAACTTTCATCATAATAATAGACCTACAATCGCCTACACTACCTCACGGCGTAAGTTGAAGTATAGTTGTGGATACCGCTACGGAAGAAACATTGCCAGCGTCGCCCCATTCCATGCGAAGCCGGTCCTGTGCGGAAGCGTGAAGAGTCGGAGCTGGACGTCAGCTTCTGTATTAAGCAATCTTTCGAACAAAGGTAACCGACAACATCGAAAATACAAGACCAATGCAAATTGCAGGCCTTCGGGGCTGTCGGTTTTGGCAGAAGGCGTTGCGATTGCCAGTAATTATTTGTAAGATAAAACAGTGCTTGCAACCTTTCCGATTCTCGAAAGTATTGTATCACATCAGTTTATGTTGTCATGGCATGACAGTACGCCGACGTGCACTATGGCGCCCAAAAAATGTGGGTTGAGTTCCAAATAACCTACTGTGTGCATAAGCGCGTGGTCGTTTTATACCAGGCTTCTAACCAGTATGGAGGTTTATTGAGCAGAACGAGTCACGTCTGCGGTAAAGATAAAGTAAGAATATGTTTGTTCAGGCCGGGGGTGATATTTTGGTTTCATTTCTCACAGCCATATCGCCCCAGTAGTGAGATGTACGTTGTATATAGGAAAACTGCACCCAAGATGAGGTCAAGGAGAAGGAGGAAACATGATTTAATAGTACAGTCGAGCTGATTAGTAAGCCGGGTCCTCACTCCAAGACAACAGAGTAAGTAATTTTTTTAATTCATAGAACGCCATCCCAAGTAGACCAGGATCAGTTTGTTACGCCTGGAAGGGTTGGACAACAATTAAGAGCTGCTTGGAAATATTAATAGGTTTAGATTTTTGTAAAATATGCACCTATACTATTTATTACCTATGTTAGTGAGTTTGTGGACGCCGATGTGGTCGTGCGGCTGACCCTACATTTATTTGCAGAGGAGGATTCGGTTGCAGAAGAAGCCCCGCTAGTCGGGGAGCGCCCGTGGAACGCGGCCGAGCAGCGCAGTAGCCTTGGTGTTCTCTGGCGTGTGGCTCGTCGTGCGTGTTGTGGCCACGCGCTGCTGACGATGGAGGTAGCGGCCAATGATAACGATGGTGGGCGCTTGCTGTCGATGACGAAGTGCCGCTACAAGTTTTCAATGCCTTGAACACCGTAATCATGCCATAATTGTTGCGGTTGAGGGTCAGCTCGTTATGATAACGATGGTTAGAATAAAAATTTGGAGCACAATATCCGCCTTCGAGGACTCTGAACAAGGTTGTCTGGGGCGCGGTTGGGGTGGCGTAGCACAAACCTTCTCCTTGTATTTGCATGTTAATAAACGACGCACGCTGCGGATATGCATCTTCTTGCGCGCAGCCATATTGAAAGCAAATTTGGGAAGAAGGGCCTGTACGATAAACATTCTGAAGAAAATATCCACTATCTTTGTGGGTCTCCCAAAATCCCCAAACCTACTAATAAGACGTTGTGACGCTGCATAACAAAATGCGTGGGGCACAAAAAAAAACATTCAATCTGATACAAGTCGATAATAACGAATGAAATAGAAGACAGCGGCTTTGTTTCCTGCTGTTCGATGCGAATGTAGGGGCCCGCTGCTTGGTACATAGCATTCGACTCTGGCGTCTTCATAAGAGCATCTCAAATACTGAAAGAAGCCTACGCATTCTGAATATTTATCGAGGAGCTCTGAGCCTCATAAATAAGCTAGAAATGGCGAGTTACACAATATCTTTTCACCGATGCTGTTTGTTCTCTCTATCCTCGTCTGTTGCAAACTTGTGGGGGATACAGCTTGAAATTATTCAGATATGTCAGAAGCTGGCACAAATAACTGAATTACTAAAAATGGGCTTTTGAATGCGCTGAAGCTTCAAAGCGGGCGATTTCTAGCACAGGCACTGCTGCCCCCACAAGCGGAGCGTAGCAGACGACAGCGGGACAAGTCCCTAAGCTGAAGTCAGAGCCAGGGGGCGCCACTTAAACAGCTCACCGCCAATAGCAACGTTCTTAATATATGCAATTGGAACCTTCAACGGCAGGAGTGCGCAAGTGCTGTCTCGGTCAAACCACAAACCCTTATTGTGATAAGATGTGCTTTGCCAGAAACTGTTGAGCACATTTTATAAGAGTGTCTGGCGTACAACCAGGAAAGGAACCAGTCGCCAAGAAGATCGAGCGCCTCAACAACAGACTTTTATCATTGAAAGCTCTTCTTGGACCATGGTCATCTACATCATCCCAGCGAAAAGTATTAGATGCAGTGTTTGATTATTTACACGGCATCGGCGTCGCAGAGACAATGAGCAACTATACATCTTCATCCTTTGAGACCACCTGGACTTTTACATGACCCGCGGAACACTCCATGTTACATTACGTTTTACCTCTTCCTTCTTTCCACTCTCCTTCGCCCTGCTTCCTTTAGGCTTTTAGTCCCTTCTCGCCATCCCTGCAGAGTAGCATGTAGGTGAATACATGCCTGCAGACCTCTCTGCTTTCTTGTAATAAAGAGCTCTCTCTCAACCTTCAACTGACGATACCTTATGTTTGCATTGGTCTTTTTCGCTCACAAGCTGCGATTGGAAACGAAACTTGTGGTATAATAGCAAACGCTGCCAATCACGAGGCCGCCATCTTGTCAAGCCGCTGTTTTCACGGATGTATTGCGGATGCTCCCTCTGCTTTAAAAACCAAAAATAAATCAGAATTGAAAGAAACCACTGCATGGCTCGCAAAGAGCGTCAAGCGTCTCTTGAGAGGGGCTGAATTCACGAAACGCTTTCTTAGGCTACACATCACTTTTTATTCTTAACCACTTACATTTTGTAGCTATCGTTTGGCTATGTTGGGAAACAAATAAATGACAATGAGACTCAAAGCGTCCGGTGCTTTGAGATTTCCTATAGCTTCTCTATCTAACTCTCGCCATCTAAACATAGGTTGGAAACATAACACATTTCTAGTCTCGATTCGCTTGGATAGAAATCGCTTGATTCTCCATACACAACAGGGGTCATGGCTTGGCGTGGCATTGCGATAATCGTTTTTTTGCTTACAAACGACTCGCACTCGACCTTTGAGCTCTCCTTCCGCACTCACGTCTCACGTTTTTCTCCAGTGTTTTACATAACTTTTTGTGCCTATGCCTCGATATAAAACGTAAAAACTGGAATATATATTTTAGAGGAGCTGCTTACGGTTACTCTTATTTTACGACGCAAATTACGTAGAACAAAAGTACCCTGCTATGTTATCAAGCTCTGAGTCTCAGGCCGACAACCCCTCCTGATTTCTCTCAATAAACGCTCTTTCTGCATGCGTTGTGTTATACTTAGACTCTTTGCTGAGGCTGCTTTATTTGCTATCGCAGGCTTAATAAGCACGAAAAAATTACTTCCTGAACGCATCTTTACTAACGTTTCCGATTGAAAACAAAAAAAACTTGTTTGTTATAAGCACAATGTTGATTTATCTCAATGACAATTCACGCATATAATTCATGAACGATATTCTTTTACTTTATCGTAAAGCCTAGTAATACCTTTCATGGCAACACCCGTAAATCTTCTGGAGTTTTATTAAAAAGTGGTCCAAGCTTAAACAGATCCAGAGACCTAATAAACAGGAGGAAAAGAGGACGAGGTAATTTAAATATTTCTTCCTCTGCTCGAAAGATCCCCAAACTGGCACATAAGCCCTTTTCGCGTACTAAACAAGCAAGGACATAAGCTATTTAGTAACCTTCACTACATCATCTTTTAGAACTGCCTAAACTAGCTAGGCAGTACTGTTATCTGTTAGTCCTGTTTATCTAGCCAGGCTCATTGCTTGCTTCTTTGTACCTCAAGCACGATACCCGTCATACCGCCACTAATAACAAGCAACCGTGTTGCTTCCCAAAGTACTACGAAGGCACGCAATCGCCGAGGTACGGCTAACCACAATAGCACCAACACTTCGCTGATTTACTGCGTCCTTCCTCGAAACGTCCGTCCGTTTGTCGTGTATGTTAGTTTTAATAAAAAGTTGCATAGACGTCTACGTTTATGTTCCATAGACGTCTACCGTACGCAGTTTCTGCATTTCCTATCTATGCTTCACGACGACGAAAGGTTATCTAAAAAGGAAAGACTAGAAATCATGGTTTTTAATCGCCGTGTCCTAGGAGAGATAAAGGCTCTCTGCGCTTCTGTGGCTTACAATGTGAGCGTGAAAGGTTGTGAATGCGAGGTGCTGGTCAGTTTGAGCCTGGAGGAGTCAGGGTAAGAGTATCAAAATGTTTTTTTCCGTGAAGCCTAGGCCGAGCTGAACAATTTTGCTTTTTTTCAAAGAGAGAGAGAGAAAAAGAGAAAGAGAAGATCTTTGTTCAGGAGCAAATAGTTGGAGTTTGCGAAAATTGGGTAAAGATGTGGCAGGGAGCTCAAAGGTGGTACGTGAGTCTATGGCAACAGATGCAGCAGTTCCTTGTCTTGCCCTCTCAATCAGCTCACCTTGATCCTGAGGTAACGACCTGGTCAAATCTGCCTCCCATGCTTCGAAAAACTGGAATATGTTACGTTTGAGTTGTTCTCCCTGGCCGTATAACCGTGAACATGGCCAGGTTGCGCGCAAGAGGATGGATGTTTCCCCTATTTTAGGAAAGTTCTAAGTTAATGTCTGAAGTGACCACCGAACACATTAACGCGCATGGATTTTCAGATAACTGTGTTGGTTTGTCGTCCTCAGAGTTAGTGATTCTTCGGCATTGAGACCTCGTTGTAGCAAGCGGAAACATTTTATTCCAAGGCATAGGATGAGATTACGTTCTTAACGTTTTTCGAAGAGGGCACTGTGGTAGTCATGGTCACAAGGAGCACGGTATGTGTGTTCGTGTGCCTCCTGCATAGTGCGTCGTTCGCTTTCAGACCATTGATCCGGCTGTCCAGGTGACGTTGTTAACTTTCTGCATTATGGATGGGAATATTTTACCGAAACGCTTGGTATTCTGCCTCCAGAAAACTGTGGAATGTCTCCTGTGAGTCTGTAATGATGTTATGCTTTTATTTGATACATCCGCTTTTCGGATTGCCAAGTGGATGGCTCCAACTGCCACTTTGTTCATGTCTGATTGAGGGTCATTCGGCCACAAGGATTGCCAGAGTGGTCAACTACGACAATCGGGGCCTCGTGCTTTAGTACATCCCAGAGTCGGTGTGTACTGTGGTCTTATGATATTGAAACTTTCCCCAAATGAACTTGAGCCTGGCATAACCACCGCTTCTTGGGTAGGGCTAGATCCATAATATTGGTAGAGGGAAGTTTTTATGCGGGGTCGCTGCATTGGTGCCATGCATGGCGTGCAGTGGTTTCCTCTTAAAGGGGTGTGGGTTCCTGTCTTTTCTTTTCTGTTTATGCGTTAGGAAGACAAAAGTTGAGGACCAATTTATTGCCATCATCACCAATATCCTATTTAAGACGACTGCAGCGTGAAGGCCTCTCCTATTGACCTTCACACGCTATTGTCCTGCGCTTCCCGAGTCCAGTTTTAGCTCAGAATACTGTTATTTCTTCCCTCCATCGAGTAAATGGACGTCCCCTTCTTCTAGACCTGTTTGTGCATGTTATGATTCTTTTACCCTGGTGTTCTACTCTTTCTCAGTTCGTCTCATGGTCAAAATTGCGAGGTTGAGAACTGCCTTAGATACTGTCCAAATTATGGTGTTTCTTTCACTTTCTTTGGTGCGGGAAGATTTGTGGTACGGCAGGCTTCAATATTCTGGTCATGATCAGTGGTTGCATGAGTCTTATCATTTCTTTTCTCTTTTCTTGCCCTGTCTTGGTTGGATGTTTCGCCTGCTGGCGATAATTATTTAAAGATTTTCTGTACGATTGTCAGTTGGGAAGTACCGGCTTGTCTAGAACCCCGCCGAGCATTCATACGCGGCTGTTCTCTGGGAGGATATGCGCACCTATTTTTAGGGTGATTTTTAACTTCGCCAGCCATCGTTTACCAAACCGAGCTTTCAGCGGAGGCATAACCGTAGGAATATTGAAAAGTATTTTGAAATCTATGTAAAAACATACCTTTATTTTAGCTATTTTCGGCTTAAAATCTATGCCTTCCTTGATTTCTGAGTGACCGGCGTTAATCCTTCGTCCATTGTTTTAGTTAGGCGACCCACTGTTGGCGCCGGCATAAGTCCCGGTGCTAAACACAGCGTGATGGCTCAGTGGGTAGGCGTTGCGCTGCTGAGCCCAAGGCCGCAGGCTCAATTCTCGGCGGCGGCGGTAGTTTTTCTGATGGAAGCAGAAAACAAAAACGCCAGTGTGTCGAGATTTCGGGGCAAGTTAAGCACCGTAAAGTGGCCAAAATTGTTCCGGAGGCTTTCACTACGACGTGCCTCGTAGCCCACGAGTAGCCTCGGGGTAGGATTTATCGAAAATTTATATTTTTGATCTCGTGGATACCCGCTTCGGTGTGATGACTTAAGTTGCGCGCACGGCTGGAGACCGTGTTTGCGGAGCACGCTCCCACTTAGCTGGGTAAAGAACATACTTCACCACGCAGGTGCGGCACCTGGTGAGACCAGCGTGTCCTTTCTTTCGGATCCGACGTGTTATCATTGTCCTCCTTTGCAAACTCCTGTGGCCGTAGCTCCACATTACAGGTTCAGCAGAGCTTTCGAATCTTTCTGGCTCAGCCGTAGCTTCTGGGTGGCAGTGGTGACGTATTTCCGTAGACGTCTGATGAGCAAGGCAGATTGCGGACGGCTTGGAGCCACGGGTGATCGAAATAGGAGCTTAATAACGCCATCGAATTAAAATAATACACAAAATATACGTGGCACAATGCAGCTTCAGTGTCCGCCATTGCAATCTCCTAGAAGGTGAAGAATTGCTTTTGTTGCACTTTAACCTCAACACTCGACTTCGGTGTATATTGCGTCTGTTTTCCATAGTTTGTTTTGTTCTTCATTCTGAACTAAAACAGGCGTAATTGTCTTGTTTGTACTGAATTGTTTTATTCTTATCTGTGCATCCCTGCTACACGTCTTGAATTACGTTGTGAATTTAAACGTAATACACCCCGAAAGGACATAAGGGGTGGAAACCATGGACGAGATGGTGATGGGATGCGTGGAGTAAACTAACTGAACCCAACTAACTGAACACCGTAGTTTTTCTCAAGCAAGAATACAAAAGTTAGACACTGGGCCGGAACAAAGAAAACACAGCACCCTCTTGTTTTTAATGGGGACACATGGCGTTTAATTTCATGTGGATGCCTTAATGTATGAGACACAGTGGCAATGCATAGTTCTCTACTTTGCTGTGTTGATTTAGTCGCGAATGTGCAACCAAGGGTCGTCGCCAGCATGTTCTGGCCAGGTGGTGACGGAGACTGTTAACCACCGGCAGGGGCTGAAAGACTGACTGTGGTCAGGAGCTCTTCATCAGCTGCTAATGCCCTGAGGCTGACAGTCGCCACCAAGAATACTAGAATAGATTGTCGTACCCTGTCCTAATTGAGGGTAAAGAATAAAGAACAGAAAGAAAACACAGTCAAACACCTCAATCGGATCTCGACGGGGTGTGTTTTGCCTGCGATATTTGAAGGAAGAGCAAGAAATCTCAGGAAAGGCCAAAACAGTAGATGCCAATTAGCGTTGTCTCAAGAAAGAAGCCGAGTTCTGCGCTACTTTTTATTGCGAAGAATTGTGCGAAGCAGCCAACTACAACGATAAGATGCCTGCAATCATTGCGCGTTGCGAAGAGCCTGTATTGTATCTTCGCCAATACCACACATGAGCATGGGCAAGGTATTGATTGTGAGGGCATAATTGTCTTTTTACAATATCCCCAAGTCTGAACGCTAACGCACGCAAAGAGACGCGGCAAAGACGGATGAGGTACAAGACAGGATGCGCCACTTTCAACAAGCGTGGTTATGAAGATATCACTCCTATATGTCACCTCCGCTACACAAAAATGGCATGTACACACACGCAATGCTTCCTCTACCCTCAGCTTGGGACACTTTTGGGGACGTGGCACCACTTTCTTTTTGTTTTTGTAAACAACGGTGTACAGTGAAAGGCACGACACTGAATGCCCAAAGTGCCCCACATGGCATGTCGCCCAATCTTGCCATGCTCGGGGGAACCGATCACTCCCTCTCTGCCTGTCCCACGTACTTGTTGCCGCACGAGGATGGCGTAAGCAACAATTCTCACAAAATCCACAATTTATCCTTGCGTTTATGCCACAATCCCGTTAGATATTTTCTATGTAATGTTTTTATTTAAATGCAAGTTTTTGGTGTGCGAAAAAATTACCTTTACAGTGGTTGTTTCGCCAATGGTGTAGCCGGCGCGTGCTTGTATGCTGTCACGGTGTGCTTGTCGTCTTACTTTTTTTGTCTGAAGGCGCTCGCGAAGAAATGTTTTTGCCCACGTCATGCGCAGCATATGCAAAAGTATGCTCAGGAAAACTGTCCTCGTTCAGGGCGGTCAACTGGCATATATAGGCTTTCATTCATTTCACGGAAGATGAACTTTTAGGTCATCCAAGAAACAATTTTGCTACGCTTAGCTTCACATCTTTCGAATTCCCTGGTGAAAACGGAAGCAGAGGCTGGCAGGCTCACAGCTCGTATTTCTAGCATGTTCGACTGTCGGAAAACCAGTCCCTTATATCGAGGAGTTTTATCCGGTTGTTGCGCTCTTGTGACGTCTGACATGTTGTCACCATGTCTTTTTCCGCACGTGTCATTAGTATGAAATACCAACTCACGCAAACCTACACATCGAGATCTGGTTAGCAACCAGTCGGCTGTTGCCAATCGATAGCCTTTTCCAAGCAAGATGTCTTGTAACTACCGCGTGCTTTGCCACTTTTTGGAAGCTTACCAGTCTTTTAATTTCTGAAAAACCAGTCCCTATGTCTGTCACTTTTCGCTGACATTCAAGCAAATTATATAAACAATAAAGTATTGTGCGTTCGCCTCGTGGGCTTCAGAATGACATAACGTTTGCGGTGAATAGCCGAAATCTTCCTTTTTTAAGAATGAAGTTGCGGCCCAGTGGCCATGATTAAATTTGTGAAGCTCGTATATTTCACCTTCATCGTTAATACGTAAAGTGAAGCATATTTTCGATTAGATCAGCTCTTAAGTGTCCAGCACGCCTGTGTGCCCGCATGCACCTAATATCAATTGCACACGTGCTGGGATCTCCTACACTTAATTGGTGTCTCCAAAACGACGAAAACTGTGCGTTGCCACGGAACGAATCCAATGTACATTCTCCGGTCAGGTATACAATGGCTGAACAGTTCATATTTCAGGAAGCGCTGTATTCGTACCCATTATTGCGACACCTTGGCGGATTTGTTTTTAACTACGATAAGAAACCCCGGATGAATAAGCATTTTTAAAAGAGAACAATCTTTCCTGGGCGACCTCAACACGGTTATCTTGGCTGTTCTGTCTATCTGTCTTTTTTTATCTGTCGATTCCACCTGCAAGACTAATATTTGAAGAATTCGTGAACGAGAAGCATATGTAGGCAAAACATCTCAATCTACTGAAGCTGATCGTGTTTATCTTACGTATCAACATTGTTCAGCAAATAAAAATATTCGGCCCATTTAAAACAACATATGTGCAGAACGGGCAGTAGCAGCGTTGTTTCAAGAAAGATAGAAGTGGGATGGCTGTTCTAAAAACGCAGTGAAGAACGGTGTCTGAGAAAAGCAAAATAAAAGTAACTGTTAAAAGTGGCGTCACCTCCAGCCTTTTAAACTAGGGTGCAAGGAAAAGATCCCAGCAGTTGGCGCGCAAACAGTGCGGACGTGGGAATATTGAATCGAATTGAGCGAAGGATGAGTTGAAACCCTTAAAGGAGGATGGAGGGAAGGATAGCGTGAGGGATGGGAATGGGAAAACAGAGAATCTTACGGGGCAGTGGCTGCGGAACCTATCGCCTTTTGCCGAGATTTCCAGTTAAGCACGCACATGGACGGCCAAAAGTTCACGTCAACGGATTGTAGCCGAGCGTCATTCTAATGTAAAAAGCAGTGGACTGGCTTAAAACCTCCTCATGCTTCACATCTGCCACTAAGGCTGATGTGACCAAGATGCTCTCTAATAGTTGCCCGTACCAGGCTGGAGGTGAGAATGCAGTGGCTCGGTACTGACAGCTGAAGGCAGCGAGTAGCAAATAACGCCAACTGTGTGCTCCGGACGTGTATTTCGAAATAAAGATGCTCTAAAGGACAAAAAAAAGAAAACCAGAAAGCTTTTGCCCGGAGGGGACGGTAAACATAACTTATTCACATTTAGGTTGGAAAACAAGAACACGGAATCACCCTATTATGTTTATCGGCAGTGCGGAATCATGAACTGAATGTTAAACTTAGCACTGCTTAAAGTAAACAAAAGATTACTGACCTCGCCTTAGACACGTAAGATTAGTAAGGCGTGCTTAAGCGTTAAAACATTTAGCAAAGGGTCCTCTTGATGACGGATACTTTTAATTAACGCCGCACCGCGCTGGCGACAACTTTCGGGGGTGGGCGAGAAACCGCGCTTCGAGGCCGGCTTTCGACATATGGCGCCACCTGCCGTTGCAACCCCGAGCCTTCTTATCCCCCCGCCCTCCCTGCACCTTTTCTCCGTATTGCTTTCACAGCACGCGCTGGAGAACCACGAGGTCACCATACCTGACGTCGACTACGGCGAGTTCGCTGCCGAGCACGAAGACCGCTCTCTAGGATTCCTTGCCGCAGGACACCTCCACGTAATGAGCGACCCACGCTTACGCTCCGCTGTAGCCAATGGCCCTTCTCTCCATTTTCCTACCGGTGCTTCTATTGATAGGAGCGCGCGATCCGCTCTTTTCAATTATCAAATCGGAAGCTCGCGACGGAATGAAAGAGCCGCAATTGTCAGCGGAGGCGGGGGGGCTCCGTCTGACAATTGCGGCTCTTCATAAGTGCGAACAAGTTAGCGCAGCTTCGAGTGCGTGCCAGTTAAAGCGGGGGAAATATGGAAGGTACCTGTTGGTGCGTCAGCTTCGTGGGCTTCCGCGAAGCGGTGTTTTGGAGTTACTCTATTTCTTCTGTGCTCTTGTCAGGCCCGCCAAACCCTAAGTGTATTGGAGACCAATAGATGCGGCATGCTACTTCCCGTGTCGCTCGTTGTGCGAACGTTGATTTTTTTTTCGTTTGTGTCCTCAAGTTGATCTTATGAAGAGCCGGTGAATGCTTGTCTGGGCTGCTGGGCAAAAAGAAATCCCCATCTATGTGGTTTTCGGCGCTAATTTGCGCATACCCAACGACCTCTATTCGGCGCATGCCCGCTCTAAGTCATACCCACTTTTTCGTCACGGTGAACTCCCAATTCGAAGTTGTACAGATGGTGCGGTTTGCCCCCACACCCTCCCAAATATATTAACCGTCAGAAAAGGGCATTGAAGAGCGATAAAAGCCGCGTTGGCGTCTTTAGGCTTTGACAGATATTTTTCGGCTGAGCTTCGCGATAAAGTTCAAAGATACGTGGGCTTGGCTGAGGTGTATTACCGACGATAGCTTTGGCAGTTGGTTCAGGAAAAGCAGCGAAGACAGCACATCGATTTACAAGTCACATTGAGAATTAGGTGTGACCAAGTTTTCAGACCACACCGAACTACCCTTATTGCGCTCGCGACTTCACCATTCGAACTGCCTGAAACAGCGCTGCTACAGCAGCTCTGTTCACCTTTTCACCCGTCTATACACTTGACGCCCAGCGGTTATCAGTCGTTTTCAGCAGACCTCGACAATGGTGCACTGGCTTGTGCGTGTGGCTGCAGTAGGGGTGCCACACGGCTCAGAACGCAGTGTCTAATTTTGTCGGCCGCTGGAGATCTGTCTCCGCTGTTAGTGGGTTTCTCACGTCTTTTTCCGCAGTGGCCGCTCCCGTCGCTGGGTTGGCAATGGAGTATAAATTAACCACATGTGGTTTCGAGCTAGTTGCTAATCCACTGCACCAATTTAAAGCGCACTATTTCAGACATGGGGCGGCGGGACAGATGCAAAGTGCTTGTCTCTGCCCCGGTCGTCTCCTGTCTAAGAGTGCGTTTTAAATTCGTACAATGGCATTGGGGAGGCTGGGTTCAGTTAGCTGCTGGCGCCGCTGCTGTTTTCTGCAGCTCCCTCATCCATACTACTTAAGGTTGTGTCCCTCACAGCCTCGACCTCCAGCTCGGGCTTACGAGAGAGTGCAGTGAGCCCGCTCATGCCAAATGCGTGGAATTGAGGTGACACCTTGGGACCCGGCATTCTTACCCGAAAATAGCCGACCCTACGACACCTTTTGCACATATGGGCTTGCACAGGCACCGTGACGAGTTCCGTTACGGAGCCTAACCGCAGTTGGTGAGGCGGGCGGCCTGTTGTGACCTCCACAGACAAAACTAGGAGCACAATCGGGGCTGTCGACACGGATATATCAAGGTTGTGGAGACACCACTTGGTACTCACCGCCTCTTTCGCGTCCCCGTGCTTCGGAGAATATTTTGCGTATTTTCTCATTTGTCGCGGTGAAGGCGACCCAATAATCTTTAACCTCAACTCGTGCCTTACGGAGTCGACAGCGAGACAGAGCAGTCCTTTCTCAATCAGCGTGGCCGGCTTTTCAGCAGGTTTTATTCGCGTCGTACGTCAGGACACGGAGAAGCCAAACGTGGGCATCCGGTAGGTCTCTATTCCCAAACATCTTTGATCAATCCGGCGTCTTTCAACGAATATCTCAAGTAGCCTGTTTTATACGGCTGACCGGCGACATCGCAATGCAGAACGACCTTATGATTCGTCGCTTACTGGGCTAGCGGGCGGTGAAGAGCAGAAGAACATGGTAATGCTTTGGCAACGCAGCAATGGATTCACCACGGCGGGCGTTGGCCGTTAACGCATCTCGCACGGAGCCAATCATTCTGCGTCTGCTCCTATCGGCAGATGAAACGTATTGATTGTGTGCTATTTCCACGCGTTGCAAGCAGCACACAAAAAACAAATTGTCATGGTTGCGCCTTCCTCCGTGGCAAATACCCAATTGGGGAATTTCCCTAGAGTCGACAGCATGAAGAAAATAGTGTGCCGATGCCACATTTACACCTTTTTACTTTTGCACGACGATGCCTCGTTTAAATTTCGGGCAACCTTCCAGGCGTCTTTTACTGACCTGACACCGGGTTTCTTGGATAACTGACCAAACACAATGCGTTCTTTCGACGTAACACGGTCACGCGTACTGATCGCTCGGTAGGGACGTTAATGGCTTACAATTGCGGTTCGGGGTACCTTTCCGGTGGATCGGTCTACCGGGTGCGTTCTATGTAGTCGCCGGGTTGATTTCTGTGTATGAACTTTTCTTCCTCGTCTAGATTGTTAGTTAGGCTGCAGGGACTATACGGTCCGACAGAAAGGTTATCCGCAGCGTTCAAGGCTTTTGTTCTACTTCAACCGCCAACTTTCATTATTCTTCACTGTTTTTTGATCTGCGGCATCAGAATGTCGCTCCCGGAACTAGAATAGCCACCAGCATTTACCAGGATCCTTGAACAGTAGAACTATGCAAAAAGCGATAATCGCTGCCCCTCCCTCTACGTGTCCCCTCGACAAGAAACATTTTTCACCGGCTGCGAAGCATTGTGTTGGTCTGAAGTCGTCGGTGGACGTTTGCTTCGCCTTTGGCCAGTTTATTATGCGGTGGTGGAACAGTGCGGCGGACAAAAGGATAATGTGAAAGGATGCCGGCATGCTTTGCCGGACCCAACCGACCAGCTTCACCTAATTAGAAGGGCCCTCCTTCTCCTCCTTAACCCACGACTTGGAAAATGGAGCCCTATTAAGGCCGGGGACGAAAAACTGATGCAATTTTAGAGTAGTCTAAGCCTGCGGACAGCCAAATCCTCCTCCTCCAGATTCCTGCGAGTGCTGTATAGCTTCTCAAGATAACGTTGCTATCTAGGAGAAAGAATAAATTTTAGTTGACCGCTCAGACGACTATATCAGTACGCTTAGCCTTATTTACTTAAGATAATTAGTTCACATTGACGTTGTAAGCGTTACAGAATCCCCGCCTGCTGCCAAAATATTACGGTCTACACAGGGAGTATGGATACAGAAAACGGCTGTAACACCTGCTTTATATAACCTATCTAGAAACGAATTACCTGACAGTTGGCCGCTAAGATTACTTCAAGGCTCATCGAGTTTCATCTTCTTTTACTTCTGAGGTATTTCGCATTGTAATTGTAAATAATGTGAAGTTGCTGTCTCTGGTGAATTCATGAGCAGCTACGGAAGAAAACGGACAGCCTCAAGTTCTTTGCACTTGAATACAACTCCTACTGCGTCCACGTTTCGCGGAGCCAACTACATAGGAAGTAATCTCAAACGCAAATAACAAAGAAACGTGTTTGGTGTGTGCATAGCTGCGTCGATTGAGGTGCGGCCGTAGTGAATGGCTTTTCAAAGTCAAGTTTAGAAGAAACCAGCTGAACATTGAAAACAAAGGACTAAGTCTTAACAAAGAAGTGACACGGACAGAGATAGCAGTGTCCACTGTCACGTCTTGTTAACACTTATTCCTTTGTTTTCAATGTTCAGCTGGTTTTTATAAACTTATATGCACCAGCTAGCCCAGCAACAATTCGCCTGTTGTCAAAGTCATGCGGACTGAGCTGGACCGCATGAACAATGTGAACTATTGCCCGTGTCGCCAACTAAAAAGAAGCTGCCAGGAACACCCGCCATCAACATTAACATAGAGGGTTAGATTACGACCTCTGCTGAAAGCATCAAGATACTGGGCGTCACCTATCAACGCGACAGTTGGCCGACGGGTCGGCGACTCGTCGTCTTCAGCGCAGTGTCGTGTCCACCACCGTGTCCAACGTTTCTAGATCGAGTAATGTTGGTGCCGTTGGTCTAGTGTGACCGCGCCTTCACCTTGTTGTGTGGGCGACTCCTGCGCCACTCCCGTCTGCCTCGATTGAGGGACTTGGCCTCGCTCGTTTAGAGAACGGCGGTGGTCCACTTCCTTTCGCGTCGTCCGGGGATCCACTCGACGTGCTCCTCTTTTGAAAATGAACAATCTGGCGGTGAAACTACGACCCAGCACAACGTCTATTTTCTCGCTTCCTTCATAACCGACATCCTGTAGCTGCCACAAGCAAAACACAGTAGACCTCTCCTTGAAGAAGAAGGCTCTGTTAGGCAGCCTTGCTTCAGTCGATTCTTCTTGACTGTACAGAGCTTGGGGGGCCCATACCATGTTTCAAACGGCCTATTCTTCGAGTGGTGGCCACGCAGTTATAGCCACACCAGGAGAGAGCGACAGAATAAACGTATTTTCTAGCAAACGGTGTTGATTGGGCCGTCACTCCGAGGTGTGGGTTGGCGTCCGTCCAGATGCACAAGAATGGTCGTTTTTTTCAAGTAGGAAGCTAGGGTCTTGGGCTCGAGTGTGGCACATACTTCAAATGCGCCAAGAAAGCATTTCTTCGTTAATGCTCCTTAACGTAACAAGGTGGTCCGAGTTTGCGGCAGACATTGGCTAGACTGTTGAGCTTTTTGTTGTGGGTGTGTCAAAAGGCGTGCAGCAAAGCAAGTTGATTGCAAATGCCCAGCACAGAATGGCCCTGAATTGTGTGTTCGCAATACATTTCCAAAAATAATTATATCACAAGTATCCCCGAGAATGACTACATAATTACAGGGAAATTCATTCACGTTTTGGGATAATTTGGGTCAAAGGCTGTGAAAATTTCTTATGCTCTAAATCCACGAGCTTGTACGGAAGGTAAACTGAAATCACATGTTTGCCTGCTAGAATAGAACTACGCTCTCTCAAGTTTATATTGTAATACGCAAAGACATACTCGCTACCACTACCAAATTTAAAAGAATAGTTACGTGTACAATCCTCTGAAATGGGTGTGATGTGTAATTTATATAACGTCTCTGGTCCTCCATCTCCTCAGACTGTAATTACTCCTCAACTTTTAACTTTATCGTGCACGCAAAGCGCAGTAATGTTGCTATTTCAGTAATATATCTTTCAATATCGCAATATATTAATTGAAAACTTTACTACTTGAGTGTACAGTGCGGGGTCAGGCACCCGCCGCGGATGGCTCAGTGGCTAAGGCGTTGTGCCGCTGAGCACGAGGACGCGGGTTCGATTCCCGGCGCGGCGGCCACTTTCCTGGATGGAGGCGAAAAGCAAAAACGCCCGTGTGTACGAGGATTTGGCGCACGCTTAAGATCGCCAGGTGGTAAAATAATCCGGAGCCCTCCACTACGGCGCGCCTCATCGACTTCGTTGCGTCGGCGCGTTAAACCCTAAAATCAATCAGTGCGGGTCAGGCTTTCTACCGGCAAAGCAAGAACACGACTCCGGAGCATGCTGCCCGACATCTGAGGATAGCTGCATTGTTGGAGATAGGTGTCCTATTGTGGCGTGCGTGGATTCGGTCAAGGTCCGGCCAGTCGTCGTTTCGCATGTGCACTCTCATTTGGCAGATGCCACCACCCTCGAGAAGCTCTTGTTTCCGCGGGGGCCAGCCTGTGAGCATTGACGGGCTCGACAGATTCATCGTTCGACGCGGTGCGGTTACGTAATACACAAAACGACCCCGCAAATTCTGTAAATCTCACAGCGCAGTAACAAAACGCAGGCAAGAACACACTGCAGTGCTTTCGTTTGAATATTTTGTGCGATGGGCGTAACTGCAACGCTGATGATGCAACCCGTCAAATCAACGCAGAAATCTTCCTGGGTCACAGCTTACGGTTGGCACTGCAGAACAGAAGCGCCTCTTGGGGGCTGTGGCGTCTGCAAATTTGAGTGTCCCATGATAAATGACAAACGGCCCCAGCGTGTCTGGTATCCGTGCAAGCGCATAATTCAAACTATCTTTTACCCAGCAGCTATCAGCAGACGTCGCCAGCATAGAGTTTCATAATAATATATACTAGAGGGAAAATCTGCCGCTATAGTCTGGGGCACCGTGGGCAGCGCCATTGCCGCTAGCGACGTTCCTCGCCTACTTGGCTTAGCTAGCAATATAACTGCTTTTTTGTCTCCAAGCCAAATTCAACAAAAAAGGGTAACATTTTTTTTCTTGTTAATCGAACATGAGCTTCTTTTTAATTCCTTGGAAATTATTGCTTTTGGAAGTTTAGTTTTATAATAACAAAACAAATTTTATAAACCTTCTACAGTAATACTGGTGCTCTTTTGCAGCCAGATCCAACTTTTAAGCCTCTTCATGAACCATGCCAAGGAAAAGTGGGAACGTGCCTGCCGGTGCATTATGGAACGCTCACTGAAGCGCGGCGCCCCTAGACAGTGGCGCCAGATTTCCCCCTAGTATATATTAAAAACGAAATGCTATGGGTCGCCAGCATGCTCCTCAGCACACCCGCTCGCTTACCCCAACAAGGCTGACGCGCACTGTACCTTCTCACGTCAGTTTTGTACTCAAGTAATGGAACACCAACGCCGGTGCAGCGCACGGCGGTATTCAGCAATCTCCCACTGCACTGTGATAAGTGCATTTCAGGTTCCATAAATCAGAAGTTCTGTTCAAGTCCAGAGATAACGTTACCTAATATCTGGGAACCGTTCTGTATGTTTGTCAGGGCCTTGAGGGTGAGTGCATCCCCAGTCCGTCCGTTTCGCTGCTTGCAAGAGAGAGAGCGTTCTGAGAGAAAAGATTGATCAGTGACGCATGCGTAGTGTGTTCAAAGTGGCAGCATCTGTCGTAGCGCATCTGGCATATACTGCCGTACGTGTTCAAAGTGTCGTATGTAATTAAAAATCTCAGTTCCTGGCCCCGCATCAACCGCTCCATTTGCCCCTTTATTGTGCGTGTGTATGTAAGCTTCTGCCCTCAACGTTTAAATATGCTCTTATAGCACCTCACGATATTGAAATGATGCAAAAGGAGCTAAGTAGGATTGATACAAGGCGTAGGAAACGGCGAATGGCACTAAATCTCCACAAAACACTGTTTGCTTCACACGTTTACGAGAATAGCACATTTAAATTTCCCAAATTAGCAAATGCAAGATTACTAACTAGAATTTTGTAAAAGAAATACAAATATTCCGGGTTATTTCACGTCCGCACACTGCTTGTATGAACCATAGATTACATAAGTCGTAAGGCCTTGAATGCCCTCGGATCCTGCCCGTAACACAAGTAGTTTCTCTCAATCCTGCCACAGGACTGTTATATAAAACTAATATACGGCCTATACTCGAATATGCTTCTACAGAATGAGACCCATCGCCTGTCCTTGACAACGAAAGAAATCGAAAAGGTGCAAATCATCGTATCACAATATCTGCGAGCAAAACTGGTTAAGATGAATCTTAGTTTGTAATGTTTCGTTCGCAATTGCGTAGAGCTTCCATTCTATATCTTGTTTTAGAGCATGGAATGTTGTTCTTTTTCTGTGTGGATATATGTACCCGTCCCCCAACTGTAATGCCACAAGACGTCGTGAGAATCAGATAAATAGTGTAAATAAATATCTGGCAAAACAGCAAGTTTTACTAAAATTAAGGAATACCAATACGGCAAAAACGCTACCCTTGTTACATAACGGGTTTGGAAAGAAGTGTAATAACGAATTGAACGCTTCAAATGCAAATTTGGTTTCCCAGTAAAAAAAAACAATTCGGAATAATTGTGAAAACAAATTTTCCAGTAAGCTTTATACTTTGACAACAGGGGTTTAGAAGAAACTGGAATAAAAGTTTCTCATAATTAGAGGACGGTAAAACAAATGCGCGGAGTGTTCCCTAGTGACTTAAATTGAAGAACGATGGTGAGAAGGTCCAATTTGCGGGAAGCGCACTTCTTGTTCAGCGTGATGCGTAGAGTAAGTGTAAAATGCTTGAAATATTTGTTCGTGTTTCGTGCGAAAATGGAGATACAGGCGTTACATCCATGTTAAATCCAGATGCAGTTACATCCAGATGCAGTTAAATATCTCAAAATGCAGGTCATGCGAATTTCCCGTAATAACTAGACACCACCCGCTTACACTCTTAACGACTTCCCTTTACAGACCACGCTCTCTTACAAGTATCTTGGAATTATTATACTAACAACCTTTCCGGGAACCTACATATAGAGAACATAGCATCCAGGCTAACCAACTCTAGGCTACTTCCGTAGAAATTTCTTTCTCGCACCTTGTCGTGAAAGTGACTTTTATACACTACCTACGTTCGCCCAAAATTAGAGTATGCTTCTTGTATTTGGGATCCGGCTCACATGACATTAATACATTCAGTCGAGATGGTACACAGTCGCGCAGCCCGTTTTATTTTATCTAATTATCACAGAACAGCCAGCGTTACCCAAATGAAAAAAACTTTAGGCCTTCCGAACCTCTCGACTCCGCCGAAAACACTCACGAATTTGCCTCTTTCACAAAATTTACCACCATAACTTCACGTTGCACAATGCATGGATTCGTCCTGCGCCTTACGTTTCAGCTCGCCGAGATCCCTCACATAAAGTCGATGTACCTCATTCAAATACTGTCACACATTCCGCATCATTCTTTCCGGAAAACGTACAAGGATTGGAACAATCTACCGCACTCACTAACAAGTATTAAAACCCTGATCCATTTAAGGATGACTTAAATAACTCTGAATAATTTCCCTCTCAGTATCCAAGTTGTAGACCTTACAGTGCCTAGCATGATGGTTATGTTATTGATTACGACCATATTTATTTATATATGCTTGAAAGATTGCCAAATGAATTCACCACTGTGCACCTGGATTGTATTTTCTTTACTCCTTTGTGAGACTGTTCTACTGTTGCTGTTTAGTTACGAACAGTGCATCTGTCATCACTTGTTATTGTATGTAACCCCTCCCCTCTATAATGTACCCGTACCCTGAGGGTAAAATAAATGAATGAAATGAAATGAAATGTTTTATGGCGGCCAGGGTCACCTGAATGACCTCGCGATGTTTGGTGCGTGGTTCTATAGCGAAGTAAAGTTGACCTAATCAGCTCTGCCTAATCCGTTTGCCCTAACCAGTTCTTGCGAAGCACGCGGAGAGTTTCCTCACTGTCCTGTATGCTATCAACGGCAGGGTATGCGTCTTCTGATATCAAAGTATGTGCATGGGCGAATTCCTTGTTTTGAAAAAAAAAACTTAATAAAATCTCTGTGAGGGTGACTAGTTTACCGGCATCTCCGAATGCTGCAACCGAACCTTATATAGGCTTTTATGACCTATTTAACCGAACCACAAAAATATGATGATGTTGGGGGCGTATTGACAAAGGGTTTCTTTTCTCAGCATCCGAAGTGCTTGTGGAAAATAATTCAACATTTTCTTAGTATTAGGTCCAGCTCTTTTGTGGCACTGCAGGATGCAGGTCTCTCCCATTGTTGGGAGAGTACATCAACACTCTGAGTTTTACCCCAAGCTGCTGCTGGCGCGCCTGTAATTTTTACTATAGCCCCAACAAAGTGATTTCGCTCATACTTTAACGATAGGTCCAAAACGATAGGTTTTTAGTCCGCTACCGAAGAGGCCTCGCTGAACTGTTCATTGGCACATTCCAAGATTGTAAAATACGGTACTGTAGCCAACAGTCCCCGGTCGGCCATCTTGAATTTTGTTTTCACCAAATCGAGTCCAGTTCTGGTATACAGGTGGGCAGACGCAGAAATGCTGGCTATGTTGACGAAGTCATCGTGTCGGCCTCTCGTAAGTGTTTAAATTTGGTGAACCATAACCGACTCCTGCATCTCAGATAGTGGAAGATAAACACACGAATAATGGTGGTCGTAAGCCCCTACCGGCATAGCGTATCGCACCCTTTGAAGAAAGTAGCTGTAACGTCAATGTAGTGATTTCGGCAAAAAAGTTAAACCGCATCTGGCCGCCACCGAAAAGAGGGTCAGTAAAAGGACCAAGCATACAGCGGTGGTGTAAAGCATGCAAAACAGTTTGTGCCTTGTGGTCTATCGCATTCCTCTCAAGTGTGGTCGCGGTTACATTGGCCAAACGGGCGGCTGACTAAATGCCCGCTTCCACGAGCACTATAATTTACTTAAGAGAGTGCCTTCAGGCCATCTTTCGACCCATTTCAATGATTGCAGTTGTACACCTTTCCTATGTGATACCCCAGTTGTGTTTCGGCATGGTGACCAAACGGCGAGGAAAATTCTGGAAGACTCTAGAATTGGTAAGATATCTAACTCGTGCGTTAGCGCTCCTCCGACTTTATCGCTTCTTGAGGCACAACCTGCGCATCTTGATGAAAGTAGGGCGTGAGAAAGTGGGCGTGAGCAGACACATTTAGCGGGTTTTATTGAAGCGAATCTGTTAGCCTCCAAGGGGTGGGATAAATTCGTGTCACAAACAAAAACCCCAGCCAGGACCCAGCAGTTCTCGCCGAAGACGCCATGGCCCATGCGTCAAGCTGCTCAGACATACAGAATAGAGCTCAGAATGTCTTTTAAAGACCACAAAACAACCATCGAAACCACAGTGGGAATAATAAGACGCCTTTGAACAATGCCCCTCCTCCACCCTCAAACCAGGTGACCCTCGCAAAGAGTATGTTTGCAGATTATGTTTGAAGGCTTGGCAGGAACAGTGGTCACTAATTGAGGCAGTTTTGCCCAACGCTTAGAGCGCATGGGTAGGCTAGCTAGTACTCAGCATTTCGCGCCAGAGAAAGTGAGCGCCAGCGACAGCCCGCCGATACGACGAGAAATATAACGCTGCGACTCCCCCAACGAAATTACTCAGACGAGCTTAGACTACCTACAATAGGTGAACGCGCCAAAATGTTACGCCTAAAATTTTTGGTGTCAACTAAACCAAGGGCGGCCTAAAAATTACCATTGTATGAAATTCATCACTCCATCTGGTTTCCAGGTCTACAAGAAGCAACACACGACAAACATCTTATAGAGTACAGTTTCACGATGAAAATCCTTAACTATCGGTATTTTTCATGTGTAATAGGAGAATGAAATTGTTTCTAGTTCATCTCTTGAAATTGTGCTTCCAAACTGTGTAACTTTTTGCGTAATAATCCTTCTGATATGTGTTCGGTACCCCTATTGCTGTAACTTTCATGTGTTTCTATATGTAATGCATAATTATTGTTATCCTTTGAATTGCCACGTATTTATTTGTGTTGGTCCTATTTGACTGATATTGCTTTTTCACCTTGACGCTTGTTTCTGCTTTGTGATTGCCCAAAAAGAGCACGCTTATTATTCATTGTATCTTCAAATCTGCAACAGCTTCAAGAGTGTGAGGCTAGCAGTATCAATAAATAAATAAATAAATAAATGAATATATCACACCCTCCTTCACCAGCATTTTGTAGTTTGTTTACAAACAGCTTCGCTGATCATCCACTGCTCGCAGGGCCGAATTGACGACCATTTTTCCTTGTGGTTATTATTCGTTGCTGCTTGTTCCCGTTACCGACTTTATATTTTCATTTCTTCAATAGAAGATTAGTGCTATAATACAGGCGCTTGTCCTGTGCTTTCCTCCGTCGTTGTCCTTTGGTTATTTCTGCCGCTGTGTGCAAGGTGAGCACAAAGTTTTCACGCAACTCTTCCCAGCATAACTGCGCAAAATTTAGCCTAACCAAGAAGAAACTTCTTTGGGACGCCCACTTAGATGTTTGCCCATGCAGCCGTCCCGTTACTATTAAGAAGCTGCCCCAATTTTTTGTTAAGGTTAATTGCTATATATCAGACCCCTGAGCGGCATTTCCTGTTTTCTTTGCAAGCACATATCCGTGAACTTGCCTGCACCATCCTTTCATGCGCTGGGCACAGAAACAAATGACATCCCGCTTCACCTTCGCCTTTCACGCATTGGTCGGTGAGTAACTTGTGTTGCAGCAGGTGCCAAAAAATGCGGGTCACTGCTACCTTCCCAAAACAGTTGCTAAAGACAGGGGTTCCCTGGAGAAAAGAATGAGCAGGTGACTTCAAAATAGATCTTAAACTGGCAGCCTATACTGAAAATAGGCCCCCCAGCCGAGCACAACAAGCAATCATCATAGCGGGAATTATCGCAGGAGAAAGTGTACATATTCATAGCATTAAATCAATTTTATTTGCAAAATACCGCTTAGCGGCCCCATATTTCTTTTTATGCCCGAAGAGTGGCTAAAACAGCAAAACTGCTCCACCTCCCGTGGCAGAATGAATGATTCATGGAAGCAGATGGGCTTGGACCCAGAAATGCGTTTCTAGCCGTCATTTGAATGCTGTACTTACAGTACAGGTTCTTCAGAAAGGCAGCGATTTTTTATGTGTAATTTGAGAAGTAACAAGGACAACAGGGAGAACGACCACATACCGCGTTGCTTGTAAACGTCCCAACTCCTACCCAACTAATGCACGAGCAATCTTTAAAGCTTCCCAAACGTTTCATGACTGAGCTAGCTCTATATTCTTGTATCTCTAGGTATGATTGCGATTGATTTAGAAAAAAGGTGAACAGTGTCCTTGTAACGCAGAAATGTGGTGGTCTTCTTGTCACTGCAGCTTTCTCAAACAGGCAACTGAGGGTCAACGCCGTAGCTAACGGCTGCTTAGCCAATATTCAGAGCCCCCCATCAAAGCCAGCCCTGTGCACCGGCTGCCTTGTGTTGCGACACGAAGGTTAAGAACATGAAAAAGGCAGATTTTATAAAGCTGTGTTGTTTTTCAAATATGGCGCGAGGTGATTCCGCATGGGATTTAACGTTGGGATCTGCATACAGGCCCCAATCACAAATTCAAGCCCAACTTTTAAGAACTTTTGACGTCCCAGCATCCCAAGCGTAATTCACAAGATACCGAGACTACGGCTAAGAATACATACATAAAGTGCTTTCTAGCTAACCGGGTGGAGCCTGTTTTTGGCAAGTACGGCGAGGCGGGCTGGCGGACGGTCCTTTTCTTCGGGCTGCAAACAGCCGCGAAATGCTTTCATGAATATGCAGTACACTCCGAGATTTCTGGCACAAGCTGCAACTAAAGCAGTAGAGAAAACGGGCATCACAAAACGCAGCTCCAAGGATTAATTTTAGTCAGGCGTATCTAGCCAGTGCGCTGATACGTTCCCCGCGCACTTAATAATTTATGCTACCAAGAAGTGGGCGGTTAATTAGGATCGCAACTACCCAACACAGAACGGCCACTCGTGCACCAAAATTAAGTTGCATAAAATGTACTCATCCGCAAGAATAACCATACTGCATATTTAGAAGCAGCGAGGGCGAACACGTCGTATATTACACGCCTGGACCTTCAACAAGTACGCGAGTAGAAAGTTCTAAAAGAATGCTTGCCCGCTAAGCCGATTTCCAAATTTTTTGTGCCTACTGTATAATTACTGTCATTCGACCTCGGCTTCTTGATCAGGCGAATGGTTACACAAGCGATGAATTTCTATCTCTGATAAGTGAGTGCAGCGGATTTGTCGAAGCCCAGGGGCATAAAACGCAGTATTGGTGAGTAATGTGCGCCCAGAGTCAATGTCTCTGCATCAATTCTCTCGTGCTGCTATGCAGGACGGCTCAACGGGCAGAGCTTCCGTTTGGAGTCTACTCCAGAGGCGTTGCTCCTTCAGAGTGAGGGATGAGAGGGAGAGAGGCAGCCTGCGGAGGGAGAAGCAGTAATGCTCTGCAACATCTCTGAGCTTGAGGACACTGCCCGTCGTCTATCTTGCTCAATACAGGGAACAGTCCACATCGTACGCCCGTTTAGTGACTGTTTAGGCTGCCGTGTGGGCCGTCTCTATCATTCCCAGTCCCATGTGAGCCGGAACCATGGGAGTTTCACCATCACGTATTTAGAGAGAGAATTTTGCGCACCGTTACCAACACGAGCCTTTTGACAGGCTGTTCTACGGCTTTTATTAAATCCGGAACTATGATAATGAATGCGCCATTTTGTTTCACGCAAGTGCGATTGCCGCATTTGCAGTCACAAAAGGTGAGAACGCCAAGAGGAGGAGACGAGAAAAAGTGCGCAAAAGCTTGGCGAAATCCTCGTTGTGCCGATATCCCGAGGCATCGACAGATGAGGCTTGTCGGGAGGGTGAATTTTTGGGCTAGTGCCACGGCTGATGATGATGACTCGGAGAGTGCATATTGTGGTAATGGTTCGGACGAGAATATGATTTCTGATTGATGATTTCATAGTCATAGTGGTCAGGACCCTGCGCTGGGCGATCAGCGAGTACCTCCGGGAAGAGTCTGCCTGCAGAGCCTGCGGTACTCGGTTTACTTGGCGGTATCCAAGGAGAAGAACAATACACGAGAAATACAAAGCTTCCTAGTCAGGCATTATAACGGCAAAACGCGTGTCCTAGGCTAAGCTGCGGCATCTGTCGCTGGAGAAGAAACTGCGGTGACCTCCTGAGATCGCCGTTTCACTGCGCAGCCGCGGAATGAAATGTGGCCGCATCAGTTCCTTTTCCCGTCACAGCTACGAAGCTTTTTAGTCTGCAGTTCGTTCTTATATGTGACGCTATTTCATGCGCTCACGCGCGACCAGCACTGGGCCGTCTGCGCCTCCTGTATACATGATCCTGGGGCCAGTGTGGTAGCATTCGCTCAGTTCTGCGGCGTATTGTGTGCCCTCTGTGCCCGCAGGTCTAATTTATTATGAAGGTTTAACGCCGCCGACGCTACGCGGGTGATGAGGTGCGCTGAAGTGTAGGCTGCCGAATTAATTTGGCCACCCGGGTATCTTTAACGTCCACCGCCAATCTCGAACACACGGGCGTTCTTCGCTTTTCGCCCTCCATCGGAAAAGTGCACGCCGCTGGTTGGGAGATCGAATCCCGGGTACCTGTGGCTCTGCAGCACAACGCCTTAGCCACTTTGCCACCGCGGTGGGTCGCCTCAGTCTGGCGTCGGAAGCTTTCAGAGGTAACTACAAGGCGACGCGGCATGCCTTTGCGAATGAGGCCTTCTACAGACCCGTGGTCGGCCAGCGTACGTGCAGAGGGTAGCGAGAGACGCAGCGCCGATAGCTCTCGGCTTCCCGTACGTACTTCAGGCTTTATAGCTCGGTTCAGGTTGTAGGTAGGCAACAGGGCCAGTACCCTGGTTAACCTCCCTGGCTCCTTTCCTGTACTGCTCCTTCCTTTCTTAGCTTGCACAGATCATTATGCGGAGTATCAGTAGAGTAAGGGGGCGACGGAGGTATGGGAGGACCGGTGGTAGGCCTGACGTCACCGTTCGTAGTAGAAGGTTGTCAAACACTACCTATCCGAAAAAGTATACGTTGTAGTCAGCGTGGCTCCAGCTGCCGGAAGCGGTTGATGTCGTAAGACCTCAAAACAAAGCTTTAATTGCACCGAACATGTGAGATTTACGCACGTAGCCATTGTAGAAGCTCCCGTTATTCTGGCAGATTGACATGCACCACTAGAGTTCACCTACCGCAGTGTCTATTGGATGACGCTTTTTAAACGAGAACGTGTGCTGCTGCAGCACGCTTTCATACATGTGTTGGTGGGGCATGCGCCAATCAATCAATCAATCAATCAATCAATCAATCAATCAATCAATCAATCAATCAATCAATCAATCAATCAATCAATCAATCAATCAATAAGGGGGCCAGATCAGGAGGAATCGGCGCCTGCACTCATAGTCCATAATGCGCATCACGAAGCCCTGCGAAGAGTCAGACACCCAAAGGAGACCACATACCCGAAATGGCGATTTCCGCAATGCTTAATAAGCTATAGCTATGTAGCTTTCGCACAAATTACATGCTTGTCCCTGACAAATCTTCAGGTTGAAGCATTGCTAAAACAATTGATAGGCTAGCGCCTAACTCGAGCTCACGATGTGAAATGTCTATGCAGGCTTTTCGAAACCTTCGCTACAGATTAAATAAAGTAACAACTCAAAGGCTGTCTGGGCGTGTGCAGGTCTTTCTTTGTTTTTCCCATCTCAAGAAGTTTTACGCAGATGGTGGGAGGCAAAGCCTCAGGATCACGCGGCTCCTCATAGGTATGCTCGCGACGTGGATCCCGGCGAGTAATTATTCTTAGCGGTTCTAATTTCGGAAAGCGTGATCTTCGGGTATACACTCTCCGTGCCTCTTCAACATAAAAGCCGCAAGGCTCTTCAGCGACGGGGACGTATCGCGTACATAACGCAATGGCAGTGTGCGTTTTTTTTTGTACGGAGAAGAAAGGGTGGTGATGGTGGCGCTTTCTTAACGCAAATAGGATTGCGAGCGCTGCGTAACGACGAAAAACACGCTACTGAATTTGAGAAATATGGAAGCAGTGCTGTCTAGGAAGTTAGGTTGCCAAGCGCTGAAATGAAACGTGGTGCCAGACGGGGCGCTGCATACATGCTGGAAACAGGGGAGATACGCATATATAATATCGCGACCTACATCCAAATGATATGGATGCGCTTAGACGTGCAAAATTACTTGCATCTCTGTAGGCTACCGACATCGTCACACTCGTGAAGTTCTGAACGCTTTAAGGGATCATAACGAATATAATCAAAATACCGCTTCTGATCTTTGAACGCTCCTGTCGCGGGATAATATATTCATGTGTGCAATGACATCTTGTTAGCTTTGAATAATATCCAGTGTTGTTAAATGCAAGTACACATCGTTTGAAGTTCTTTCTTGCGTTCGCTCCCTCTTTCCCCCTACTGAACGCATTCCGCATGTCATAGAATGAATCTTTAGATGTCGATCTGCGCAGTGAGCACCATCTCCCTGCCAATGTCATTTCCAAAAGTGTTGTTTTCTCTGATTTTGGGGTTCGTGCAACGCAAGAACTCTTACCTTTTTGCGTTCGTCAAAAAAAAAACGCATACAAATACAAACATACCCCGCTGGGATATTTATTTATTCAGTGTTATAAAATCCCAAAACAAACGAATATTTTTTTCTGATAAATCAGTGTTCTCTCCTGTTCCTTAGCCTATTTATGTAGCGGTTGGCAAGATATTATAACCAAAGATGTAATAACTGTGCTGCGTCTCTCCAGCGTGAAATGAAATGTGTTTAGTCCTCGTCCTCATGGTCGCTGCGTGAGCTGGTATTTTGGTTTGTCACAATTAGCTGCTTATACGAATGCTTAAGCTGCTTGTACCAGCCTTTGAGCATAGTTGGCAGATCTGTTCAAGGGAATTGTGGAATAAGGGGAAAGCGCGTGAGTAGTGTATTCGTGCTGCACCTAGTCTTGGTTATATCAGCTGCGCATGATAAAGACGGTACTACAGATTAATCACGCATCTCCGACCATCTTCTGGCGGTGCCACGGTTGGGAGAAATAATGAACGCTGAACCATTAAACGCTGATAGTCATGAAGTTATGTGAGCTCGGATGAAAACACGTAGTAGTTCGGCGGGCATCGTTTATATATCCCGTTGGTGTCACTAGCATCGCTAAATAACATCAGTCGTCCTGATTGACACGCAATGCACATTCCGAATATATTCGTGTGCGAATAACTCTGCTTCGCTGGTTGGTACTGCTGAAAATGTGACCACTATGTTTTGGCTTGACAATTGTCACATTCTGAAGGATTGATCGCGACCTCCTGAAATTTTGGGCATTACATCACTGGGCGTTTTCATTAATGTTTGCTATACGTTCCACGCTAACATGGCTCCAACGAAAATATATTGATGCATCTAAAATATATGATCTGCGTTTCCAGAGAAACTAGACCATGCTACAACCAGTGGCCCCGAAACTTATAGTCGATACAACTGCGGCCTTTGCTGCGGCTGTGGAGAGGTGTCTAAACGTGTTGGATTTACATATGACGGAGGCTAGCTACAGGCATTTCAGAGTGAAAGTGAGACGCTGTCTATTCCGCATACCGGAATTCCTGAAGTCATCTAGGCATTGGAGAAAACGGGGCCAATAACGGCGCCGTCACAAGCACGGATAACGATCCCGGTATACCGGAGAACGATAGCGGAGAAGAGTATCCCGGAGAACTATAATAAGATTTTTTACTTCACACTAATGGGCACGTTCTGAATAATTACCTCATTATTTTGGACAACGGTTGGCGTAAGCAGTATATATTTACAAATTTTATCAAAGCGCTCACAAAAGTGCCAATGTGGGTGCCAAACTGTACAGCAGTCGGTACGGCCTTTGTTTCCTTATGGTAACGGCATAACGACTCTAAAGGTCGACCCAAGATAGCCGCTTCTGTTACATAGGTTGGACTATTACAGCGAACCCTCGCGGCAAGTAGTGTCTCCTCTTCGCACTGAATTAGCGCAGATGTATTCGCAGGATTGTGTTGTGCTCTACAGGGAAGCGCGAAGTGGTAGAGCGCTTGGGCGATTTTGAGGGAAATGGTTGCTCGCCCTGCGTCTTTTTCTTTGAATATTGTTTCGCGCTCTCACACATAACTGGATGCGGTGCGCAATACTAACAACATTGTAAAGTACCAAAGTTCACATTTCCTAATGGGCCTAGCTGGGAGCGTCTTTGTCTCGTGCAGTCAGGCGTACTGCCTCTGAGCTTCGCAGCGTGCAATTAAACACGTCGCTTTGGGGAACCACAGAGCGCAAAAAGTCGCCCACGGCGCAGTCTGCGCCCTCTAGTTAGTGATTTCGAGGCGCAACCAAAGCGGTAGGGGCGAAGTGCGAAGCAACGAATTGTGCAAACGACGCGGGGACACAGACACCGCCACCTAAGCTTAACGCAAGCACACTGACTCGAGTGACTGTAAGCAGCAGATGACGGGATGGGACGCGAAGCCACAAAGAGCAAAGTTGGATGTTGAGGAGGACATCATTAGCCGTAGCCAAAGCCGCTGTCCTGATTTCTGTGATGTACATCGCTAGAGCGGGAGCTTAGCGTTTTGTGGATACGTCACATCCTACACAAAAGCTTTAATCAGTCATCCCCCGCGATTGGTGGCTTGAATAGAGATTAGGCTACCGAGGTCTAAGTGAGCGCTGACTGGCATCAGTGGTTATTAGTACTCAGCGAGGGGTACGTTAAAGCGGTTGCTAGTAGGCGAGTTTTTCTGTTTAAGGGGGAATATATTGTAGCGTAGGCACCAAACTCAAGATGATGTGGCACGTAAAAGGACAAACAGATTTATTAAAAGGCGAATAGGTGCCTCACAAAATGAACGCCCTCGCGCCTCTACCACCGGAGTTCTGTCTCCCTCGCCACGCGTCTCCCTTCTTCTTCTCAGCGCGTGGCATGGTTGGCTGGGCGCTGTCGGTTGGTTGGTTGATCCACGAGGCATCATTTCCATCATTTGTTCTTTGTTGCCGGGCGTGTGCAACAGGCCATGCTGTGACGATATTATAAAGTTATGCCTCGTCGAGAAAAAAAGCTTTTAAGAATGCGAACACTATTGTTCTCCTGGCGCTGCGATTACGCACTCTAACACCGTATATTTTTGTCGTTGGCACCAGGAACACGCCACCTACTGGCCCTAAGAAACATATTGAAATTTCAACCCCTGCCCACCCCATTCCGTAAGCAAACATCTGTTTCGAGTTACACCCGCGACACACTTGATCACTACGTCGTTTTGCCAATTCAGTGTTTGCAAAAGGGAGTTGTAAGTTGTTCCGACTTCACGCTTTACTATTTTTTTCTCAAGGCAAGAAGCAGCTACGCTTCCGGCTCGATTTGTGATTAATATTGCCCCCTTAGCGCAGCCAAATAGCTCGTAATACGTCCACTTTGTTATTTCCAATTTTCAGTGACTTTATTTGCCACTGTTTAAAAGAGTGGTGGAGCTAGTTCCAACGTACAGAAACCTGCGGAGGAAAAAAACATTAGATATACCGCTAGGAAATAATAGAAGTCTTCGGGCCATTGTCTAATTCTGGTCTGCTAACACGACCCATGCAACCGCCGGAACTTTGTATTCGTCGTGAACATAAAGCAGTCCTGACGTATTTATCAATCCCGGCGGAGACATAAAAACGCACCGAGGGAAGTAGTGCCTGGCTTTGATCACTTTTTAAGCAAGGTAACTTCCATCTTTCTAGCGAAACCGGACGGGACGCCTTTGTGTACGCGCTGCCCTAAGCAGGGCTCCATCGTAAACAATTTATTTCTGGGGGCACCTAAATCTGCTTACGTGATTCTATGGCAAAAGCCTAGCGACACTCCTTAATAACTTCTTTAGGCATACATCGATTTTTTCCTCTTTTTTCGCTTTTGTTGCTTTGTAATTTGGCACGAATTTCTTCAAAAATTTCACGTATTGGGTGTGTAACGCGTCGAGGCTTCACATGGGCTATGAAGGCAGGCAGAGGGTGGTGCTGCGGAATTATTTTTGAACACTAGGGGACCTTTACGAGCGCCTAAATCTCGGCACAACACAAGAAAAGCGACCACCAAGGGCGGGATCAGTCGGCGTCCTTGGATCTCGGCAGAACAACAGCTTTCGAAACTGCGCCATCGTCCGCACAGGCGGCATTACTTTCGAGGCTTATTTTTGTCTTACACCGTGTTGTGTCCTTTCTTTGCTTTTGTTTTCATCGTCTACGGCGCGAATACGTCAACAAAAAGACCGTGCACACGCCACGGCTTCTTCAGGTGTCAGGGGTTTTAGTGGCTTGTGGACACAGTATTATACTCACGTGTACATGTGCACGCCTCACTCAGCCATTCAGCAACATTCCTCGTTTCCTGTTTCATTGTTTACCAAATTTTGTGAAGCTGGCACTTTAGCTCCTGAAAGTTTCGAATTGATGGCCAGTCTCCCAGTTGGGTATTTGCTAAGAAGATAGGGGCAAAAATAATGCCGGCTCTTGTTTCACCTCTGGCAACGTGTGGATATGTCGCAGTGATAGCGCATTGGGCTGCTAATATGGATACAATGATTCTAATTCCATATGGACATACAGGTGTGATTTGTACTTACTCATAACGGCGGCCATTATCTTGGCTGGACAACAACAGCGGTCACGGGTTTCTCGCCGAATAGTGCACAAAGGGCTTTTTCCTTAGCGTCATCGAAAAGGGTGCTACCTGCAATCACTCTGCAGAAGCCCTGCATCGATGTTCAGTCTAGAGCTTGTCGCGAACCACTCTGCATATGATGGGCGGCGACCAGGCTAATGGAAATTTTTCTATCAATATCCAGCAGAATCCACACCCGAAGTACCGTAAAAGGTTATAATAAATACAACTTGTTTGTTTGTTTGCGATTCCCACGCTAAATGCAAAGACCGGCATAATTGTGCATTTGTGTATGAAGAAGGACAAAAGAATTAATGCGACAGCTTTAGTTGCCGCGGCCAAAATTATTGTTTGGGGGTGGTTACGCGATTTTATGAACATTCAGAATCGTTACTCTAAATAGCACTTCTTGGGCGTTCCAAGATATACATGTATCTTTTTCCTCGCTTTCGTGTGTTTCAACCTGTGACACAAAAGTCGTGCCCTGAGCTTATCAGCCGGATGTGACCTGGCAGAAGCAGCCTTGTGTTTCGCGTCCTCGGCGGCAGCCCCTCCGGAAGGTCTATATACGTGAGCGTATAAGCGCGCGCGTTGTATCTGCCTTATAGCCCTCTCCGTGCAAGCTAAAATAGCACATGTGCCAGTCTCGTTGACTTTATCTCGCCGTAATATGTGGTAGTGCTTCCCTTTAAAAAAAAACTGAAGCCGTTCCACTCAATGTGAAAGCTGACGCGAGTGCAGAGCAGTGATTCGCCATAATGGGCTGTAGCGCCGTTATCCGCTCATTGCAAGCACCCACCGCATTTAAAATTTCCCGCATTCGCAGTCCTCGCGCGCCCCTTTCTTGAAACTGCGCCAGCGGGAGTTCTGTTCTCTTTGTGCTGTTTTTCCCGCACGTACGGGCGCTCCACTTCCACTTTTTTCGCTTACTGTCGTAAAAACCAACCAACGGGGGTTCTTAACTAATGGAACACGGGCGCTGCCTGTTAATTACGTATACTTTGCCTCAAATGTACATTTAATTTTCTTTGCGCTAAACAACGGGGAGATGTAGGACAAGCGCCAGCTGTTCACGAGCTTCGAACGGTAATGACTATATACACCGCTTGGCTTTCGAAGCCTCTGGGGTACGCCGCGAACGGCAGCGTTACCACGGGAAGCCCTGTTACACTACTTGGGTCCAGCGTCTGAGCTACGACGACCACGCTCGGCCCTAAAGTGCTATGTGCCTACCGTATTTACCCGATTCTAACGCGCCCCCGATTCTAACGCGCACCCGATTTTTCTGGCAAAAAAACGAAGAAACTTGCACCTCCGATTGTAACGCGCACGGGACTTTGTGACCCAGACAAACGAATGCGAGAAAAACGGGTGATTTGTTTCCCGAAGTAATCTCACTCATCTCACTCCGCGTCGCTCTCCGCTGACCACAACATCTCGTCCTCGGTGCCGTCAAGTGCGTTCGCGATGCCACACCTGTGAACGAACGTTCAACCATGATCGATGGGATCGTGGCCCGTGCCTCGCACGCCCATCCCGAGAGCTTCTCCAGAGGTGCACGCTTCATCCGACCGCTCGTTTTGAACGCGTGGGAGCCGTTGCTGCCATTGCTGTTATCAAGCGCGCAAGTGAAACGATTTGACAATTTGTGTGAACGCCGATAGAAAAGCCTAGGCGCCTAGGCTTCCTGCGTCCGAAAAATCGTTGCTAAAAGCTTTGGCGCCAACTTGAGATGGTGATGGCGATAGGTGGGACGAAATTACCGCTGTTTCGGCAGTTTCGGTTTCGTATCCGATTATAACGCGCATGCAATTTTTCAGCCTATTTTTTCGGAAAAGAGAGTGCGCGTTAGAATCGGGTAAATACGGTTAATATTGAACTCTGCGTGGGGTGAGTGTTGTAAAATTCGCCTCCACACATCAAGTTTTATTCGGTCGTGGGACCCGTTTGCGTAGCTGGCCTAGAGCGTGGCTGCTGGAAGCGTGCTTTTTACAATGTTATATTAGATCATGTTGGAATGGAATACTTACTCCTCCTTGATTGTTTATCTTTTATCATCGCCGCTTTTATTCGTAAAACAAACCTTTGCCCAAACTAGAAGGATTGAAGTTTAAACAGTCGGCGCGTCTGTAAAGTCCTGACTGTTGACTGACATGTGAAGCTCAAGGACAATTTTCTAAACAAACTTCCCTTTTGTGGTGCTCTGTCAAGTGCGAGAGAGAAAACATTGCAACGGTAAACAATGTCACAAGATAAACTGAAACAGTGGACAAGAGTTGCGCAAACGAAGTAGCCTTTTGCATTGCTAACATTTTACCAATACCCTGCCTGAAAGCGTGGTTTGTGCAAGGGGCGGTCGCAAAGCGGCAAATGGCATAAATAATGCGTCGAATTGGCTCCGACTCAAGGGTACGCCTCATAATAGCACGGGAATCGAAGAGCCTAGCCACCAAGCGCTCCACAAAAAAAGGTCAGAATGACAAAGCAGTCCAACGTCGCAACAGCGTGGACGATTGTCTATGGTCTAAGGAGCCATTAGATTCCGTTATAGCGAGTATACCAACCTTTGTGGCAGTTGAATAGCTTTTGTCCTCTTGTGTTTTATCTTCTTTTCAAGTTTGTATTTCGCATCCTCTAGGGACCGCCGGCTCCCACACTATGGCCGATACTTGGGGCCCTATTTAGCAATTGTGTAGTTGTAGCAGTTTCTCAGTTCTTTCCCTTACAATTCTGATAATGGCGCTTTCCAAACCCTTCTGTAAACGGCAAAAATAAGACGAATTCTTTGTTGTTTTGAGACGTCTTGGGAAGGGGAAATTTGTTTTTTAGGAGTTTTGTTTTTGCTGTTTAGCTCTGAAATTCCTTTCCTTAATATTTATCAGGCTCAAACTGACTCTCTAATGATTATAATGAAGCAATAAATTGAGGATAAGAAATTATTTTAGGTGATTTGTGATTAACACCTAAGGTATCATAAGGGCAAAATACATCTTGAATTCACTGAAAAAACGGCTTTCTCCCAGTAACCTTATTACAATCTTAGCTTAAGTACAGACAAAGTCTTTGAATTAGGGAAAACAGGTAACGTTGGGTGATTCTCCATTTGCTTTCTTGCCCGGCCCTTATGTATTCGTACATCTTTATGAGTTCAGTAGCTGCTGACCAAAGCTGTCACGTTACTTGTGCGACTGCAGTCATCGCCATCACTGGTGACTCTGTGTAGCGGCAAAATTGACCGTTTTTGATATTTATTTTTCAATAGTGAAGGACGCAAACTTCTGCGCCACATTGTAGTTGAAGTTAGTAGCCGTCGCAATAGTTGCTTCAAATGAACCAAGGTGGAATTTTCGTCCTCTTATGGCCCTCTCAAAGAATCCTCAAAGCCGCATCCAAAAAAATATGTTTAAAATATCAGGTATCTCGGCATTTAAAGCCCATAATATACTGTCCTGACATTTTCCAATTAATAATGCCTGAATGTTATTTTGGTATATTTTGAAGGTTCCCGTTTCAGCAATGTTAGCAATGTTTCAATTTACCGCTCCATTGGAATAACAAGGAGACAACAAAAAATATACATCTCCTAGGACGTCCCCGATAGAACAACACCTAGTTTGGCAGGTAATGATTAAAACTTCTATCACTGCGAAAATGCCCTAAAAACTAATTTTCGCCGCCTCCGTGGCTGGTGCTTAGGTATAGGGCTGTACTGATGCTTTAGAGATCCGTCAAAATACACAGAATACGATTTCCGGTGGGGATGTGTAGCCCTCTCTGTACAACGGACAAACCATGCTCCAAAGATATTGCGCCATGCGTCTAGCTTGGAACAGCTCACATGGTGTTGAGGTCTGCCTTAAAGGTCTCTAGTCAATTTTGGAGCACACATGGTGAGGATTTACAGGTTGGGCCCGATGGCCGTAGGTCATTGAGCATAACACAGTTCTTCCGTACATTTCTGTGCAAAAGGTATTTCAGTTAATCAATTATTCAAACATTTGCCTTTGTGGCCTCTTTACACGCGTAGTTGATCGAATATTGTCCAGTGCTTCATCGTGGCTGTGCTGTGCTGCTTTGTGAAGAAGCATTAGGTTATGAACCAGCACACCGATGCTGATACCATGTTGTCTCAATTTAAACAACCCCACTATGCTATGCCGCACCTCCCCGCAACATAAAACGTTTTTGTTGTTCAAGCGCTCGGTTTCTTTATCAGCGACGATACAATAATGCAACGTACTTAACAAACGGCCAGCACGTACGTTCAAAAAAGGTAAATGTTAGTATACTCAGAACAAAATGACACGTGGATATTTCATAGAGGTGACTGTCAAGCCCTAGTACATGCTTTGTCTTTACCTTCTATAAAACATTACAATGATATTGCATGCGCATTCGAAAAACTGCATAAAAACCTAAATTTACGTACAGGCATAATAAAAGAATTAAGAATGAAGCAGCAGTAAACACATAGAGCCAGGAGAAACTTTCCAGAGTAATGGTATGTTACAACCCACGGCCAAACGTTTTCTTTCGACATAATTTGTTATTCCACTGCGATAACTACTACCATCGCGTGAGCCGCTTTAGGGCACATGCGCTCTGTCTACGCAAACGCTTCACCGCCCCCAAGAATTATCCGCCACCAACTTCTCCAACCTTTCGCAACTCTAGTGGTGGTAAATGAGCGATATAAGTTCACGGCTTGAAGACGGCGCTTTTTTCCTGTGCACCAGTCTTCTCTGTACAGGTTGCCACTGTGTCGGCTTCAGCAGTCTCTGTGGCTGTCGTCACTTGCAGTCAAACACTTTTCGTAGCAGCACAGCAACGCGGCCAGCGATGGATTGTTTACGAAGTTGCCCTTTATGGGCGAAGTTCTCGAGATGAAAGGGGAGCACACCTCTTTCGGTACTCGTATACCAAACACCTAGCGTTCGCTTATGAATTCATGTTTTTTTGCGTCTCAGAACCAAAGCACACAGAAGATTCCTTAAATTCAGGCTCTTGTCGTCAAAGTCTGGGTGAAGAGAAGAGAAAGCGGAATGTGCCCTCCAGAAGTGAGCTTGAACGATGAAGTAAGCTTGGCATGAAAATCAACGAAAGTTTCTTAGTGTTGGCTAACCATTTAAGCATAAAATAAAAAAAGAGAGACATTGGTTGTAATGACAGAAGCGTTTTATAGGAAAAGAACAGGTTCAAATACGCTTACCCTGGACATGGCGGTCGTTTATTGAAATGCACAGGAGCATATTACAGTAATATATTTAGATGCTCTCAGAATGTCTTTACTGGACCGCTCGTTTTCATGAATTACCGTCTTGAGCGATGCTCTTTAGACGGACTGATAAAGGCTTGTATCGTACGTGCATTCCGAATTCATATTTACCGATTTACTAGCCCAAAATTAGTGAATAGTTGGAGGATAATAAATGTTTATTCATTTCCTCACGTTTGCAGGGTATCGTGGCCAAGCGTGTAAGCGCGTTCAGCAGAGCACACGCTCCTCATGTCACTTGGGCTCATGTCAAACTGAAGCTTCATTCATAGTCTCACTGTTGCAATAATTAGCTAATAGGCAATCACACTACGATGACCAGATATATAGAAAACATAATGAATTGACGGTCTAGTTGGGAACAGGATGGATTCTTGACCCGAATACAAAAGTCTACCCACGAAGTTAGGAAAAAAATACCTGTTATATACAGGAAGGGGTCCCCGATGCGAAATTAAAACCACGAAAAATTTCCTTTGTGCCTTCCATGACAGCAGCGTCGCTTCTGAACTGATGAGGTGGCAGCGCAGAATCTCCCCTGATCGGCATGCGTTATTGGTTTTCCGGGGACAGACTCTGACCTTTGATCTCAAGCGCTCTAGCTCTTCCAGAACAGCCTGATCAATTATAATTAGGGTTCGACAAGCGCATTAAAAGAATAAAGATGGTGCTGTGAAAAATTGAGGAACTCTCTGAATAACTAATCTCACTTTAATTGTTTCTGTACTTTCCGAAACTATAACCATGATAGTTTCCTAAAGTACAGAAACAACATTGTCAGTACATTGCAATCAATTTGTCGAATACCTTCAACAATGGCGCGGAAAAAACTACTTAAAAGTAAATACCAACAATAGAAAAGCTGTAATATATCAAGAGAAAAACAAAGTTGTATGTGATACTATTGAACTTGTGTATGGAAATACGGTTATTGATATTGTTTCAAACATAAAGTCCTCAGGCGTAGTCTTTTCAGAAACACTCCGTTGTCCTTAGGCGATAGTTAGTTCGGACTGTAGGACTGTCCTTAGAGTAATAATACCTGCCGGGAAAAAACTTCGAAGAAAAAATTGTATACGGTTCTTTACCTGTTCGAGTAACTCTGAATTATCATGATGAGACTGCATTAAATTGTTTGTCAAGCAGCAATTTGTACGAGAAGCAAACCCCTTATTCTTTGTTCTAGGAGTTTTTTAGGTTTTATGCTGTGCGTTTTAAGCTATGTGCTATGCTTTTTATGCCTGTGGTAATTTTGTTCGTTCTCGTGCAAGTGTGTTTTGTGGTTTTATTTTATACTTCTCAGCGCCCGACATATCACATAGATGTTCTAATTGTGCTTTGGCCAATGTACACTGCTGTATGAAAACTGTATGAGGAATGTGTGAAGTGAACGGTATATTATCTGAGCAGTCGGATTGGGCGTATGCGGTCTTCAAGCTGCGTTGTTTGCAGCTGTTTCCCATGCGTCCTCTCTCTACTGTACCGCAGAAAAAGAGAAATAAATTTTCATTTCAATATGAAATATCATCTGGGCACACATATCTCATATTTTGAGAGTCGTCTTTAAAAAGTGCAGCAGTCTGAACAACAGCTAAAACGCACAACGCTACATTTTGTTCCTCTAATCCACGTCAACCCCTATTAAAATCGGGTGAAAAGCGTTAAGGGTTTGTATTTTTCAGTGAATAATGGTTCAAAAAACTCGTAAAAACACATTTCGTAAAGTTTCTTTCGCTGATCTTTCTGGGGAAAACAGGCAGGCACACTTATCGAGCTGCTTTCCACAGCACTAAATAACGCCTGGGAAAGACTTCTCGGGAAAGTGCGCACCATAAAAATTTCTTACGAAAGGATAAGATAAGGAAAGGATAAGTCTAAAGGATAAGGATGAAGGATGTGGATAAAGGATAAGGATAACGGATAAGGAAAATGCTGACTGAGGGGTGCGTGCAGCAGGAGTTTGTGGCGAGGTGTCAAACGGGCACTGGAGTTGGCCACTTTGATGCCACTTTGAGGTTACAAAAAGCGTAACCTGTGCCTGGCAGCCTATAAGTGACATGCTGCTCCTACGTATGGCTTTTCTCCGACCATTAGTCATGTCAAGCAACAAGAAAAGGTAAAATGAGTGTTGCTTTGTTACAAAAAGAATGTAGCACGAAATTTATAAAATGGACCGTCGGGCAAGAAAACTTACGTAAGCTTTTCGAAAACAATTCCGCAGTTTCAACAAATGCTACTGCGCGAACTTTTGTAGTGAGTTGGGTAGTGGTGTTAGGTGACCAGTTTTATTTTTTTTTCGGTCGATGTACTGTTTCTTGTTCTTTTATTAACTCGTATTTGGCGAGATTTTCGTTCTCGGATTTTTTTGAGATATCTTCAGTACTAGGTACTGTTCACTGACTTTTCCAAATCTCTAGCCCTTCAAGGTACCTTCAGGCATGCTCTATCTCAGGAGTTGTGAAGCGAGAAATTCAGTTAAGAAATATATTTTGTACCCACGGGTAACAAAAGAGGTTCCAAACGGTAAGTAAAGGCGGCGTCCCTGTGCGGACTTATGATTGTGAAACAGCTTGCATTCCAGTTTTAGAGAAACACTGCCACAGAAATACTCCGATTTCATATAAAAGACCAAATGAGGAGCATCAATATTAATATTTCAATTTAAGGACCCAAAAATAGCCACAGATGTAGGAAAAATTTGTTCCAATAACAGGAAATATTTCTGTAAAGGTAGTTTCATGATTTTATTTGCTCGCGAAGATATCTTATTTGTTCTGCATTCATAAACATGCGAGCACGTAGAGCGAAGCGCAAAGCAAAACACGTCCGCCAACATAAAGTAGAGCCAAAATGTTTAACACCGACTAATGATATTTTCCTCAGATAATATGGTTTTCTTGCAGGTTAATGTTTCGTTCGAGTTCTCCTATTAACGTCAGCGTGTATATTCGAAAGAACACACCTAATTCTTGGTGGTTCTTGCCTTTGGAACGCCTCTAATAATGGTATGACGCCACGATAAGGAAGATTGTTCTCCGAAAGTTCAGTGTCGGAAGGTGAATTGCTGAAATAAAGCTATTCGCATGCGGAAATTTCTTGCCACATAAAATATTTAGGGGCGGTACCTCTTTGTCGATCACTCCGCTGTGCAGATAACCATCGGATATGTTTTCTAACAATTTTTATTGGCTATACTATGCCCGCAAAAGCTGTTGGAAACTGATCTTTTGCTTTCATGCTTAGTGAAATGAAGATTTCAGTCGTTGGCAGCCTTGGCATTTTGCATTATTACGGACCATTGCGGAAAGAGCGTTTACGTTCCATACGCGGGACTTCAATTTGTTTTGTGTTTTTTTAACTAGGCGCTCTAAACCACCCTGAGTGCTTGTCAAAGCATCGGACGATGAAATTCGAATGTCTGTCGTTCGATGCTGGAATACAATAGTGGCCCACAGCCTGTGTGCTTTGCATGTTAAGCTTCTGGACAGGCATGGACCACCGTCGCTAAGCATTCGCGAAAGCAGGCCAGTACATCGTATATCCTTGCATACATACATAATGCATACATACATACATACATACATACATACATACATACATACATACATACATACATACATACATACACACATACATACACATACATACATACATACATACATACATACATACACACGTACACACATACATCATACATACATATATACGTGCATACATACACATACGTGCATACTACGTACATACATACATGCATACATACATACATACATACATACATACGTGCATACGTACGTACATACATGCACCCATATACATACATACATACATACATACATACATACATACATACATACATACAGAGAGACAGACATACGCACGTAAATACACACACAAAATAAGCTCACACGTACTGCATACATACACTCATCTATCAAGCCATCCATTTTACATGCATACATACATGTGTACGTACATGCATACATAAACACAGCATTGTAAACCTGGATATTACGTGTACACTGATATCATGAAGGAATGATATGAATGAATGGCGGCCTACCATTGTCCGTGAAAAGAAAGGCTATGACAGCTGCCTCTTACCGGTACTTACCTACGGGGCAGAAGTTTGGAGACTCACTAAAAGTGCTGAACTTAAAGGGGCACTGGCATCTTGTTTTTTTTTGTTGCGATCCTAATTCTACCTGTAGAAACCTAATTTGCTTCAGCGTGGACATTTTCAATGCGGCCAGTCGCAGTTTCGGTTTCAGCGAGTGCCGCGAAACGATGGATTTTGGGATTTTGTGTGAACTGACCACGTAAGGGTAGCCGTAGCTGTCGAACGCATTTCTGCGAAGCTGATCTCGTGAGGCTTAATTAAAAAGCACCGTTGACACAGCCGCTGCGAGTGCAAATGCTACCGCGGCTAATCGAGCAAGATGAGCAAGGTACGCCTACACAGCACTGCGGCGGATATTCGAGTGCCGCTCTCGTAAGATGAGCAGCCAGCGATGCAGCCACCATGGTCGGGACTTGGGGCAATCAGCGGTAACAAGCGAACTCGAGCTACCTGCGTGGGCCACTTCGCGGCCGTAAGGACGTATCAGTGGGCTTTTCATGCCTAAAATGGTAGTAAGAAATGCCTGGAATCACTGTAGAACTTTGGTCGCAGCTGAGCTGGCGAAATCACGGCGCCTCCGCCGCCAACGATCGGGTCGTTCGTTCTCGAGAGGCTCCGCCCTCCGGCCCTCCGATTGGAGATGAGCCGGCGAAAAACGTTGCGGCAACATCGTGACGTGTATGTATGGGGGATGTCGATTGCGCGTGGTCCTCTCTGGCAGTCGGTTGCGTTTCGCACACCAAATATGTTCTAGGCTGTGTTCGCCGCTGAGGCAAGAAGTTATCTCGCCTTCAAATTTTGTGCCCCTTAAGCTGAGGACTACTCAGTTAGCAGTGGAATGGCAGATGAAAGGCGTAACAGTAAGGGGCAAGAAGAGAGCGAAGTAGATCAGGAAACAAACGCGTGTTAAGGACGTATTCGTAGAAATTAAGAAGATGGGTGGGTGCATGACATGTAATGCGAAGGGAAGATAACCGTTGGTCATTAAGGGTAACAGAGTGTGCCCCTAGAGAAGGCAAGCTTGGCAGTGGGCGGCACAAAGTTAGATGGGCAGATGAGATCAAGACGTTGGCCGGAATAAATTGGTCGCAGTTAGCACAGTACCGGGATAATTGGGGATCTATGGGAGAGAGAGAGACAGAGATAGACCTTTACTTTACTTTACTTTACTTTACTCGTGAACTTTACTTCTCTATGGGAGAAGTAAAGTTCACGAGTACGAATTCCTGGCCGAGTTGGTGTTCTAATGCTGAATAATTCATAGCGCATGCGCATGAGGACAAAGGGCAATTCAATTACATGGTGTCTGTTCTCTTTTCTTGTGCTCGTCCGCATGCGCTATAAATTATTCTGTTTGGGGTAAGCATTTGCCCTGCAGTGGGAGTCCACAGGCTGATGATGGCGATGATGGTGATGATGATATGACGAAGTAAATTTGACAAAAGAGATTTTGATGCGTGAAGCTAGCGGAAAAATCTATATGGCCTCAATGCTGACTGCGCTGAAATAGCTCTGGTTGTCTCATATCTTTTTTCGTGATCAACAAAATTACCACAGCGACTGCGCAACGAGCGATGTGTGGGATGGCCAATATACGATAATACTGATAATGGTTCAGCTGATAAAAAATATTAAACATAGAAAACGCATGAAATTCGAAGCACATGAAACTACATTTTTTGTTTCAGGCTGCGCTAATAGTTAAAAAAAATCGTAGAGTTCGAGTGTTTTTTTTTTTCATTTCCAAATGGACACGCGAAAAGTACGACTGGATAATTGAAGAAATAACTTTCCCGGTCTTAATCAATAAACAGAAACAAGATACCTACATTCATTGTGACAATTCAATTATTTAAACGAACGCAGCTTGAAAACCCGTGAACCAGTATTTTTCGACACCTAGCGGAGGTCACGAATAATGGAGCCTGCCTTAGGTACGTTTGCACAGATATACATGCTGTAAGCGACACGTAAAAATTTCCAGGTTGCATAGAATTTGGCTGCTAACGTCATAAAGCTACGTTGCAATAGTGTGACGACTACTGGTATGTTTAAATAATTGTCAAAAACAGCACCTGCTGCTTATTGCCATTATGGCGCAAATACAAGGGTATAGGACAACCGCAGTCCCAAGAAAAAACGCATCAATGCAACAATTTTATAAATACTTTGTGTTTTAAAACTGCTGTGTTTGCAAAATACTTTTGGTTGCGGACATCAACTAGATGTTCTACAATGCTCTTCTAACTAATATTGAGCTCAATGCAAAAATTTAAATACTACTCTTACCGTCACAGCAACCTAGAAGCTTAGGCTTGTCATTGGAGCCAACAGCAGAAATTGCAAGATTACCAGGAATCTAAATTAACAGTATACTAACACTGTCAGGTTCGGACAAAAATAAATAATAACAAACTCTGGAAAACGAGACTTTCTGTTCACGTCCCCAAAAACCCGAAAATACACACACAGAGAAAAACTGACAAATCGTGAGTAGCGTGCTAAGCCTCGAAGAACTGTCAAAAATTTCAAATGGAGTAAAAAGTCTCGATGTGTGTTTCTCACTTTCCCAATCTTTTCTCTCTGCTGGTCATAAGCGCACACTCATGACGTGATGGTAGCGATCGACTAGGTCGCAAGACGGGTTCCACGCTGGCACCGCGCGCTCCGTGCTCGCGTTTGTGTCTTGAACGTCGCTCTTTGGACGCGCCGCCTTCGCAGACGGCCCGACCAGGCGTCCTGCAGACGTTTGAGTAGACGGCCTAGCGGTTTCCGTTGTGGGCGACCACTGAGACGGGCCACGGGTCCGGGCGCCGACCGGCATACGTCTCGGTCACAGTCCCACACGGCCTCTCTGATGTTCCCCTTCTGCGATGATGATGATGAAAAACTTTATTACAGTCGTCTCTGTTAAGACGGAGTCACTGCTTGGGAGTGGCAGTGTCCTCGTCTCTTCAGACGGCGGTCAGGAACCCATGGGCCCTGGCGGCGTATTCCGCCAGCTGGATGACTGCTGTTTAGACGTCGGGTTGGGAGCTAAGCAGCGCGGCCTCCCATTGCTCGTGCCTCGTAATACGTACACCTGGTGTGGGTGTCTCCAGTTTACTGGTACACGCCCAAACCATGTGTTGGAGCGTGGCGGCTTGCGGCGCCGCACTAGTTGCAGTTATCTGTGTATGTTTCTGGAAAGTTGCGGAGGCACAGGGTGGGGTGTGGGAAGGTGTTCGATTGTATCCTGCGCCATGAAACCGATTGCTTTCTGCTAAGTGTACGATGGGTGGCTGGAAGTGTGCGTCGGGCCAATCTATTATTCTGGGTAATTTCATGATATGTAGCCAGCCTGTCCCTCCCCCCCATCGATGACGGCACGTTGTCTTCCAAGTCGGCCTGGTAGCTGAATCCTAGGGCCGGTTCGTGTGCATCTCGTTTCTCCGGGAGAGACGAGTGTGCTTGGGTCCATAATTCATATCAAACGGATATGTCTTGAGGGCAGGATTGGTTGCTTGAATTATCTTGGCTGTACCTTGGATATTCTTCCTCGGGCATAATTTCGTAGTGCGGCCTTGGAGTCGGAGATGATGGTCTTGGCATGACTTGCCCGCAATGGTCAGAGCGATGGCTACCTATTCCACAATTTCGGGATTAGCCTCTGTGACAGGAGCTTGATGCGACCGTATTGCCCTGCTGGTTTACTACAGCAGCCACAGGCGCTGGTCGCCTGGAGTAGTCCGCCGCATCAACGCAGGTGCTGGGCTGTTATCGTCTCTTGACGTCACTGTCGTCGTTATTGTCGTTCGTCTGATGTAGTCACGGTATTAAGACACGGGGAAATAGATTACGCCTAACAGGAGAGCGCTTCGTGCTCCTGAGACAAGGGACATTTACAGCAACCCTTTATCCCCAATGTATTCGTATCCTTTGGCAAAAACGCCAAGGCGTTTAAGAATACACTTACACACCGCATGCTTTGCCCCTCACCAGGTTTCAGGTTAGTCGAGACAGCCTAGAATGTTTTTATGGGCGTTTAAAATACAAATTAACCATCGTGTCAGGGAAGTGAAGGCAGACTGATGCACCACACTTCACTTTTGCTTTTATTGTACAGCTAGATCACTTCCCTTGCAAGATTGTCTCTGTGCGCAGATAATTGCTCTCTGACATTACACGTGGGTTAGCGCCCGCACTTTAAACAATTCTGAGCCACCCGCGAGTGTGGCTTTCCCTGTAAAGAATGCCTACGTTCTCGCTGCCTAATATTAGCGCACCGACTGCTCTGTGCTTTTCACATGGATATAGTAGTAGGTACACAATACCTGTCTTGCGCGGTATGAAGGGGGCACGAGGTTCTCCTCACTCATTTTTTGGCACCATGTGAGGAAGGCCTGTTTGAGCTTTACGTCTACGATTTTACAAATTTGGATGAGTCTGTTGGCCACTGAAACTACCAACGTCCCAACAAAGCTACCGGCAACAATGTTCAAACCACGAGACAATCAGTGAATATTTAGAGGCACAGCTATCAGCTTTTCTCCTTCGGTAATTCACCGTCACGCAGAGCGCTTGTTCAATCAGCCTGTTCAATCAGCTCTGAACCAATAGGCTGACAACGCTATTAGGAAAACTGAAGCCTTTCAACCTTAACGGCTAAGTGAAAAAAAAAAAAACTAGTGGCGGTGATATTTTTATTGCGCAAACGGCAAACACGAAAACGCAATGCCGTTCTTCATTCCTTTTGAGTGCCCAGAATTAAAGTTAAGATGCGGCTTCCCGGAAGGAAGGCAAACTTGGTCAGCCTTCACTTATAATTTAAAATCAAGCAACTGGAGCTGCTTCTCTTGCGGTAACTCTTATGTAAACTCTAACCCTAGACCACAATCTCTGAAAATCTGAACAACACCTACCACAGTTTTGTGAATGTCGCGGGGTAAAGCAATCGCATAGAAATTGCCCATACGTGCGAACACGTTAGTGGCTGGGCAATTGAGGTTGCTTTGAAGGTACATAGGTGAACGGAGGTAAACATATGGCTACTAGGAAATAAATGCGTACAAACAAACAAGCTTACATTTTAACAGACACTTTTAAAAAGCCTCAACTTGAGATTGCTCAATACCACACTATACCGCTCTCATTTGTTCTGTTACCCAAGCGCTTTAAAGTGTACTTACGGTAATTACAGTGTACTGAGAAATTTCAACGTTCTAGTACACTGTATAAATGTGATATTTACCTGCTCTCGTAAATCTTAATTTTATCAAAGCGAGTTCAAATATTTTGTCTTTTATGGCACGCCCAGATGCTTATGGGGGTTAATATATTTAACATCAGTGTTTTACATCTCGCAATTTACCATGGCCTTTGTGATCTTCACCGCACCCAGTGATTGTTTCAGTTGCGTCACATGTATTCCCGCGTGTAATCTTTTTCAAGTCAAACCGGGTCGATTCCGATCCAATCCTCGCCGTGAGGTGCTCTAAGCTGTGTTCTCAACGAAGGAGAAGGAGGTGGAAAAACTTTATTAAAACGCAACATTAAGCGTCGAGAATGTCCCGGGCCAGGTTCACCAACGCCAACTGGTCCCAAAAATGGTGTAGTATTCTCTAGTGCATTTGGATGCATAGTTGTGAGCCACTTGTCAACTAGATCACAGAACAGAATAATTTCATTAACTCAATATTGCAATTTAGGTTAAGAGGAAGCCTTCGTGTATCGTAAACAAACATATATCTTATTGTGTGGCTGAGATGCTTATTTGAAGAGGGCTTCGGCCTAATCGGACACTTTAGATATCATCTAAGAAACCGAAGAAAAGCTTCCTCAGCAGTGACACACTAAGACTCACTGTAATACACTGCCGACTTCCCGTAGAAAGAGATCGCTTTTAAAATAACCATTCGCAAAGTGATTAACATTTTTAATATTGCTTAAAGAAAAAAACTAGAAAAGCAAGAGGGGCAAACAATACGAAGTAGTCTCTGGAAGTTTCAATACGTTGCTGAAGACGCCGTGATAGCGGCAAATCGTTTTGACGCAACATGAGCTTGTTTTTCTGCGTGCACTTTACGGAGGCGTTCGTGAATACGACGGGGTATTGTCTTCACAAGGGTAGCTCCACGAGCATTCCGCCTTGCACTTTTGTCGAAGTTGGGCGTGCCCGCTATCTCCTGAGCCTGCTTGAAACGTAAATAGCAAAAAACACAAGCAGTAACGTATTCATTGAAACTTCAACACAGGCCACGCCAAATTAGCGGTTGTTTACTCGGTCATATTCAATTCGCAAACGCAAGTGGTGGCACCCTGATATCAAGCTTCCTTGATAGAATTGTGAATCAAACTGGGTGCATACAGGGACGCCATTTGTGGTCAGTAGGGTGGTGATGCACAGATAAAGTGCGCCTTGCTGGAGGTTCATGTTTAAAGCGCAGAAAGACAATACACATGAAGAGGGCAACACGAGTGCTTTCTGTCGACTGTTTATTCAATAAAAACGCACACACACATTCATACTCGATCGTTCATTCACAACACCTGCCCAAAGAACATGAAGATAGCTTTTGTTTTATGTGTTACCAGCCCGAATGACCCTCGATTGTTGCATTCAAAAAGTTAACTTCATTCTCCTGTAGTGTTATCGACGGCTGGGCGACGCGCGTGTCTTCTGATTTCTGTATTTTGTAAGCTTCAATGATGAGTCGGTATATCTCGCCTTTGTGCGCATATTCTGCTGTCGCACTCCTACAAGCTGGTTGGCACCCTTTGCGCTTTGCAATGTAGTGCAAGATTCGTAGTTCGGCGTTCCTTTGGTGGAATTGACGCTCGCGCAGTCTCACATTAAAGTAGCGACCGGTTTGACCGAGATAGTGCTTTCCGTAGTCCAAATGAATGTTGGGCAAAACACCTTTCTTGCACTCTGCATACGGGTTCCGGTGCTTGACCATGCATTCGTCAGAATCTTTGAACTCTCCACCTATTCTCCTGGCAACGCTTCCGCAGATCCTCCCAAGCTTCTTCCTAGCCGTAAACTAGTTTGAACAAGACCACGTTCGCTGGTCGTATGCACCGTGAACAGAAACGCCGTTGCTGAACTTCGCGTCCGACCATTCGACGTTAGTAAAACAGGGATTAGCCATGTCGTGCCTAAAGGCCTGAATGAACAAGTCGTGCGTGCACATTATGCTCGCAAGTTTCTAAATGCAAGTCGGGAGGCTGTCAAAAGCGGGCTTTCCTATGACCTTGCTTACTTCAACATCTGACCGACTGTTAGGGCAATTTAAGCGATCGAGTTAGGGGCCGCCCTGCAGGGAAGAACCGGAGGGTAGAAGGAAGATGGCGGTGGAGCTTTCCATACAGAACATTTCGCATCGCCTGAAAAAGGTCGGTGCGGGCTGTGGTGTCGAAATTGTGTTTACTGTTCGGAATAAGCGGACTCATTGCCAGGAAAATAGGTGCAAAGTTTCTGACGAATGCGTCGTCAAGCACCGGGACCCGTATGTAGAGTGGAAGAAACGTGTTGCACACAACAATCTGTGGGACTCACTGGTCACTGCCTAAGTGTGAGACTGCGCGAGCGTGAGAACACCACGAAAGGAACGCCGGACTCGAATCTTGAACTACATTGCAAAGCCTGCAAAGGGTGCTAACCAGCTAGTAGGAGTGCGACAGCAGAATATGCGCACAAGGATGAGATGTGCCGACTCATCCTTGAAGGTTACAAAGCACGGAACTCAGGAGACACGTGCATCGCACAGCCATCATTAACGCTACAGGAGAGTGAAGTTAATTTTTTGAATGCAACAGTCAAGGGTCATGCCGGATGGTAACACATAAAAACAAAAGCTATCTTCATGTTCTTTGCGCATGTGTTGTGAATGAACGATCGAGTGTGCGTGCGTTTTTATTGAATAAACAGTCGAGAGAACGCGCTCGGGTTGTCCTCTTCTTGTGTATTATCTTTCCGCGCTTTGAACATGGATCAGCTCCAACTACTTAAAATTTTCGCTCTACTGCACTTGCTGGAGGTGGAATTTCCGGAGTTGACAAAGAACCCTGCAGTTCTGAGGTGGCACGCAGCTGGGAAGGAGGTGAACGATCGGTCTACAGGAAGCCTGAGCCTTCTGCAGAGAGAGCATTTCAGGAAGTTTAATGTTGCGAGGAGACGTATTAGTCCCACTGCAGCGCATTTCCCTGCCGCTCCAGCGCAGCAGACGTGTCGGGAAACATGCGTCACAAAAGGGCCTGGTAGCTTTCTGGGTACGGCCACGTAAAAGACCGGGGCCTATATCCACATCCAGAACATGCGTCGTCCAATTCTCAGGCTGTGATGAGATGGACGACAACGGTAGGGAGTGTGTCAGACAAAGCTGCCAAGAAGACGAAGTCTATTAAGAAGGTAAGAGGGCATTGGGCATTGGGCAAGAAGGCCATGGGCAATCGCTAATATTGGGTATGGCTCAGGAGACGAAGATGCAAGAGAAGATGGTAGCGAGCAATGAAGCAGGGGTGGATTCAATCATAAATTCGGAATGCGTAGAGACGCCCTGCTAATGATTTATCGTTGCTATCTTCGTCCGGTATTGGAATTTGGTTGCGTGTTATTTTCTGGCTGCGCGACATACAAACTCCATCCGCTATTTCTGATTGAGAGATTGGCTTTGCGTTTATGTTTAGGGTTGCCAAAGTATGTAGCTAATTTTGTATTGTACCTTGAGGCACGGTTGCCTTCACTTCTGTATCGATTTAAATTGCTAACTGTTGTAACATTTCTAAAACTGTTTGAATCTCCATTGTACGAGGCTCAACCCATTTTCCTCTGGAGGCCTGACCTTTTCGGAGATTTACGTGGCCCCGATTTCAGCATCCTCAATTGGATTGCGTAAAGGCATGGCTGGAGCCTCTTCATACAGATCGTTTTCTACTCCAGCCCTATTCTGATAATTTGTCGCCTGTCGACATAAGCTTGGACAACATTTTTCCCCCGCATCCGAAATTATTGCCGGCCCGATTACTCAATAATTTACTTGAAGATCATTTGGCTACTCTTCATACTCATGTCGTCATTGCCACAGATGCCTCGCAAAGTGATGAGAAGGCTGGGGTAGGAATATATTCTCAGTCTCTAGATTTGTCCTTCTCAATCAGGCTGCCAGACTATACCCCGATTTTTCAGGCAGAATTATTGGCGATAATCTTAGCCCTTAATAAACTACAGCATAGATTTGTGGGGGTGGTTATCCTTTCGGATTCTCTCTCCGTGTGCACCGCTCTAACAAATGATAAAGATTCTTTCCTTCTCCGGTCATTCCGTTCATTCGTTCCTTACCAGCTTCGTAAGATCCGGTTAGTGTAGTTCCCTGGTCATGCAGGGATAATCTCCAATGAACTGGCAGACCAATTAGCCAATTTGGCTCTTGGGGGTCCGGCCGTCGTGAATTGCCCAATTGACAGTTTTCTTTTGGGGGCAAGGTTCAGGCGCCTTCAAGTTTTGCAAATGAATCGGCAGGATGCCCCTAGTTCATGCTCCGACTATATTCACCCGTCTCACTTATGGAAGCCTAAATTCTGCGAATCTCGTAAATGTGAGGTGAGCAATCACAACATTTCGCTGCAGAATCCCCCTTTAATTTTTTTTCTCCACAAAGCTGGTCAAGCTTTATCTCCCCAATGCCGTTCATGCAAGGCCCCCGAAACTATAGAACACTTTCTTTTAACTTGCCGCAGCTTTTCCTGGATGCGACGCACGCACCTTGAATACACGTTTAATCGGCTGAATATGCCTTTATCTTTAACCGTTATTCTTTCGTGCTTCCGAACGAGGATATTGCAACAGAGATGTTGTGATCGCCTTTCACTTCCTTTGCTGAGGCGACAGGCCGGATGCTCTGCTAGACCGCTATATCTTCATTCGCAATTTTTTTCCTGACTATACTGTTCTATCCAAAGATTTGCTTTTCCTTCTCTCAATATTGTTCTCGTACTTTACTATTTTCCTCTCTCTCGCTCTCTAAAATAAACCGGGTCACAGCCTAATCTATACAGGCAGCTTCTTGGCCAATCCCCCGCGTGGGTACGCGCCATGACTTAAGGATCCAACCAACCAACCAACTAACCGAGGAGCAAAATTTTTAAGGGCTGCCCGCAAGATGGCGTAGCCGTTTTCTCCAGAGGCCGTCATCGAGGACACCCGGAGACCCTACCCGGCTGTAGTCACAGCCCTTCTAAGATCACCTCGTCGACCGCGAATTATATTGCCGCCTCCGACTGTGTGACGTTGTGTTCCCCGTGCCAACTACCAAGAGGTCACCGACAACAGGGAATAGACAAGCATAGACCTTATCGACTACGCCAGACCAAGTGATACTTTAATCTATCACGGCTGCGTCTTCCAATGAAACTGAGAGCCTATGTTTTTCTTTTATGCTCTTATAGAGTTTTGGAACTTTACGATAGTCTCTAATAACGTATTCTGCTTGTAACTTCAACGCCCTACTCATTACCTCGTCCCGTCTCAGTAAATGTCCGTCTTCGTCATATACGCCGGTCAAAAGCGCCTTTCTTGTTTCTGCGACGCAAGTCTCGAGCGCTGGCCACCAATACCACCACATAGGTATTGGAGTCACGTCTTGCGTCTAGCAGGAGCCGCCTGCAGACATTGTAGATGTGAACACGGATACCGCAATGGCAGCCCGCAGGCCTGCCAGTGCGACTGTCTTGCTGTGTAGTCGCCTTTTCGGGTGGCAGGACTGCGGGCTCGAAACTGCACTAGCAGCCCAGCACGAATATGGAGTCAGGCTGAGCTGCGACGGGAAGCAACAGCAACGGTTTGCGGTCTTTGACTTGAGAATATGACGCCATCGTCATAGCCGAAGAGACATCGACTGGCGAAAGGACGGAGAATGACGCTACATCATTTCTAACCATCTCTCACGAAGCCCGGATGCAGGAGCATGGCGACCAACCAGTGGCAGCGCACGGTGAAGGTAGTCTTACATTTATTCTTGAATTATGACAGGAATGACCCCGCAGACCTCTCATTGCCAGGATGCGGAGGTTCTAGCGTCTCCGCATAGAGACAAACTGACTGCATCTGGTCCATTTGTTGACGAGGTGCCACCACATCAGCAACTATTGGGGGAACCTGGATAGCACAGAGCCAGAACGCAAACTGGCTGATTCCCTTCGTCATTTTGTACGCGCCGTCTGCCTTCCTAATATGCTTGTTTGCGCAAACGTACAGCTCAGAAACATCCCAAGTGTGTCTCGTATACGTCATCTTAGTATGTTGCACGTACGCGTAGTGTTTTTATTGCGTCGTTAGCGCAAGCAGCGGAAGATACAAGTGTATCCGCGGATTCAGGTCGATACTGCTCAGTCGATGATGTTTTCGACGTTGGCAAGATACTATTTCTTAGCTACGGCGGAAGAAAAAAAGGCCCTCTGCAGCTTGTCGTGGTCGTCGCAGCAAATGAAACCCCTGACTAGCGCATAGCTACCTTCCTTCCCCGCCACCCCGTCACCGCGATGATCGGCGGATCCGAATTACTGCTAGTAACGATGGCCTGTGGCGTGACTTAAACAGCGGAATTGGCCACGCCTGGTGTCATGTGCACGGCTTAGCAATGGATGAGGGGTCTAGAACGCAGGTCCTGCGGTTGAGACCCAAGAACTAAGAAGTGGAAGCCAAGACGCTCCCTACACTAGTGGAAAGGCCAAAGTTCACTCAAGAGACAATGGGATAGCGATATTTTATTGGGACGCTCGAGATCAGGTCCAGCGGACGCAGACCATGATGATGAGTTGATTCAGAGATCAGGACGAAGTGATGTCTCGTCTGCTAATGATGATCGTATTGTGTATTTTAAGAGGAACCACAGCAAGTAGTATAGGGTGCTCACTCCACCCGCGGGTACGCCAACTTGAACCGGCGAAATGGCGGAAAGTATTCACAATTTGCATTTGTCGGTTTGCAAATGTAGAGGAATGTACTTCAGACACGCAACGACGAATGAAAATAATGAGGCAAAGTAGTGTTAATATAAAATGCTTCCAGCCTGCAATTTTCAAGCAACAAAATTGTCTAAGTGATCGAAACTTCCCTGTCCGTTCTCAACTACAAGGATGAGGTAATGCCGAGTTACATGTTTCACTCATCCTCATGGCTTTACAAATTTCTTGTTGGTAATCAAAGTTTTTTTTGTCACGTCACGCGAAGGCCGTGTTCTCGTTCCTTGGAGCTCTGGCGAAAATACATAGTCGTCTGTACGCCTCACATCTAAGAGAATTTAGCCATGCTTTACCGACATCTACTTTGGTTCTTCAGGCATTTGCTGGCATCATAACTTCGATTTAAAAAAAAACGTGTTCTGATAGTAAAGCGTGGCAACGGCCGTTTTCCAACCGGCGCCCCATGCAAAAGAAACCAGCTAGACATGACCAGACACTCGATAAGGCAAGAAGCCACGTAGCGACAAGAAAGTTGTATTTAAAATTACACTCTCGTCCGAGCAGCGTGTATAGCAAGTGGAAAAGTTTTTTATTTATTAACTAGGCTTCCGCCTAGAGGCAACTGCAAACAACATGCGGCAGTAAAGTTTATCCAAAGAAAGTTACAATCGGGATTCAGTATTTTTTATTTCAATGGAACGAAGCGTTTGGGGAGACTTAAACCCCTGAAAAACGCACAAGAGGTTTTCTTCTATCTGAATTTTTAGATCAGCATTACTTAGGAGATAAGACGCTTGGCTGAGCGTGCAAATCTCATTGGTTGTACTCTGTAACATACTTTAAGACTTCTGCCTTTTTTGTGCCCCCATCTGTTCTTCATAAAAGTATGAATTGCATGCAGACGTGAACAGCTGCACTAATGTAGCCCCATCACAGGGGAACCTGTGAGAGCCTGCTATACAATTAACAAAAAAGAAAAAAAAAACCTCCAAAATATTTTAAATGTCGTAAAGACTCCCCCATAAAGTAGGAAGATGTTCGGAAGAAGAGGGTTTCTGACGTTAGGACCGATTGCATTTTGCACCAACTAGGCATGCGTCACACTGTGCGGTAAAGTTCTTTGAGTTATCGGTTGGCTATCTATAAAATGACAAGGAAAACTGGCAGCATAGCTAACACTGTGGCACCGCCAGGACGTTGGGACAGGGTAAAAAGGAGCAGAATGGTATTTTTATCTTATTTCTGCAATCCCTATAGTTATTTATTTATTCCTGGCAGCCAGATGTCCGACATTCGCACATTGCGCAAGATGACGCATTGCAGAACTCTTTGCATTACTCGCCTAGCCTGCGCATGTGATAGGAATTTCTAGCTACCAAAAAGAGTGTTCCAACTCGGCAGAAAGAAGCAATAAACCGCCTGTAAGCAAGAGCCTAGCCCGCATACATTTCCACGCGTGGGTCTGTATTTGCTGAGCAAAGAGTGCCGCAAGAAGGGTTTTTATCAAAGTAGCCCCAAGAACGTGTTTGCTGCTATGTAAATGGGAAGCTATTTACCTTTAGCTGGAATTCTGCAGTTCTGTTGGAGCGGTCTCAATAGAGCTCCGGCCATTCAATCTTTTATACCATTACCCCACATACATTAGGCCTCGGTACACTAAATAACGCTACTGAAACCCTCACGCATTTACTCATATATCGGTCCTCACAGTTGGGTAAGCAGGGTAACGCACCTTCGTTTTCCTAAAGACTTTGCTCTATCTCGCACTGTCTCAAATATTTTTTTTTTGTCCAAGTAAAGGCAAACTCTCAGACTTTTGTCTCCTATTTTTGGTTTCGAGCACTTGTTAGCCCCTCCCAAACAGCGAATTCGCAACGAGGCACTTGATGAGAGTTGTATGTATCGTGCACAACGCTTGGGTAGTACTTCCACCCGCCGCGTATCCTACAACTTGTCCCCTTCATCCAAGTAACGAGTTTTGCCGCTTTAAGAAGGAAGGCTAAATTAGCGGTACAATGATTGTGCTTATTGTCCGGTCCCTTAAAGGGTCCGGGACGAAAGAATACAAGATTGCTTTAATCGAAAGATATCGTGTTTTATAGTGCCCCCAGCGCATGTCTAGAAGCAAACGGTGCATTTTTGACGAAGAAGTTATTCAATTTAATTTAAAATTTTTATTCTCACGGTAAATTGTTTGTTTTGTGACGTCTGCAATCGCGTCACAGGACTAGGTCTTCAATCAAAACCTAGTGCGCCATTAGACTGGGCCGCCGACTGCGGACCCTGGTTTAGGTAAGTCCTCTTAGATGGTGCCACCATACCACACCGGACCGTTTTGAGCCGTTGCTTTATTTTTGAGCGTATTTGCATCTTGCTTGCATTTGTTACGGTATCAAATACTCGTTTCGCCAAACACGGCGTTCGTTCGACAAATATGGTCCCGTAACATACCGTTGCTTAGCCAATCGGCCAGTGTCGTCTGAGCCATCCCCGAAGCGCCGCAGTAATGTGCGGCTAAAACAAGCCCAGTGCGGGCAGTACCAATAGCAGTACGCATCGGTACTCCCGTGTTAACGGGTACTTTCGTAACTTCCTCTGTTTAGTGTGTTCGAGATTTCGGTGCACGTTAAAGATCCCCATGTGGTCAAAATTATTCCGGGGCCCTCCACTACGGCGCGCGTCATCGCCTGTGAAGCGGCGATGCGCTAAACCCTACAATCAAACTTCTGCGGTTTACCCCACCATTCTTACGGCTATAAAAATATTTTTCCCTAAATTTAGGCGCACAAAGCTCGCTCGGCAACCTTATAAGTCCTGCCTAATTGGCATTTGCTTTTGCCGTCCTCAGCCAATGGCAGAGCTGAGCATACGACATCTTAGCTTCTGTTGCGGGAACTGAGCTAGTGGGCCGCATGGCCATTCCTTTTTTTCCTATTGTATAGCTTATTTGATCGAATTTTACGTTAAAAGTGGTGGCAGTATGATTTAACGAGGCAATTTTTGGAATGAACTAAACTTTTGTTATGTTTGTATGGCCCCTTCATGCATGTCAAAAACAACGGTATTTTCGCGTCTAGGTGTTGCGTTTCCAAGTTTGAGTTGTCGTTGCTCAGCAAGCCTAAAAGCAGGGTATGTTTCGTGTTATCCGTTTTATGCTTGCTCCGCGCCCAGTCACCGAAAATTCTTTCACATGTAGCAGTGAACACTTATCACCACTCGCGACAGTGAACAACTGGGATAAATGTATCAGAGGTTGTCTGCGCTATTTTGGTTGTTTAAAATTTTTAGATGATAGTGTGCGGATAATTAACACTTCCATTGGCGAAACCCGAATTTGTTAACGAACACCATCAGTGAATAAGAGACATTGACGGAAAATAGCGATTCCTTTATTGGCGATCGCTATAATCTGGTTTACAACACTGAGCTGTGGCTGTTGGCTTATCTTGAGCTGTGCAATCGCTTTGGTCAAGGTACTTTGGTGTGGCACCTATGTTGTGTTTAGGAGGGAAAGGAGGCTTCACACAAAAAATGCCCTGCAATCTCTGGCAGCAAAAAGAGCCCTAGATCAGTAGTATGGGGCTGTCAAAACATCCTTGTCCGTGAGCCAATGGTGCAAGAAAATTAGCAGTTGAAAATAGGGATTCGGGAATAAAGAAATGTTCATTCTATAATACACACTCCAAAAATCAAAAACGGAGAGGGAAGGAGGTGACGACACCCTTTCGCTTAGAATGTGGTTGACTGTATTTCAGGGACCGGGCATTTCGTAGTGATATTTGTTGATTACTCTGAACAGAGGATTTCAGGGGCATGAGCAAACACTCTCTCATCGATGCGCTGCTCGATTGAATTGGGGCTAATGACGTGACCTAAGCGCGGAATCGCAAAAGCCTGAAAAATATTCAACATTTGGGTCCCTGCAATCAACTCGTAGCGTGTAGGCTCCAGAACGGCTTTTATAGTTACGCTGGATGAATGGTCAAGTATACGCGAATCCCCAATTAGTTTCCATAAGAACCTCTCCACCTTCCCTTTGGGCCCATCAGAAAGATTGAGGCGTTATGTTTCCTTCCTATAAAGCACAGAATTCCGTAGACAAACGTGAGTTCGAAAATCCATGGCCCCAGTTGCTGAGGTCTGGCGTTTGGTGGTTGCCATGCGTAGCTTACCTACTGGTTGAAGTGTATACGTTGAGAATGAGTTGCAATTTATAGCCTCCACGTGTCCGCCTATACGTTTCTGAGTTTTAATGGTGAATTTTGAAAACTGTATTAAGGTATAGTCTTGTTATCGCATTCCTTGCGCAGCTAATTGGCTTGAGCGCGTCACAGTTAGGGATCAAAGTTGGGCTAATGGGCATTAACTTAAAAGCATATTACCAGCAAAAAAAAAGGACCAAGAAAGAAGCATACAGGAGTGTCACCCTGTCTGCTTCTTTCTTGGTCGGTGTCTTGTTTCACTGGCAATACGGCTTTAACGCGTCACCCCTTATGCACGCCGCTGGGACGAAAAAGAAATTGTGCTCAGTCTGACGTATTTCCTTCAGCAGTCACAATGTAGGGTTCCCTAAGATTTCTCCAACTGAATGCTGTGAAAAACTCCGATGCACCTATTTGCCCGTTCGATTCATGCCGAACGAGTTACCAGGTGGAGTTTCACGTAATTTCTTCATTTAACTGTGTTACTGCCAGTGTTTAGTTTCCATCCTCAAGCCGAGCTAAACGAGACCTCCCGATCGAAAATCGTAATCAGGCGTAGCCGTTGAAACGCCTGAGCGCCAATTGGACATTACAATTAAATTTGTGTTGGGCCATCATTAATCTGATCAAGAGGCTCGAGTGAATTCGCGTCATTTACTCAAGTCCTCCGTACCCTAATCGCACCCACACCCCAAACAGAGGCCACTGAAAGCCTAAATTAGGGTAAACCACAGCCTTACATTCCAGATGAAGCCCAATGAGACTACAGGCAGTCGGTACGGCGCATGTCTGCTGCATTGGCATCAAGCAGTCAACAGTGTATGTATGTTGCCTGCCTTACGGACGTTTGCGGCGATAGGTTAGTCTGCTCAGTTACTTGGGAATATAAGAATGAACGTTTTACGCCTTAGAAACATTGTAGTCGCAAAGTTTTTCGGCTGCACCAGGTACAGTAGCTGACTATAACTTGTGTTTGCTCCTAGATTTATTGATTATTTGGCGTTTATGGGGATTGATTATGTGGTTTAATGCGCCCAAACTGCACACGGGTATAAGGCGCGTCTTAGTGAGGGCGTCTCGATTAATTTTGACTACCTGGGGATCTTAACATCCGCTGAAATAGCGAACACACGGGCGTTTTTACTTTTCGCAACCAACAGAAAAGCAGCCACCACGGCCGAGAATCGAACCCGCGTCCTTGGGCGCAGCAGCAGAACGCCTTAGCCACTGAGGGAATGCGGCGGGTTGTTAGCTCCTACTGCTTTCAGATGTCCAGACGGCCGTTCGTTTCCTGCTTTGAAAGATAACGCGTCGAAAGCTGAAACAACGCGTAAATATTACTTTCGTTGGCACTGATGACAACGTATTTATTTATCGCACGCGAGTAAAACACCTTCAAATACTTCCTAACGTGACCATTGAGGCGTGCGAACGCGATATGAGGGCCGCATCGGCCCCACCCTTGTAGGGTCAAACCCACTTTCAGGGTAACCTGGAAGCTATTGAACACAAGGAAGTTTTTGTGTGTTAGCGGAGAGCAAGGTAACGTTTCTGCATCATTTTTATATCCATCATCAATGCTTCAAGAAATGCATAACAGAAACATTTGTGCCAGTAGCCGAAGGTAGTTTACGCCCATTGCATACATATAATATACAGCAGCAAATAATATACAGGTGAATCGAAAGGTATTATATACATACAATGCAGTGAATTGAGGGGAATTGCATCAAACTCAAAGGAACAAACATAAACGAAATTTTATGCGATGTTGGATAAGTACTACTTTTAAGCGTAAGTGCAAAGTTATTAGCGATGTTTATTTCTGTAGGTAAACTGTTGTAAACTTTTACTCCCTAATTTTGCAGTATCCATGGATTAAACCAAGCACATAACTTGACCAGCCATAAATGGACACTGAAGTGATTTGTAAACATTTGGGGATTACTCGCGCAAATAGTCCGGAGTCCATAGGCCATGTTTTGACCATTCTGGGTGCGATTACTTAAATTTATTTACTAGAAAAATCACTTCGGAAATGCTGTCCTCCTCTCTGCATGCTCGCCCATTTTCTGTGGCGTTTTCGTGTGACGTCAGGAAAAAATGTCTTCGCTTGACTGCGCTACTCCACGGCTCGCCGACCTTCCGACAGAGTTAGTCGGCCCAGCGTTTGGTCTGCCGGCCGCCCACGGGTCGTTGTAATTCGCTCGCAAATTTGAGACTAGGCCACGACATGTTTGTGAATGGAAGAATGTGCCTTTCGTTACTTTGTTAGTTTCTAGACTATACCAAGCTCCAAGTCCAGACGCTCCGCAGAAGCGCTGCACAATCGCACGTGCGACGCTTCGCTGACTGACACGCTAGTAGGAAAACCTAAGGCCGACTGAAGGCGGGAGAAGAGTCAGCGAAATTAATATAGGCATTACTAAAATAAAGTCAGCTGTAGCTTTTAGCGTACCACGAAAAACTAGGGTGCAGGAAGCACTTGTTTGCGTTTGCTGAACAAACACAGCGGTCAGGCCGTCAGCAGCACAACCACACATCTGCGAGCGGTTTTCCGTCTAAGAAATGCAATTGCTAGACGTGAGGTATTGTGGCAGTTTGGGTTACGCTTACTGCACGAGCGATATGCAACAAGTAGTTATCTAAGCTGCTTGAAATGCTAAAAGTAAAAAAAAGTGTGCACTGGCTAGACATTACATTTCTTATATTTACAGGCGGGGCAAAATTGTCTCGTGGCGAGTGGTCTGGAGCGCTAGGCATGTTGTTTTGCAAGTGGCAAATTCGAATCCCCGAGGGCACATGCGTTTTTTCTGTAAGTTGATTTCTTCGTTTGCGGCTGATGTTTTCTATACGGAATTCACCATTTTTGAGCCGTAACGTTCATTGCTCCACAAGTGAGTTCGCAGAACGCGCGCATACTGACACTGACGCAAGAGCAAGTTCTCATTGGCCTGCTGTTGCTATAAGCACCGACTGCTTGCGGGCAATAGGCCCAGGCCAGAATCAGCAGACCCTTGGACTGGTGCTACCCGCCTTTTACTATACAGGCAGGAGGGAGGCAAACTCCAAAGAGGGGGGGAAAGACACAAGGCATTTGAGCGTCGCGTTGACGCGGAGGGCGTCCATCGACTGCGTAGGGCTCGGCTAGTGATTGCTCCTATTCCAGGTCGCCCTGGTAGGCTTATCTGAGGAATTTTGCAGCCGACAGTGTGACAGAAGCGCAGTACGGAGATTATTGAACACATCGAGAATCCCATCCAACGGTAACGTCGGATGTCAAGCATGTTGTCTCACAGAACCGAAACCGAAACATGTTTGAATGCTAATCTTGGACATCGTCCGATCATGTAGCCCCTTTACCTGACGTCCACTGCCGTTAGTTTTTGCAGCCTCCGCAAACCGCGCGTGGTAGTTTTTCTTCTTTCAGGCTTTATAAAATATATTCCTCCTTATCGCCAGGATAAACGATGAAAAGTGTGTTTATTTGAGCCAGTCTACGCCGTGCAAGCAAAAACGGGAGCTTGACAAATTCACTTCAGTGTCCCTTATGTGGCAAATGTACCGCGCGATGCTGTACTGAGAGTCTCCAATCCACCCCAAAACACACAATCATTAAAAAGGACGTTCCCGACAGGGCCCAAATTACCGTGATGAATGTTCGTCTGCCAGTAACGGCATATACAGAACATCGGGAACGCCATATGAGATGCCGCGCATGTCTGAGCCAATAAAGGAAGTCATGCTTCATCCAAGCGCTAGGCAATCAACTTGAAACGAGAAACACCCGTGTGGAAAGGTTACCGGGGGAAAATTGCCATCGAGACGGGAGCAGACACTGTGGCGTGAGAAAAATGCCTGCAGTGATTGCGCTCGCACAAAGGCCGCCTCCAATTTTCGCAGGTTAGGCAAGACGGGGACAAGCGAGTACAGCGAAGGCTGGGCAACTTGATCTGTTGGGCTCGAATGAGTGGTTCGATTTCGGGTCCTCGCCCATAAACCAAGCTGCGTGGAATTTATCATTTCCAATTAGGATGCCGCTGCTCCTCCACTTTCTCTGTGCTAGCTGAATCTGGTCCAAACAAGTGTGGTTTGCGTCACCAACCTTCATTCAAGAGGCACAACGTCGCATCCGTAAATAAGGAGGTGTTCAAGGTACGTTTATTCAGAAACTGGTAGGGGAGCTGCGCATGTTTGGCGGCGAAACATTAAAACCTTATCTCACGTTTTTGCATTTCAGTTCATTTGTAAGGATATAGCAGGGAAACAGCACGGTGCACCTATGCTGGGACCCACACAGAAATACCTGGTGTGTAACCCGTCTTATTCAGAGTGCATGTGAATTCCTGTTTTTTGGGTGAACCGAACGCCGCACAAAGTTTCTTTCTTCATCTTTTTATTTCTTTCTCACTGGTAGTGATCAGTAATAAATTGTGTGTTTTTTAGAACAAAAAAAGTACAGTCATATTCCGCCAAATGCGATTGACTGCTAGTGCCTGATGTGTTGCTGTGGCAAGTTAACGAAGTCAGTAAACCAATACAGCCGCATGCTATTTCAGCAAATCTGATCAACCGTAACCCAATCTTGTACTTGCGGGAGTAGTCTCTTGAATCAAGAAAAATTACACCATCTCCCGAAGGGAACTATGTGGTAATGCAAAGCAGAATTGTTGGTGTCCATTCAGCTCATCGGACGGTGCACGGTGTCTCAACCGAAGCAGCAACTGAGGAAGTGCGCGCGGACCGGCTTTATTATATAGAGCAGATAGAGTGGAGAGGAGGAGATGAGAGAGGAGACGCGCATGCGCGATTATCGCGCACCTGGCGTGTTGCCGTTATGTTGAGTGATCTGGTGTTTAGTAGCGCCAGAGGGAATTCCACGTCCAGGTCCACACCGGTGGCAAAGGCACGCAAGTACCGTTGCGTTACGGTGAGTAGGCGGTGGTGCTCGAGGCGCCGAAACTCGTCAATCATGTTGTTGTCCATGTTGTCATCTCTGTGGTAGAATCGGTAGTCTCCGTCAGCGTTGGTGAGGTAAAGGTTGTTGACGTTGGTGCACCGGCTGAGAGCAACGTGCACGCCCTCGTCTTCGCAGCTTTGTCTTCTTCTCCTTCTTCTTCAGCAGTTCCTCTACGGGAAGATGAAGACGGTGGTTGAACGCGAAGTTTTCTGGTGATAGATTCTTTGGTTGGCCAATCCCTAGGGGCATCCTGCCAAAATCATCATCAGAAGCGCTGCGGACGGGGCGAGAGCAACGTACACGCCCTCCTCCTCGCAGCTTTGTCTTCTCCTTCTTCGACTTCACCGGTTCCCCTACGGGAAGATGACGACGGTGGTTGAACGCGAAACTATCTCGTGATGGATTCTTCGGTTGGCCAGTCCCTAGGGTTATCCTGCCACAATCATCATCAGAGGCGCTGCGGACGGGGCATGGACGCGGGACTTCCCCCCGAGCAAAAGACGCTAACATCCTCCTCTAAAGTTTTCAGTTGGTCGTTTCTGTTGACGTTCAGCTTCGCGTGCCTTCGTTGTATCAGTAGCTTCTTGACGTAATTTGAATAAGTCAAGGACATAAGGCGCGTTCGTAGCACTTGCTCCTGTTTCGGTTTTCTAGCGCAGTGGGAAGAGCGTCGCGTACCTCCCGTTGCGGCCAGAGAGTCGTGGGCTGGAAACCGGGCGCCGCTAGCTTTTTCTTTTTTTATAGTGTAGGGGAACAGGTGCGGACTGACGCCGGACATAGTCCTGAGCAAGAGATGCTTTGCATCTAATACCATTTTTACTGTAGTGCTCTTCGTATTAATCTGGCCTTCATTCATTGCTTTGGCTCTTTTAATGCAGTTACACCTAGTGATCCACTGAAGGCTTGGACATTCACAAAGGGTTTGTAGTAATGCCTGTTTTTACGATGTTAAAAGAAGTCGAGCAGCCATAACAACTGCACCATTCTTCCACGCAGTGCATCTCACAAACTGCACGTACTGCGGTATTAAGTTAATATTCTAGTTCTGGTTTCGGTCAGTCTAGAGTAGTAAATAAGTAGTTGCTACTTACAAATACTTACAGATAGCATATGATGGAGCGCTTTTTCAAGCAAATCTTTCTACCTCTACCAGCCAACGGTTCCTTCGTGGCATGAGGGACAAGAAATTCGAACGAGGCCGGGAAGGCGGGGGCGGTTTTCGCTCATGTAGCACAGTGTACATGGAGCGGCGAATGGTTACCCAGCGTTCTTCGCGTGCACGTGCTTGCTTACACAGGCGGCCGCGTCGCCGAAATGGCTTTATCGTCTGCTTCAGCGACGGTTGTTTTGGGCCTGTTTTGGCGCAGCTTCGCGTCCATTGCGCGCTTCCTTTGCACGGCTTGATTAATTTGTTCTACTGCAACTCCTGGGCAGCCCGCACCCGAAGGAATTAAGTGGTCGTACGGCAAAGATACGTTAAGGATCGGTTTGCCGGGCGGGAAAACAATATTTAGAGACCACATACAGACATCCGACCACTATAGAAACGCTTGGTTTTCCGCACTGCTTGCCACGAATGGGACTCCGTTTCTAAATGAGTGAAAAACAATTCGGTTGTGTTTTAAAGGGACACTGAAGTGAATTTGTCAAGCTCCCGTTTTTGCTTGCATTGCGTAGACTGGCTCAAATTAGCACACTTTTCATCGTTTATCCGGTTGACAAATGGGTAATTATTTTACAAAGCGCGAAAGAAGAAAAACTACCATGCGCGGTTTGCGGCCGGCCGCACCAACTAAGGCTGTGACGTTGAGAGGAGGGGCGCCGTGATTGGACGATGCCCAAGGTTAGCAATCAAACAAGTTTCGGTTTCGGTTTCGGTTCTGTAAAACATAACCAATGGCGTTGTTGGATGGGCATTCTCAATATCTCAGTAATCATCGTACCGCGCTTCTGCCATGTTGGCGGCTGTAAATGCACAAGATAAGCCTCCCAGGACGGCTTGTAGTCGTAGCATTCACTAGCAGAGACCTAACGCAGTGCATGAACGCCCTCCGCGTACCCGCAGACGCCCAATGTCATGCGCTTTCCCCATATTTGGAGCTTGCCTCCCTCATGCCTGTATCGTAAAAAGCGTGTTCGCACCAGGCCAAGGGTCTGTTCATTCTGGCCTGTGCCCACTGCCTGCAAGCAGTCGGTTGCCTTATGGCAACAGCACGCCAACGAGAAATCGCTAGCGCGCCAGTGCCAGCCTGCGCGCGTTTTGCGAACTAGTGTACACATGAACGTTGCGGCCCAAAAAAGGTGAACTCAATATAGAAAACATCGGCGGAAAACAAAAAAAGTTAACTTACAAAAAAAAAAAAAAAGCACGTACCCGCGGAGATTCGAACTCGTGACTTGCGGTGACACACCCAGCGCCCCAGACACTGAGCCACGGAACCGTACGTAAAGGCTTTGCTAATATAGGGTATATATAGCACAACGGTTTACACTTTTATTTAGTTTTGGCATTTTCAAGCAGCTCTAGGTGACTATTTGTTGTACTGCGCTCGTGCAAGTAAGCGTTCGCCCGAGTTTCACAGTAGCTCACGTCTAGCAATTGCATTTCGTAGACGGAAAAGACGTTCTCAGATGCGTAGTCGTGCTGCTGACCGCTGTGCTTGTTCGCCAGCGCAAAAAAAGTGCTTCCCGCGCCCTAGTTTTACGCTGTACGGTAAAATATCAGTTGATTCTATTTCCTTAGTACCTATATTAACTTCGCTGACTCTTCTCCCGCCTTCAAGAGGCCTTATATTTTCCTACTGGCGTACCAGTCAGCGGAAGCGTCGCATGTGCGCTGTGCAGCGCCCTGTGTGAAGCGACCTTGATTGGAGCTAGATACAGTGTACAAACAAACCAAGTAAAGAAAGGCACATTCTTCCATTCACAAACGGCTGGCTTCGTTTCAAAAGCGAACGAATCGACCAAGCAATTTTTTTAACTCCTTGATTGCGACGACCCGCCGGCGGCCGGCGAGACGAAACGCTGGGCCGACTTCTCTGTCTGAAGGCCGGGGGGCCTGCTAGCGCAGCCAGCCAATGCAGAGCCACGCGCCACAGAAAATGGGCGAGCGTGAGAGGAGGACAGCATGAATTAAAGTGACGAAACTCGCATGGGCAATTGTTCACTTCAGCAACAAGTATTACAAAATAGAAAGGAGTGTCGTTTACAGCTTTGATTCTGCAACCACCTTCACAGCGTGGATAAATGGAATCACTGCCAATTTTTTTTGTGCTTGTGTAGCGCGGTTGTGTAGCCCGAGCTAGGGACGCTAAGCACATCAGGATGGCTAGGTTCCGCTGTCTCACCCTTAAAACACGCTCCTCTCCGTTTTCTTCACGCCGACGCACGGCCCGCCTAAAGCGGCGGCGTCCGTCGCTCTATCCCGGTCGTGGCCAACGCTGCGCGTTCGGGATTCCACCCCCGCGAAATCCAACTAACGGCTGGCAAAATCTCTGGTTTCGCTCCCTGCAGAGCCGCGTGTGTGAATTAAAGTGACCTCGCAAGGGCAATTGCTGCAGGTGTCGTTTACAGCTTTGATTTTTAACCACCTTCACAGCGTGGATCGGAGCCAATTTGTTTTATTCCCCACTTCGGAAGTATTTGAAAAATGTTTTGGATGCATGTATAAAAGTTCTAATTTTAGGGATCAGCGAAACTGAGCTGCGCCTGGGATAATTTATTGAGAACAGTGAAGGGCTGCAGAATATTTACGCAACATTGAAACCATAAACTTTCTCCTACATCTGGGCACACCATGGTCTTCTATTTTCGCATCGCTCAGAAAAACAGCTGCACTCACGGGGCTAAACCTGTGTGTTTGCGGTCTACTGGACAATGGCCAATCTCGTGAGCAAATACGCGCAACCCTGCAAGTCAACATCATGAACATTGTGGACTTCATTAGGTAACCAATGCTGACTTCACATTGGTCGCTGATGAAGCGTTTTACCTTTGTGTGCTGCCGGCAGTCGGGGAGTTCTCTAATCAGTTTGCAAGCGTTGTCCATTAGCGGGGCCACCTGCTGTCATCCCAGAACATTTATCAATACGAAAGTTCTTAAACCATTTTGAAATATTTGCTAAAAACCAATATTTCGTCGAATTCAGCTGGCTATATTGGATATTGCGGGAAAGAGTGTTTAAACTTCTGACTTTAAAACAAGTAAGGGGCCTAATTACTGTCTGTGCATAAAACTGATACTTGCTCTTATTAAATTTTCTATTGGGCGCGCGGCTTCATGAAGGTAAATATTTAGGGTGCGTTACAAAACAATGTACGAGTGAATCTGACAGGGCTGAATATGTACGGTTTCTCATGCCTGGCTCCTTTGTATTTTGTCTTATTGTGCTCTTTTAGGATTTACTTGTAGTGGCGCACTGGGCGTTAGCAAGTTCAATGAATGCAAATTGCACGCATACATCTCCAAACACCACTGTCATATTCAGAATTTTATGCAATAACAATTTTTTGCAATACTTAGAAATCACACACCAACTTTTCATTACGGCTTTTCTGTCCTTATAAAAGGTCAGCACGGAATGTAAAAAGTTAGTACCGGAAGGTGGTCACGCAAGTCGTATTCAATCATTTCTTCAGGTGTGCCGCCATAACCTGTTTCCACTATAGCGCACACACACCCATGCACACACACACACAGACCTACACAGACATACTGATGAACGCATGCGCACGCCCGCGCGCGCACGCACGCCCGCAATCATGCACGCAAACACACGCGTGCACAGCGGCACGCGCACAAGCACGCACGCACACACACACGCGGGCCCGCACGCATGCAGGCGCACACACACGCGCATGCATGCATGCTTATCACGTATAGGTAAACACACACTAACACTATGTTGGTTCACACATGTAGGGATATTTACGGCCCATTTCACACAGCCATACTTTCGGCATATTCATACATGCGTTACAGTGAAACTACACACGTGACTAATCAGAGCAAGAGCAATTTTCTTCCCTTCATGGAACGCCATCGCAAGTAGGCCAGGATTTGCTCTTTACGCTGAAGGGGTTGGGAGGAATTAACCAGCCACTTGAACATATTCACCGGAGTCGATTCTTGTTATATGGAAAACCGGCACAAAAACTATTTATTGCGTTCGTAAGAGAGTATATCAAACCGTCAACACTGTAATCATGCCATAGATGGTCAGGGAGAAAGTCAGTTCGTTTTGAAAACTTTGGTTACGATATAAATTCGGGGCAACAAATCCGCCTTTAAGTACTCTGGACAACATTTTCTGTGCTGTTCCGCGGTCGCGTAGCACAAACCTCCTCATTGTATTTGCACATCAACGAACAACGCACGCTAAAGATATCCACCTTCTTGCGGGCAGCTATAAAGAAAGGCGATATCTGAAGAACAGAATGCATGCATGCCATACAGCCTGAAGAAAATATCCATACCAGCTTTATGTTCCTCCCGAACATCGCCAAACCTAATATTAAGACGGCTGTACAGCGAATAAAAATTAAAGCGTTTGGCACAGAAAAAAAATTGGCTCCAATCCAATCCACCTTCCAAATTGGCTGGAAGGTGGTTGGAAAGCAAAGCTGTAAGCGACGACATCTACAACAATTGCCCATGCGAGGTCACTTGAATTCACACACGCGGCTCTACAAAGAGTGAAACCGGAGATCTTGCCAGCCGTTAACTGGGATTCCCGGGGTGGCGTGCCGAACACAGTAGCGTTGGCCACGGCCGGGCTAGAGCAGCGGACGCCGCCGCTGTAGCCCGGCCGTGCGTCGGCGGCAAGAATACGGAGAGGAGCGTCTTTCGAAACGTGAGACAGCCACACATAGCCATCCTGATGTTCTACCTCGGGGCTGCCCACCCGCTCGAAACAAGCGCAAAAACCGAAAAAGTTCGGCATGTGAGCTTAGTGATTCAGCATTTAAACGGATTTAAATTGCTTTGTTTCGTAAGTTTGAGAATTGCGAGCAAGGTGAGGGAACTTTTATAATCGCTAACCAGAGCCAGTTGCTCCTTCCACCTTTTAAAATACCACGGAATCGGTATTCATCAATTTAGGAAATGGAGTCCCATTCGTGGCAAGCAGCGCGCAAAAGCTAGCGTTTCTCAAGCGGTCAGATGTCGGTATGTGGTCTCAACATTTGGTTTAGCCACGCTGCAAACCAATCTTTGGCGTATCTTTGCCGTACGACCGCTTAATTCCTTAGGGTGCGGGTTGCCCAGGAGGTGCTGTCGAACACGTTAATCAAGCCGTGGGAAGGAAGCGCACAATGGATGGAAAGCTGCGCTAAAACAGGCCCTAAAACAACTGTCGCTGAAGCAGACGACAAAGCCATCCCGCGGAAGCAGCCGCCTTTGTGAGCAGGCACGTGGGCGCAGGGAACGCTGGTTAACCATTTGCCGCGCCATCTACACTGTGCTCCCTGAGTGGAAACCGTCTCCCCCTCTCCAACCGCGTTGTGAGTTTCTTGCCCCGCAAGCAACGAAGGAACTGTTGGCTGGTAGAGGTAGAAAGCTTTGCTTTGAAATAACCGTGAAATAACATGAAAGGCAGCGAAGATGACTGGTGTAAAAGACCAGGTTGTCACAATCTACGATAAGTAATGATGTGTAAAAACTTGGCATCGCTAAACACTTAAGAGTGTGCTTATGGGTAATTATGAGGTAATCGCCCAAAAAGTATGAGGGGGTAGTGGAATGTGTTGTGTGTATAGTTCTTGGAAGTGTTTGTGTGTTGTTGTCGAGTGGTATGTATGTAATTAGTTTGTGATGTACGGAGAGGCCCTCCCCACACCTTATACTGTAGGGGTCTTGGAGATCCAGTGAGCAGGTGGGAGTGTGTCGTGTGTGGGTGGCCTATCCGTAATAACTTCGATTAATCTGTTGTGTGAGTCAGTAATAGTATGGTCCTGTGTTTTTGTTATGCGTAAATGTTTGCTGTATGTGGACACAAGTCGGCTCGCCATGTTTTCTGAAGGTTTTGTCTGATGTGTGGCTTGAGGTTGGTGTAGACTATATTGTTATGTCTACGGTATTTGTAAGAGCAGCAGCGGCGGCCATTTGATTCGAGATCTCGTTCCCCGTGATTGCACCATGGCCTGGAACCCAGCACACGATTAGTTGCAAATGTTTAGCATTTAAAAGCATCATAGCACTAAAATTAGATTGACAATGTGGTTATTTCTTGGTCTCCGGGATTAAAACGAACGTACAACGCTCAAAGAGTCTGTTTAGATTACGAACTTACAAATTTGTTTTTGGTGAATGTGCTGTACGATCAGTAAATGCCGTAGGCTTCTACAGAGGAGATACTACTGTTTAGACTCATAGTTTTTTGGAAGAAATAACCTTAGAACCATGAGCGCCGCATGACCTGAATTGTTTGTAGTTTTCGAGGCAATCGCTGTAAAATTAAGCAGAATTATATTTACCCTGCAGAGACAAGAAGTGCTGCAGAACCGTAGTTCTCGGAACCCGTTTTTTATTTATCTTCATAAATGTTAAATCACATGATGCACGCTGACGTACCCATGGTGGCAAAATGTCAGTGAAAGATGATGTGTACAAGTTCAAAAAGGAGATGGTGAGGCAGAAAAACAGATGGGCGATTTACAAAGATATCGGAGAGTGATGTATCATGAACAATAGGTCTGAATGGGTTGCTATTTCTTGATGAGATCTTAAAAGCATACAGTAAATCCATGCACATTCATTGATGTTCTAGGCACAATATGTTGCATTCAACGTAAAGGCTCTGCGCGGGGCTAGCGAGGAAAGTCCCCGAGGCAAGGTGAAGCCCTGAGTTCAGCACTGGACTAAGCATCTTCAGTGCTGTTTTATTAGCCGTACACAACATCGTCGTAGTCTGGCCGAGGCCCCACTAAGGCAGAATAGACAGGAAAAAGGAGTTCTGTGTCTGCACCATAGGACTGGTGTGAGGGGACCTTGAGGATGTTCGTAGTTTTTAAAGGAGCCATAAAGAGAAAACACAAGTTTGGTATATTCAAAACATTGCCTCGTTAGAATCATACTGACACCACTTTTAAGGTAAACGTCTCTCAGATAAGCTACATAATCAGGAAAAAAGGGAATGGCCATGCGACCCACTACCCCATTTCCCGCACCAAAAGCTATGATGTCATACCAGACAGCTCTGCGATTGGTAGAGGGCGGCAAAAGCAAACGCAAATTAGGCAGAGCTTATAAGCTTGCCGAGTGAGCTATTTGCGCTTAAATTTGGGGCATATTCTTTTAAAGCCCTAGGAATGGTGAGACAAACAGTGGAAGTTACGAAAGCACACGTAAACACAGAAGTACCGGTGCGTATACTGCTGTTAGTACTGCGCGCACTATGCTTGGTTTATCCGCACAGGACTGCGGGGCTTTGGGTTTTTTTCAGACGGCACTGGCCGGTTGACGCAAGCGACGATATCTTACGTGACCGTATTTGTCGAGCGAGTACCATGTTTCACAAAACGATTGTCTTCATGAACAAAACCAGCAAGGTACAAATACGTTCACAAACAAACCAAAGGCAGAAAACGGCTTGCCGCGGTGTGGTGGCGCCATCTAGGTTCACTAATGGTAAACAAGGCCCTGTGATGCCATTGCAGACCCCAAAAACGCACGATTTAGCGGGAAAATCAAATTTTTATAATTTAGGTGTATTAATTTTTCAGTGAATAAAGCATCGTTTGCATTCGGACAAGCGCTGGGGGCACTATAAAATACGAAATCTTTTGAATAACACAAACTTGGGTTTTGTCTTTATGGCTCCTTGTGTTCAGTGGCTCGATGTGTGGAATCAATGTTTTTTTATAAAGAGCAAAGCTAAAGGCTTGAGCTCCTGCTTTACAGGAATCGAGTCACCATTCAATTTCAGTTCAGGACTTGTGCAGATTCCGCACCACTTGAAGAATACAACACACGTACTCTTTGGAGGATTAAGTTTAAAACCATTTTTATCTGCCCAGGAAGCAAGTCTGTTGACCTCAGGTAGACTTGTCGTTTAAATACTGACATATTATAGAATTGAAAAGAGACTTCCACACCGTCCCCATACACTGAACAGGAGATTGATGGTGGCAATGTCTTGCGAAGCGAATTCATCTTCACTATAAACAACGTGCAGCTCATGACACCACCTTGAGTTGCGCCATTCTCCTGCACATGGACGTTTGACAGTGCTGACACAAGTCTGACGCGCAGTGTTCTTTCCGACGTGTTACCGAAAAAGCGTTACACGTGTTGCCAGAAACACTTCCAAAATGACTTCAGATCACCGAGGATTCCGCAACGCCGCGCGGTGTTATACGCTTTCTGGAGGTGAAAAACACTATGACGCAAAACTGCTTACGGGCCAAAGCATCTTTAATGTACGATTCAAGGGCCACCAGTTGATGGTCTATGAATCATCCCACCGTGAAGCCTGCCTGGCAGCTCTCGAGAAGGCAATTTTATTCAAGAAAGTACATAAGTCTCCTGCAATTAAACTTATCTTGAAACTTGCACAGTTAGCTTGTCAGGGCGATGGAACGATTGCTTTCGCTAGAGGAAGGGTCCTTACCCTCTTTCGGAAATGCCACTACAATGGACTCCCTCCAAAACTTTGTAATGTCCCCAAAACGGCATATCTTTTGGTAAGCGTGGGTGGAGTGTCAAAAAGAGTGGTTGCGTATAGGTGTTGTATTATTGTATATGTTATGTTGTCCGGGCCTGAGGTAAGGGCCTACAGGTGCTTAGAGCAGCCCTCAGCTCATGTAGTGAAAACAGGAGGATGTAAAAAACTGTGTAATTTGTTGTTTACGTATAGGGACCTCTTTTCACAAGAGGTTGTCTGTTTTAGGAATGTGTCTGCGTGGTGTACAGACTGGACCCGTCTTGAAAGTGTTGTGCAAGTGTGTTAGTCTGGTCTTCGAGTTTGTCCCTTGTTGTGATGACGAGAGGCAGGCTGTGTGCATGTTGCTCTTTGAGTCTTTGAGTTCACCTATTCTTTTCCATACCTTGCGTGTTTCTGTGTATGAATTTATGGATGCTATGAAGGAGCGCCCACTTTGTTGTTTTGCCTCACGGCGCACCCGCTTTCCAAAGGCCTTTGCACTTTTGGAAGAAATTATGTTATACGACGTGGGATACAGGTGAAGGAGACCCCATGCCTTGTTCTAAGTGCCTTGCGCCCGAATTCAGTTCTCTTTCCATCATGGCATCCTTGTGTTCTGCGGAGCACCGCAGTCCTGCGGAACACACTTCTCGGCGGCGTCGAGGATGTGCGCCGTGAGAAGGGGGGAGCTTCTTCAATGGGTAGGTGTTTTATATATGTGTGGTGTAGTTCTGATGTTTCTGTAAATGTATTCCAGATCGCTCTCACTTCACTGAACCTATTATGGGAAGGTGAACAATTAGGGCCTTTGCTTGTGTATGTAAGGAGCTGGCGAAGTGGTCACTACCATGCGTGTTTGTGCCCCCATCCTACTGAAAAGATGGAAAGAAAACTGCATATCCAATATACAAGTCCAGGTGTGAGTACGTGTTGTGTCCTGTAACGTGGTATGTGCGCTTTTTTTACTGAAACGGCACGCTCCCGAGGAGGTTAAGAATTTTTCAATCAGGCGACCTCAGCATCCGTCCGTGAAGAGCCCCGGAAGGAAGTGTGTGTATTTAGGTCGCCTATAAGAATGTAAGCTTCGGGCAGCTCATCCACCAGCGTCTCAAAAGGAGAGCTCGATAGCTGGAAGTCAGGAGCGCATATAACGAGAATGTCATTGTTACGTTATCATCATCATCGCCAGCAGCCTACTCAGATACACTGCAGGATGAAGGCCTGTCCCAATGACCTCCAATCACTTGTCCTGCTCTACTAGAGTCAACAGTATAACCCCGGATTTCTCTATATCATCCCCCTCGGGTTAATGGCTTTCCCCATCTTCTAGACCAATCTGTCGGTATCAACTCTTACTCTAATTGTCCACCTCCTGTCGGTTGATCTCGTTACATGACAATCCCAAACGCATCTTTTTCCTTTACTTAAACTACGATATCTTAATCTGGACCTTGTTCTCTCTCTGATCCAGGTAGATTGTTTCCTGTTTCGGAGCGCTATTCCAAACATTAGTCGTTTTACGGTCTGTTGACCTGACCTAAGTATACTGCTTACTTGTTTAGTAAGGTGCGAAGTTTTATCTCAGGAAAAACTGACTGGGAGTGTGCACAGGTAGTAAATGTTTTCAGTGACAAAGGTGACCTTCCATTATTTGGGAATGCTTTTCGAGCGCTCCTCAACCCATAAATATTCTACGCCTGATTTCTCTCTCGTGGTTGGGGTCAGAACTAACCATCTGCCCGAGGTAGTTGTTTCCTAAGCAGGAGAGGACGTTTTTGACATGCTTATTCGTCGTCACTTCAAATTTATGAATACTTATTTTTAGCCCCACGACCATGCGTTCTGATTGTAATTCCACAAGCATTGTTTGCATGTATTCTGCACCCTCACTCAGAAGGAGTTTGCCGTCCGAAACCTCAAATGGTTCAAGAATTCCACGTTTGTCCTTCATCCCATTTTATCCCATTCAAGCTCTCTAACTAGTGGGACATGGCAAGTTGACCTTGTACTCTTGGTAGTTTTCTCTGGCCTAACGTCGCTGGCATGCAGCTTGGTGTAGAATCGTTCTGCTACCTTTATTATCTCCTCCAAGTTGTGCGTAATGTTACCCTAATAAGTAATATACGTTATTGCATATAATAATGGTACCATAGTAACCTATAAATATTATTGCGCGCATTGCAACAGCTTCAAGGGCACTATTCAAATCGACAGGGCGGCATGCAAAAGGATTTCCGGCCGATTACGGCTACACCGCCCGAAGAGTGTGTGCAGCCATCCCTTCTCTTTTCTGAATACCATGTAACTATTACGAAGTTTTGTCTGGTTACTACTAAGGTTAGTTTTCTGTAGACACACGGGGCTTGGCTGATTAGATTGGAGTGTTTCGTATACATCATTATCATTTTGGAAAGGCCGTACCGGTTCATTGATCAACATTTTCTCTTCCTATTTTTAAGTGTGTGGAGCTTGGAGCGTGTTGTTGATGTAACGTCTTTCGGGGCATTATTCTCGGAGGGGATTCTTTCCGCTCCTCTAGAGGTTTGGATGCAGGGGTTCGTTGCTTTAGTTGCGACGCTGACAGGAAAGGCCCCACCTCCATCTCGTCATCAGATGTCCTTGGTCTACCCGGCGGACTAGGGCCCCTGGACTTGGCACCCTTTTGTGTGCTCTTCGTTGCAGCTGCCCCAGCTATTGGCGTTGGGAGGGCCACGTGTGGCACAGTCGTTGGAGGAGGTGTGGCAGCCCGTGCGGTTGCCTCCACTTCCATCTTCTCGACGCCCTCAAGTGTACTAGAGTCCGGGGAAGAAGAGACGGGAGAAGCGGTCCCATCGGTGCTTGTTGCCACCCTAACCGCAGCAGGTTTGCCCAGAGGTTTGGTAATGAGTTGGACTGCCTGAGGCAACCCAGAGGGGGGAGGGGGGGCGGAAGCGTAACAACATGACCCTCTCTGATCTGGGTCACGGCCGAAACCAGACGCCGCTCCGCCCCACCCCGGCGAGCTGCATCGGCGTACCTTTCCAGAGGGAAATAGGCGAACCTCTTTCGCGTTTCAGGGAAGGGGATGCTCTCCGTTATTTTCAGATTGATCTTTTCTTTTCCAATTCGAACTTTTCATAGGTCCTGGAGTAGGCCACGTGTGGGCTTTGGCAGTTTATCTAAAAGAATTGTTGTGAGTTACAGTTATTTGTAGGGTGATCATGTTGGGAGCACTTGCCAGGGTTAGTTGGTCCCGACATGTCTCAGTACAAGGTCCGAACCGTTGGCACTTGAAACAGCGCTGCGGCTTCAAGATTTACGCTCGGACGGGTACCGGATGAACCCAGTATGATGTGGGCCGGAAGTGTGGAACGGTCACAGGTCCAGATGATGTGTTTTGACCTTATTTTAAGGCACCTTACTGCTATCGTAGCCTGATTTCTAAGGTCTTGAAGAAGGTTGGCCTCCATTTCGTTTGAAAGATATGGCTCCGAGATCACGGTCTGCAAACAGTTAAGGCTGGGGTGGGTGGTGATCCTGATTTCGAGATTGGCCAGGCGTGTTTGAGCAAGCATATTTGTAGGTCCCTGTGAATTGTTTACTTTAACAAGGATTTCCCCGGCTCAATCTTTTTTTTGGCCTTGTATGACTCTCCGATAATGGCCTGCAGATGCTTAGAGATGAGATACACAGCCCGTGAGAGAAGAGGGTTTGCTTCTTGAGTGGATTCAATTACCACGGAACGGGGGTAGTTATCAGGCTTTGGAAAATTGAGGGCTGGAAGATGTGAATATGATAGTTCGGCACGGCGTCTTCTCAGGCGGCGCTCATGTTTAGAGATAGGATTACTAATTACCATAAGGCATAGAAAAAAGAAGGGGATGGTGGTACTTTCTTCGCTCGGTTTAGCCTGATGCCAAGACAGGCACTGGAGCTCCCTGGCTGGTAAACACAGAGGGAGCCCATCGGCTGGAACTTGAACGGAACTCCGACGGCCGCGGTTAAAGGTTTCTACCATTGACCTTAAAATTCATTACTACAGTTGGATACAGTGTGAGTATCGGGGCCCGCGGTCCACGGTGTCACCAATACTGTCACTATGAATACACAAGGTGCCCCATTCGAAGAGCTTCACTTTAGGAAAGATTTGAAAGCCTGCGGACGGAAACAACCCTGGCCTGCTAGTCGTGGATAACTCTCAGCGGCATGACCGGAAAAAAATGTGAGATGCAACAGCGGAGTCTCCGACGAAGAAGAGGGGCCGCCCGTTGCTCTGTTTCTGCAGCCTTGCTCCACTAGTGCAAGCTCGGCAATTTCTTTTTGCACTGGTAATTCAGGATTATCATTACTGCGCTTTCACATCGCCAGATTGTTTACGCAATATCAGTAGTTTGTCGCCGAGAAACTCTAGAAATTGGGTAACAAATACTCGGAGAGAAAATACTACGTCCTGATAAAACACTAATCAGAAGAAACTAAAACGCCCGCATGTCACTTACTGTGCAATCAATACTGTCTAACAGCTAAAAGTCGAAAATCTAACAAACGAAACTTTGCGATGACGTTCGGAGGCTAACAGGGCGATCGCAATATCCCGAGAAACATAATTGCGCACGTGTTCCATGCGCCCTTGAGCAACAAGTAAATAGCCCTTTCACAAAGCGGGTCAATCTCGAGTGCTCCTTTCTGGTTCAGTTTCCTCAAGCGCCATGAAGTGCGGCCCGTAGTTAGCAGGGCAGCAAAAAAAAACGAGCGGATAGACTCCCACACACAAGTGCATTATGTATGAGGGCGCCCAATATCGATTGGCACATACCCGGGACAACAAAGAAGCAGACCGAACTCGTCTCCTCGCAGCCTGCGCTTCTGTACATTATCAAATTCTGTCAGCTGCTATCGGCCCGCGGCTCATTTTATCTTTAGTCTTACTCTCAGCGCCATGAAAGTTTCGCTCTGTCAACAGCGAAATACAACTTGCTTTTGTTTTTTGTCCGTTGCTTGAAGCATTTCGTCATCACTGGATTCTTTCGAAGAAACGTTGCGTGGTTTGTGATTAGGGATGGTAAAGTGCCAAAACCTCTCGTGCTCGATTCTTGGTCATCGCTGAATACCTAGCGCAGTGGCAGTAGAAGTCATCGTGATGGTACAGAAAATATTCATTAAACTTTTCCAGCCAGTATTAACGATTTGATTTCAATGCAGCGCTTGCAATTGGGGTGCCCTCACTTGGGGCAGTCTCCAAACTTCGATGAGTTTGGATTGCTTCTGGTAATGAAAGGTGACTGCGATGAGTCTCAATCTTTGTAATTCTAAAATATTTTACTTAAAGTAGTGTAGGGGGCAAAGCATCAAAATAAGCCAACGAAAGCGGGTGTACGCCTATCCACAGTTCACTTTCGGTTACTCCTGTGGGTATCTAAAAGTTGAATTTGAGTTGAATGCGGGGCCCAAACTAAAGAAAAATAGGCAGTTTTATGCTTAAAATAAAGAACTTTTGAGTTGATGAACAATGTATATTGATGAACAATGTATAGTTGATGAACAATGTAAATATAAACACGTTCCTTCACACTTAGACACTCAAGAAGGAGATGAAACATTTTGCTTCATACAATTCGTAGAGGCTTTAAGTGAAGTTGTGTGAGTATAAACATATTTGAAGCACTTTGCTGGGCAACTTGACGCCTACTTGTTCTGAAATTTAGTGCAGGCTAAACACAACTACACAGAAGAAGTTCGACGGGAAAAGAAGCTTCTGACATCTTGCTTGTGTGGCCTTGTGCTGTGTTTAGTGCACTCTAATGTTTACAGCAGACATCTCTGCGCCATCACAGATATGCTCTACTAGAGAATCATACATGACCGTAGATATTACCGCAGTGGTTTTGCGATCTTACAAAGAGCCGCGGAGCAAGAATATAGAAGGCGTTTATTTTCGAAATGAGCCACACCTACCTAAAGCGAATTTGAGAAACAAGCGGAAGTTTGTTACGGGAACTAAATTCAACGCCGTCATAGCTTTTATAATATATATTTTACATGTCAGCTAGGGGAACGTTTATGCCTGCAAGTAATTAAAAATTATGCTGTGAATTTAAGCAATATTGGGGTGATAAGGTTGGATTTGGCTCTGATTGAATTGGAACAGAGAAGTTCATGCGGCATTCTTAAGAAAACTTTCTTTAAATTGACTTTCAAGAATGGGGCAATGGTGTTTTGGCGGAAAAGCAGTTAACATACCCCAAAGGGCTTTAGGAACATTAGAACTACACATGGAGACCAAGTGGGTCTTCTTGTCACCATTAGCAGCTCTTAGTAATTCTTTTTTAGGATAATATTCTTGGGTACGTTCGAAGGCATTCACGGACGTAAGTAAGTTCTTCGTTGCACTTTCATGAATTTCAGAACGCTACACGAGAGGAGGGGTGCTCATATGTTCTTCTTCCCCTTAATGAAGTGGTTCGCACTCTCAGGTGTGGGAGGAAGAGAATTTGCCAGGGCTTGTAAGCGGTGGCTCTTTAGTTAGGTAGTAAAATCGTAAAAACAGGTGTCAAAAATATAATATAACCACAGTTACTCTTGTAGGGACGGGAGAGACGGGAATAAATAATTGTTTCACATTTCTGAGTTTCATTTAGTTCACTTTTTTTTCCGTTCGACTTCGTCGTTGACATCTAGGGACACATTTCTCGCCGATCTCCTAATTGCCGTCGGAATTCGTGATAAGCCAGCTCTGAAAGCAATAAGAAGTTCTGAAAAGACCAACGAAATAGTCTCAAGAGTGAGGCCGCACACACTGCTAATGAGATTTAGCTTATTTTGATCCTTGGAACAAGCAGGATCTGCCTCATTGTCGACACAAACTACAATCTGCGTACGCGTTCACATGGCCTTATTTCACCTATTTTCTTTCCGCCCATTTTTTAGCGGATGGTGGCCGAATTTCCCTTGTCACGGCAGTTTTATCTGACTTAGTTCCGGTTTTGGATCTGGATGATTTCCAAAAATACGCTTCATATATGGAAGGCAAAATAGCTCATTGCGGCGGGTGCGGGCATGCGGAAAAATCATGTTACAATAGCAACCAACGCCAACTAAAAAGCTTCGTAGCTGCGACGGCGAAGGAGAGCGTAGCGTCACCTCATGGACGAAGTGGAATGTACCACTATTCACTCCGGTCCTGCGTAGTGCATTGCCGATCGCGGCGTCCGCACAGTTTCTTTTCCCACGACAGATGCCGGTAGCCTAACCAAGGTCAAACGCTTCTGACGTTAGCTGGATGCCCTAGGAAGTGACGTTTAACCTCAGATCTTGTTCCTCGGCCGTGCAAAGTGAAAAAAAAAATTCCCCTGCATTTCCCCGAGGGGAAGAATGTGAAAGTGCGAATGCCACGAGTTGAATTTGCGCGGTTCGGTAATGTCGCGAAAGAGAGATCACACACACACACACACAACTACAAAGAAAGAAGATGCATTTATTCACAGACACTATTTGTGTTGTCGTTGTATTTGATTGCTAGAGCGGATCTTAGCTTTGAAATTCGTGTCAGTACTCCTTTTAAGCGGGTGCATTAGCCCTTCTCACGCCCGATTCCTGGCCAATCCCCCACGTGGGTATGTGCCATGCACAGACACCTTTTGTGTTGTCGTTGTACTTGATTACTAGAGCGGATCTCAGCTTTGAAATTTCGTGTCAGTACTCCTTTAAAGCGGGTGCATTAGCCCTTCTCACGCCCGATTCCTGGCCAATCCCCCACGTGAGTATGTGCATGTCAGCGGCAGGCAGCGCGCGCCATCTCCCCCCGTTGCCAAGGAAGACGAGGAAGATTTCCTGGCCAATCCCCAAAAAAACAAAGCGTACAACAACCGCATACATGGTTTTAAAATAAAGCATGCGGTAACAGTTTCGTACTTGGCAGTGCACTTGCAAAGAAGGGCAACCACTGCGTGGTTGCGCAATAATTAAAGGAAAGCTCCTGCGCATCACAGCTGGTGTCCGGTGCACGGCAAAACTGCACTACAGTAACACTAACTTTAGACAATGGTTTTTCCCGGAGGGCAGATGATGATGATGATGCTGATGACGACGACGACGACGATGATGATGACAATATAAAATCAAATCACCTTATTCAAACATCCTCGGAGCCTTGGGGGCATGGGCGAAAAGCCCAGAAAAGGCTTGACGAGGGTCCGTGCCCCCTGCAAATACACTCAGTGAATTCGCAGACGCGCTGCGTCTGCCAATTCGAAATGCCTGACGGTGTAATGTAACACACACAGATTTCGACATAAATAACAAAGTTAAACAATATCAGTATGGGAGAACAAGAAGATCCGATGTAACTAATTTGCGGGAAATTTAAAAAAATCCCGCCATTCTCCACGAAGTGAATGATGATAAGAGGGGCGAAGCTAAAATGCTTATCGATAAAACCGTGAAACATTCGCCCGCACATCATATAGAAACTCGACACGTCAAGCTTACCACCGCTCTGTTGACAAGCCCGTCAACGACGTCGATGTTTGTGTGATTATGTAGGGCTCTTTGGGGACGATGAGAATCTCCATGGGTAAGTTGGCGAATTGGTGGTGTGCACATTTTAGCCCTTTGGCCGTCGCCCTTTTGCAGACCGTCTTGTGTCGCGTACCCCGGTACGTGTCTTCAGCTCGCAGGCGACGAACGACAACCTCGTCTTCTTCCTCTCCTCCTTGTGGGTAGCAACCGAAACGCGTTGAACGTATGACCTCTTCGGCCAATCTTTGGTTGGCTAATCCCTAGGGGGATCCTGCCACAATCATCATTAATGTGCCGGATACAGCAGCAACGAGGGACGGGACAGGCCCGAGCAAGAAGAGCTTCGCCCCTAAAATGCTTTTCGGTAGAACCGTGAAACATTCGCCCACACATCATATAAGGACTCGACGCATCAAGGTTTACACCGCTTCGTTGACAAGCCCGTCGACGACGTCGATGTTTGTGGTGCTGTGGCGTCCTGTGTCGTGTACCCCAGGTACGTGTCTTCAGCTCGTAGGCGACGAACGACAACTTCTTCTGGTTGGGTAGCAACGAACGCGTTGAACGTTTTGGCCTCTTCAGCCAATATTTGGTTGGCCAAATCCTAGGGGGATCCTGCCACCATCACCATTAATGTGCCGTGCCGTAAACAGCAGCAACGAGGGACGGGACAGAGCCCGAGCGAGAGGAGCTTCGCCCCTAAAAAATGTACAAGAAAACGCCAGGACAATGCGCGTTACGCCAAAACAAAGGATGCGTGAGTACAAAATGGGCGCGATAAAAAGCACTGGCACGATTCAGATGACACAGAACCGAAAACGAACTCAGTATATTGCTACCTGCAGTTCGGTTCGGTTTGCAGAAATAGTTTGTGTAAATCTCTAAATGGCTTATTTATTCATATCTGGGGTATGTTTTTCGTAGAGTTCGTGCAGCATTGACGGCAAGAGAAATTTGGACATCTGTTTTGATGATGACCGACGGCACAGCAAGCGCCTCAAGCAAAAAGTTGCTTCTGTGGTTGGAATTGGACCTGGGACCCTTCGCTGTTAGGATGTCGACATCTATCCTAGTGCACCATTCCGACACGGACAAACCACTTTGAATCTGGAACTTTGACTTTGACTCAGCTTGCACGGGAGAAAGCTTCGCGTTTTAACCATCTTTCTCCCAGGAAAGGGACTTTGGTTTTGGCAAAAAACGTTCATTAGGTCCCAAAAGGCCAGCAATGTTTATTGTTACGCTAAGATAGTAAACGCTGTATTCCCGAAATTAAAACTAGGTATCGGCATTTATAACAGTAAAGCAGATAACCTGCAACACCCCCCATTATTCGTGTCGCCTGTGGCGTGCACTGTATCAGCGACCGTCCCAATCAGCAACCGCTATTTGAAGCGAGGGCTCTGAATCCGTGTTCTCAATCCGTACTCTTTACAAACGGTTTCGGCAATGTGACCGTTAAGAATACCCAGTCCTGTGAGAAGCTCGAAGTAATTTATTCAGACATTTATTTTATGACAGGGATGTGCCTGTTTGATACCGCTGGGAACCGAGTGGTAAACGGGCCATGTTTCATCATCATTCACCCTGTTACTTCTAGTAATCACCTCAGGAATATGCTAACAGGGACCGTAATTCAGTTTCAATTCGTTAGGTCACATGAACAGTGGATACTACCCTGTACAGTGAACTAAAAATGTAGCAAATGATAGATCTCCGACCTAGTTGCAAGGTTTCCTGACCGTTCACATTATCACAAACCAACCCCAAATACCAGACACGGCCCTTCCAGTTCGATGGTCATTCATTTCGTCGGCGGATGAGCGTACATTATTATTTAATACAGTTTAAACAAGAAAAAGGCACTGCCCAGGCCACTAAACCGAACAAGGCGTGTTGTTCATTTACTCGCTGCAGGGTGTCTTTTTTTCGCGCTGTACCCAGAAATAAATAACCACTGGTCCAAGCTAACACCTTACCCATGAGTGCAACACATTATAAGGTGCTTCAGCGGCTGACTATTTGTATTTTGGTTTTACCAACAGCCTAAATCCACACTGGTTTACGTACGTAGGACGTTTAACAACTATTCTGGTAGGGTTCTGTTTTCTAATAAAGTGGCGGTAGTACACGGCGTCCCACGTTGGAAAATATACAATAACACTAAATGAGCATAACAGGTGTTCAGTTATTTATTACTTTTCATTAATTCGCCGCAGAGTTGTGCACAATAAGTACTACCCCCAAGGTCGATAAATATGCTGCTACCGGAGGCCTGTGGTTATGAAAAACGGCTGCAACTCGTGTTTTATTACTAACCCTGAACAACATCTTCGAAGATAGTCTCCTCAAACGACTACTCAACCATGTAAAGTGATAATCGCATTAGTATCGGATAAATATCTATCAGTCGCAGGTTTTTAATAAATAAGATAGGCTTCTGCAGGAGGCGTGTCCTTACAGAAAGACCCAACAGAGTGCGCCTCGCTTTCGTACGACGGAGACTTACAGGGCAGAGAAACGGGAAATCAAGAAGAAGGGATTTTGTGGCAATACGAGAGGCAGTGCATTGCTCTTCGAGGCACGGGCGGGATGCCTGAGAACCGGGCATACACGGGTAGCTACAGGCAGCAGGATGAAACATCTGCATGCTGCGGCAGTGATCGGGCAACTATAGACCATAATTGTCAGGCGCTGCACTGAGATACGACCACCGCGGGGTGAGGGAGAAATGACGCTGGCAGAGGCTTTGGAATTTGGGGCGAGGGGGAACCTCAACTTTAAGGCCATAGAGGTGACGAAGAGGCGACTGGAGTGGTGGTAGATGAAAAGTAGGGAAGGGATGGGCAGGCGGAGTATTCATAAAGAAGAGAATTTAGAACAGCTAGAGGAAAAAAGGGGGGGTTGGAGCGATGAGTTTAAAACCGGTAAGAGTGGGAGATAGGAGGGAGGAAGCAAATGTGTTAGGTTAGGGAGTAGGGCAAGTAAGCGTAATGAAACAGGCAAGTCGGTTTCCAACATCCGACGCCCCCATTCAAAGGGAGAGCCACAAATCATCATCACCATCGGAAAATTAAAATGAATTCCTTTTTCTGAAATCCTGAAATTGGTTTTTGGACATTCGTATTGGCACGATTTGTACGCAAAAAGAAATTGTATATATCAACGGGCTGAATAGAGTTTGTGAGGTATTCGTAAAAGCACGCAGTTTTCTCGATATCATGATTCTCCCTATTAGGCGGCTGTTATCAAAAAGTCTTGCGAAAAAGTTTTTTTCTTTTTTGGAAAGTTCTATAGTTTTTTTTGTTAACAAAAGACTCTTCGATATCTGAAAGGGTTGTCGATAAAAATTTTTTTCTAAAAGTTGCGCTTTTCCCTTTCCCAGAACTGTGATTTTTAGAGAGTTCAAGAACATTGACTTCCTACAAAATAATAAGAATGTACTCCTAAAATTTCAATCCTCTAGAAACAGAAGTTTGTCTGGACATTCACATCACGTTTTAGGCCTTTTCTGCCTTGGTGATTTTTCCAAACAACAATTTTCAGCGACGTCGCAAGGCGAAAGCCTTGAACTCGGTTTTGCCATTGTTATTGGTGACATCTACGAGCAACAACAACTAAGGCATATCAGTCAGCAAACCATACATTGGGGGATGCAGATTCGCATTAGTAGCGTTGGTTGGGGCAAAATCCTAACGAATGGAGATTGTTACTGGCTACACATATCGGCAACCAGCACTTCCAAGTCTCTGAAAAAGATATAGATAATATAAAATTTTTCATGGTCTAATGGCCCCGTTCTGCTTTTGTTTAGGAATGGAATTTTCGAAAGTCATCTGTTAGGGAGCTCCCATGCCGTAATAGAGGTGTACTCCCTAAATCTCGGAAGCACATTACCGGAGCGGGAAGTTCCGGTTTTGTCCATAACACGAAAGAACTATCTAGCCGCAGCTCGCAGCAGGCACTGCACCAGGGCGCAGACCGAGTGCATTCGGGTGGTGAGGCTGAGGGCAGCCGGCGCGCAATGCAGCATACCGCATCTCGCGCTGGCTTCCGCCGGAACGCACCGCTTCTGGCGCGCCATTTGTTAGGGCGGCTTTATGACCCCGGGGGTTTCAGTTGGGGCCGCAACTGAAACTATGGCATTTTTCGCTCACGCCCGACGCCGCAGACGACGCCTCTATCCTACGCTTATCTCCTAACTCTTCCCATTAACACCTCTTGCTGTTATCTATGCATTCGCCATAACTGCTTCCACATGTGGTTGCATTCTTCACGGTAATTTCGCTCGAATATATTTTTCACAGTATCACGTTAGATGCTGGTGTAGTATCATTGCCGTATTGCCTTTGCGCAAGCGCAAGTTCCAAGAGGCACAAAGCGGCTATGGTCGTGCACATATGTTTTAAACGATGGAGTGTCTGCATGGTGTCGTTACTCCGGTTAGATGTGTGCACCTATCTGAGACGCAAAGCAGCATGCGTCCTCAGTGACGGACTCGACAAAGTTTACCCTGCGGTCCTGCCAACGCTGCGTTTTGGCATTCGGAAGAAAGGAAAAGAACCCAACTGACGCAGACGATACAGTCCACAGAATTCCATAGCTCTGTTGGCGGATGCTGTTTCGAATTGCCGGATCTGTGTTTGTGCTCCGCAAAACAAAACAAATACGACCCACCATGACCTCCATTATGTCACGGTATTGTTTTTCGCAGCATGTATTCAGAAAATGATCTTGCTCTCTCAGGCGCATATTACAAATCTTTCAAGATAACAAGCAAAAAATCCAAGTGATTTGGGGCTCAGAAACTTCAAAGGCACGTACGGCCAGTGTGAGCAAAATTTTATATGCATGCAAAGGGGCTGCCACTACGCCCTTGTAGACGACGGCTTCACTTTTTTTCAGCACTCCGAGTGTAAATAAGGCCGGTGTTGCTTTGAAGAGCCGTCATTCCGGTCTGGTTTAGGTGCATCAAGCACAGGCTTTTACAGCGGTCGCTGTCATTTCATGCAAACGAGCTGTTGGCGCCCATCACCGACAAAATGTCTGGTCTGCCAGCTCCGGTTTGTGCCACAATACGTCTGGCTGACATCAACCGTTGGCGACATCCTGCAGTATTTTGCTTAGTGTGGGGATGCAGTCTTTTTTCGCGACATCCGGAGTTATCACGCGTGCAATGGCTTTTTATAGCGCAAGTGACAGTCCGCGAACGAAGAACTTCTGACGTAGCGTTGCTAACTTTATAAGGTTTGCCTGAAATACGTAAAACTCCTGTTTCTTTGCTGACACTGGGCTTTTGGGCTTTTTATTATTCCAAATTAACAAATCTTACTACAAAAAGAAAGCAGAGTAAACATATATAATATATTAGGCTTATAGATGAATATCGAATATAGGTACGCCGGATGGAATATAATGGGATACTTGTTAGCTCGCAGTTTCTTAACACATCCGCATAGGAAAAGGCTGCTCAAGTTTTGCCATCGTAATCGCTAAGCCTTGCCTTTTACTGTCTCCGTGTCCATCACCGAGCAATGCATTAACTCGCTCGTGTGAATAGGGAGTTGTAGGTTGGTTTTACAGCTGGAACGTGCTGGTTAATGTTCAAAATAGGCTGACGAAGTTACAAAACCTCCGGATACATTCTCGCAGTCTACCGTGGTTATTTAGTTAGCACAGAGAATACAAACAAGGCAAAGCGTTTTTTCCAGGTTTGACGCTGCGTTTCTCGTCCGTACAGATCAATGGTTAACTAGGGTGGGAATATATACTCCCGCATCAAAGAACAACGCGGGGTTCTTTTCCTATATAGAGTTTATTGAAGTGACCTTACGCTCGAAAAAAAACAAGAAGAAAACAAGAGCGTCGCCGAAGCACTCAACAGGATGACGTTCACAATCGAGCGTCGCCAAATCGAAAGCCGTGGCGGGCCCTTTCTGGTCGGAATTTTGGGACACTCTATATCGGGAGGTATCTAATTAAATCTAGGATATTATCGATCAAGCAAGAATGGTGTAGGTCGGTGAAAACAAGACGACGACTTTCCCTGAAAAGAAGATTGCCCTGCACGGCATACGACAGAATAAGCAAAGCGGAGCTACGCTTCAGCCCACAGGATATGATAACCGAGAGCAGTCATGTACACAACACCTGAACAAAAGGAATTGCAAGGCTCATTATGCGGCAGTTTACTGCAGCGTCCGGCACAAAAAGGTTGTACATGTTCAATGTACTAACATATGCGAGTCATATTTTTTCGGGCATGCAAGGTGAAGCTGTTATGCTCTTTTCCAACTACGTAGAGGCATTATTTAAACACATTTTTGGGAGTACAGAAAGGGTTGCCTGTTGAGCACCCGTAAAAAAAACCTTACAGTACTCTGAAGCTATAAAAAACTGCGCAAATGTGCACACAATTTTTTCCGAATAAAAAGAGCGTTTTCAACACGCGCAATAAATTAGCGCTATACCAAATTAACAAAGTGCAAAAGTAGCGAGCTGCCGCGAAATAGGTTTTTATGAGGAAACCGAAGCAATGTTTCTTACGTAGTATTAAGGAGAAAATTAAAAATGGAAGCATCTCCATTCCGTGGATGATGGCGAGGGTGTGGAGTACGGGGACTCGAAATGACATCCAAGTTGCGCCCCGAGTGACGTCCGATTTGCGACCCGACCGTCATTCGATTTGAGCCGTGAGATTTGAGTTCTTAGATGGGGGGATGATTCGGATTTGTATAAGCTTGTTGTCTTAGTAGACGTTGAGCAGCAGCGTGAAGCTTCTTAACGTTCGTTACCCTCCATGGCGGGAAGAAGGTGTGTGGTTTCCGGAACCCGCTTACATACGCGGGACACCGCGGCACCACCTCGTGTTTACGCGCAGCGCCATCTAGCTTAGTTCTGTGCAGTCACTGTGTATTACAACTTGATCACAACCTGACCTACACCGCCGGTGGTTTTGCATTTTCTCGTAGCTAGGGTATGTTTGTGCCTGTTTTTGCGTGTATTGGAGTGTTCTTGCACCATTTTATGTAGTTTGCGCACAGATTTTCGCTTGATGGTGGTGTGCGCACGGATGGACGCGGACAAACATTGGGAGGTCCTAATGTACTCCGCACCGTTACAGGTGAAGGAGTAAGCTGTTTCACTCTCGGGTACTAACTTATGGTCGTAGCCCAATGGATAAGACGACTGAAACTAACTCTGTCTGGTCTACCAGAAACAGTTTCGAATCCTGCCAGTGCCTGTGTTTTTTTTTTTTCGCGATTCTAATTGCTATGCGCACGGACGCGGACGGACATTGTGAGGTCCTAAGGTTCTCCGCACCTAATAGTGCCCGAGCCCGAACATGTCTTGTGAATATCATCAACATCCTTTTCTCTTTCCGTGTCGTCTCATCATCACCACAATTTGACAATGCCCGCCACAGACCTCGAATTTCGGCCAACGATACTAAATGCTTAATACCTCAGCACGGCTTGGATGTGAACTGCGAAAGTCCTCAATGGTACGTTCCAATGATCGCGAGCACGGAACAAAGTTTGCCAGCTATCTGCATATCCTGGTTTGTTTGTTAGAAATAGGACATATTTCGCGGCTGCATTTTGGTTTCGTAAGCAGTAGAAGTTATTGCCCCCGTGTGTAGATCAGAATAATTGCTTAGATTAGATAAACAACTCCAATTTCATACTTGAAAACTGCGGTTTCGGACGAGACAAGGAAAAGAAGACACAGGACGGGCGCAGGACGGAGACAATAGTCGACTGGCGCCCCTGCCAAGTAAACGGCGCATTTCTATTTCTCGCTCACCTTTTGGGCTGTTCCCCTCCAGTCTCACTCCTCCAAAGATAACACGCTAGGGGTTTGCTAAACTCAATTTAAATTTACCGCGTTTTACTGCTCCAAGTCTGGTGGCTCGATGCCAGCACTGCCTTGATGCGGAGACCCGCAAGAATAGAATGAGCATACTACAACGTTTATAGAACCACGTTGCCCTACTCCACGAGCGTTCCCAGCGGAACGGGGAGCGTGTTTCCAAACGCTTCGCTCACAAGAGCATCCACGTGACATGTGCGATGTCACTGCGCGATCTATTCTTTTGAGCTCCTGCTAAAGCGAGCCCACCGTTCGGGCTCTGTGGCCTCGATGTAGATTACTGAGTACTGGTGCTGACGGCTTGGGTTCGAGCCCTAGCCGGTCTATCTCTCAGCTTTTTTCCTCGTCGCTTAATGTTTTTTTTTCTCAATTTATTTTGTAAACTCAAATCTACGTGTTGTTTTTGTTAATAACGGTGATTTGGTATGTTTTAGGTCGCTGTAGGTTTTAAGCGCACCCAATGACAACGTTGAATTACCGTTCTCCGACACGCGAACAGATATGTCACGTGAGTGCTCTGTGCAGCGGAGCTTGGAAATACGCGAACCGGGAACCTAGCTAGTGGATCCTTTCGTTAATGTGCCCGTTCCATTTCCTTACGGCCGCCAGGAGCTATAATATCGCGGGCAACAGCAGGCGACGGTGTTCTGCAGTTGACGTAGTATTTGATTTGCTATCGCAAAAATCAAGCATTCATAATTTTTTTTAATAAAGGAACACTGCAAATATAATTTGTGTATCCATCTTCTGCTTTATATTTGCTTAATGTATTGTTTTTATTTACCAATTCTGACAAGTATGAACATCGACACCGGACTTAAACCTTTATATTTGGCTGTGGATATATTGGGCAGTTTCTGTTTCACTATTGGGCAAGTTCTGTTTCACTTTGGCAGGCTGGCTGAATCGAGTCACAGACAGACAGACAGACAGACAGACAGACAGACAGACAGACAGACAGACAGACAGACAGACAGACAGACAGACAGACAGACAGACAGACCAAAATTTATCCGTTTAAGTAGCCCAAGAAAGACAATCTTGTTTAAGAATGCCCTGCAATATGCATTCTCTTTTACACCGCAACAATATTGTCTACCAATAATGGGTTCTCATTCTGCCTTCTCCCGCTCGCGGTTATTCTGGAGCCGTCTCTGCAGATGGAAGAAAAATTATGCAGAAATCCCGAACAGCTGAAAGTTGGGCTGGTTGATACATAACTTTGGAGAAAGTTACATTACGTCATATGGCCTGAATACTAGTAGTGGACTAACAATAGCGTTTACTACCAACCGAACAATTCCATTGGATCACGGCGCAAGCCTTATACAGGCGGGTTGAACCCAATACAACAGGAAAAACGGAACGGAGTGGACATGGGAAACCGCTAAAATTAGTTTGTAACACATCGCGACTCATAACAGGACACAAGTGTAAATTCCACAGATAAACAGTTTCTTTTTCGGACTAAGAACACCTACACAACTGCTCCGCATGGTATATACAAATACGCTTCGTAAACATCACGTGCCATTTACTGTCGATAACGGCAGAGCATCTTTCAAACAATGGGTCGCAGTTACGTATAAAGCAATGCGAAGTAAGATGGCTGCCAATTGGACCCTTTAAAAAAATGATCGTGCTCACGCAGATTATTTATTGGAACAGCCTGTCTGGCATACGTGGAATTTCTTAATGGTCTGTTGGACGATTTACACATCTCGAGACTTGCAAAATAACCGGAAACATTTTTACAGCGCCTTTATGCGTTGTGGCTACAGTTCCCTTTCGGGCACAAGCGTGCAAGCATGTTAGGGGTCGTGAACTCGGAAAGACAGCTGAGTTTTCCTACTACTCTTGAAGGGTGTAGCGCTGTGCTATACATTGTGTACATAAGGAATGGCTGCCCATCAATGCTAGGGAGCATCAGGGGTCTTCTTATTCGCTTTTAAAGACGATAGTGTCTCTCGGGCTTCTTCAACACAAAAACTGTGGTCTGTCGTATGTCTATATGTCTGTCTGAGTGAAAGAAAAGCTGGGCAGTATAGCTGGTCTGATATACCCACATCCAAGTCTACACATCTAAGTCCGGTGTCAGTGGTCGTACTTGTCAACATTGTAGAACACGAACTCGATATTACGCAAATATACGGCAGAAAATCAATACATTAGTGGTATTTACAGCGGCGTTCCTTTATAAGACAATTTATGAATGCTTGATGTTTGCGAAATGAAATGATACATCCACTGCAAAAAAACATTCAGGCCGTCGCCTGCTGGCACCCGCGTCACTATAGCTTCTGTCCCGCATTTAAAGATATGACGCGGCAACAGTCCCGGAAGGTTACACTAGATAGTTTCAACGTTTTTCTTGAAACGCACGTGGATCAGGGTAATGTGGTTTTATAAACACTGAAGGGGGGCCCGTCGATTCACGCGCGTCTCCGCCGTACGGCAGCGCTAGCATCGATTAACCCGTCATGGGGCACTGTAACGCGGTAAATTTAAATTGAGTTGAGCAAACCATTAGCGTGTTTACCTTTCGAGTAGGTCGACGGAAGAGGAACCAGCATGAGAGGTGAGCAGGAAAGCAAAGGGAGGCATTTGCTTGGCAAATGTCGACGAAAGACTATCGTCTTTTGCCAACAATTGGTACAGGGCGAATTTTTTGTCAATTCTGATCACAGAGTAGGTCTGATTAGGCTGCATTTGTCACTGTTTGGATAGGGAAGCCCGCGTAGACCAACTTACACGCATGTGAACTGACACATGCCACTTAACTATGCCCCACTGCTCAATTTTCAAGTGAGGAACGAGAGGGGGCGAGCAGGTTTTTCGTCATTGTGGTGCGTATGTTCAACACAAGTGTAGCTGAGTGAAGATTAGTTCAACGTTTTAAAAGTAGTTTGTCATCTGGAAAGGCGCGAGGGTTAGTTACAGCTTAAAATTGACGCCGGAGAGTCCCGTTGATAACAACCGAACAGAACGGCTGAAGCCGCATGCCGGTCACTCCGCTAAAGATGGATAAAAAATAAAGAACATTTTAGCGGCGAAGTCCCTTAAGGTCTCGGGCTGTCGGCGTCTCATGTCGTCGTACCATCATGTAGTCACGGTATTATTACATGGGGCACTCGTTTTCCTACACCTCCCGCTAAAACGTTTCATCTCCGTGCTAAAAAACGCATACTTACAGAACACCCCAGCTCATTGTTATCTAAAGCCTCGCACCAGAACGCTTCGTGCTTCAAAGACAAGATATTTACAGCAGCGCTGTATACTTTTACTTCCAAACAGTTTCATCTCCATGGGAAAACCGACAAGGTGCCAAAAATACACTTCTACAATGCCTGCTTCGCCCCTCCCTATGTTTAACATTTGTGAAAATGGAGCCGAAATTTTTTTTACGCAGATATATAGGCCCAACCACATGCAGCGAACTTTCGGCGTTTTCACGCGCCGACGTCGCCAAAAATGCATAGCGACGCGAGGTGACGCCCAAGCGACGCCGATGTCTACGCTTGCCAGATATCGGCGTCGACCCAGTGCGAGAGAGCATCGGAAAGCGGCGGAAGCGTCCGGGTTTCCTGTCCTTCTCGGTGTTTGGGGTCATTTCTTTCAGCAGAAAACAATAAATTTCTTTGTAACTCGCGCTAATCGGTTGCCTTGAGACAAATTGCAAGCTGTTTCTGTTCGCAAGCGCTCATCCATTTGTGGCTTGTTCGGCTTTCACCGGGAAATAAGGGATCTGCGATAGCTTTGTGCGAGTTAAATAAGGACGCTCTGGCTACATCGCTTCTAGTATTAGCATATTGTGCCATGACTTCTCTGCAAGATCGGTGCGTGACGAGCAAGCGTTATTCACGCCAGAAGTCTAGCGGCGCATTCCATTTCATTCGTAGCTACCGTGGCTTGCGCAGGGGAGACCAGGGATGTGCGATAGCTTTTGTTGAGTCTAAGGTAGCTGTGGTTGCACCGCTTGTAGCACTAGCATTATTGTCCTCGGCTCCATATCGATGCGCATGAAACAAGCGTTACTACTGCTCAAATCTCTCAAATACGACCAAAGCAAAGCACACCCGACACTATTCATGGGCATCCTCGGTTGGTATACCGAATTCTTCGCTGGTGCGAGAGTACCTTGTCTTTTACCCAGTGTTGTACGGAACGGCGTTACAAGGAACGGCCTTCCTGGAACTAGCTCCGTTTGGGAGGAACGGAGAAATGCCATCGTTTCATGAATAGTGGGTGGAACTGTAACGGTAACGCGTTACGTTTACGAAGGAACGGCTGAAGGGAACGGCGCTCGTTCTGGAAACGTTCCATCGCTAGGATTTGGCTGTTTTTGATGCGAAGACTTTAGGGTGCTGATGCTAGCACAAAAAGCCACAGGCCGCTACAGTGTTTATCTTCCTTTAAGCTGCCCAACTTGCCCGCCCTTCTGCAGAACGTGCTTCCTCGAAGGTCAACGACAGAAGAATAACCAAGCAGCGACTGGCAGTCTGTCAGGCAGGCTGCACTGGGTGCGCCTGGCCTTGTCGCTACACGGGCTGCAGATGCGCATGAGACAGGTGCTTCAGGCTCCCCTTTGATTTGTCTTCTGCCGCGACCTCCTCTTTTTTGTATAAAAGTGGAACGCGGAAACTGAGCACGAGAAGACGTGACTGTACCGTGTTCATCACACACGTCTTATCTACAGTACAGACAGCCGTGCTAGCCGAAGGGGCTGTAAGAGACGTCTCTGCTGTCTGTCAATGGACATCAGTGTGGCCAGCGTGCGCTCAACGCGTGTGAAAACAAGACGTCATGTTTTCAGCCTCATATTCTTGAAATACTGCCGCTGCCACCCAATGCGATGCGAGAGCTATCTGATCTCTTGCGCAACACCAACCATCCCTGAGAGCTGCAAGCCGAATCTGACCTCGGACGTTCTACCGCCCTACGGCACGGCCATGGCGCTCGAACGCGCCGGCCGTAAATTTTTCACACGTCTACCGGACAGTCGGTTTCGTGATGTGCCCACTGCTAGGTTTGCTTTGACGATTAGTTTTGGAATTTCGCTGGGAGTTCTTGCGCCATTTTTCCTTCGCGTCATAGCAGTGCGACTGACCGTGCTGTATTGTTACGGACAGGTTCCGACCACTGCTTCAGCCGGGCACCGATGGCGAGCCAGGTAGCGTGTACTCACGTAGGGTCACCAACCGTCTCGAATTTTGGGGTACTGTCCTGAATTTTCATAAAACGTCCCGAGTCCCGCGCCGTCCATATCTCTGGGATTTTTTTCGGACCAGTTAGGCATTTTTTTGGCGATCCAATGCACGCTCAACAAGGCGCGTTACGCTCCGGAACACAAATTAAGCGCAAACGTCTCCAGGCAGTCATTCAGGTAAAGCTGAACTTCCACGTGACGTGCGAAAATATTAAACATTTTCCGTCAAGAGCAATTCTGGCGAGCTGCATCTAGCCAGGTAAAGTACCCCTTCAAGAGCTCACAATAATAAATAAACAATGATTTGTCTGCAAGATACTGCCACAAAGAAAACTGATTTTGTTCCCTCGCTATGTTATACTAAGCTACGCCCCGCCCCTACCCCGTCCCGACTTCCTTCATTGAAGAGTTGGTAACCCTAAGCTGGTGGCTGCTGCCATGCGCAGAGTTCCTCCGCTCCTACAACGAGAATCCGAGGCCAAATTTAAAAACTGTAGCATAGAGCTACAACAGACAAGCCTGCGGCAAAAAGGCGACCATGAACTCTCAATCCGGCAGAGTAACACTCTAAAGCTCTGTTGTTGACGCTCTGGCACCGATGCTAGTGCGTGCCCAAATATAAGGAGCAATCAAGAACTGTCGAAGGTGTGCGCACAGTAGAGTGTTTCAGCGGTCGTCAAACAAAATATAAACAAAACAACCACTGTCCATGGAGAGCGCAGGCTGTATGCTAGCTCACCCCTATGAGCGCTTGCGGAGTCAGTCTCTTCAGCCTAAGGGACTTAAGCAAATTTTTTCTCAAGTACAACATGGAAGTACCTTCAAGAGCTTTGGTCGTGCGGCGGTTCAACATTGCCAACAAATTGATGACGAAAAAAACGGGTGCGTCTGTCCGACATCAACATCGAAATGCCACTCTTGCTGAGTTTAAACAAAGAACTCTGCTTAGTTGCGGATATGTATTCTGGTCATTCTTTTTTCACTCATACAGTAACATTCAATCAGCATTCATTAAACGCCTATGTATTGTTACTTTCGCTGCGGTTTCTTGTGCAAAACCTATATGTTCGTGCATGTGAGCCACTTCGTTTTAGACGATCTCAAGCACAGTATCCTGACTACGCGTATGAAGACCCAAGTATAAAGCGCAATATGTGTTGCACTTGTAAGACGCAAGCGCCACACTTGCAGTTAAACATGTCTGGAGTATGTCCGGTGCTCCCGGGAAAAATTCTTCTGGGGGCGTTTCCTTGAATTCTTTTTTCTCCAGGTAATCTGCTGTCAGCGGTGTTCATATTCGTTTATATACATAGTTCGATGTGAGTGCTAAATAGCTCACTTCATTTTGCCTCAGGATTATCCGAAACCAGATTTTAATTTAAAAAAATCAAATGTAACGTCAATGTAACGACACATTACAATGTTCGAAGTGTAACTGGAACGCGTTCCTTTCTCATTATAGGAACATGCAATTGGAACTCCTTTCAAAAATGGCAAGGAATGACGAACGCGTCCTATTTTAGTGGAACGTGTACAACACTGCTTTTGACCTACAAATGGCGTTCGACGGTAACCCCAGTAATAAAGCAGCGCTGATATTTGATTTGCTTACACTTTGCATTCAAGACATGCAGTCGGTACATAACATGAAGGTTGAAACAAGTAGCAAGTAAAGCAGTTGTGCGAAGTGCATCTTCATTTATTCATCCTATCGAAATTTGTTCAGATCTGACCGTGCTGACTCGAGATACGTTTCGCACAATATCAATATTTGCCCGCCAACATAGCAAAGAATAAAGACGCCAACTGATTTTTAGATGCGAAGCAGCTTATGGTCGAGCCTGTTCCCTCCCCTGTTGTGTGGGCACCGTTGTGCAGTGTCCACACCCCACCCTGCGCATGCCTGGTCAGGCACCACTGGTGATGATTCAGGCAGTATGCCCCTAGGGATTTGCCAACCAAAGAATCCATCACGAGATAGCATCGTGTTCAACCACCGTCGTCATCTTCCCGTAGGGGAACGCTGAGTAGCATGCGAAGCATTCCTCCACTCCTCTCTGATGCTCCTCTCATCTCTGGCATTCCTCCTCTCCCCTGCGAAAATCCTCTCCTTTCAGAGATCGCGCAACGAATGGCAACACCTGCGGCTCCGCGCACGAGAATGCGAAGCAGCTTAGGGTTAGAGAGGCGATGGTAGCCGCTGCATACTCCGCTGGGGGCGCCACTGTAGCTCCGCGGTGTAAATGACGCGCGCGCGCTCTCTGCTCCCCTCATTCTCCTCACGCAACGCCACGATCGATCTGAAAACTAATGGGAACTTGAGTCGACCCCACGGCTGCTTCGCATACTACTCAGGTTCCCCTACAGGAAGATGGTAGAATTTTTTCGGCTAAAGCAGGGGTCTTGATAATTGCAGTTCAAGAGTCGACAATAACTTCTCATAAACGACTTCAACAGGATGGCATACGTATCCAGGAACACCCGCCGACGCAGCGACTGGCGTGCGACTTCGCCGGTCTCATGTGGTTACTCTCCTTCTCCTCGGGTCCGCGCGTTGCCGCCGAACGACGCCGACGCTCATGCGACGCTTGATTTTGCGTCCATGCGGTTAGGCTTATTAGGGAAACCTAAATTACACACAAAACATTGAAAAGTATACTTTCGCTGTAGCTGTCAGGGTAAAAATGTGATGAAAACTTTTAGGAGCTCTGAGAACTGAAAATAAAAAGGTGCAAATAGTGGGGTGTAAAAAAACACTAAAATACTTGCTAGATGCGATAACGAAAAAGAACAAAGCAGCATTCACAGAACAACAATAAATCAAACGCCCCGCGAAGCTACTGCGCAGGTCGGTACCAATAAACGAGAATAGAATTGAATACTCAAAGGTTATAGTTTCACTTTTAAATTCAATTTTATTCCAAAGAGGCATGCCGTAATGAAGCGCGATTTAATAATTTACAACACCTGGGCATCGTTAGTGTCCGCCAAAATCGCAACACACTGGCTTTTTATTTTTAGCCACTATAAAAAAAAATTGGCCGCGTATCTGCTCCTTTTGTTGCAAATGTCCACGAAAGATGGTAGTAGACTGGTGCTCCTGCCAAATAAATGCCTCCCTTCTCTTTCCCGCTCACCTCTTATGCTGTTCCTCTCCCATCTCGCTCCTCCCGAGATAAGCACGCTCGAGGTTTTTGCTCAAGTCAATTTAAATTACCCCGTTCACTGCTCCAGGCTGGGTGCTTCTATGCTAGCGCTGCAGTACGGCGGCGACCCGCGTGAATCGATACACTGTACTAGAGTGTTTATAGATCCACCTGTCTTTTATAAATACACCTAAACATGGAACCTGTCTAGTGGAACCTTTAGTTTCTGTTGCCTTTTGATTTCTTCAATGCAGCCAGGAGCTATTGTAGTGCGGGCAAAAGCATGCGCCGGTTTTGGGAGTTGATGTAGTGTTCCACTTGCTATCAGAAAAAACCGAGCATCCGTGAATTTTTTCGATAAAGGAAAACTGGTAATATCACTTGTGTATTGATTTTCTGCCGTATATTCGTGTAATTGTCTTCTTTTATTCAACAATGTTGACAAGTATGAACATGACATTTAAATTGGCTGTGGGTATATAAGACTATTGCGCAGGTTTTGTTTCACTGATCCGGTTGACTGAATCGAGTCGCAGACCTGCAGGACAGACAAAAATTTCTTCATAAAAGTAGCCCAAGAGAGACTATGGTCTTCAAAAACTCTTTCCCGTGGTCAGAATCAAACCTTGCTCCCTCGCGTTGTGAAACCGCCGTCTATCCGACCGCACCACCATCGCTTTCGTGCCACCACGCATTTCCTTTGTTTTTGTAGTGCGGGCGTTGGCTTTGACTTTGGCTGAGTTTAAGGGGTGGCATTCCGGTGGCGATGCGCGTGTCGGTGATTGTGTGCACCTAGTGATAACGTGAGCGTTGACCTGAAGGTGTTGTCCTAGTTAAGGGAGACCGCGTGTGCTCGCCGGCATCAGTGTCCCATGTACCGATAAGGTGGGCAGACCAAAAAAAAACAAAGTAAAAGCCAGTGACTGATTGATTGATTGATTGATTGAGTGTAGTGTTCAACACGCCGCCGCAACGCAGGCGATAAGGCGTGCTGTATAGAGCTCCGGAATAATTTTGACCAGCCGGGGACCTTTAACGTGCGCCGAAATCTCTTACACACGGGTATTTTTGTTTTTCTCCTCTTTCAGAAAAGCGGCCGCCGTGGAAAGCCTGTGAACACCAACAGCTCCGCTGGTTCCCCAGTTTTGGAATCTGAATAGCAAAGGTGGCCGATATTTTCTAGTGAATATTTTGTGGAAGAATGTTCATAATCAGTATATCTACTTCAGTGAATATCAGTGGTTTAGTATGTGTTATATATATTTATACAGTGTGCAACCTGTCACCGGCTTTAATTTATGCTTTGCGTCGTGCAGCAAGGGCTGCTTCTGTACAATATACGAAATGAAAAATCATAGCCCGAGCAAACAACTTCCTGTAAAATATTGTGCTGTACGTGTACGGTAATTAATTGCGGTGTTCTAATGTATTGCGATGTTTTAGTTTCAGGGATGTATTATCAAATTATACGAATCGTATTCGCGAGTAAAAACAGGAAAGCAACGCAGCTAAGACAAGTGTGATATACTAGAAAGAGCCCGCACGGGAACACCACCGACCGACCGTCTTCCTCGTTGTCTGCCAGCCTGTGGGCCGCTCATCACATTGGCGCGTACCCGTAGAGAGTTGTTGGGCACAGCTAATCGAACGGTCCAGTTAACAGTGAAGTGGGCCGAAGCCTTGAGAATAGTTTCGCGGTTTGTCGTGTCTAGCTCTTGTCGTTTTTGAAAAGTTATCAAGGACTAGCGTAATTCACCAGAATTCGGAATGTGAAAAATATTCCGCTCACTAAACGTAATCAGTACAAGCTGCTACAAAAAGCGAAGAATTTGTTCGTAACATGACAGTTCAGTAATCTCCGGACGTACCAGTCGCTAACCCAAACGCCACAGCATATTTTGTCTCTTTGACTCGAGAAGTAAAACAATTGTTGCAAGAATTTACATTTTGAGAACGGCCTAAACATCTTGTGGCAACTGTAATAACATCAGCATAGTTATTTTTGACAAAAAAGATTGCGTATTTATAGCTGGACTTGATGAAAAAAAAAACAAATGCTTCAAAACTTCTCGAAACTTTTTTTCTTAGAGACACAACTTGATCGTTTGGAAGGTTGTGAAATCTTGCAAGCTACAAACCGTGCTCTGAGCCAGCAGCATCTGCTATGTGCAGGCTTCCATACAGACGCTAGAATATTAGAGTTTGGTAAACAGGAGGCAGTTAGAGCATTGGCTCATATGTAGCAGTTGCAGCCCTATTCGAGGAGAACCTCCTCAATGCTTGTTTATTTTACGTAGGCGCACAATAAGACTTGCTCTTTTCTCTTTCATAAATTTGTAAGTCAGATATACATTTGTTTCTTAGTTGTGTACCGGGTCCACGGTCCTTTCGACGTTTTCTCGACCGATTTCGTCACGTCAGCGCCCTGTTTCTGTGTCTTGCGGGGGCCAAGAAAGGCATGATGGCTGCATGTTCATGACATCCTAATTACGTGCGCCGCTGATGCTGAAGCGAACTGGCCTTGACAAGGAGGGACAGGCATTTGGAAATGGGGGAATAAGGAAGGAATGTCAGCCCGTGATGTCTTTGTTGCAAGGTCACATGCGGGCAACGATTCCAGACCATTTGAAAACGTAGTTGTCAAAGATATTCAACGATTTGTGTTTGTGTGGCGGATTGGTTGCTCTAAAATGAAAAGGGAAAAACGTTACTCGCACTTTCGATCATTTCGCAATATATGCAAATTCATATTCAGGATTACATAATAAGACCACTGTATAAGAATTCTGCCTCCTCTAATCTAGCACAGATTGCAAGGCAGGATTCCCCAATCCGGTGGTGTCAGCAGCGGTGGAGGTGGTGCTAAGGAAAGTGAAAGCCGAGATACCACTCATGAACCTGCAAGGGACCGCGAGAATAAAAAACGTGAAGTTGTTCCTTATATGCACAAAGCGTCCCACAATTTGAAGAAGGTCATGAAACGGTATGGTGTTCAGGTGGCTATTTCTGCACTGGTCAAGCTAGGTTGGATGTGCTCGCGCATCGGCAAAAGTCGCGCTGGACTGAAACGGTGCAGAAAAAAGCACACCTATGCATACGTTGATTGCTGCATGGGGGTTGTTTATCACATACCGTTGACTTGTGGCAAGGTTTACGTGGGCCAAACGGAAGATGCGTTAATGTGCGATTGCGAGAGCATGAATTACAAATACAGAACAGCGCGAGCGCGCATCTCCCCACTCACTACTCGGCATGCACGGGAATGCGTGTAAGCCACTCTTGAATGGGGTTAAGATCTTGTGTCGGTGCCGAGGTAGCCGGGCGAGAGAGATACACGAAGCATATTCACATAAACAAGTTGGGTCATGGGTGCGGCAGCGAACCGTCGATCTGTTTGCACAACAGTGAGATGAAATTTATTGATGACTGGAGTTAGGGTATTTGATTTGTTGGTTTTTATTAACGTTATGCGGAGTCCCATTCGTTTTTATATTGCGCATGCGCAGTGGCGGTGTTTCCGGGTGTACTTTTATGGACTTAGTGTAATAAATGTTAGTTGCAAGTCTGCGCCTGTCCTGTGTTTTCTCCCTCTTTGTGGCCGTCCAAAATCGCGCAGTTCTTTAATTTACCGGTTAAATATTTTAAACAGTACTTTAACAGGACTTTTCTTTGGACTGGTGGAGAAAAAGCGAGGTAAAAGACTCTGGTACTTTATTAAATCCTTCCAAAAACGTATGGGTTAAAAATTACGCCCACCTCCCTTCGCGGGAACCCTGGTGTGATGCGAGCTGAGGGGGGTTCAAGAAAGCGGAGAGCAACCTTCGACCGAAAGGCCACCGGAGAGCGGCACACCGGTTATATGCGCAGCCCAGGCGGAGTGAGAGCGCGCTGGGCCGCACACCCGCAGATGTTGAGTGTTCGCTCTCACCTGGGCACGCACCGGCGCCAGTGCGTCTGCCGCGGCTATGACGCAACACAATCCAACACAATCCACTTTAATCCAATCCAATCCAAGCCAAGCCAAGCCAAGCCAAGCCAATCGAATTCAATTCAATGCCCCTCGCGAGAGAGTGTTCGCTATCGGAGAGGAGAGGGTCAGTGGAGGAGAGTGCGGACGCCAACGACGGACGCACGCAGGAAGGACAGGATCGCCGACAAGAGATGCTCTCAGCGTCGCATCTATAAAGATGAACCTGTGCAGAGAATTCCCTCAACTCCCTAAACACATTTCCGCGCGTTTAGACTACTCTTTCCACCATGCTCGTGGTTCTCCTTTCTGGAACTTCGGTCTGTATGCTTTGCTGCTTAGAAGGTCATAAAGAAACCATAAACGCTATCAGCTGTTTTAACGTCCGATATTTAGACCAAAAATACCAATTTGATAACATTACGTGCCTGAAAGAGGCTGTGAGAGTTGTTCACTCATGCCCATGCACTTTATATTTTCCTATTGAATAGTCTTTTGTGAAATTACTCCCAACAGAGACCTGAAGCCATTGAAAGAATGTAGTTCCAATTTTCATGTCTTCACGTAGTGTTGTTTAGGATGCAAGGTAATTGCAGCCGGTCGGTTAGTCGTTTGTTTACGCCACGTGTATCATTAGGAGAATAGTGTATAAATAGCTGAGGCGTGTTTTTCGCGGCGTCCGAGGACAAATTGGTATACTATTTTTAATTGTAAGCGCACACAACTAGAGGGGTATGCATTTCTTCTTTATGGTTTCCCGCATTGCACCCGTTTACCACTGTTTACACATTTACAAAAAAAAAACATTTATACAAGGAAACCTGCAATACGCTCAACATTTTTTGTAAACCTTAATGCTTGCAGAACGTAGCCAAGCAACCCATGCAGTACTTAGATTAAGAGGGTGCAAAGTACCTTGCCAAAAAGTACTGCTCTGTGCCAGTCAGATGGCTTAAAACTTGTGCAGTAGATTTTTCTCTCTTTCCCGGCCTTGGCATTCTGCGACCGCTGGAATTACGTAATTACAGTGCAGTTGACACTATTATCCGGCTTTAACTCACTGTTCATTAACTCATTCAATAGCTACATTAAAAAAGCTAAAAACGCAGAGCAGAAATGGAAGGCGTATCTGCTCGGACGAGCAAATCACGCAGTGCCGCTCCGTGCTGGCGATAACTATAGGTTTCGCAGTGCTTCCAGACGAGAAGGAAAGAGTAAAATCGTTTATCAAAAGTGTTGCACAGTACCTTCAAGTATCGCCGGGCTTTCGCCTTCAAGCCACATAAGTAGACATACCGGGTTCATGAAGACCAAATAAATGTTTGGTTAGAAAGACTGCTTCATCGAAACAAGAATGACACTAATTTTAAGAATGGCGGAATCGGATAGACGTTGGCTTCATAAGGCGAGGGGCCCAGGGTCGATTACAACCACAGGAAGCGTTTGTTCCTTGAGGCGCTAGATGTGCATTCCCTTGTCACCATCATATAATGTGAAAACCATTACGTAAAGTTGGCTTCCCTGTACTGCGGCTCGCGGGAAGACACGGTTGCCATCAGCGAGACATAAAAAGCTTCGCTTTAAACATATTAAAACAGCGGTTAGGGGTAAGACTAAAAGAAGAGAACACACAGTACCAGCGCTGGTCCTGTGTGTCATTTTCTTTAGCTTCGTCCCGGACGCACTATTCTAAGAACTTTAACGACTCCGGTAACCACCTAGCCCATAATAGGGCATTTACAATACAACCTTTCGTTCAGAAAAGTGCCATAGCCTTTTTACGAAGAGAGAGGTTTGCACAAGTTTTATGTTTTGCAGTCTGTGCTCGGGTGATGAAATCATTTGCGAAACACAAGGCCAGCTGTGGCTTCATTATCGCGCGGAAACTATTTCTCCGCAAGCTACCTAGCGGAACTGGAGTTTCATCGAAGCAAGCAAATATGAAGATTTGAATCGATGACGAGCCCGCAAATCTGGTCATTGTTCGCCGCCCTGCACAACTTGCAACTCCAAATAAAGTCCGCTAACTTAGTCCAATGGAGGCACTATTATCCCTACTCACTTTCCACACTACTCCACACTACCTCTGTCCAAGCAAATGTTTATACATAGAAGCACCCAAAACGCAACAAGAACAACTAACAAATTTTCGCTCACTCACATAAAACATCGCAACCGTGAGCAAAGCCCTGAAGCTCGCAACGTGCAAGCTCACAAATTTCTTGAAGCTCAGCATTTCAGGCAACCTGTTTCAAATTATTATTGAGGCATATGGCCTGAGAACTATCTTGAATACATCTTACACAACGCGCGGATTAATTGCGCCTGCGCAGAAATTATCGATAAATTTTAGATTAGCCGAGCCGGATTCGACCAGTGCTAACGACTTGTATAATCCGAGATTAGCATCCTGGGTTCGTGAGCTTGTAAAACCTAGATCGCTATAGTGTGGAAACCGATGTTACCTCCACAAACGGAATTTACCGGGCTGCTTCGAGTGTCAATCGCGTTCACGGCTCCGACGTGTGACCAACGCCAGATGTTACAACTTGCGAACGCTGCCATGATCTAGACAATTTCCCCAACGTCATTGCGCAATCCAACAGATATAAGACACGGCGCGTGGCAGTGTGTGCAGGGCGTCCCCCATAAAGTACAGCACAGCGACAGTGGCCCATTCACCCTGTTTTCTTTATGCGCCAGACACGCTTGACGACAACCGAATATTTTTGTTCGGTGCTCAACGTCTAGAGTGTTGCGAGCACTACTCAAGGATGTCCGTAGGGTGAAACGTCATTCAAAAAAACTTTCTCGGCACCTTCATGATTTTAATGGATTCCCTGGGGTACGTCCTTCATGCCTGCTACCGAAGGATATAGGCGTTTGCTGATACCTCTGAAAAATAAAGGGCCTTTAACCTCGTGCAAATGTTTCAGGATCACCGAATTAGAAGGGAAGATGTTATTAACCCCTCAGCGCACAATTGCGCCCTACCGTCTTTTTGTTTCGAGGCGCAAAGACAGAGCCTGCAAAGAAGTCAGTCAAGAACGCTCACACAATATTAAAGCCGGTTGTGCGTGCATTTTACATTACAGAACCCTGTGGGTGAATTTCCAACATATGGTTTAAAAACGATGTTGCACTGACGGCTTAACATTTTCTTCTCCTGCTACGGATGGAAGATGGTTTGCAGCGTTTGAAAAATGAAGGAAGTTATAATTACTCGAAACTACTTTCTATGAGGCAAGCATCAAACGGACGACATGAAAAAAGGGAACTAAACTACTGTAAGAGGCAGTTGAAACGAAGCTTTGCGAGTATCCAAGATAAGGCCAGGAGCGGCCGTAATGCCATTCAACAAACCCCCCATGAATAGTCGATAGTACTTGTTTAGCTTCCGCCGTTGGGCGGGAATTTCGAACGCATTGCCTCGGGTGACAGTTGTGCAATTCCTGACATGTGTTTCGCCTCCTTCGAGTCTATAAAACGTTAATAAACAGTTTCCTTTCTTGCTTGCCTTTTTTATTCACTGCAAAACCCGTGTACTTTAACCTGGTATTTTCCGGACAGTTAACAGTTTAAGTTCATTTAATGAAGAAATGAAAAGAATGGTGCGTGAATCAGATGCTGTGTTGTTTTCTGGAGAGTAATTTTTCCCGTATTGCTCATGCTATGGCATTGCTCTTCATGTGAATTTTCTGTTCCGTGGCAAAACAGCACCTAGGAGGTGAGACCTAGAGCTGCGTGCGTTAAAGGTGTGAGAACAAGCACTAAATGCACTTTCTAATCTGCCAGGCAGCGACAAAATGCACCCGCTTTCCAGGTAAACAAACAGCATAATCAAGAGACAACTAGGAAAACGGACGTTTTTGTTACACCGGTTGGGTGAAAGAAAATAACTATTGTCTCTGACACAGCAACACGTAGGGTTGGTGTCCCGAGGGCTCATACGTCAGGGCGGTAAAGTCAGACTTTAAAGAAGAACAGAGGATAGAAAGGTACGCAGGGTAATAAAAAGGAAAAGACGTGTTCGCACTGCCTACATAAAAAATCCCAGTAGCCTTTTGTCTAGTACCTTATTAGTAAACATACATTGAACACAGAAGCAGGTACCCACTCGTATGTCTACACACGCAATGACGCGTGCCAGGACTCCCACACGGAGACACACACGCGGATGAAGACACACAGTTCAGGTTAAAACAATGTGGAAGAATAGTCAGATTATAAGCTATCATGCGCCCGCGGCACCGAGACATTTTAAAGTCGGCTTCAGTACCCTAATCCCCATTACATGCCTGAAAATACAACTTGTAGGGGCAAATAAGCAGTTGTATGTTAAATTAGGCAGGCTTTAGGGCCTTTCTTCTTAAGACCCCAGGCGTATATCCACCGATTTTCTGCTTGGTTTCAATACCTTATAGAAATTCATTGCTGGGAAAACACGTTTTCACATACAAAGTACGCGCACTGGCAAGAATGTGTGAAGGCTCGAGAAGTATTATTATCAGCATTTTCCTAAGCGGCAAAACGTTAAAATGAACAGTTCAAGAAAAACAGCAAGGTTTTCTCACTGATGAGCATTGAAGTGCTTGCGGGTTAATCAATACGATTTGAGTGGCGTTTCTGGAAATCGCAAGTTTTTGATGTGCCCTAGTTAACATGTACTATATCAAAAAGCGGTGAAAAGCAGTGTGCAGCAACTATTACGATACGTAGTTTTAAAATCGGAGCGTTCTGGCAACGCAAGCACCGACATATTTGTTAATCCCTAATTGCTTGAAGCAAAATGTTTTGGTCGCTATAAAAGCAAAATGGGAAGACACATTCTGCGGTCACACGGAATCCGAAGCGGAAGGTCACTCCAAAACGAAGTAGATCTCCCAGAGGACTGGCCTAAATACGTTCGCATTCCGCGGGTAACAAAAATATTCGCCCAGAGCTAAACGTGACAAGAAAACAAGCTAGAGCACGAGCCCTTGACAAAGTTTCCGAAATCACTGTGAGCCACGGGATATTGTCTACGTTGATACTGTCGACTGCTACGACGGTGGCTCTGGTCTGAACGCCAACGCAGTTGGAGTCGTCAGGAATGCCGGAGTCACAGGTGGCGTCGGCATACAGGCCGGCCAAAGATCCCACTCAGGGCGAGGAGGTGGCCATAGCCCTCGCTATAAATTGTCCCCGAGCCAGCACAATCATAAGCGACTCGAAGTCTGCCATACTTTACTTCGCGAAAGGCCGGACGTCCCCTAGAGCAGCTTCGCTCTTGGGGAGGAAAAAAAATTATTTTAATATAGACTCCGGCCCACTGCGGTCTATAGGGAATGAACTGGCCAAGCTACCGCTCCAGCTCTTGCCAACCGAGCTGTGTTACCTACGATGTCACCTCAGCCACCACCATCCCCATACCAGGCAGCCCACGAAGGCCAAGAAAGAGAACACATTATCAGATCCCACAAAAACAGGCTAGTCACATACAGGGCTATAATAAATCACTACAGGCTAGCCAGATGCAAATTAACACCGGCCCACCACACCCTTATCAGAAAAGAGGCAGTCACGGGGCGATAGTTGCAAACAAAGGCTTTTCCAAGCCGTTGCTATCCAGACCTTTACTCAAACGTCTGGACTCTGTACAACAGCAGCGAAGACCTACAGACCATGATATGGTCCTGCCATGAGCTCCAAAAAATCCGACCGAATATAATAGCAAGTCCGACATAAATACCTTTAAAAGATACAAAATTAAGATCGTAACAAGGGGAGACTGCTTCTTCTCAGCTTCACACAGGAGCCGCAGCTCACAGCAGTTCGGATCACTAAAGCCGCCGCCAGGTTCCAAAGAATCCTGGCTGACGCCTGAGCAAGGGAGACCGTGCAACACGTCAACCCTTTAGAACCCATTTCGGGCGTCAAAGTCATCTCTCCCTCTATCTTTGGTCGGTAAGCTTACAAGTAGAATATCACTACTAGTGTCATTTTTTTTACAGCAGCCATCGTCGACGACTGTTTCACCGGTCTATGGCAGGGCTTAGTACACTTTCGTTTTTAGCCAGGTTTTTGAAAAGCGCCTTTCTTAGAACAGAACTTCCATCATTACGCACGAAAGTAAACACAGTTTTCGCTGCGTTGATATGACATTTTTCACACTACAGTGGAAATTGTGCCGTCGCGCGTAATATCTGCTAGACGCTTGCTGCAACTGCAAGAATTTGGTGGTATGCCGTCACATACGTAAAAAAACACGGGCACCTCTGGTGTGATACGAGGTTGTTTACACTGCAATGGCAGTTCTACAATCAGCCGACTACGTGAAGGGAGTTTGCTGGAACTGAAAGAATGTCGAGGTATGTCGTCACTCCGTGGAGTCCGCATAGGGGTCTGTCAACGCTAACATCGTTAAGTGACACACTGTGCGTTTGAATGCCAGGTCGCTGGCATGTTAGAAGGAAGACTTCTTTTTTACTGTGTTTTCCCTCTCAGACGAGCAGAATGACACTTTTAGTCAGTTTATCAAAAGGAAACTAGTACGTATAAAGTAAGAGCTCTGAAACACGTACACGACAAGCGTTTCAAAAGTCAATTTGTAATAGTGGTGTCGTTTCGCCAGACCGTGTTCAGGAATGTTTTACATACCATTGCCAAAAGCAAATTCAGGTTATACAAAAATAAGTAAACAACGAACAGACTTCCTGTGGAGCGAATGCCGCAGAAGGAATCTGCGCACAAAACATCGAAGGAGAATAAAATCTTTCCAATAAAAACGTGGTTTTAAGTTTTGCTGTTGAATTATTTGAAAAAGGAAAAATCATCTTAAAGTATATTTGCTTCTTCAGGTTGCAATAACGTTTTTGTGGCTTAAGCCCGCATTACCTTAAATTAGTAGGGTAGACGTTGCTTGATACCGGCTGTCTGAATTTTCCATTAAGCAATAGGTTTTATAAACCCGCAAATAAATATCTAAAGGTGTGTCAGCGTGTATAAAACACCTGCAATAATGACAATGCAAACTTCATCCAATGTTTCACTTTACGTCAATTTTACATGTGCGTGGGATCAGCCAGTCTTTTTTTGTCGTGGTCACGCGGTTTTGTCTTTCTGCCTATACCAAGCTATACCGAGATAAACGAAAGTGCCGTCTGGCAAGGTTTTGGCACGCGATACCGAAAGCCATAGGTATAGCAAATATTAGTGTTCAGCTCTCCAATACGACACACCTGAAAGCCCAGGGGTAGCCGAAGCCCGTGAGGTGCCGATGACTGATTTTGACCTGAAAACAATTAGAGCCTGAATTCTATTCATTTGTTTCGCACGGGAACAGCAATCTAGGTCCTTTCGTCCTCTCTCAGGTTAGGGGGGGGGGGCGGTGGATTGAGTGGATTGATTGGTGTGGTGTAAAGGCGAAGTGGTCTGCACAACTGGGTGGCTTCAGCACAATGCATCCGCACTAGTTTTCCAGGAATCGCTGCCGCTCTGTATATTTCGGATGCCAATATGTGCGTACCTAGCGTGTTTCTCGAGGAGCCATGTTGCCATCTAAAGGGGAGCATGATGGCATCTGGTCGCATGCTGTTTGGAGGCGGTCCCCTAAGTTGTCTGCATGCATGCAGCACGCGCACTCTCAAGGGTATATGTATGTGTGTCATCATCATCATCATCATCATCATCATCATCATCATTTCTACGCGCACTGCAGGGCAAAGGCCGCCTCTCCCACGGATCTCGAATTATTCTCGTCCTGTGTTAACTGCGACCAACTTATCTGCGGAAACGTCTTGATCTCATCTGCCCATTTAACCTTCTGCCGCCCCTGCCACGCTTGCTTTCTCCGGGGATCCCCTGTGTTATTCCTAATGACCAACGGTTATATTTCCTTCGCATTACTTGCCCTTCCAACGTCCATTTCGTCTTAATTTGTACTAATATGTCCTTAACACGCGTTTGTTCCCGACCCACTCCGCTCTCTTCTTGTCCCTTAATGCTACACCTATCATCTTCCGTTCTATCATCATCCGTAATATTACACCTATCACCTATATCTTCCGTGTACGCGAGTGGGTTGCTTCAAATAGCTCCACATCTCCGCTGGCAGTCGATAAGGCTCCTGAGGCGAAGTGGAGGACATCTGCACGCAACAAGTTCATCCAGTCATTCGGCTCCACTGTAAGGGCGCTGTTAGTTTTGTTTGCCTAGCAAAGTAGTGTGTGCCGTGGAAATCAGAGGGACGGCTCTTCTAAGGATACGCGATTTGGAGCCATAGCAGTGTGCATGCTAGGTTGCAAATGTGCGTTCACACAGAAGTTTATTGGGTTTTGGTCGGACAATCCAGTTTCTGTTCAATGTGCTGCTATTTTTCTTGGGTGTTTGAATAATTGCTAGCGGTATGGGCGTCTACTTACAGTCCTCTCGTCAACTGTTATCCGTGTGGATGTAGGTTGCATATAAGCCTAAAAAGATCGTTAGTATCGAAATGCACCTTCGCCCGAAGGACTCCTGGACAGTTTATTTTTGGAAAACAACCCTTCACACGTCCGGGCGTGTCGAATAGACGCTTGGGATGGGAAGTGCGGGAACATATCTTGGCCACCTTTGAAATGGCCAGGATAGAAGGGGCACTGATCGCTCTCAGGGCGTGCACATCAAGACTACAGTGCTTCCCGGCTCGTCTCTTTTATTATTTGTTTATTTCTCCTTATTTTTCTTTAAAATAGAAGCTGAGAATTTTGGCGTAACAAGTGGGGAACTTGATGGCGTAGTCTCACCAGCCCACACATGTGGTAAAGTTATTGCAGCAGCCGTCTGATTACAAAGCAGTTAATGTGACACCAAACAGCACAGCTTGAATAGGAACGTTACAAAACACTGAAACCTAAACTGCGCTGTTAGTGCACTTGCTTTACAGATGTTTACAAGGCAACCAGTTCACACAATAACAAGTTCACTCGAAGTCGAGCGTTCATTACGCTTCTGGTGCTTTACTTACTGTGCAAAAAACAATGTTTGACATAAAATTCTTTTGCAGGTAAGAAACATCTGTCTCCCATAGCATGAAACAACTGCCCTGCCCTGGGCTCCTCCATCCGCAACTCAATATATTGGTACCCTAGCTCAAGGAAGCGCTGCTTTCGTCTTGGCAAACAAAGGTCCTGGTTCAGAGCACACAACGTGTCAAGCTACACGAAGTTTGCATTGCTGAATTATATAGAAGGAGAGCGAATGACTTTGATAAACTCAAAGCTAAAGCTATTGGCAGCCCTTGACACCAAAATCTAATCTTGAATGATAGAAGACAAAATATTTAAAAGCAACTTCAGACACCGGAACGAGAGCCAATCAACTTGAAAAATGTTTTGTGAAGATCAACGTATTACGCAAAAAAACGCTTCAATGGAAGGAAAGATAGCCCAGAGAAGTTGTTACTGTACGAAAGCAAGAAAATACAAAATATTTGCCCTCATATAATCCAGTAAAAAGCTATCGTAGAGTACGGCACGGCCGAACGTTCATTCTCTGACCCTAAAATTCTGCCAACAAAAATCTTTGGCGAAGTTTTAAGGGCCCTGTAGAATCTATCATTGTCAGCGTTGCACCGAAGACATCACCATCAATCGAAGCCTGTCGTCATTGCACGATCGGCGTGCCGCTCGCGCTACTTCTTCTTTTAAGTCGCCATTAAACCTTCCGACCGCTCGGTCGCTCCCTCCCTCGTCTGAAGGCCTGTCTTGTCCTCAGTGGCTAAAGAATCCCACAATCTGGTGCCGAAACCCGGGATACAACGACAGCGACAGGCAGGGCCTGACCACCCTCACGACAGGGCACTGCTTGACTTTCCACGAACCAGCCACTGATGACCCGAGATGACCTCCCTGGAGCGCATGCTGAGGCGCCGAATCACTCTGTGAGCCAAGCTCAACGGCGTCTTAAAGGAAATCGAAGACGGCCTACGTGATGGACGCTTGACCACACCGATGGATTTTGCTATTTCCCTCGAAAGAATCGAATTCATGTTTCAAGCCAATCAAAAGCTGGATGAGGACATCTACCGCGAACACCCACAGGAACTCGACGCGGAAGAGACCTCCGACGTGACAATGTCAACGACAGCGTCGTCAAGATCATGGCAGAGCTTCGTTACCCTCTCCCAAAACCATCCGACCGGTGAGTCTCACCCTTCAAATTCATTGACTAGAGCCAAACGCTGCTGAGGACTGTACCGATACAAACGAAATTACCGAGAATAGAGCTAACGAAGTTTGACGGCCATCGTAGAAACTGGCACAAGTTTTAGGAGCCAGTTTGAGAGCTCTCATTCATTCGAATCCTGAGTTAAAGGACACAGACAAATTCCACTACCTGACGAACCTACTAACAGGAACGGCGGCTTTCTGCTATATCAGGATTACCGATTACGGATGCCTGCTACCGTGACGCTGTAGAAATTCTTAAAAGCGATTTGGAGACAGTGAAAGTCATCGTACAAGATCACTTGCACGCTTTGATTAACCTGAAACCTGTCTCGTCATCGTCCGACGTAGCAGAGTTACACACGCTGTACGACAAAGTACAGGTGCACTGTAGAAGCATGAAAGCGCTGGGGACGCATCCCCTGACGTACTGCTCCATGCTCCACGAAATCGTGCTTCAGTCGCTGCCTCGAGATATCGTTCTGCGTTATCACCAGCGATCGAAGATTTACAACGGGATGCGGCCGATTCGGGTACCACAGAACCTTCGTCGCAGCCAGCGGACAAGCACGAAAACAAGTTTGAAGACCTAATGACCTTTTTCGGCCAAGAGCTCGAATGTCTGAAGCGGTAATGCCAGCATTATCGAAGGGATCAGACCCCCCGAGAGCCGCGAAACAGCATGATCTGCGTAGCACATCAAACGCCGATCACTTACCGCCTACGGCAGCTCTACACGGAGGAACTAATAACGTGAAGAAATGTTTGTTCTGTTCGGCTCCACACGATGCAGCTTCTTGCTCATCGAAAGAAATCAACATTGACCAAAAGAGAGCCCTACTAACAAAATCTGGCCTTTGTTTCCGATGCCTAACTCCAGGACATGTCTCGAGACAGTGCAAGAAAGCAGTCGTTTGCGGACACTGTTCAAGACGACACGTTTCGTCGATGTGTAATCCTGATGTTCAAAATCGACTGAATGGCCACGTGACAACCGCACCTGTCCACCTACTATCTCCACAACGAGGACAAGTGGTACTACTCCAAACACTGAGAGCAAAGGTTTCGGGAAGAGACAAGGAAGAAAGCTGCAGAATGTTGCTCGATGGAGGCAGTCAGCGAAGTTTCATCCGAAGTGACGTCTCTAGGAAACTAAGGTGCGAACTCCTTGGGGAAGAAACACTAACGCTAGGAGTGTTCGGAGGAAAGGAAACGCAAGAGACGTTAAGAAGGGTTCGCGTCTTTCTCCATTGCTCATCGAAGCAGACTACAATTCCCATAGAAGCGCTGGAGATTGAGTCTATCTGCAATCAGCCTATACCCAACCCAAATGAAGAGATGCTAAGCGAACTTCGAAGTAGAGGCATCGACACTAAAAGCATCTCAAACGAAAGTAATGCTGAAGATTCAATCAGCCCTACTTATAGGGTAAGACTTTTACTGGGAAATTGTGACGGGAAAAGTATTGACAGTACGACACAGGATGAGAACAATCTTCGAAACCAAGAGAAAGTTTCCGGACCATTGACTGCCGACGAAGTTGAGAACGCCCAGAGCTACTATATCCGACACACACAAGCTTGCTTCTTCAAAGAAGAGATAGAGTGCGTAAAAGAAAACCTCCCCTTGCCTACAAACTCATCGCTGAAGACCGCTCGTTTGTTTCTTGATGAGAACAATCGTCTTCGGGTTGTAGGGAGGCTACAGGCCAGTTTCGGAGAATTACGACTCGAGGACACCCTATTTTGATACCCAACCAGTCTCATTACGCAAAGCTTCTTGTTCTCGACGCACACGCAAAGCTTGGACACGCCGGACTTCGCGACACGCTTGTCCAGCTTCGTCAACGTTACTGGATTGTTCGAGGACGTCAATTGATAAAGAAGCTCCTAACACCTGCGTAATTTGCAAACGCTTCGGCTCAAGACCACTTGTTCAAGATGAAGCGCCACTTCCTCAAGACCGCGCAACAGCAACGTCCCCCTTTCTCGTCTGTGGTGTAGACTTCGCGGGACCACTGTACACAAGAGATACATCCCAGGACAACCGTTGCTACATCGCTCTTTTCTCGTGTGCTTCAACTAGAGCTCCTCATCTCGAGTGGTGGAAAATATGACTGCAGAGAGTTTCATATGCGCGATGCGTCGCTTTGTCTCACGGCGTGGATTGTGCAAGACCATCTACAGTGACAACGCGCGCGCATTCAAAAGAACCTGCAGGGATCTCGCCGACCTGTGGAGGACGCTTGAACACCCGGACGTGCAAGCCTAATTTTCCCCTTTCGCAATTTCCTGGAAGTTCATTGTCGAAAGGGCTCCTTGGTGGGGTGGATTTATGAAAGGATCGTCCGCTCCGTCAAGAACACGCTAAAGAAGATGCTGGGTCGGCAGCAAGTGAATGTTGTGGAGCTATCTACAGTTCTCAAGGAAGTTGAGGAAGTTGAGGAAGTCGTAGGACTATGATTGTACGGATGTTGTGGCGTGGATTTCAACTTTCTCTGTTGGATTATTGCCCTATAAAAGACTAAACAACAAAAGCGACGAAAGACACTCAAACACAATGTAGCCGCAAAGGAGGCTGTTGAAGTAATTCGCGCCAAAACATGTACAAACGAAAGCGGAGAAAGACGCTTTCGTTGTAGCAATAAAGAAGTGATAGTGTAGCACTAAGGAAGTATTAAATTAGTAGAACAAGGCTTCTCCCTTCAGAGCCTTATAGCACAACTACTTGTTCCGAGAAGTTATTTTTCCTTTGCCTCCTTTCTTTTTCGAGGCACCACTATTACTCACAGCCATTCCCAGTCGCCTTCTTTGGTATGTAATAAGTTTAAAGCAACCGCCTTGACATTAGACGTAACCAGGCACCAAGTGTCGTCAAACACATTGTACGTCAAGCTTCGGGCAGCTGTTGATTACGCCAGTCCTCATAGCGTCGGTAAGGCGTGTTGTCGGGCTGGCGCATGTACTCCAGTGGCGGCAGTAGTTGATCAGTTGGCTACGCCGCCCTTCCTGCCAAGCAGCGTCAACCTCCTCGTATTTGTAACTGCGGATGCCGTTTACTAAGTTAGACATAAAACCATGACGTCTTGTCATACGTCCGGCTTCTGCATTCCTGAGTCCACCTTGAATTGCAGTGTGAGCATTTCGTCTGGCTCGGCAGCAACTGTGACGGCAATGCTGAGCCGCGTCTTTATTTAACCGTGTCGCGGCCGCCAACAGTGCTCCGAAGGCTTTTGCGTTGAATGGGCAATGTATTGCTTCGGCAATAAAATAGGGGGAATGTAAACGACCACTTGCCAGCATGCTGTGTAATTCTTCCTTCGTAAATTAAGCAGTGAAAAACAACCATTAATTAGAGACGTTTTGCCACTTTGTGCCACTCAGAGGCGGTGCCGCTGTGCCTATCGTAAGTAGAGAAAACAATTCATGGAATGCGTGTGGTTAATACTTATACGCTACGATTTGGCTTTGCCCACCGTATAAAGCTGAGAAAAAAGTAAAGGTTTAAGCAAGCCGTGGTTAATTATTAGCCCAAACCAAAAATAATCTGAACGTCACCACTAAGAATCAAGAACTGTATATTTCGTTGCTTTATGGCATAGTGAAAATATCTATATTCTCAGAAAAGAACAGTTGGACCGTACAACGCCCAGCGTATCAAATTTGACTCGCGGTGTTTGAGGCACCAGAAAGTGACGATAAACTACGTTAAGCTAAGACCGGGCCAGAGTATCGTTTTTGATACCCTGACGAAGTTTTCTAATGTGAGTAGTTAGAAAGTCACTGGCGGGGGCCTGCTGGAAGCTCGAGAAAAATGACCCCCAGAGGAATTCGCACGGTGGCATCCCACCGGCATCCTTTTACACGAAACATAGTGAGTATTTTACACATTCGCCCTACATTTAAGCTCCTTTTCTTCTTCCGAAAATGTCGCCAAACCGAAATATTCTCTTGGTTGTCATTTTCAGGCCCGCCCGCTGGATAGAGTTGGTTCAAATTTTTGTGTGAGATTATTCTTACAGTGGGCCTTCATTGATGCACAATTATTTATTGTTTTGGGGATTGTTTACAATAAAGCTTTCAAGCATAAACATTTTACTTTTTTGCTATTCTTCTGATTTTTAAAGCCTTAAGTTAGGAACATACTGTACCACACCGTCGCCGTCGAAGCTGTCTGCGAAGTTAGGGACTTGTCACAAAGTGACGATGAAGATTAAATTCCTCTAGCCGTCCCGAACCCCTTCGAGACTAGCGATGGTGACCGTCCAGAGAAAAAATGGCAAAGGAAATGTTCAAAAGCAGTCATGCGAACAGCCCAACAACTGGTGAAATGGTGTGATCGCAAGACCAAAATCTACGCTGCCGACTCGTTCTACGCAATTCATCATCATCATCAACAGCCTATTTGGGTTTACTGCAGGACGAAGGCCTCCCCCATTGACTTCCACCCGCTTCGGTCCTGTGCTGCTCCTGCCCATTCCCTGCCTCCGAATTTTGTTATTTCATCTCTCCATCGAATTAATGGCCTTCGTCTTTTCTAGACCTGTCTCGCGGTGTCAATTCTGTTGTCCTTGTGGTCGACCTGTTGTCCATTCGACGTACCACATGGCCAGCCCAAGTCCAATTTTTTTCTTAACCTGAACTATGATATCATATATCCGAGTTTGTTCCCTAATCCAGGTAGCTCGTTTTCTGTCCGCACGCGTTACTCTTAATATTATTCTTTCCACGGCACGTTGAGCGGGCCTAAGCTTGCTTTCTAAATGTTTCAAAAGTCGCCAAGTTTTCGCTCCATATGTTATCACCGGCAGGACGCATTGGTTGAATAACTTTCTCTTTAGGAATAGAGGCATGTTACTTTTCATTATTTGTGAGTGCTTGGCGAATGGACCCCATCCCAGCCATATTCTGCGCCTGATTTCTTTCTCGTGGTTTGAGTCCGCACTGACCATCTGACCAAGGTAGTTATATTCGTGTCCTTGTTCCAGTGTTTCGTCTCCTAGTCTAAAAATTGCGCGTTCAGCATGTTTATTTATCATAAGTTTAGTCTTATTCATGTTTATCTTCAGCCCCACAGCGAATCTCTGTGATTTGAGTTCCTCAATCATGTTTTCGAGTTGCTCTGCAGATTCACTGAGCAAGACTATGTCATCTGCAAACATTAAATGGCTCACGTATTCGCCGTTCATCCGTAGACCCATGTTTTCCCAATCAAGCCTCCTGAATACACTCTCCAGATCTGCTTCGAACAATTTTGGTTCTCCTTGTTGCACTCTTTTTCGGATCGCGAACTTATCACTTTGCTTGTGAAGTGTAATCCTGCCGGTGCATTCCTCATATATGTCTTCTAGGAGTCGAAGGTAGGTCTTCTATATTCCGTGGCAATTTAAGGCACCCCACTGCGGTGATGCTTACTTAATGTTACGCTTTTTTATATTTCTATAAATATCATGTAAAGTGGTTTATTATACTCCGCGCATTTTTCTATTACTTGGTTGATGACAGGGAAGTGATCCATTGTATAGTATCCTTTTCTGAACCCAGCCTGTTCCCACGGTTATGCGAAGTCTAGGCTGGCGGTTATGCGGTTAAGTACTATCTTGGTAAAAATAGCTTGTATACAACCGACAGACGGCTGATCGGTCTGTAGTTCTGAAGATGTTTTTTATCTCCCTTCTTTTATCTCCGTCTAGAACTATGAAGGTCTAGAGTGGGCATGGGACCGCAGCAATGGAGCGGTAACTGAAACCTCTCATGCTTTTCACACAGTTGCTGGTTGTTTCTTGCCCGTGGACCCTTCTGCGTGGTTCGTCTTTCGTGGGGTTATCGGCAGCAAGCCGTGACTTCTCGCTTCCCGGCATTCCGCGCGTGTGCCTGCCGGAACTCCGACACTCGGGATCTGCCACATCGTCAGAGCCACCATCATGTGCCCCCTACTTAAGTAGATGGCCTGGCAACGGGCCTGCCATTGGGCACGGGATAGCAGCTATTGAGCGGTCACTAAAGCTTTTCATGCTTTTCACAGAGGTTAGTTCATTTTCGCTTCACTCAAAGCACTGTAGCGATAGATACCTTTTTCGTGTCCCCATGTCCACAAGTGCTGTTAGTGTTGATCGTTGACTGTGTCCATGCAGCAAATTTACTATTGTTGTCAGGTGGTGTGGAACTTATTCCCGGAACTACTATAGAACAAATACTAGCTGCCATTAAAAACCTTTCGGTGACCATTGAATCACGGCACGCTAAACTAATCTCTTCCCTTAATGTGGTGAAAGCTAGCCAAATTGTTCTTGAAGAGCGCGTGACCGACATCAATGTCCGACTTCTGGCTGTTGAATTCAAAGTAAGCTCACTTGAAAGCCTCCAAGACTCGTCGGGTGTGCCTCAGCCTGTAGCTGTGGCTATCAGAAGTGAGAATGCTCTGCTTGAAGCTCGCCTTTATGATTACGAAGACAGGTCCCGTCAGGAAAACTTGATTTTTACGACATTCAACATGTTCGGACCGAAACATGGGCAGAAACTGAAGGAAAATTGCGCAGAATCCTAAAAGAAAGTTTTTCCCTCGACCTCTCAAGTGAAGGCATATAGCTAGCGCAGAGGCTTGGTTCCTTTGTTACAAACAAGTGTCGTGCTGTCATTGTTAAATTCACTGTCTTTTAGGTCAAGGAAAACATTTCGTCCCAGCGAGCTAAAATAAAGGGGACTAAATAAGCTTACCACAATATTTCTGCAAAAGAACACGTTTCAGCAGGGGAAAAACTCTTTGACTTTGGAAAAGAAAGCGGTCACACATGCTCATTGCGGTACAATAAGCTATACGCCTATAAAAAGTGCTACGTTTACTGCCGTGAGTCCGATAGTATATGCGAAGTCGAATCGTATATCCCACCATCTTCCGGGGCTAACACGTCACAATCCTCGGGCCCTTCGCCGACGCGCAAGTCTTAGCAATTTTTAGCCGTTCAAGTAAAGGACAGACCACTCATTCTTTTTACAAATATACGAAGCAAAGTCAACAAACGAGATGCTCTATCAAGCTTGGTCGACACATGTTCTGCGGTCATTATTGTGATTACAGAAATCTGACTGTCTGCCAAATTACTATTTAAGCTTTTCGATTGTCAGAAAAGTTTCAATGTTTATAGGCTTGACCGTACTGATCGATGAGGTGGTGGCATTTTGATTGCAGTGTCTGATGCCTTGGCGTCTTTTGACGTTCCTGTTCCTTCACCTTCTCTTGAATTTTTATGCACTTGTATTGACTTAACTTATAATGATACTCTTTTTTGTGTCTGTTATAGGCCGCCAAACGCCCCACCAACATTCTGTGATGACCTACTTGATTGTTGTAGCCTTGTAGTCAAAAGATACCCGAGTGCCTGATATTTTTATTGGATGACTTCAGTTTGCCTGATATTATGTGGGATGAAACTGGCCCAACTGTATTTTGTGGCCCTTCGAAAGCACAGATTTTATCAACGTGTGCTCGTACTTTACCCTCACCCAGCATGTTCAAAAACCAACCCGCATTACTGCGTCATGAGCTAATCTACTGGAATTAGTGTTATCTTCCCACCCCGAGATGATTTCTAATATAATGCTGCTACCTTGTATGAGCCACCACGCTGTTGTACAATTCATCATGCCACCTTTCTCCCCGCGCCTCCGCAAGGAATATAAAATTATCCGAGACTACCGCAATGCAGACTTTATATTCCATCAGCGTTGAATTAGGGTTATTTGTTGATTCATTTATTCTTCAATTTTGGGAGCGTATCATTCATGAAAATTGGGAACTGTTTAAGGAGAAAGTGAAATCACTCACACATAAATACATTCAAGCCCGCCGATTGTCGTGTTCAACCGCACCGTGGTTTAGTATATTACTCCAAAGACTTTTAAATAAAAAGAAGCACATAATTCGGCGCTGCAAGTTATCTACCTCTGCGGATAGATGGCAAGCATATATTTCAGCCGCATCTGAGTATAAACGTGCCTTTTTCACTGCTAAACGCACTTTTTAAAATGAAACTCTTCCTGCTTTATTATCTACCAATCTCCGCAGTTTTTGGAATGTAGTGTACACGTGTAAATCTAATGAAATCCGTCTAAAATCCACACATAGGCTCTTAGTACCACGTAAAAAGTGCTGCGATGTTCTTAACAACGCTTTTTCTTTGTCATTTACCAATAGTTCTCCAATAAATCCTCCAATTATCCCCTCTTTCACATTTCCAGAAATGGAACCAATAGTAATTGATTTGAACGGCATAATCCACATCATTCATAACGCTAAACGTTCGCCTTCTTCTGGATGTGATAACACAAACTACAAACGTTTGAAAATTACTAGCGACTATTCATTATTATTACTATCTTACTTTTTTTTCCCAATCTTTGCAGGCAGCCATGATGCCAGACGGCTGGAAGGTGGGCAAGGGGTTTCCAGTGCAGAAATCTGTGGACGTACATTCCCCAACCAATTACAGGCCGATTTCTTTAACGTCAATCCCACGCAAACTTCTAGAACACATAATTCATACCAGCTTGATTAATTTTATAGAATATAAATTGTACTTTACTAAACACCAGCACGGTTTCCGCAAGCATCACTCATGTGAATCTCAACTATTGGTTTGCCGTAACGACTTATTTTCTGGTTTGGATCACTCATACGTAATCGATTGTATTTTCATTGATTTTGCCAAGGCATTCGACACTGTTCATCATCAGCTACTTCTCTTCAAAATCAGTAAGCCTAATCTGGACATCAATGTAATGAAGTTGATTGAGTGTTTCTTACTAAATTGTACTCAGTATGTTTCCGTTAACGACCATGACTCCGGCCCTTGCGCGGTGACATCCGGTGTCACGCAAGGGGCGGTGTTAGGCCCTCTTCTATTCTTAATATATATTAATGATCGTACTGATACTGTTAACTTGTCTATAATGGTTGTTCGCTGATGACTGCGTTATGTACAGAGACATTTCTAACCCATCCGATACCGCGAGTCTTAAAATTGATCTTAATAACATTTCGACGTGGTGCGGAACATGGCGGATGAAATTAAATGTTAACAAGTGTAAGTTTATGAGAGTTTCGTGAGTGATTCACAACACCGATCCTTCCAATTATCACCTCAATGGCTCACCTTTAACTGAAGTTACTACCTATAAGTATCTCGGAGTCCATGTTACCAATAACCTCTCTTCGGAAACGCATGTGAAGTACATTTCTAACAGCGCCAATCACAGGCTTTGTTTTCTTCGTCACAATTTCTCTCTTGCTGCGTCATCGTTGAAACTAATATTATACAAGACACTCGTTTGACTGAAAGTCGCATATGCCTCATCAGGGTGAGACCCCGGTAGTAAATCGCTCAACTCATCAGTAGAATCACTGCAAAATCGTGCTGCTAGGTTTACGTTATCAAACTATAATCGCCTGGCCAGTGTAACTGAATTGAAAAAACTATTAAATCTTGATGACCACTCTACACGACACATCGTTTCTAGCTTGGGCACACTTCACAAAATTTATCACACTAATCAAATTCTTAAACAGTCGCTTTTTGCTGACCGCACTTTTGTATCTCCCACATTGACCATAACTTCAAAGTTGGTTTACCATTGTGCAGAACTAGACATTATCACTACTCTTTTGTTTCAAAAATCAGCGTGCACTGGAACCACCTTCCCGCTTCCATCGTCTGCATCACCGAGCCTGTCACCTTAAAGTCAGCAATTTACGATTTTGTTTATTGTAATTTTTGTTCCCTTCCCCCCCCCCCCCCCCGCTGTGTGTTATTGCAATGGTATTTCTTGCTGATTACCCCACTCCTCTCTGTAACGCCTGAACGGCATTGAGGGTAAATAAATGAAATGAATGAAATGAAATGCCGCCGTCGCCTGCAGATTTTCCTCTTTGCATGCCCTTAAGTGCCTTTTCTACTTCCTCATTCGTTACCGGTGGAACATATCAAGAAACGCTTGTAGGCTCGATACTTTGTCTCACTCCAGCATCGCCGTCGTGCCTGGTGTAGAACCATTCTGCGTTTTTATTATCTCTTCATATTGTGCGTAACGTTACCCTGTTCATCTATAAGTGCGTACATTCTCTCTCTGCCAATAGCCAGCTTCTTCATTTTTGCCTTCAATCTTTCTCCTCTTTCGAAATTTTATGTGTAAATTGTTTATGTGTAAACAATTGTTTATGTGAAAACAGTTTTATAGGGGTATTGACCAGCGTAACTATCAGGTGTCGCTGTCCAAGTACACCATTTGCTCCAGGCGCTGGCACATGTATCTCATAAACCGTGCTATCTTCATCTGCGTCGTGAATGTGCCGAATGCTCACAGGCGCTAGAGCTATGAATTGAAGCAGCGGCCCCTTATACTGAAGACATTCATCGACAGCATAACAAAAAACTTGATCTGTACAGGAAAAGCGCCAAGATCCCGGCAGACCAGTCGTCCTTCTTCTTCTGTGAAGAAGACGAAGGTCTTGCCCAGTCAGCGCAGAGAAGACGTTGCGCATTTCTCGCTTGTGACGAGCAAGCTACTTTGATGCAGGAACTGCGTACAAAGCGCTATCATGCGTAGCCCGGTTGTGTACATGAAATGAAATGTCACTCTCCGTGTGAAAATACAAGGCAACTGCTTCTTCAAATGCCGCCAGATATTGCTTCAGCAGGCACAGCGATAGCAGAAGGGCCCACTGTACGTTATAGAATACGTTTATTAATGTTTGACTGGCTTCAAATTTTATTTTGGTTTTTGCATGAATGAAGTCACATTACGCGCTAAGTTAAAGTCCACAGGTTCATAAAATTTTTATTAGCCTGAAAATAGGTTTTGGCGTTTAGGGGTCAAATAGAGTTATTCTGGACCACTTTTAAATAAGAAGGTATACTCCTCGAGCGCTGGCTGTAGGGGCGCCACTGAGATCCCCTTAGCTGCCCGTTATGAAAGTAGTCGCGCGAGTCTCCGGTCCGCTCACCACTGTCGCCGCTGCTTTGGAAACACGTTCACGACAGAGATTTGCGGTTTGTATGCGTCGTAAATACCTATTTATTTCGAGCAGTTACTCTGATCCCTAATGGGGTGTATTCACGACAGTTTCAATGTTTCTGATGCAATCTTGCTGCGGTACATTCGGTCCATATAAGCGCCAGGCGTGTGTCACAGGCCGGCGTCACGAAACGGGCATATGCATGGAACTGATTGTAATTCCCCTGCCCAAAAATTACTAACAGTATTATCGTAGGCAGTGTTTCTTCAGATGATCGTGCTACGGCTATACAATACGATGTAGATAGGTTTTGTGTGCTTACATAATCAAGCAGAGCACTCATACCTGATCGTGCCAGTTACGCTTCATGCCTGACATATTGATCACTACCCTTGACAAGCAAGTGCGGCATACAGTTAACGCACATTGTAAAAAATACGTGCGATGGATAATGCAAAAACATACGCGGGCATCAGCACACATAACGAAAACTTTGATGCTGGGTCGCCTCGTCCCGAGGTAAGCACTTGCAGTCAACCATCTGCAACATCTATCGGTCGCGAGCTGCGTGGAGACGGGCTTATAGATAGTCGGCGTCCGCTACTAAAAGCTTCTTCGAAACATCGTAATACGACAAAGGGAGCTTGCAGCATCTAACGCAGACTGAAATCAGAGGACCTTATCAGATATCACACCCATCCAACGACACCTTTTATTGCGTGTGAACGTAATTGCTCTAAACTTCAACAAATGCTTCCGACAAGTGATCGTTGAAGTCGAAAAGTTAAAAAACAAAATGAAAGTGAACACGCAGCTTGTGCGTGTTATCACTAAAACGCTCGTTCCTTAATTTCGCTCCGCATTTGTACACAAAAATATTTCAGCTCTCCCTCCCCCTTGAATTGGGAAATAGCAAATCATTTCGCCTCTGTTTGGTCCGGTGATTCCTACCTTGCTTAAGGTTTTACAAACCTCTTGAGCATTTCCGAAGCTGCACCGGGTTCTTTTTATTCCCGTACAAGATATTCTGTTTCTTCCCGACTTGCAGACCGTTTATTTTTCAGTTGTTTCGTTAACTTGCCTTCGTTCTTGCTATAAGGCATGCGTGGATAGCTATTTCCCGATGCAGAGGCTGGAATATAATTAAAATTTTCACGCGGCTCATATTCCTATAAAAGGCACAAGTTATTATCAGCTACTGGGTAATCACATCCCCGAAACATATTTTGCTAGGACGTATATATATATATTTGATACGAAGCCACATTTGTTGTCCGCGCTGCAAAACGAAACGCACCTGTCACTCTGTCAGTATCAGGTCTAAACGAGGCGACAATAGAATTCGGCTGTTCCTAAAGTATTCGGAGATAACAGCAGTTATTTGCGGCTGCCGTCGCCGAAGCCGGTAAGAGCTGCCTAGAAGCGCGCAGAACCGCGTCCTCGGATAGCTCTTGTTGGCGTTCGAGCACTCTACAAAGACGGAGCTGTTTTTTGAAGTGCCCTAAATGTACTATTCGCTCACAGACGTCCCCATAACAAGTTGTGTCGGGCGCGGAAAGGCAAAAAGAAGGGAAAGAGAACCAAAACTCTGCATGAGCCCCCATCATCCCCGCAGCACTGCTCCCGTAAGCGCGGCGGAGAAGCGGCGGCAGGAGCCGCTGCGATCGCGAAGCTCGACGCTTATAGTGCCTCAATATTTTGAGCCCCACGGTATCCCTCCTTGACAGTCAATGAATACAAAACGTACGATAGCAAACGAAATAGCGTTGTCTTCCCACTGCTGATACCGTGACCTGAGGGTTGATGGATGTTAATTGATGGATGTTAATATATGATAGTACCACCTTTTTCGGAGGCACAGATTTTCTTTCTCCAGGGAAGTGTCAGCCACATGACAACATAAATAAAAAATACATCTTAGCCTTGTCGCGTACCCCTTCGCGCTGCCACACGAAGATAAGACGATTCGCACGTCATTACTCAAAGCGTCAGGGCTGAATTAAGACGCTGTCAAAGAAGCCGGGCAAGGGCCTCTTCAACGATACAAAAGTTGCTCTCCTTTAGTAGAGCAACGCAGCGCGACAATGAAGGATGACGTGCCGTCTAGGACCTTGTGCGTGAATTGCGTGTTGAAGAGCGATTAGGACAGCCAAAAGATAACGCTGCCGAAACTAAGTTTGCAGAAGACGTAATTAAGTTTTGGGTGTGTATAAGCGTTCTATATGGGCGATGATACCTCTATGCAATTAACAAAGAAAAGCAGAGAGCCTTCCCAAGCGCAGATCCCGAAGATATCTTGCAAATTCTTAAGCTGAAGTTTAGTACACACGCACCTCCGCTCGCGGTGGTTTTTTAACACTCGTTAAATTCTGTAGGTGTGCTCCTAATGCACTGAATCGGAAAAACTATATTTTTGTTTTTCCAAAAATGAACTCTTTTTCGGCTGCTGTTTTACCGTCGATGACTTACCAAAATCTCGCAAAACGTTCAACCACTCGCTTAGGGTGCTAACTATCAAACTGAAAGTTAGGTGTGCTGCAAACATTGTCTACTTACATTTCCAGAATAACGTCAAGAACGCGTCGGCTAGGTGTGGAGTATTGGAGAAGAATTTACACTCAATCTAAACAATGACAGCACCGCGCCACGTTGGGTCAGTGGCTAACGCGTTCCGCTGCTAAGTCCAAGGACGCGGGTTCGACTCCGTTTGATGTGGCCGTTTTTCAGATGGAGGCGAAAACTGAAAACGCCAGTGTGTTGACATTCTGGCGCACATTAGAGATTCCCAGGTGGTCAAAATTAATCCGGAGCCCTCCACGCGGCCCAGTGACCAGGGGTAGCTTCGGTAGCCCCCTAAATGTTTTTAAACAGTGATGATAAGCGCAAAAGTGCCTTTTACCAGCCCCGCCCATTTGTAGATATCGGCCTGAGTATACAAACAAAAGGTTCGAAGGGCTGAAATAACAACCTGCTAACCTGATTAACCTGCTCAGAGTGCGAAAATAAGATCCCCAACTACGAAAATTGCGCTAACTGGACATACAAAGGAAGGAAGACAAACAATGCGTAACTCAAAACTATTTCTTTGTAGGAAAAGAAGTTGCCTTAAATAGGCTTCTACATAATATAAAATCATGCGGGAAGAGGCACCCCGTGAATTACGGGAGATTCGAAGTTGGTATTCTTTATCAAATACCGCTCACATGATAGAAGGTATATATTGGGGAAAGTGGATGTTGCATAAATGATGGCCTCGGAGAACACGATTTGATCTATCAAGAACAGCACTGGATCACACTTGCCCATTTATTTTCCTGATTGTGGTTGTACGCCGCGCTTCAAAAAAACCATTATCATTGACAGAAGCGGTGATACTGTGACGCCTGAGCTTTCAGAAGCATATTTAATTTAAAAAATCGCGAGGGGTGTGTCATTGAACCGTCATTATCACTTTTTAGTAATTAATTTCGTTTTTTAGACAGCTTGCGGTAGGCGGGCTGTTAGTATTGTGGTATTGTTATCGCTGTTTCTATCTGCTTTTATCGTTCATGTCACGTGGAGGCCTATTTAAGGCAACTTCTTTTCCTGCAAATAAACATTTGTGAGTTGGGCATTGTTTGTCTTCCTTGCTTTGTATGTCCAGTTAGCGCAATTTCCGTAGTTCCTAATGCACCAACTAACCCAATAGCACACTTTACTGAAATATAATCCCCTCCCAAAGAAAGTTTAGAGAAGCGCGATTGCTAAAATAGCGTCCAACCCTTCGCTAAAGTGCGTGAAATCGACAGTCAAACCTCCAAAAATCCCAGTAGCAAATGAAGAGCGGAAACATGCGAGGATTTTTTTGCTCACTAAGCAAATGCATCTACGAATGATCCGAATGTATACCGATGCATGGTTTATGACATAAAGGCGTAATCTTTTACTCCTGCTTCTTGATTGATGCGCGTCTTGTCTTATCTAGAACCATTCGTTTTTTTTATATTTTTAAGTAACCGTTTTGACACAATGACACGCACGCGCCGTGTGTCCATAGATTTTGCCGGAGCTTTTCGGTTGACCAAAGGGTCTATGAAAAAAATGCATTAGCTTTTTGAAAAAATGCCATTGGTCCAAATAAGACAGCTTTCGCTTTAAAAAGAACACAAGATGAAAGGACACATGGCTGCGCTAAAAAGAATGCGCTCGCCCCATGCGTTGCTGCTTACAATGTGTTCTTCAATACACCGCCCCTGGTGTGTTTTAATGTGCTTGTATGTAACACCTAAAAGCCAGAGTGCATGCTACTATCGAACAATATTTCGTGGTTTGCGCAGCTAAATCATGTATTCAAAGCATTTGTAAAACGCTCGGCCCGCTTTCGTGTAACCCACAAAGGCAAAATAATATGGTACAATAAATTGTCTGTGCCGATGACAACGGGATCCCGATGAAAACTTCCACAAGACCCAATGATGCTTTCTCTGTAAGAGTAGGCGTTTAGGTGTTTCGCACCATTATTGCGGGGCTAGCCAATACTTTGCATCCCGCTCGTCGATCTCTATATATATTGAGTTAAATGCTTAATGTGCCTGGAATGGCGGCCCTGTATTAACGTCAACCATTACGTGTATCTTGTATTGCAGGAGCGATAAAATGAAGATTGAAAAACATATGCCTTAATGAAGGCTGCGCAAAAAATAGAAGCTAACCGTAGGAGGACGAGAACTAAACCTCAAACACCACATTTTAAGCGGGACAAGTTTGTTATGATCCTTTGTTTTATTGAGGTATCTTTTACATTCTTTTGATAGAACTTTAGCACCATGGGGACATCTCATATTGGGAAGAATAAATAGCGAGCTTACAATATTGTTTGTTTTATCTCTACAAGCAGCGACACCTTAGGGCAGTGGAGGCTTTCCTCTTCTGCGCACTTCGCATCGTCCATGCCGTAGGCAGGCTTTGTCTCCACTAGTGTTTATTCTATCCAAGCATATCCACAACATCTACGCCAGCACGCAGTAAACCGCGTATGATTTTACACGGGTCAGCCATGCAAGCGGCAATGCAAGCTCTGATAGGCAGACAGCTTGGCGGGCTTTTTCCTGTGCAGGCACTGGCGCCGTTTAAACCACTGCGACTCTACAGTTTACAGTAAAGCCAAATTGCTTTTTGTTTTGACGAGGAGCCTGGCAATGTTGGTTTTCTTCTCGCGAAAATATTTCTATTGAAACATTTGACACATGAATGATGTCGAAGTGCTCCACGACGAAGCGATGCACGGAGATGGCGAAGTTTATATTAACATTACGAAATAATGTTATATGTAAATAACGACCTTTATTAGCCTAGTCTAAATGCCCCCTTTTGAAGCATTTCAGATGTTAGTAGGATAGCGGTACGCATAGGGAACGTTCGGGCTGATTGCAGTCATTTATATTGAACAGTAGATTAATTAAAAATCATCCTGGTGGAAGCCGACTGGAGTAATCGTCCTTGAGAGGGCCGTCAAGCATGTCTTGATTACGGTAGTTGGCAGCGTCGCCGGGCAAAGAAGGAACGAGTGCGGATCCGATCTCAGTGAGGGGAGAGCCACGGAAGATGTTTCTCCCGTCATTCCCCACTTCGAGGTACGCAGGCCGCCCCAGAGCCGGAGCGCGTGTGTTCCGAGTAAGCGATATACAAATTAATGACCAGGGGAGATTCACTTCGCTCCTCGCAGGACGACAGTGTCTCACGATGCCGTGCCAAGGCTACGTGAAATCGGCGGGACTGTACGATTCTCGTGGTGCTACAAAGTAGGTCCAAGCCTATAGATGTGGCGGTCTACGTTATTTCTTACAGTACTTTTCAGATTTTAAACGTGTCAAGCGTTAAGACCGACATTGCGTAACTAGTTCAAAGTTCCCTAATTTCAAATCAAACCTTTTTAGTTATTCAAAAGCTGTGCGCACTGTAAGTAATTAAACGACCAGTCAAGCCAATTTTCTGCTTTTCGTGGCACATAACATGACACAAGACACCCTGTGCGCATCCCTGCGACATTGTTGCGCTTAATACAAAAATATATATACACCAAAATTGTTTTACGTGTCCGTAGATAAAACGCGGCAGGCTTAGTTCTGCTTCGCCGAGGTTTCCTGTATGTTTGTCCAAATAGGCGCTTTGGCGGTACGGTATCAGTGCGCAGCCGGTTGGAGACTGCAGTTTAGACTATTGAACTATAATTTTACTTTTTCTTTACCATGAGCACGACATTGGAGGTTTGTACCCTTCAGCGTACCGATACTGTCCGAAACATATGCGTTAACAATGTACAATAGTGGCTAGGTGGTTGTGCTTGCAGGAGTTGCGCCCACTCAGCTCACTTGCAAGGCAGTAGGCTGGTTTGTTCAAACAAGCATTTGAATAAACCCACGAAAAACATTCGCGGCAGAACTGCAGCCAATCCAAAAACATACCCGATTTTCCGAACTAAATAGTACAAAAGTGGGAAGGTTCAAATTTATGCGACATCACAGGAAACCTTTTCTGAAATAACTACGTATCTTCATAAGATTATACAGCGACCGTAGAAGCGCAAGGTGAAAAACCAAACGTTGGTGGCATTACGGGCATTCTTGACGTACATAAACGAAATTCTTATAGACATCGCGCTACACTCTTAGTCGCGTCCCGGATGGCGTCCTATTTATATGCGGTGGGCGGTCTCAATACCGTGATATAAGAGGCCCTGACAGACTTCTTTTCCGTGACAAAACCTCGGGTGGTTGCATTAGGCTTATATGCTGCTCCAACGGCCCGGGTCACGGCTATAAACTAGCAGACAACCTGACGCCAGGATTAAAATAAAAAAAGGGGGGGAGGAGGCAATCGTGAAGCTCCGAGCGATATGTGTGTCTTGCGGCGCATGCGCGTATTCCTCCTCACACAATCGCCCGCGAGCTTTTTTTGCGGTGGCCGACGACGCGGCAAAAGCCGAAAAACCTTAAAAAATATTCCGCGCGCACATGCGCAGTAGGAGTGGAAAAAAGTTCGCGCACGGCGAGTTGTGGTACGGTGATTTGTGTATATCGCGCACGCGCGAGGAACTTCACCGCGGAGCATGTTAGGGTTCCGCGCTTTGACTCTTGCTCTTTGTAGTTCACACTTAGTTCCGAGCGTTCACACTTTCTTGACCACGTTCGCTTCCACTGACATCAAATGTGTACTTCGAGGTCGGTGTAACAGTGGAAACAACTGCAAATGCGATGGGTTTTTTAAGGGACACCGGTCACGCAAGCCAAGCAGCGGCGCCATGTCAAGCCGGGTAGTGTGTGTATTGTATTGTGGGCATAGCCCGGTTGAACACAAAAGGATAGGTGAGTCCCTGGATTTATTGTTTTTTTAGTGGGGTGGGGGGCGCAGACTGTAAGAATTAGTGCTTGCAGACAACCAGTATTTGAGCCATGAAATTATGCCTTTTTCGTCGTCGTAAGAAGCCCGCGCCAAAACCGTTCTCCGATACCCGGGGCCGTACGCTAAATTTGACGTGCTTTCTAGAGAGGATTCGGTGTCCCAGTGCGGCGGCCGTTTTGTGATCCAGGCGAAAAATGAAAACGCTTGCACATGTGATGTACTTCCGTGGCCGTAATGAGTACCGTGGGGTCATAAAGAAATTGCACTTTTCTACGCGTTTCATTGTCCCTGTCAATATACGTAAACCCCAGTTTGAATTTTGTATTTTTCGATATTCTATGGCCACTGCTTGTCATTTTCGGAAGGCGTAGCAAAAAGTTTTGTAACGTGTTTTCGTAACTAGGTTTTCGGGTCGTCGTTCCGGCTAGTCACTTTTCTGGCGCGTTGAGTCGTCTGGGTTCTGTAGCGATTTCTCAACTTCATTACGGTGCGTTTAAGAGGTAAAGTTTTCACATGAAGCAACATTCATGAGTACCACCAGTCCCCATCTGTGTTCGCCACAGCTGTCGTCTGTATGGAGTGTCAACTCGCGGTTTGCAGAAACCTGATGGCATTGGCAGCGCAAATGCTGCGCGTCGTCGGTGTGGAGGTCGCTCGGAAGCTTCTAATGTTGTTACAAATGGGCTGGCTGTTGCTCGGTGCGCGCAGTTTACCTATGCCTTAGCAACAGATATTGCTAGCAATTTTGCTCCATCTTTAATAAAATGTTTTGCGCCATACTATTGGTGGAAATTGTTTCATAAAAAGAAACTAGGTCACACAACCCTCCGCTTGTAACAGCAAACAGTTTCTTTTTGACGTGCAATTGACGTGTCTCCGTCAAATAAAATTATGGCAACGTTTTCTCGCACGCCTTTGCACTGAAAAAGCGTGCGGCCTTCCTATGTATATGAAGAAAACGTCCTTTTGGAGAGCGTTTGAATCTACGAGCAATAAGAAAAAAATAATTGCCTAAACTACAGCGATTTTATGATATTTATGATATTTTATGATACATGATTTTTATTACTTTCACATATCTGCTAGCGTGTTGTTGATACTTCTGCTGCGCCCCTTCAGGCTATACTGTTTTACCGCCGATAAATAACGCCACCCTTTTGTACCTTGTTACTTATTCACCTGCCGTTTCTTTTCTTCACGCAGTGCCAACAAAACAGATTGCTACCCGTGACTCAACGTTTTTGAAATGTTTACAACACTGTTTCCATTCCAGTGCGACGAAATTCCAGAAGCAGCAGCTACCGGGCCAAAGATTGCTTAAGGCGACTCTACAAAGGCCATCTGCATCATCGGAATTGGTGTACTTGGACCATAATTGAAGCCCGGAGAATGTACTTTTTCTTTGTTTGGTAATATATTACATTAGGAGATGAGATACCCGTCAAATTTAGGCCAAACGTTAGGCGTTATACAGTCAGTAGCCTGCAAAAAAGACGAGTTTCCTCCCTGTTTTGTAAGCAGCAAGCTGTTGAAAATTCCATAAATGAAAACAATAATTGTATCTTGACAGGTAATTATTTGCTCTTCCACAAAATAGGATTTTATTTGTGTGTTCCATAACAGCAATCTGCTAATATTTGTATTATTTCAGTATAAGTCTTTTGTCTTCACATTTGTATTTTGGATATCAAATAAAAAGGAATCATCGTTCCTTCGACATGGTGTCATTTATGTAAGTTTCATCTGACACTTGTGCATGCTCATGAATTTGAGAATGACAAAATAGTTAACATTTACATACCCAACTCAGTTCTCTGTTCGTGTCCCAAGCTTGTTGAGTAGACTATCACTTCAAGATCCGGATAGGTTTAAGGTATACAGATACTTGCTTTGCAGCTTTGCTTGTATTATGGCATTAAAAATATAGCGAGTTTTTGTATTTCGTGGTATGTGCATTGAGGCCTGATAAATCAGGTGGCAAAACACTCAGAATATGACGGTAAAACCTCATTGCATGAAAACTGCGGTCGTGAAGATGTTCCAGAAGGACACAAATTACAAATGTTTTAGGGCGATTGCAGCCATTGCAACCTATTTATTTGTGGCATTGTTTTATATGGTCTAAACTTTCGATGCACAAGGGTGGGTTCATGCCCAAATGCTATGGTTTTGGTGAACTGCTTTGAAAACGTTGAATCTGCACCGCGACCTTGTCCTGCAGCGTACAATAACAACTCGCTAATAACGATAGCGCGAGGCCACGTAAAAAAATTGCATAAATTCAGAGAAATGTCTACTAACGCGCAGCCTTTTTATGCCGCTTCTCTTGAGTGTGAGTCTTTTAGAGACAATTGTCTTGGTTTTTGTAAGTCATATCTGTCCAATTATCTCTATTTACCCTATTGTGGACCAGGAAACATGATACCTTTTGCAACCCCAATTGTCTGCGTGTCTTGTGCCCTGTGTGCCGACTGCAATGCACGTACAATCGGTACTCGGATTACCTTGATATATTTAATGATTGCCCTACTCTGTTTCGCAAACATGTCTGTGAGTTTGTATTGGCGTAACGGCCAACTTTTCTTATTCTGCATTTGTCTTTTATCCTTGAGTTCATGCACTTAAATGACTTTCATTCCGTAACTTCAACATAAGCTATACTTCCGTTTTTTTCCCTTTGTATTTTGTATTTTATTTTGTATTTGAGAGATGTGTACATTTTGTTTCGTGTGTTTCTGTTTCCGTGCGCCAGCACTAAGGCCCCCCGGCTGTTCCTGGGCACGCAAATAAATAAATGATTGATAAATGATTGATTGATTGATAACGATCGCAGGTGTTACTAGCGCCAAATGTGCATTTTTTGTAAATTAAGGGCGTTACAAGGCTGAGAATTTTTCGTATATTTTATAATTTTCTTGTTCTTTAGTTTTTCAAAATTCTGTTCGACCAATTATCTCCATCTACGCTATGATAACGATTAAAAGCAAAATTCCCGCTAAATCTGCATTATTGTGGAAATGCAGGGCGTTATACGGTTCGCCATTTTCTGTCATTTTTTATGTTTCTTAATTTTTAGTTTCTCAAAATTTTGTTTGACCAATGATCTTCATTTACGATGTTTAACGGTTAAAGGTGGAACTTCCGTGGAGCCTGCATTTTTCTGGAAATGCAGGACGTTACAAGTTATACGGCCGAGCGCTTATCCGGTGTGCGCGAGAAAGCGCTAAGATATATTCTTTGTGTGCTCGCGATCCATAAAAGAAAACGCAGTATCTGGCGTTCCAATGGCTCTTTACCTGGGCGTCAACGCAGCAATTCTGCAGGCGTCGCGACACAATGTTAGGGTGAGTGATTTGATATTGGTTCATTACATTGCCAGATGCGTATGTTACTACCGCCCCCACAAAAACAAAGGTCAAGTCATGCAACCGCGAATGACAATCCGTAACACAACTTCTCACCACACTATCACTCCCTCTCTCGCATGTGGATCTTTATTTCAGCTATAATTGCCCTTTTGGCGATCGGTGACCAAGACATCTGTCGTAGCTGTTTGGATTCTTCCGCGCAGGTAGCGCCATCTGTCGGCCGCTGGGCGCACCGCGAGCCGCGGTTTTGGTCAGACCGCCGAACCTCCGCGGTCGGTCAGCGTAGGCTTAGCATCGCAGCCGATATCTGATCGCCGCTTTTAAAATAAACTCTAACAACAATTCCTACAAGAATTTTTCACCACACTAACACCTCATTTCTCGCATGTGGAATATCTTTTTAACGATCAGATTGATTAGAAGACTGGCGACAAGCGGTTGCTACCGTGGTCTGCGCCGGTTCGAGCCGCTTAGTGGGCCGAGCGGGAAGGCGCGCCCGGCGTGTGCGTTGACTGTTCCCGAAGGCAGAACATGCTTCACGATTGACAGCTATATACTGCTCTTGCAAACGACGCGCTGCATCTACGAATTCGGCTCAGCGATCGTCGTTAGTAATCGGGTGGATCAAGGAACGAGCCGCAGGTTTCGCTTCAGCCATGGTCACGCGCAGTCTCGCTGGCTGCGAGAGCGACACAAGAACGCAAACTCCAGCTTTGGGGCGCCCGCTATTTCGGCAAAATCGCGTGCGCGCTAAACGCAAGCCCAAAACACCAAGGTCAGCTTGGGTGCTGCGCACGCGCAGTGCGGTGCCCCAATTCTCTTGGGGACCACAGACCATTGGGGCCCCCTATTCGAAAACTCCCTAATAAAATTACCGGGCCATCCCCACTAACGTGAATGAAACCTGGGGAGGGGCGAAGCGCGCAGCGTATAAGTATATCCTTGGCGCCTTGGTGTTTTTGCTAACGGGGAAGAAATCGTACGGTGGGGTGAGGAGGGAGGTACACATATTTGCTGCAAAAGTGCCGTGTCTTTGAAGCACGAAGCGTTCTAGCGCGAGCGGTAAACAAGTGTCCCTTTGTTTTTTCGTACGGGTTACGAAGCGCTTCAGCACGAGGCGTAAATGAATGTCCCGGTGTTTTTTTTTGTGTGTGGTACGCGTTACGAAGCCTTCTAGCGCGAGGCATAAAAGAGTGTCCCTGTGTTTCAGCACCGTGACTACATGAAACGATGATTACGACGACGACAGGAGACGCCAACAGCCCCTAAGGGGCATCGGCCCTAAAACAATGCCCACTTCAAAGTACCCTTATGGCCGTAGAGCAAATTGGGGAAATTCATGCAGCATGGCATAGACGGACGATCCCGAATCAAAGGAGTACGTCGACCCTTTTCCACGGCGGCAGACGGTTGACCGCGGTCGTCGCTCCTTATGCAGGAACTTGAAGAAAGCGGGAAAACCAAAATATCATTGATATCCAGGGTAGTCGTCCCAGAAATATTTTTTTTTCGTTCAGAGGCCGGAGAGTAGGCTCGTAAGAGAGCCTATTCAAAAACGTTAAATGCCATCGCGACTATTGTTCTGCGCATTGTCCGATGTTCTACTTTCCTTCTTAATTTAACCTTTCCCGTCTTTAACCAGGTTTGTGTGGTAATGCGCCTACAAAGAACGTAGATGAATTCTCCAGTGTGTTGGTCTTGCTACATCCAAGTGGACATTCGCAATGTGTAGTGCTAATCAGGTTATATCGTTGACAGAATGAAATGGTACGCGTTTGTGATTTTGCGAGTCGCTCCTGGCTCTTCATAACTAATACTTTGTGCTGAGACAGTTTTCTTGAGCCTGAGAACAATTAGTAGCGTCAGTGACAATGTTTATCCTGGACATGAAGCGATTTAAAGACTGAAGGCTGACACAGCAAAGTGAAATTTTACAGCGTCTGTATTCAGAACAATAAAATGGCTCTGAATATAGTCGTGTGGTCTACTGAGCTAGAAAGCTGTCCAACCCGCCGAGTTGTCTCAGTGGATAAGGCGTTCTGATTGATTGATTGATTGATTGATTGTAGGGTTTAAACGCGCCGACGCAACGCAGGCGATGAGGCGCGCCGTAGTGGAGGGCTCCGGATTGATTTTGACCACCTGGGGATCTTTAACGTGCGCCGAAATCTCGTACACACGGGCGTTTTTGCTTTTCGCCTCCATCAGAAAAGCGGCCGCCGCGGCCGGGAATCGAACCCGCGACCTCGTGCGGATAATGCGTTCTACTGCCGAGCACAAGGAAGTTGGTTGGATTCTATGCCGCTTTGCTCGTAGACGGGAAAAAGCAAGAAACGCCCGTGTGTTCGAGATTTTCGCGCATTTTAGAGATTCCAGGTGGTCAAAACTAATCTGGCGCCCTCGACTACGGCGCGCCGCAACGCCTGTGTAGCGTCGGCGCGTTAAACGTCATAATAAATCAGAAAAGCTGTCCGTGCGGTCGCAGAAGAGCCCGCTGAATTTGAAGGAATTAGTTATGCAGGCACAGTTATTCACCTAATTATTTTTCGGTATTAGGTTCGTTTTTCATCGTTGCCAGATGCAAAGCCAGCGCTGCATAGCGAATAGCCTACCCATTTCCGAATTTTCTTTCAATGCAATAAACAGCGGCTGCCTGGGGACGAATATATCGCCCTTCGGACTGGTCACGTGCCTGCCTGCTTTTTTTTTTGTCGTATATTGGTTTCATCAAAGGCGGAGGTTGTTTACGATTACAACAGTATTCCTAACGAATCGGTGTCAATTCGGGTACCGCCGAAGCGGCTCGTGCTCAGAAAATAAGTCCTTGCGCACAGAACATACCGTGGACGAAAATTCAAGAAATACAATACGGTATATATATCCTGGTTGTCGATATTCTAATGAGACAACTTCACAATCTACAGCCGCTCTTATGCTCGACAGCTTTCTACATTGCAGATGGCAGCTCTGGTCTTCTTTGTGGTCGTAAGCTGCCAGGATCACGATAATTTGGTCGGTTCTGGGTTTCCCCGCGTCTGCTAGCAGATTGCCTACCTTAACCTGCGTTTGTAGTTCGAGTGTCCTCTTTGTTCCCACTATTTGATTATTTTATTTTGTTTTATATACAAGTACCCCCAGGGCCACGGCGTTATAGAGGGGAGTGGGTTTTAAGATTCACGAGCAAGTATAGCTTACAGTGCATGTCAAGCAAGCATACGGAAAGGAGGACTTGCGCGAGAACACATCATAAAAAAGCTCACAAGTTCTGTGCACAAAGGGTCAATAACTACAAGAAGAAGCCAACATTGCTTTTATGCGAAACATCAAACCAACACAAGAGAAAATAGTAATCATTCATAGTTATTAGAGTGGTTGTGATTGCTGATAAGTGATCGGAAAGCATAATTGCTTATGATAGTCGCAGTTGCTGCCGGAAGGCCGTTCCAGTAGCTTGATGTTCGTGGTACGAACGCGTTTGACTCATAAGGATGGCAGCTTTGTAGACATGATCACAACATGATGATACGTAGTTTGGTGGAGAAATTAGGTCATTGCTTAATGTGGGATTATAAAATATTTTATGGAGTAAGCAAAGTCGTTTTATTTTGCGACGGCTAGCTAAATCAGGTAGATTGAGGCTAGCTTTTATAGATGATATACTGGCGGTGCGATGGAAATTGGAGAGAATAAAAGAAGCAGAGTTATTCTGAACCATTTCAAGTCTATTGATTAAGTTTGCTTGGTCTGGGTCCCATATCGCGGCTCCGTATTCAAGTTTTGTTCTAACAAGTGTTTTATAAAGAAGTAACTTCAGGGAGGAGGGCGCCAGAGCAAAGTTTCGCCTAATGTATCCGAAGGTCCCGGTTAGCGTTATTACTAATGTGATCAATGTGGATATTGCAAGATTAATTTTCGGATATGTGGACCCCAAGATATCTATAATTGTTTGCTACTCCCAATTGTAGTCCTTAAATAAAGTAAGAAGGTAATATGCTCGATGTAGGTGTTATCCTCTTTGACTTACATTTCGCGATATTTAAATTCATGAGCCAGTTTTAGCACCAAGTAGAAATTTTATCTTGGTCTGATGTAGTGCATGCGTGTCATTGTTATCGGTAATTTCTCTAAAAAGAACGCAGTCATCAGCGTACAAGTGGATTTGGGATTTAACGCAGTTGGGCAGGTCTTTGACATATATAAGGAATAATAATGGGCCAAGCACGGAGCCTTGGGGAACTCCACAAGTGAGAGTAATTGAGGGTGAGTCATAGTTGCTAACGGTAACAAACTGCTGTCGATTGAGTAAGAATCATTCGATCCATTTTAAAAGCTGGTGATTTATATTAAGGCAACTGAGTTTATGGAGTAGTACTTTACGACATACTGTGTCGAACGCCTTTGAAAAATAAAAAACACATGCAATCTACAGTGGAATGGTTATCAAGAATGGCGTGTATTTTGTGTGTAAAAGATAAAAGCTCCGTTTCACAGGAGTAGTGCTTACGAAATCTGTGTTGTGCTTCAGTAAAAAATGAGCTTGATTCAAGAAAATTAACGAGGTTAGAGAATATGGCGTGTTCAAATATTTTACAAGGAATGCTTGTGGGGGATGTGTCAGTAATTAAGGAGGAGACTGTTTGTTGCCAGATTTAAATACTGGAACGACCTTTCCAATTATCCAATCGTCGGGAATCATTCCTGACTGCCAAGATCGTTGAAAAATGTTTGAAGGTATTATTGATGAGTAGGTGAAAGTACTTTTCAAAAATTTCGCGGTAATTCCATCGACACCAGCAGCAGAGTAAGTCTTTAAAGAGCCTATAATTTTCTCAACGTCAAATGAATCGGCTGTTATGGGAAGCATGTCCGGGTAATCATGAGCAGAAAACACTGCAATATCGGAAGAATTGGAACAAGAAAAGTTCAATGCGAACGATGTGTTTAACACTATAGGCCAGTCACTATCTGCAACTGCATCGCCATTGGCGTCCGCAAGACAAACCAGGCGTGAGGAATTGGGGTTTATACAATTCCAGAACTTTTTTGGGTCATCTAAAAGCATAGAGGGTAGCGTATTTCTCTGAAAAAAATTCTTTAGCTGTGCTGATAGCATTAGTGTAAGCATCACCCGCAGTGCGATAAGCCTGCTAACGTTGTTCCGATGGGGAAGCTTTTTTGCCGCGTGGTAAAGCCTTTTCTTTTTGTTTGATAATCTGCGGATTCTGTGATTGTACCACGGAGCACTGGGGTTTGAAAAAACATGTCGAAATGGTATGTAGTGTTCGGACAACTTTCGAACTTTTTTAACATACATTTCGCAGTTTTCCTGAACAGAGAGATTATCAAACTCATCAAGGAATGCGTCAAGAAATAAACCTAATTCCGCATTTCTAGCGTCGAAATTTGCATGCTTATAGTCTTTAATGTCTTGTGTTTTATTTTTGAGCTTGGGCTTTTGGGCCATACGGCTACAAAGGAAAGCCCAGTTGGTTTGAAGAGAAGTAGGTATGTGGATGGGTGCTGACCTAATTTTTTTGCTAACTGCGATTAATGTTCCTCCGCCCCTTTTAGACACGCGATCACATCGGTACAAGTTAAAGTTGTTCGAAGATTCCAAAACATCAATTCCAATATGTTACGATGTAGCCATGTCTCGGTGAAAACCACGATGTCAGCTTGGGATGCATCAGTAATTGAGTGTACTGCAACTCGCTTATTTACGGTAACTCTTATGTTTGAATATAGTACAGATAATTTGGGCAAGCATTCTGACCGATTCCTAGCTACCTGCTATGATGGAGGAGGCCTTTCGTTTGAGGTAGATGGTTTAACAGGATTACTAGGCACGGTGGGATGAGTCTGGTTAAGTACTTTTACTATAGTGGCGTTTATGGAGTCGTAAACGTAACATGCTCTATTATTAAACAACATGTTATGTCTCAGTTTAAAAGAAGGGGAGTCGGGAAGCGATTTAGCGAATTCCAAAAGTTTGCTTCTGTCCAAACGTGTGCCGACTGAAGAATCATCCGATATGGTTACGTTGTATTCTTTCAAATGCGAACTGGCCGGCGACACCTATTCTTTAACTTAAAGCGGAGAACTTTCACGATAACCGGTCGGCAACGCGCTTCTGAAAACGCGCAGAGCGCATGCGCACGCTGGATGCTGTCAGCAGAAAAACTTTCGTCGCAGCACCGTGATAACAAGCTCAGTACTTTTTGCTGTTTTTTTCTCATTTTTCTTCCCAGTCAGGTATTCCATGCAGTATTTGGTTACTCCTCCGGGACCTGTCTTCTAGGTCATCTTCCCTGGTCAAAACAACATTGCATTGTTCGGCGACATCATTAAGCATAACACGTGTATCATTAACTTTGCTTTTAGAGTTTTAATGGCTTCCCTTTTTTTTCAACAGTTGATAGTCGTCGGCCAATATCATCCAGTTTCAGCTTAATGCTGTTTTGATTAGCTTTACTTTATGCAATGTCTTCAGCGAGTTTGTCCTGTTTGGAAGTTTGTACTGCGAAAGTGGTCTGCAAGCCTGTTACTAGCCGAATGATTTCGCCGTACTCGGCAGCAGATGCTGAATCCTGGTCAACAGCGGCCACTGCGCTCAAACAGTGCCAACTTCCCCTGGTTTAGTAGATTTCTCACCTCTATTACGCTGCTGTTTATAAGGTCCAGGATTTCATTCAATGCCTCCCGCGCACAGCAATAGGTAACCAAGACCTACACACTCAATAATCAATTTACACAGCACTTGTGGGTATGGGAACAGTAGCAAGCAGACATTGCTGGACTTCCTAGCGTAAAGGCACGGTTTTGAAGCAACTTGTAACAAGTGAAAACGACGTTCGTGAGCCATCGTGCCTGAAGCACTAACCCACGCCAACTGAAGTCCGATGGTGTTGGTCGGCAGTTCAAATGGTACGTCACTGATGCCGGCGGTGCCAACAAACGATGCGACGAGCTCGGGAGCAGCGAAAAAGTTCCGTCAGGGTCGAACAACTCGGCCGGGCACGTTTCAGCATTCGACGATGACAGGGCGATCACTTCAGAGGCGTCTCCGGGATCGGCGATGGTGTCAAAATGACTAAGCAAGCAGCGATTGCCTGTAACAAGTGAAACAGACGTTCGTGAGCCATCGTGCCTGGAGAACTGCTCCCACGCACACTGTCACATTGTGCACGCAGATTGTGCATAGTGTGATTGCCAGACTTACCATCGCGCTTAAAAGATACACGAATCTTTACTCAGCTTCGCTGCTGACTTTTATCTTTAGGCATTCGCTGCGTGTTACCTGCTTTTCTTCATTGCCATAAGCTCTCAAAGTGGATACAAGACCATCCTAATTTGTTCCCGGCTACCCCTTTGTCACAAACTCGAGCGTACGACGTCTAAAAGTACGTTATAAATTTTTCATTTTATTGTACAGCGCCTAATTCTTCTTGCAGTCGTTCGATTCATTCAGATCGGTTCCATTCACCCCGAGACAATGCTGGAGCTTTCGCGAACGAAGAGCCGGTAACACGATCACTCGCCGGCTCGCCGAGAAAAAAAATCACGAATGAAGACATAGCTGCCTAGCAAGGCATGCGGCCTGTCGCCGCAAAAAAGGAGTGAAAGGCGATCACAACATCTCTGGGGCAAATTCCTAGGACCGAAGCACCCAGGGAAAAACAACGATTGAAGAAAACGGGACATTATGCCGATTTAATGTGTACTCTACGTGCGTGCGTCGCATCGAGGAAAAGCTGCGGGAATTTAAAAGAAATTGTTCTGTAGTTTCGGGGGCGTTGCAGAAGGGACATTGACCTGCAGGTTCGAATCAGACAACGGGAAGTGTCTTTTTCATTTCAGCATCATCAGCATGATGCGCCCTCCCATTTCTTAAGGTTGGCTCTCCTGCAGTGCGTGTGGTACGACACCGTCATGAGTAAGAACAACAAAGCTTCGGTTTAATAAAATTGCAGTAAACAAAACCGGTTACCAGCGTACCTTATAAACTGGAAGGAGCTAATTGACAGGGAAAACAAAACGGTTATGCCTAAAAAAATCGCCTGTTTAGCAAAAAACATAAATGGAAATTGAAACATTCGGTGGCAGGCCGCCTGCACCGCGTGCCTCGCTTCGAACACCGCAGATGGCGCCACACAAACATGCACATTTTCAAACCCACGCGAACGCACTCGTCCGCGCCACGCCACCGGTAGAAAAAGAGTTGGGTTGGCATTCGACGAAGGTTGGGTTCTGGTCGGTCAAAGGCTGGTTTGACCAATCACAAGGGCTAGTCCAACATGGTCCAGGGGTTGGCCCAAACCAGGAACCAACAAGCGTTGGTTTGTTCGTTTAGTTCGACAGGAATTTCAGAAGGGATTGGTTTACGGATACTGGGGGTCGGACAAGCTTCGTGTGCACCCCTTTGAGGTTGGTTCTTTTTATGATGACGAAAAAAAAGTCGCAAGAAAATAACCCACGCCCTCGTCAAGCCCAAGGCTGGTGAGATCAGCTACCAAAATATTGCTTTAAGATTGGTATAGAAGCAGTGATAATTCGATATAAACGGACGAAGGGTAATCCGCATTCTGCATGAAAAGCATGAACATGCAGTAGAAAGGAACGAACACGAAGCGTCTTACAAAGTAAATGAAACCTCGATGTGCAGGAGAAAGGATCAAGGAACCCGAAGCGAAAGTGAACGAATTAGAGACAACGATCTGCAAAAAATACGCGCAAAAATATTCTCAAATATCTACAGAATCGTTAAGCGGGAGATAGCAAAAAAAATTGACTTTTGATAATATTGCAGGAAGTGCATTATTTTCAATACCAGGTCGGTTTACATGCGAAAAAAAGCGTTCATACTGGAGGAGACAAAGGTAAAATTGAGGCGTTTTTTTTTTTTAAATGAGCCAGATTCAGAAACCCAAACGGTGTCGGATCAAACTACAGTGACAAGAAAATCTCGCCAACTTTCTTCTAAAAAATGGGCGGCAAGAAAAACGTTGAAGCAACGCCCTCAAAACATGTACGGAGACACCTGTTCGCATCAAAAATGAGCTAGAACCTGCTGTTTCATGCACCAAAATGAGTCAATTACCTTTCGCCCAATGGTAGTTCGCTTTTGGCTTGACTGTTCAGATTGTTCCGCAGGTGTTTTCGGAAGTTTTTGTTTTGTTTTTCGGAGCTAGCTTATGGCGAATTGAGACGGTTACTAAGCGATCGGCGAAAATCTTTCCCAAGACTTTAACGACAAAGTGAACAGAAAAAGTGGACGAAATGGAACTCAGAGAAGTGAAATGATGATTTCACTTCATGTCACCCATCGAAGCAAAACAAAAAAAACAATGGTTATCTTCATTTTTGTAGTCCCATATTTACATTTTAGTACCTATTTAACTAACCACTGCTTACAAACCCTGGAAGATTCCCTACCCCGTGCTGTCGGAGGGTACAAACCCCTTCATTGGTGAAGAAGAAGATATGAGCAGCGTTCTTGTGCAGCGTTTTGGGAATTCGTTGCAAAAGAACGAACAGCTTGCTTACTTCGTGCGTGCCTTCAAGCGTGCCCAAGAAAATTATCTTACGGAAGAATTCGCAAAGAGCGGCTAATGGTGGCCAAGAGTACTCAACGGCTCTCCATTTACAGTTCTGCTGTTCTTGACGCCCCTGTTGCATATTTTTAATGGCTTCTTAACCAAATCTCCATCGCGCAAGCGTAAACATCAATTTAGATAATGTTCTCGCAAGAATGCGGTATCCACTTGAGTGCTTCAATTCAATGTGAGCCAAATCCAAATTATCACCCCAATATTGCTTAAATTGATGGCCTAATTTTTAATTAGTTGCGGCCAAAAGCTTCCCCTAGCTCACATGTAAAATAAATTATATAATGCACTTTGACGGAGATTAATTTACCGTCCGGTAACAAACTTCCGCTTGTAGCCTAAATTAGCGTTAAGTGGATCTGGCTCATTTCCAAAAAAAAAAAACGCATCAATTGTGCGTAGGTTGCGGGAGAGAATCGGAAACAATGCCACATATTCTAAGAAGTGAAAGGTGTGTGACCAGTCCTCACTAACAAAGGCATCCAGCTTCTGGATACATTCGGCATTGGGCTTAAAGGTAATAATTGATGACAGGAAGCAGTGAGTACAGGATAGTCGGGGGGTTGGTGCGAAAAAAGCATTAGAATATTCTGGGAGAGCATCCAATAAAATATTATAAGGCGAGCACAATGCACCATAATGGGTGAATTTTTTTGAAGACGAGGTGACTGTACAACGTCGTTACTACCAAGTCAGTGCGCAGAACCACTCCACTACAAAGTGGAAGCTGCTAATATCATCATCACCATCGTCATTCTAAAATTGAATTGAGTGGAGGAAATAGGCAATTCACTATCGATAGGGTAGTGTGAGGCGAGGGGAAGTTTCTCAGGGGTAGGAGGGGGATGAAGAGAGCATGCTACGTTGCAGACGCGGCCAAAGATTGCCGTCTTGCAACAATATTTGTAACAAAACGACTGATCCAGATCCGAAGCCACTGTCTTTCGCCGACTTCAAATTCCTGTCTCACCCCACTACCTTCCATGCAATGTACCCCGCACTCTACTACGCTACGTGTAATTTCTGTCACCAACCTGCCACCCTGTACCCTATGGTATGGGAGTGTAGAGAACCCCCTCTCTTCCCTGAAATCCTCAACCAACGTACGAGCAGTGGGAGGGCCAGCTCTCCAGCTCCGGCCTCTCAGTCCAGAGTAGCCTGGCGGAGAGGGCTAGGGCACATGCGCGGGGCAGGGCTTCCCGGGCTAGAGGAGGACACCACCGGGTGAGCGCCCAACCATCAGCGCCTGAAACCCGTCTAAATAAAGTTTATCCACTCACTCACTCACTCACTCGCTCACTCCCTCATCACTCGCTCACTCACTCCTCACTCACTCACTCACTCACTCACTCACTCACTCACTCACTCACTCACTCACTCACTCACTCACTCACTCACTCACTCACTCACTCACTCACTCACTCACTCACTCCCACTCGCTCACTCACTCACTCACTCACTTCTCACTCACTCACTCACTCACTCACTCACTCACTCACTCACTCACTCGCTCGCTCACTCACTCACTCACTCACTCACTCACTCACTCACTCACTCACTCTCACTCACTCGCTCACTCACTCACTCACTCACTCACTCACTCACTCACTCACTCACTCAATCACTCACTCACTCGCTCGCTCACTCACTCACTCACTCACTCACTCACTTCACTCACTCACTCACTCATCACTCACTCACTCGCTCACTCGCTCACTCACTCACTCACTCACTCACTCACTCACTCACTCACTCACTCACTCACTCACTCACTCTCACTCACTCATCACTCACTCACTCACTCCACTCACTCACTCACTCACTCACTCACTCACTCACTCACTCACTCGCTCACTCACTCACTCACTCACTCACTCACTCACTCATCGCTCACTCACTCACTCACTCACTCACTCACTCACTCACTCACTCACTCTCACTCACTCACTCACTCTCACTCACTCACTCACTCACTCACTCACTCACTCACTCACTCACTCACTCACTCACTCACTCACTCACTCACTCACTCACTCACTCACTCACTCACTCACTCACTCACTCACTCACTCACTCACTCACTCACTCACTCACTCGCTCACTCACTCACTCACTCACTCACTCACTCACTCACTCACTCACTCACTCACTCACTCACTCACTCACTCACTCACTCACTCACTCACTCACTCACTCACTCACTCACTCACTCACTCACTCACTCACTCACTCACTCACTCACTCACTAAAGGTTAGCTCAATGCTTTATTCGAATCAACGGCTCGCAATTCCTGTTTCAGGCGCAGTAGGGACGTGCCGTTTCAAACAGAAGACATAACAAGCGAGAAGGAAAGTGCTTCCGCTTGATCTTATGTAAGCTTTGGGTAACAAAAAACCCAGTATTTACGCAGGGAAGGCTTGTGCTGAATTTTCGGTCGAATTCCACTTACCCTTCAGCCGGAGAATATTGCTTCAAAACTGCGACGAAGCACGCTTTCATATCTAGCCACGGAAGAAGAAGATTTGGGCGAGCGGTGTAAGACGGCTAATCCAGTTTTTGAGCCCCGGGATATTGCATACACAGTACAACAAAGCAGTCTGCCTCGTGAGAAATTCCCACGATGCAAACCTGTGTTTTGAATGATCCATCGGTGTTACCTACCGGCGTTCATGATCCGTTGCTCTAGGCGCTTGGCTCAACGGCCGGCTTACATGATCCGCACAAGCTTTGCAATAGCACACGCGTTCCTTAAGGTTTCCGGCAAGCACAGAATCCTTGATAACGACAACAAAAGGGGAAGTGTTGGGAGTGCATTGCGAGATATTTTCAGATTTACGCGTGCTGCTGGAGTCCTATTGGTTGTGCTGTTTTTTAATTGGGAACAGACGTGAGCGCCTGATCTACATTGGAGACCGATTGTCGGCTGAAATACATGTCTTCTCTTGAAACAAACTCACCTCATTTAAAATGTGCGCTCGAAGCTTACAAAGATACTGTTTTTCTGCGCAATTACCTTTAGGCCTAATGTTAACGACCTATGAAATGCACCAATGTAATCCCTATTGGAATGCCCCAATGAAATGGCCGTAAATTGATACATCAGGGTGCATTTGTTATCTGGGCCAAATATTTTTTGGGGTAAAAGAATCACCTAACTTGAATGGACGATTGAGTTCGAGACAAGCTCGCGTGACTGCCTTGGAAATTTTTGATTACTGAGAGTGTTTTAGTCTCGTATATAGAGGGTGTTACGTTCCGCGAGTGCTCAAATGTTAGCTAATGTCCACTTCGAAGAATTTGGTTCTATGTAGCAATTGCTGGTCAAAGAGAAAGCGTAGATATGGAGTATTTACAGCTGGAGGTGAAATCCCAAATGTTCGTACCCCAGCAACCTGGGGCATTAAATTTTTCATGCGATACCAGGGCATGCCAATATAAAGCGAAAATGCACTACTTTCGATATTTCTGGTAACCTCTTACTGGCGACCAAGGGAATTTGACACCTCGCTATCGGGAATGCTCATTGAAATTAGAAGTCCAAATTTAGTTTCACTAGCAAGAGACACTAAATGCAGAGAGACTGCATAATGAGACTAAATTGCCACCAACGGGTGGAATAGTAACTTTCCAGAATTTTTTTCCTACCGCGAGCATAGCTATTAAAGTTTGTTTTCTATTCTCTACAGATGTTGTTCCCTGGCTGTCAACGTGGAGAGATACCACGGGGGCAGCGCAATCGGCTGCTACCTTGAAATCCCAATATCAAATCTCATGCGATTTCAAATGTAGTTTTCTGCTGTTTACAGAGGCGGTAATTTTCTGTGCCGGACAACAACAGCTGCAACAACAACGTCTCTCTTAAAGCGAAAGATTTCTTAGTGGTACCGGTGATGTCCTGTCAAAACAAGAACGGATTTCCCCATAGACTGTTTCGCCGAAGGAAAAGCTCTGATAACATTTCTGCACACACTGCGCATGCGTGAAACCGGGCCTACATTGTGTCAAAGCGCTTACTTGAAAATCGCGAAGAAGTAACGGTTCGAGATAAGAAAATACATGCATCAATCATGAACGCGGAGTACAATAGTGAGCCCTTATCTCACTAGTCACGTATCGGTATACATTTAAATCGTTCGTAGATGCGTTTACTTAGTGCGCGAAAAATCGTCGCATGGGCTCGTTGTTCGTTTGAGATTCAGGCCTTTGAATGTTTGATGATCGATTAAACGCACTTTCAGTTGAGGTTCGACGCACTTTTAGCCTTCCGGCTTCGTTCGACCTTCTTTAGCAAGCGAGGGTAAAGTTTTTTCGCAAAATGGGGCTCTCGACGCTTTCGCCCTAAAAAGAATAATCCGCCTCCACGGTCTGAGTGCCGTGCTGCCGCGCGAAACGCTGACGCTCGTAAATACTTTAACATTGCATTGCGTCACGTGTGAGCTGATCGGCGCCTTGTCGTCACTTTTCACCCCTCCTGAGAGATCCACCTTACGGCGTCCGCCTTGGTCTCCGCATCTCCCTGGTCTGCCTTGAGAGAACCATTGCATGAGTGATTTGTGTCTATCCGCCGTAAGATGTTGTCACAGGAAGGGTTGCTTTCAAAATGACGTGTTTTAACATGTGTGAATATATAAGTTGTTTTTCCGCTTCTGCTGCGGCGGTGAAACGTCTGACGGCGGACATCCCTGTAGTAAGAAGCTAGACGCAGGAAGAACGCAAATCATCGGCACTGTTGGTTTTTTGGGGGGGTATGGGACCCTAGTTTGAAGATTGTTCTACAACGCTCATTTTTGCCAGGTGTCACCTACGCTGCGGTTATCAGTACATGAATCATATCCACAAAATGGGAATACTTGTTTTCGGGGACTTTAGTATAGTGTGTTCCGTTTCTCGTGATGTCCTTGGTAGCTTTTGGGCCAATGTTGGCTTTTTGGTACCACAATTGACAACCTCCTTTCTTCGAGCTGTGTACTAATAAACTACCAAAAGATGCGGTTTCTCGAGAGTACAGCTTTAGCGAAAACCCCTTTGTCTACTTTTGCCGCTCAATTGGTGCGCTTTTACCACCCCAACGGCGCAGGTCTCAGAAGAGATAAACATCGAATATAAAATCACCTATATCCTGATTATATACAAGCACCACTACGATAGTTGAAATCCAGACTATTCAGAAGCACTGCGAAAGCGTGAAGATTGAAGGGTACATGTTGCTTCCACCGAGCGGCAATTGAGGTTGTCAGAAACATTCGCTCGGTGAAAAACTTGAAGTAGTTTACTTATTTCCCCACTTTCTTGCGAAACGATCAGCTTCTTTCGTAGATAAAAAGCTTACGTATTTTCTCACGCGGGTCAGGACTAGCCTTACAGGTGAGATATATTTATGTCGCATTCGTTTATATTTCGCAGCTTTTATAATAGAGGTTCAGCAGTATCGCCCTAGGGCCCTTCTGGAAATGGTGTATAAGGGGTAGCGGTACGTAGCGTAAACAAACATTTTTTTCTTGCTGTCACAGCCAGCTGCGATCTATGCCGCTTTGGCACGAGCATACAATCTTGAAGTGCTTCTCGGAAACATTTCTCTAAGAATTTTTTTTATTTCAGGGGGACTGTGTCAGGGAAAGACCCCGTAATACGGTGAACCACTCAACGAGCGAGCTCAAAAACCATCCAGGGACTGAACTTGACAAAGTGGATCCCGTTCTTGGCTGTTTTGTATTCATGGTTCCTTCGCTAAAGTGCGAAACTCATTATTAAACGCATTCGGGCGCACAAAAGGCGGGTAGGGATGTGGGTACCCAATATGGTCGTTAGGACACCTCGTCGCATAAAGTATACACAAAATGTAGTTTTATTTTGTCTGAAATTTACACCTGAAAATATAAAACAAATTCCGCCGATGCGTCATAAAACAAAAAAATATATCTGGACTGGCCAGCGCTGCCGAGCTCATAGTCTAGTTAAGATTTATTTCTGTGAAAGTTTAATAACGCGCCCTCAATTCAATAACAAAATTTCGGCGCTGCTTTTCGTTTGTCATCTTTATTCTGCTATACAGAAAAATACAAATTTCCAAGGTTGCAGTTTGAATAGAGAACTTCAAGAAAAATTTAAAATAATGCTTCAATTTATATTTCTCTTTCCATTGAAAATGTATAAAAATACCACAATTTATGTTTCATTGTAACACGTAGGGTGTAAACAACTGCGTTTATCAATATTGGCAGAACGTCGTGTTCATATCAATTAACAAAGTTCTAAGGTGTAGTGTCTTAGATGGTAAGAAGAATACACTCAACGGTGAGGACAAATCGAATGAAAATTAGCACCCTAATACAAAAGAGCAAGACTATTTGTTTTCAGCAAGACCAAAATGAAGGAACGTTGGATTCCAAATATTCAACTCCATGGCTATAAAAAAATTGGCTGGGGATTACGATACTTCCTAATGCGATATTTGGGCGCAGCAGCAGCTTACTGAGGCAGCACTGACTCGTGGGTTTTCTTGGAGGTAGTGCACTTAGACAGGGACACTAGGAAAAGAGACGACAAACCACAGCGCTCTTTTCCTAGTGTCCGTGTCTATGTGCGCTACCTTCAAGATGTCCCAAATGCATTACCAACTAGCGCAGTTGTCACTTCTACTCGTGGGTTCTCTCGACGGCAGCGATGATGAGCCTTTGCGTAGGCAGCGGGAAGTGCGTCTCGGGAAGACATCGCGAACTGCGTCTTAAGCGAACGCACACCATAGTCACGCGCACGCCCCCCTTGAGTTTTCGCCAAGTGTCACGCCGTCGAGCGCCTCGTGCGAGCACAGCGTACTGCCCCCTTTACTCCTCCACCGCACACTTTCGGAGAGCGCTGGCTCGCGCCGCCACGGCGAACCGCCCTCCCCTCCAGATTTCCAGAAACTCTCCTCCTTTGCTTTCTTTCATCGTTTACTTTTTCTTTCACTCATCGGTCCAGCCATCGCTCACTCGGTCACGACCATGGCGACGCGTCTCAGCCCGCGAAAGTGCAACAAAGGGCTGCGCCCTCAAACAAAAAAGTAACCTATTCCCAACCCCTCTAGACAAGTGAGGACGGAACGCATGGCCACTGAAGTCACAGCTTCACTGAAGTCACAGAGGGCCAGCGCCACCAGCCACAACAGGGGGACCCGGCAATAGGAATCCCTCTACCCGGTGGGAGCTCTAACAGCAGCACCGGTTGTATCCAACAAAATCATTTGTTACGTGGCGCAGGACACAGGTGAGAGGAACCATGGCACATGATGTATGATCTATTTACATTATGTACAAGCGGCGATGACAGAGCGTGCGTAGGCTTCACACCAGTCACGCTTTCGTCCTCTTCGCAGTCAAACTGTCGCGGATGGTGGGCTCAATCCCTTTGGGTATGTGCATTTTCCCTACACAGCCTCCGGGAATCGATGGATCATTGTTGCTGGTCAACCATCCAACGCGCTACGCTGAAACCGCTGCGCTGCCTACCGCCGCAGCACCAGACGTCGCCTCCTTTCTATTACGTCGCTTCATACTGCGCCACGGGGTGCCTCGAGAGCTACTTAGTGACCGGGGACGCGTCTTCTTATCAGGTGTTTCACTAAGCTCCTCACTGAGTGCCGTATAATCCACCGCACAACAGCTGCATACCACCCGCAGACTAATGGCCTCATTGAGCGTTTTATTCAACCTCTTGGGGACATGCTGTCCATGTATGTCCCCGCGCAGCACGATGACTGGGACGTTGCGCTCCGCTACCTGACTTACCTGTACACCAAATGCCTAATGACCGCGAGTGTACCGGAATCTTGGAAGAATTCCACCGTCATCCTAATTCATAAGAACTGTGACATGAAGGACTTGAAGACTTACAGGCCGATCAGCTTGCTGTCAGTCGTCTACAAGGTACTTACCAAGGTAATCGCTAGCAGAATTTACACCACCCTAGATTCCAGTCAACCTAACGAACAAGCAGAGTTTCGTAAAGGCTTTTCAACCATTTTGACACGATCAATCAGGTGATAGAGAAATGCGCGGAGTATACTCAACGCCTGTATATTAGCCTTCATAGATATGAGAAAGCATTTTACTCAGTCGAAACCTCAGCAGTCATTCAGCCACTTCGGAATCAGGGTGTAGACGAGCATTACGTGAGAATACTAGGGGATATCTACAATGGGTCCACAGCTACCATCGTCCTTCATAAGGAGAGCAGTAAAATACCTATAAGCAACGATGGTAAACAAGGAGGCACAATCTCTCCAAATTTATGCACAGCATGTTTACAAGAGGTATTCAGAACATTGGATTGGTGTCAGGTGCGTAAGGGTTAATGAGAATACCTCAGAAACCTCAGATTTACTGATGACGTTGCCTTGCTAAGTAAGTCGGTGGACGAATTGCAAAGCAGGATTACCGCACTGGGCAGAGTAGAACCGTGGGCCTGAAAATTAATATGCAGTAAACTAAAGTCATGCTCAATAACCTCGGGAGAGCACAGCGGTTTGAGATAGATGGCGAGGCAGTGGAAGTGGTAAGCGAATATATCTAACGTATTCCTACTAGTGGCCCCGGATCCCAACCATGAGGCAGAGATAAATTGAAGGATAAGAATGGGGTAGAGTGTATTCCGTAAGCATTCTCAGATAATGAATGGCAGCCTACCATTGTCCCTGAGGAAGGAAATGTATGACAGCTGCATATTACCGGTACTCACCTACGGGGCAGAAACTTGGAGGCTGCTGAAAGGGTTCAACATAAATTGAGGACGACTCAGGGAGCAATGGAACGGAAGATGATAGGACAAGAAGACAAAAAGACATTAAGGGACAAGAAGAGAGCGGAGTGGGTAAGGAAACAAACACGTGTTAGGGACATATCAGTAGAAATTAAAAAGAAGAAAGGGGTGTGTTGAGGGAATATAATGCGAAGGCAAGATAATCGTTGGTCTTTAAGGGTAGCAGAGTGGATCCCTAGAGAAGGCAAGCGTGGCAGGAGGCAGACAGAAAGTTAGATGGGCAGATGAGATCAAGAAATTTTCGGGGGTAACTTGTCGCAGTAAGCACAGGACCGAAGATTTGAAGAGCCATGGGGAGAGGCCTTTGCCTTGCACTGGGCATAGATAGGGTGAATATTATAAATCAGTGATATATATATATATAGATATAAATATATATATAGATATATATTATATATATATATATATATAATATAGAGATTTTATATATATATTAAATCTATGATATATAATATTATATATCTCGAGAAGGTATATATCTAGATATCTAATCTATATTAACATATAATATATTTACTAAATTAGAGGCACCACGAAAAACATAACAAAAGTTAACGACGTTTCGACTGGGAACGAGCCTTTTTCAAGTGCACCAGACCATTAGTATGGAGGGTCGTGGGTCGGGATACCACTGGCGGGCATTTTTCTCCACTTCCTTAATATCATAAATTTTTTATCTGAATCAATGACCTACTACTTGGTGGCCTTTGCAGGACCGGAAGGTTTTAAGACTGGGAGATTCCTTTTCGGCATAGACTTAGTTTCAACGAGCCCCTCATTCCTATTTGATACTTCTATCGTATATCGCTCTCTATTCCGTGATCTATCGCTCCTATAAATATATAGTATAGGTATACTATATCATATAATATGCGGGCGGTGTGTGTGTGTGCGTATTTGCGTAATTAACGGATACCTAGCCTTCTTGCTCCGTCCGCTCCTTAAGCTACTTCAGTTTGTCATCTCCTGCATGCTGGAGAAGGTACATCGTGCTTAAGTACTCGCGCAAAACTTTATAAGCTGTGACAACACACAATGGCAATGCAGTTTTGTGCTATCTCCACTAGAGTGGCCTCTACATGATTAGGGATTACCCATACGAGCAGCTAACTTCTCTAAGAAAGAGTAGACGAGTGGAATTT
>CM023450.1:190595597-190825102 GCA_013339765.2 Haemaphysalis longicornis | reverse complement strand
GTCTTTCAGTTGTTAGGGGAGCACAATTTGCCCCAATAAAACGTGCTTACTCGAAGACAACTACATTGTCTGTGGCTTCGTGACATCTGGTGAGGTGCGGGGTACATGAACCCTAAGCCAACGTCAAGCCGACAAGCCAGTCCAGCAAGAGCCAGCTTCCACCTCCAAGGTTTATCACCCGAGCTCGGTCAACTACCGGGGAAAGTGAAGAAGGAAGACGTCGCTACTAACACCATGATCAACCAAGCCAATCGTCTCGTCGTTTGCAGCAACCTCGGGAGCTCCATCATTCCGAGGATCTCCTGGGGAAGACCCTGAAGAGTGGCTGAAGAGCTGGAGCGCGTCCGAAAGTTCAACCGATGGGATGACGAAGAAACCTTGAGGCAAGTGTTTTTCTACCTCGGAGACTCGGCTCGAATCTGGTTCAAAACCACGAGAGCGAGCTAACGTCATGGGGCATCTTCAATACAGAATTTTGAAAACGTTTCGCAACTGTGGTGCGTGAAAAAACAAGCTGGCGATTGTTGCAGACGCGAATCCAACACCCCAACGAGGTGTTGTAGTGTTCGTTGAGGAGAAGTGAAGTTGCTTTTCTGACGAGCTGACCCAGAAATGGCGAAAGAAGAGAGGAAGCTTCGTTTCTCATGCGAGGGTACGTAAAGCAGGAGCTTTTCGCTGGACTAATTCGCAATCCCCCATGGACCGTCGCTGAGTTCGTGACCGAGGCGTCATGATTGAGAGGACCCTGGACATGCGTTCGTTCGAGGCAGTATGATCGACCACCAAAACACGTGTTTCGCGAACGCGGTCAATGCCCTGGATTCGGGACAGAAACACAACGGGAAATAATCCGCGCGTTGTTCGCGAAGAACAGAGTAAATGTTTTCCAACAACGCCGCAACCCCAAGTCGCCTCCCTGAACGTGATACGGGAAGTCCAATACGCACTGGGGACTCTACGCCATCGGAAGCACCCGTGAGCCACAAGCTATGGACTACGCCGAAGCTCTTCGTTGACCCCGCCCTGCTCCAACTCGTCGTCAAGAAGGCCCCGCCGTACCGCTGCCCACTGTTCCCCCCCGACCCCCTGTGGTCGAAAACCAGACGCCGAGGAAGCCGGACGTTATGGCGAACTCCCGATAATTCCTCTGCTGCTACCACTACGGAGAGGCTGACCACATCTACCGTCGCTGCCTCTACAAGAGACTTGGTTTGCGAGGGTTCTCTGTCGACGCACTCCGTCCCCGACCCGGCCAGCGCCCATAGGAAATGAAAGAATACCTTTCTAAACACCGTGCAAAGTGACCTTCCCGTTTCAACCGATCGCCGTCGCCCTATCAGTACCAATCGCCAAACCACCGAGAAATGCTGACTTCGACCGTGGAAGATCCCCCAGCCCACGCGGGGGAAACTAAGCAGCAACTTCTGGATGTGAAGTTGCTGTACGGGAAAAACTGGAAACCCTCCAACGACGCCAAACAATTCGCCGAGCACAGCTATTCACAACATGCCGTCATCCCGATTACCCGACCTAACCCGACGAGACTCCCGAAACGTCGACAGCTACACGGCGCGACGCGTACCCGACATGACCGCGGCTGCCGCTGAGAAGACGACAACAACGACGCACAGTGCGCGACCGTCAACACGCACAAGCCGAGATGCGACGCCACGACACACCCAGAAACTCGAGGAAGGCGGCGTCCAACGTCCAGTTGTCCATCTACGGCTTTGCCGTAGTCGCCATCATCGACACGGGGCCGACTTCTCGGTAATGGGCAGGTCATTCGAGTCTAAGCTCAACAAAGTACGACAAGATGGGACGGTCCGCATATGCGCACAGCAGGAGGCCACCTCGTGACGCCAAGTGGAACGTGCACATCGCGCGTCACCATAGACGGCACGACGTACCCAGCGGCGTTCGTCATTTTGGGGAACTGGTCCGCGAACGTAATTTCGGAATGGACTTTTTGACTGAACAACGGCGCAATAATCGATCTGCAGACGACCTCGATAACTTTTTCCTCCGTCCACTCCTGACGCTGGAATCGAAACCCCGCACAACGTGCAGCTGTAACGATCGCCGATTATCACGTCACCCTGCCACCCACCAAGCTTGATGGTCACCGTTGACTGTGCGCTGCTGCTCCGACGTGCGACGCTTTCGTGGAGAGTGACGAAAGGTTGCTTTCGACCACGGTGTGTCTGTCGCAAGAGTATTGCGCCGTTTAAGCAAGCAAAATCCTATGTTTTGGTCCCAATTTCACCGAGAAGTACGAGCAATTCAACAAGGGCGCTTCAATTCCGTTCCTCGAAGAGACGCAACAAGCAAGTGACGGGATCGCAGTCGCCGACTTTGAACGCGCTCCCGACGATACCTTTACGCTTCCGCATCCGTTCGACGTGAATCCGGCGCTACCGCAAAAAGAAAGGAACCAGTCATTGGCTTTGCTTGCGTCGCTACAGCGAGTGTTTTTCGTCGAACTCAAAGTTACGTAAGACACCTCTGGCGAAGCACCGATAATAACCGAAGATGGAGCCCGACTTACGCGACAGTCACCGTACCGCGTCTCTTCACACGAGCGGAAGCCATCCGGACTCAAGTCGAGACATGCTCAACGATGACATTATACAGCCATCAAAAGTCCGTGGGCTGCGCGGTCGTACTCGTGAAGAAAAAAGACGGCACACTGAGGTTCTGCGTTGACTACGGACGACGATTGAAACAAGATCAACAAAAAGGACGCGTACCCCCTGCTACGAATGGACGACGCCCTCGACCACCTCTGCCACGCGAAGTACTTCTCATCGATGGATTGAAAGACAGGCTACTCGGAAAAAGAAGTGGACGAGAGAGATCGACAGACCGAACAGAAGACTGCCTTCTGACTCAGGACGGCCTATATGAGTTCAAGGTGATGCCTTTTGGGCTATGCACGGCACCAGCAACGTTCCAAAGAGTCATGGACAGTGTGCTAGCTGGCCTATAAGGGCACACCTGCCTCGTATACCTCGACGACCTGTGGTATTCTCCCGGACTTTCGACGACACCTTTGCAAGGTTGCAGTCTGTACTAGAGCCATCGGTACATCGGTGTTAACGCTGAAGCCTGAAAATTGCCGCTTCGCGTACGAGGAACTCAAGTTTTTTGGCCATGTCGTCAACGCCGCGGGAGTCCTGCCTGACCCGGCGAAAACTTCAGCCATAGCGAACTTCCCAAATCCGAAGATGAGAAGGGCGTGCGAGAGATTTCTCGGACTGTACGCATACTACCGGCGCGTCGTCGGAAACTTCGCATGCATTTGCAGAGCCACTCACACGCTTGAAGAAAGATAGCTCGCATTTCAGCTGGGAAATTGCCCAAGAGGAAGCGTTCTGCGAACTGCACAACGCCTGCAAAGCCCGCCCGTGCTCGCTCATTTCGACGAAACGCCGAAACGGAAATTCACACGGATGCCAGTGATATAGGCTTGGGTGCCGTCCTCGTCCAAAAGCAAAGCGGGTGCTAAAAAAGTAGCGGCTATATGCCAGCCGTGGTCTGTCAAAAAAAAAATACTCAGCCTCTGAGAAAGAATGCCCCGCGATTATATGGGCCATTTCGAAATTCCGCCCTACGTGTATGGAAGAACCTTTAGGGATGTGACCGACCACCATGCGCTGTGTTCGCTCGCCAATTTGAAGGACCTCTCGGCTGTTGGTAGGTGGAGCTTGCGCCTGCAAGAATCGACATTACATAGTCTATAAATCCGGGAGGAAACACTCCGACGCCGACTGCCTGTCCGCGCCCACGTCGACCCGCCACCACAAAACTCTGCTGAAGACAGCGCGTTCTTCGAAATTGTGACGGAGAGCGACCTAGCTGCCCAGCAGCGTGCACCCCGAGTTACGCGTCATAATGGACTACCTCGAGGGATGCAACGTCGCCGTTCCTAAACCTTCAAACGCGACTTACCAGCATTCAGCCTGAAAACTCTGTCCTCGTGAAGAAAACTTTCAGCCCCGGAACGGGAACGAATTACCTTCATGTCATCTCGGAACAGGCGGGAAATGGAAAGACGTAGACTGGTAAGAAGACACAGACGACGCGCTAAATCTTCACCCCTTGTCATCCCCGCGGAACTTGGTACGAAATTGTGGAAGCGTGCCACGACGACCTGACTTCCGGACATCTCGGCACAGCCCACACTATTGGAAATCAAGGCAAGGTAACACTGGCCCCGCCTTACCTCTGACGTCACCACACTACGTCCGGAGCTGCCCGTGACTGCCAGCGCCGAAAGACGCCACCGACGAGACCCACCGGACTTCTGCAGCCGATCGCTCCCCATCAAGGCCCTTCCAACAGTTTGGAATGGACCTTCTGGGCCCGTTCCGTACGTCCCGATCCGAGAACAGCTGGATTGCCGCAGCAACAGACTACATGACACGCGTATTCGGAAACCACCGCTCTTCCGAGGGGGACTGCACAAGAAGTCGTTACGTTTTTCATAAGACAAGTTGTGCGCGACAGAGCCCCTGAAGTCCTCATCACGGAACCGCGGAACGGCCTTTACTGCGGAGCCATGCAAGGAATCAACGCTACAGCAACACGGATCACCGAAGAACGACGGCGTACCACCCCCAAACGAACGGACTAACGGAACGTTTGAACAAGACGATTGCGGATATGCTGTCCATGTATGTCGACGTTGAACATAAGACCTGGGACGAAGTGCTCCCGTATGTCACGTTTGCGTACAACACGGCTATCCAAGGAAACCCCGCAGATGACACCGTTCGAACTTGTCTACAGAAGACGGCCAACTACAATGCTTGACGCCATGCTGCCTCACGTAGAAGACGACGACCTGAACGCCGACGTCCAAGGATGCCTTCAGCGTGCGGAGGAGGCCGCCAGCTCGCTCGAGTTCGTATAACGGACCAGCAGCTAGTGGATGCCGCGCGCTACAACCTCCGACGCCGAGCCGCCGAGTACCACCCAGGGGATCGTGTGTGGGCTTTGGACTCCCATCCGACGAGCGCGGACTGAGTGAGAGAACTTTAGTCGGACCCTACAGGTTCTACGACGTGTTGGCCAACTTACCTACGATGTGATCCCCGATGGTGATTCCGGCACATCACGACGACACACGCGGCCCGAAGTCGTCCACGTGGTTCGTTAAAACCTTTAACGGACGATGAAATGAGTTTTTTTTTATTTGGACTGTCGCTTATGTAGCATTGGGTCGATTGCCACTGTTAGAGGGGGGGGTAATGCCGCGAACCTTGCATTGTGCTTATTTGTGTTTTGCTTTTTACCGCCCGGCTGCGCCGGTCTGTGTTATTTCTGTGCCAAGGGAAGCGCTTCTTCCATTCTTGTCTTGCTGTTCCACATGGGTTATCTGTTTCTGATAGGGAGAGCATTCCGATCTAAGGTGAATAGCCAGAATAATTCGTTTGATCTACAATGTTCTATATGTGAATCGACGGTCGAGAACCACGTGTGTGAAGATAAAAAGCCTGCAAAGCAGACGCCGGGGTATTCGACTCGCCGTAGCTCGCATGCGTACGTCACTTTGTTGACTGCTGCTTTTCGCCGCCTCTGTATTTCTTTGAGTTGTTAGGGGAGCAAAAGTTCGCTCCAATAAACATGTTTTCCTCGAAGACAACTCCGTCGTCTTTGCCTTCGTGACAATATCACTAACCCCGTAGACAATTCTGATTACCAGTGCCCTTTGGGCAAAGGTTGATTATCAGTCTGTTCACACACTAATTCGCGTCCCTTAAGGGACACTGCAAAACACTTACCATCGACTACTCGGAATGTATTTTGGGGTAAATGTCTATTGTCCCAGCAATCTCCTCCCGCAAGAAATATGAAAATCCGTTTAGTATCACCGAAACTACGCGCGATGAGAAATCGCGCATAATGTTACTCTAACTCAACCGCGGACAACGCGACGAAAGCTGCGCGCTCTCTCCCGGAGAGGGGGGCGGCGCGGCGTTCTGTTCGGCGCCTTCGATATGTCACAGGCCGGGCAGTTTCGTCCTTTTCCCCGCAACGTTGACGGGTCTATTTCCGGTCTGGTGCACACAAAAAAGCAGGCATAGGGGCCTGCTCGCAAGCAAGCGCTTAGGCTGGTAGGGCGTTTTGGAGCAACAAACGTTTGTTGTCGAGTGGGCTCGTTGAGAGTGGAATATTTATTTCGTCACTAAAACTCCGCGCGCACTCAAAACAAAAGAAACACCAAAAGCAGGCGCACAGGTTCAGACATAGAAAAGGTTCATACACAGCGCCGACGACGGCTGATCGTCACAGGAAATGCCAGAATTAGCCGCGAAGTTGACCAGCGACAGCCAATAGGACAGCCAGGACAGCCATGGCCCGATTGACGACGTCGCAGAGGCCGATGTGCCATGGTGCATAAGAGGAGATTGAAGAGAGCGCGGTTGGTTTTTCGCGTCTTTCACGGCGATTTGCGCGCTTACCGCTTCACGTGCACGTGTAATATTTGGCTCAGGTGTTCCTGGAAGTCTAATCTAAACGTTGCGCAGGTTTACTTGCACTGCACGAAGAGTGTTCAGGGTCCTTTTAAGGTCATGCTCTAAATTTTCTGTTCCTAATGAGTTTTGAGTATGTACTCTTAACGTGGTACACTGGTTGTGGAGTGGTAAGTTAAAAAGGAGAAACTTTAACCAACCTGTTCTGTGGTGGCATTGCAGGGTTGCCATTTTAATGTGTACAGCATTCGCGTAACACAAAAATCCATCGTAGAATTTACCAAAAACACTGGAGGCTACCTATTGAAGCTATTTTAGCGATACATAAATTTTTGCTGTAAACGCACATTCACTGGTTTATGTTGAGATTCGTTTGTATGACACCGCTTTGAAAACCTTAGGAAAACTTTCAGCATTCCGGCGACGACACCCCGCAATTCTGGAGCCCTTTGTCGTACACGGGATGAACGAGACCGTTCCAAAAATTACGCTTTTTAAACATACTCCAAAATATTTCAACTCGAACAGCTGTTTTTATACAATATTCTTGCAATTTGGAATTAAAAAAAGAACATAATATAATGAACGTTGCCAAATTTGACTGGATTTGCTTTTTTTCACACAAGTGTTAATTTTCAAGATGTTGCTGTAAAAATAATCCGTGCTAAAAACCTTCCTCTAATGACAATCATCGGCGGGTAGTTTGAAATAACAAATATTCATGGTTTATATTATTTCAAAAAAAAATCAAAACTTTAGGCGACCTCAGGCGGGCCCTTTTAACATTCCGTGAATAGCCTGAAAAACGCGTCTCTCGCTGAACGAACTGCCAACCTGGGGTGTACGCTTGGCAAGCCACACTGCTTCCAGTTTTTAGGTGTTCCCACTGGTTCAATAATTAACGCACTTCTAACGATCATTGCAGGGGCAACAGTATTGCAGCGGAGAATTTCTTGCGGAGTAGTTAAAGAAATATTTAGAATATCATATGCACAGGGTTTCGTGAGAATATATTAATCTAAAATTTGTTTTCTGAACAGCGCATTCTACATATAACCAGCGCTACAAGACATGCGATTATAATATAGGGTAGTGAAGGCCAAATTCGCCTGAGGTAATTATACAGCGTGTTCCTATCAACTCAGCTGATTGAGGAAGTGGAAGCAGCACAATTTCCGAAACCTGGAGCAGCCAAGAGTGCAACATCTTCATACTTTCTGAAGGCTGCGCATGTTACAACGTGTACATAGTGTTTCACAAGGTGAAAAAAATACAAATATGCTAGCGAACAAGATTAACTTGCCTGCTTTAAAAGCTTTCTTCTCTTTCTGTATCACGTCAACTCATATGGAGATATTTAACCGTCCTAACGTTTGTACTCAGCCCTGAATCGCTACCAGGAACAACCCATGATTGCACCATATCAATCAATGCGAAAAAGTTCAACTTTAATTTCGTGTTTGTGTACGTGATGACGACAAAAGAAATGCTCGCACAATGATACGCGGAAGTAGCGTAGGGGAAAAAACCTCTCCAGTCCTGCCCTACATAAATTTTGTGTCGTGAATGGTCAAAGTAACATCCCTAAGTATAACTTTATCTCCGGCCCGCCTAACCGGTTCTTCATCGCTAGAGATATTTATCACCGTCGGGCTGTCTTAAGAAAATTCTCAGAAGTGCTACTTTCTTCTGACGTCTAGGTGGTCAGTAGTTAGTCCCTGTCCCTTCAAATATTTTTTCCACTTGTGTGCAGCAAGTGTCTGATGTAGGATATTCAATCTTGGTTACGAACTCAGCGTTCCCGATCTCGAAAGCACCACCGAGCTCTGCCCAGCTATATGTCGACTTTCGGGCTCTCTGCTTGCTTGTTGATACTGATAAGGCACAAAGGTTGTACTTTGATCTTGCCAGGTCGTCATAACTACTTCCCGAGGCACGTGGTCATGTTGAATTGAGTAAATGGAAACACCTTTATTTTTCCTCTGAGCAAGAGAAGACTCGTACTAACGTCATAGACGGACTGATGGAGTTCCTCATCCCCCTACACACCCTATTAGCAGCTGTACAATGTCAGCGAATAATGAACAGAACATAAATCACAGCACCTACGTCTATGTACACAAACAAATAAATCAATCGTTATCGCAGCGTCATACACGGAGGAAAGAAAGGCTGAGGAGCGGCCCTGGCATCATGTTCCGTGAAGCCGTTCCCCTGATTTGAATGGTCTCAATTTTTTGCTTTCATTTTGCACTCACATGCCACCTGCTCCTCCTATTTCGTTACCGCACAGTCGGCTACCTCCTGTATGGCTACGGACCACTGGCTACATGCTAGGCCGCGAAGTTTCCTCGGGTTCTGGTGGGCCGGCCTTCACCGCTGTTACTTGGGCAAGGTTGCTAGTAAACTGTTGAGAGCGCAAAAGAAAAAAAAAATTCTGCCACATCATCCACACTTCTCCTATGGCGCCGTTGGATATAGGGGTTTCTCTTTCGCTATCTTTCCACGATGGTCTGATGTCTTTACTCAAGTTCAGGGTGCCACACCACGGATGATGATCGTGCACCGCAAATAGGGTGATAGTATTGCGGCCAAAGGGGGATAGTAATAGGACTACTTGTTAAGGAATACGGGGTGTTGCAGATATGAAGCGGCGTCTGTTGAGGAATACGGGGGCGGCCAGCCGCTTCACCGGGAAGAAGTGAGTCCGTAAAGCGAGAGAGGCCGAAGCTAATGACTTAATCGAAGGGAATTAACTACGGGGTATTTATACCCAAAGAGTCGCAAAACAGCCTGTTCGAATACTGTGATAGCGGGAAACAAGAGAGGGAGAGAAGAGGACAGGGTGTCACATCGAGTTGTCGAAAGCGAGGCATTTAGGAGTTCAGGGTGGCGCCTGAAAAAGTGGCTTCGCCGCAACTGGAGCAGCCCGGGGGTTCCTTGATTGACTGTTGATTGCGGGTGTGATAGCGGGAAACAAGCAGGGTAAAAATAAAGAGGCTTCAAAAGCCGCAAGTTAGTATTTTAAGCGGGCCCTAAAGCACCGCCCACATGCAAGTGGACCATATATTTGACTGCGAAATGCTGTTGCGTTTCTATTGTCGTTTTGGAAACTTTTCCTCACACAAAATTAACAGATTTCCCTCGAGTCACATACAGAATTCTTATGGTTTTGCTTACCATTTTAAACGCAGTGGCTCGTACTGTCCCATGTGCAGCTGCGCCATTCAATAACCAGCAAACCTGTGCTTACCGGCAAAAGCGTTGAGACTTTCGTTTGCCTTATTTCGTTTGTATTTTTAGACAACAAATGCGCCACGCACACTTTTATCTAATTTACATTCGCGAAAGTTTTGAAACTCTAGCAATGTTTTGCCTCTATTTGATACAGAATTCACAAAAGAAAAGCCCTTCAAGATGTATCCGTTATTTATGAAAAGTTCAAAAGGCCAGTTCTTAAAATAGTTTTTATACATTTATTCCTATGTTCCAACAATTTAGAATTGCGTTCTATCGAGACAACATTGCGAAAAATCCTAGAACAATGCCACATGCCTCGAAAATAAAAAAAAAAAACATCCAACAAATAAACAAGTTCAAAAGTCCTGCTTGTAGATTGACTTATCTCATTAAAAAGCGACCCCCACTGCAGTCCCAAAGACAGTCAGAGATAGCCGAGCTGACGTTTAACAAAACAACGCTACCTATACTTTCTAGCCAGAAGTTTCCTCACGGAAAGATGCCGCGTTGCTGTGTACGCCTTGTCGTTTTGGTCGTTTTTGCAGGTACGTTTTACACAATCAATCTGGCTTGCGGCAGGTTTTTATATATTGTTTACCGTGCAACATGTTTTTGTTGGATTGATTGGATAGGTACACAATGATAATACTTGGCCCTCCATGCTTGATTTAGTTGACCCTAACTTGACACGTGCATTACGGACCTGTGTGCAGACAAGGTATTTAAAAAATCAAATTTCTTTTTCCTTTGTTCTCTTTTAGCACAAATTTTCTAAGCCTATTCAAAATAATCAATTCAGCTATGCTGATGTGCTAAAGAATCTTCCAAGCTCTTTCCTACCAAATAGTCTATAAAATGACTTTCCAACCCAAGAAGGCTTAGGGATACGGGGACCTTAAATAAATACCAAAAAATTGGGAGGGAGACAAACCGCCCTAAGTTTTCGAAGGGGACATGGCTTTCTGGATTTCTCTATCGGAGTAATCTTGGCGCACTTACCAATCCACTGGTAAGACGATTAAGTTCCCAGCACTTACAATGTTATTGGTGAGAGCTGCCGACGAAAGTTATCTATATGATAAATAGTTTTTGAGACCTTATACCGGCCAGTGGTAGGTTTTAAAGACAATAGTCTTTCTTGGGCTACTTAAAACCCATAAATTTTTCTGTCTGTCTTTCTGTCTGTCTATGGCTCGAGGCGTTCAGCCACCCGGCCAAAGTAAAATAGATATTGCGCAATAGCCTTATATACTCGTCACAGCCAAAGGTTAAAACGTCTAAGCCGGTTTATATGTTCATACTTGTCAACTTTTTGAACAAGAACAAAAATTACGCAATATATAAGACAAAATAAAGACCGGAAATTAACACAAGGGATATTTACAGTGTTCCTTTATTAAAAAATTCATGGATGCTTGGTTTTTTCGATAGCAAAGATATTCTACATCTACTGCAGAAAACTGCCGCCGCCGCTGCTGTTGCCCGCGCCACCTCCTGGCGGCATATGAAAAATCACGCGGCAACAGCAACGAAAGGTTCCACTAGCTAGGTTCCACGTTCTGCTTGGAATGCACGTGGAGCACGGCCACGCGGTTCTATAAACATTGTAGTCGGCCGCCTCGATTCACGCGCGTCTCCGCCGTACTGCAGCGCTGGCATCGAGGAACCCTGGCATGTAGCAGTGGAACGCGGTAAATTCAAATCGCCTTGAGCAAACCTTTAGTGTGATTACCTTGGGATGAGCGCGACTGTACAGGAACAGCATGAGAGGTGAGCGGGAAAGCAAAGGGGCATTTCATTGGCAAATGTCTACAAAGGCAATGTGTGCAAAGACTGTTTTTTGACGACATTTGCAACGAAAGGAGCAGATACGCGACCAATTTTTTGTAGTGGCAATTGCGCTTTCGCCCGTACTTCTTCCACGGTAACAGATCAGTCCAGTTCTGAAATATAGCTAAGGGCAAAAGAGTACTGTGGAGTGGGCCCCCAAATACCATCGTTGTGATACCAGTAGAAGCTCTTGGTAAGGTGTCACGAAAACCGTGCATCAAAGATCTTAGATCGCTGTGCTGTGTACTTTTACTACATTCTAGAAGCAAAAGACGACGGAAGGTGTTTTATATACAGGCGACCTTCGTATTACTTTTGATGTCATTGCGAAGGCGTCCCAGTTTTCTAAGGCTAACAGTGTCGCACGTTCTTTGTTTTCCGGGCCAAGTAGACGCCAATCGCCTCCTGAGAGCCCGATGGTGTTTTTGGTGCTTTAATTTTTCCTGCATGCTGTTTCTTGGTTTCTCTTTGGGGAGTAGATCACTATCAATGTAAGTTAATCCTGCCTACTCTGGCACAATTTGGTGGCCAGATTGACACTGTGTTAGGACCAGTGTCCATTCTTTGATAACAGTGGCGGGTGGTAGAGTTGAAATCAGCAACCCACGAACGCAAAATTCTCAAAGTATCATAGTGCATGGAGCAGCGGCCGTTACCACAGAGTGGTGGGTGTGATCCGCTAGAACTGTCACGTTCACGTTTCATCGGTAACAGCAGAGGTATTCGTAATTATTTTCCCGATGACTTGTGTGACGTTTTTTTCTGAATGCAACATCGGGTGTAGTGTCTGGCGAAGCGCTGTTACGAAGATTAGTAGCGCGCACAAGCCGGGAACAATCCTAGGACTTAATTTTAATGCTCATTGTATAACGCGCCTTTTCTGCGGTTTTTGTTGTCGACCTTGGCTGCTATACCGGCTAAGTACTACATAGCCTTCTTTTTCGGTTGATATAGTCTCACGAGGACGCATTCAGTATGTCCCTCTATGAAACAAACTGAATTATCGGTAGGTTTTACTTGAAGAGAGTGGTTACCCTGTAATGGATTGTCCGGGACGGTAGTTCCAGATTGCAGTAAAGCTACATCATGTCGCAGGACTTCCGGGCTCGTGCATTTCAATGACGTTCGGTTGTGCGATGCTAATAAATGAAGGAACTGTTGAGGACCCCGCCATTAGCGTCGTACTGTCCACAATACTACTGCGTAAGTATTTAGAGGCTTTAAGTCGTCCACCGGTCTATTTTCAGTTTGGGGGAGTACTGTGCATCTCTTCGTGGGCACTATATTCTAGCACTGAGGCTTGGTTTTGTGCGGGATCACCGCCAACGGTATGGCCGGAGTTTGAGGTGAATATCCTAGCTCTTAGCATGCTGGTTCGTAAGCGTTTCGGCTAGTGTGGAAAGCGCACTATCGGGTTTGAACCAAGCTGCTTCCCAACTTACCGGAAATGCCGTTAGGAGATTCTCCGTGCTTAGTGGCAGAAAAACATGCAATATTCTTTTTTCAACTATAGTGGCTTCGGACGTGGATACCACCGCTGTGGCAATGCACGGGATAATATTAGGGTTGGTGTGCAGTGTGTAGCATTGCTTGCAGATCTAGGAGTAAAGAAAATGCGGTTCCCTGCCGTAAAGTAGGGTGTTTCAATTTGCTAATTTTGCTGTGCCAGAAACCTAACACTTGTTTTAGCTGCGTAAATTTTGCTTCCCCCCCCAATGAGTTGCTCGTGTATTGTTTGGCTTGAAGCCGGCTGTTTGGTGGCAGTTTGAAATTTTGTTTTTACCTCCCCACACCGTTTGTTTTTCTTCTCCATACTGAGGGTCAGCTGGAGAGAAACGAATCTTGCTCGTCAATGCATAAATATGGGCTACTTGGTTCGAAATGTGAAACATGGTTAAGTAGAGCGGCATAGACGGGACAACAATGAAGAGACCACACAGAACTAGCGCTGATCATCAACAGAAAATTTTACCAAGCACAAAGAAGATATACAGTAACGACGCATGCGGAACATGCGTGAACAAGAAAATAAAATCGCGACTAAGACAAGTGGTTGATTTTGTTACGCGCGTGGTTCATGTTTTTACGCACGTGGCAAGTGAGCATTTAAATATTGTTTTTTTAACAAACTCACAGATTTCGTGCTTACGCAGTTATCATGAGGCTTTTATTATGCACCATGCTTCAAACAATTCACGGCTGGCGTGGTCTTTCAAACAGCGCAATATCATTGTCTTCTCGAAACGTGGAATACAGAGTGGAACACCCAGACAGTCGCGACAATGGTCAGATAAATGGGTCCGGCAGCGAGCGCTTGAACAGCTGTACGGTGCTGTCGGAGCCTGTCATTAATGCACCTTCTTCTCTGTCTTGTACAGCAGTTTCCACAAGATAGAGGCACTTAGTAAACAACCTCTTGTTTGCAAGCAACAAATTGTATGGCATGTCTCTTAGCACAGTGATTTCCTTTTTCTCGCCGTTGAGCGCAGGGCATATTCGTCATAGTTTTTCTGGGGTGGAAAACACAATGTCGGCATCACACGTTCCCACCACATTTTTAGGCGGTGGGAGAAATTGCGCACGTATGGGACGACCACAAGCCTGCTTTCTTTGCAAATTCATCTCGCCTGTATGTCGTGCTCCTGACTTAACCTCACGCAAAGGGCTTTCCATCACCGATGCTAATACCTTCCGGGGGAAGCCGGAATCTTTGTAGTACTGCTAGGGGAGACATGGGGAACCATTTCAGAACTCTAGCAGTGATTTCAGCAATACCGCTTCAAAAGAATACTATAATTCGGGGAAGAGTAAGCTAACTTTTGTTGTGGAGGTATTAGGGCTACTGTTTGAGGAATACGGTAATTCTGAAACAAGTAAATTAACCTTCAATACGAAGGTTTACCAGGACTCTCGTTCAGCGTTTTATGATTCCATGTCCAGTCGAATTCCTCAACTCGTGCTGAGGGTTGTAATGTCTCTTTAGAGGGTTGTAAACTCCTCTAGGAATACCTTTATCACCTTCCCGCGACAGTCCCGTGACCCCCTGTTGAAACCAATGGCTATAATGTGGTTCTTTGTACTTTGATGTGGTAAATTGTACTTTGCTATATGTCTTATTTTTAGGTTTTTTAAAACTTCTGTTGGGTCAATTAGCTTTATTCACGCTATTGTCAAGATTACATGCGTTTCTTCCCCCAAATCGGTTTTTCGTGAAAATTCAGGCGCCACACGGTTTGCCATACTTGCTATTTTTATTTGCAATTGGAGCGTTCCTTCGCAAAGTTTTTCGTTTATACTCCCGAGTTTTTGACGGAGATATGCACCATGTCTATTTTTGATTTTGTCAGATAAAAAGAAAAAACTTGTCTTTTTTTTCAATTTCCTGACCTTGTTGTTTTAAAAGTTTTTACCGACGAAAATTACCTCCATTGAGTCCATTATCAAAACAAATGTGTTACTTCCGCAAAATATAATTTTTATTAAAATGGAGGCGTTACACGGCTCGCATTTTTGCTGTCTGTTGGTGTTTTGAACTGTTTTTCTCACACCTTTTTGTTCATTCTTCGGGGTGCATAACATGCATTTTTTTATTTTGTGAGGTCATGTTGCTTGAAATTTTATTTTTTCCATTTTTCCTTTTTTTGTTATTAAAATTTTGTCCTACCACTAATCAAAACATACGATACTATAGCGATTACAGTGTTACTTCTGCCAAATCTGCATTTTTGTGGAAATGCAGGGCGTTACACGGTTCACCATTTTAACCACTTTTATTCGTATTTGAACTTTTCTGAGACCTTTGTAAGGGTTTCAGGCGTCAGCGACGCTGCAAGTCGAACGCGTGGGAAGCGGGGTTCCCTTAAGGGCTTTATAGCAGCCAACTTGCTAAGAGCAGCTGTTTTGAATCATGCCGACTTCCCGGAGACTAATTGTCTTGAGCCTCAGATGGGCTGCGACGTTGTTTTGAACAGTGTGCTGCAAAGCACAGTACGAGCGTGGGAAAGCGTGTGTCGGAAGTTCGGGGGCGCCTGCGCGCCGCATTAGCCAAAGGACGGTTTTGTAAAACCATTTGGTCCGTCGAGACGGCTGGAAACGGGCGAGCGGGGAGCTGTCAAATGTGATTAGCCAGTGCCGACACACGGCGATAGCTTTCCTAAATGTTGGCCAATTATTCGCGCATAAGTGGAGGCTTGCGAGGGTGCGCGCGTTGCGGCCCGGGATGGGCGCGGCAGAGGCGACGCATGAGCCGGCCGCCGTGTCCTTTTGTCCCTACGCGCTGTTTCTGGCCCACGGTACAATGAACGGGGCATCGCCTGTGAACGGCGGAGAATCTTAGGGACATGCCGGGTCGTAAGACGGATGGTTATGGGTTTCCGCTGGCTTGGAGTGGCTGTCCGACCTTGGACGAGAATCGTGGGAACGGGCGGCACATGCCGCGTTGTAGAAGCTTGTCCCGGGCGCTTGCACGTGGTTTCTCGGGTTTTGAGTGGTTATCGTGTTTGTTTGGTTTGCTTTTGATTCTTTCCTTTTTTCTGGAGAGAGAGAGAGAGAGAGGTGAGCAGTGTTTGAGGGTTACGGGGGGCGTTGCCCACCGTGGTTAGGCCCGGATTTACTAATCCATCCTATCAGGTGCCCAGGAGATACCGATTGGCCTGTGTATCGGGGGTGGGGCCTAAGTAACCCATTAAAACCACGACACGAGGTCTCGGGTTCGAATCCTCAAGGTTTAAGGTGCTATGCACGGCCGGCGTATTGCCGGGCTTAGCCAGGTCAGGCTAGGTTGGATCTCACCCCGGGGTATTTTGAGGTCAGGGTCCGTCGCTGAGGGGGGTGCCGCGTGCACAAAGTTTTAGCTGACCTAAAACCCCATTTTATTTCTTACTCTGTATATCTTCAGTCTGTAAATATCCTGTATATGTTTCCGCTTAAATATACAGTTCAAAAACCCTCCATCAACCATCGCCGTCGTGTCATCAATGCCGCAACCATCAGGCACCCACGCAGATCATCTTCAACAACAAAAGAAACAACGAACCTACATCATTTACTACCTTCTTTATATATTCTTTGGTTTTTGGGGGTAGATTTATACAACGCTGTTTTTATTTTGTCAGATCTTTTTGCCACAACTGTACACTTTTTATTTTTAAGTTCAGCTGTTCTAAAAATACTTTCCCAAAAAATATTTCCATATAGGCTATTATAACGACTAAACTTGTTATTTCGCGAAACAACACATTTTTTGGAAATGCAGGGCGTTACCCGGTTTGTGGCAGGGGGTACTTGGCCAAAATTACCCCGCATTATTACAAAAAATGGTGTGCCTTGTCATGACGATGTGTACACAAACGAAACAAATGGCAGGGCGACGTAGCACCATTGATGAGCCTCTTGCACACACACGGCAAGCTTGTCCGTAAAGATTCTTTTCAATCATTCGACATAAAAAGAAATCTGCCATCGGAATATGTGGTTTAGCTTCGGGCAAATCGAACATGAGGGCAGTACGTGGCTCGCAACACAGGATAAATATACTGAATACGGTCTGTGATGAACTGGCGTGCGCAGCTATGCTGGAGGTAAGAGCTAAAGGAATGCCATATCGTAGGACTTTTAGTAGCAATTTCCCGCACGTGAAAACTAAAAAAACGTCCGAGCGATGAGGCCAAATCTAAAAAAATTACACCATCTTTCCGTGGGGAACCATGAAGAGGATGCGAAGCATCACAGGGGTTCCGTGTAGGTTCCATTGTGTTGCCGTTATGTTGTTTCATTTATCGGAGCATGAAAGGTAAACGTAGTGTGACCCCCCATGTAGAGACAGAGTAGAGACGGACACCGGCGTTACCTGATCGAACACCTCCTGGTTCTCGTCTTTCTTTATTGCGTGCTCATGTTCCTACCCCTTTGACCGCCCTCTTTGGCCTCTTCTCTGGTTGAGCTACAAGGCGCGTGGCGCTTCCCCACAGCTTTCCCACGGGAAATTCAACATCCTCCTCTAAAGTTTCAGTTCGTCATTCCCGTTGACGTTCAGCTTCGCGCCCTTCGTTGTATCAGTAGCTTCTTGACGTAGTTTGAAGGAGTCAAGGACATAAGGCGTTTGCGTAGCAGTTGTTCCTGTCTCAATTTTGTAGAGCAGTGGGAAGAGCGCCAAGTACCTCCCTTAAGGCCAGAGAGTCGTGGGATCGAAACTGGGTGCCGCTAACTATTTTTTTTTTTATAGAGTAGGGTGAGAGGTGCGAACACCGGACGACGTAGGGTCGACTAAGAGATACTTTGCATCTAGAAAATCCAGCGGGAACATCATGCAGCTGCAGCGGGCTGGCCGGTAGCTGGACGTTTATTTTGAGCTGTTGGCATTGCGCGTGTCAAAAAACGGTATGCTGGACTGAATATTAGGGCACTGGCCAAATTAAATGGTGTCGCACGCAGTCGCAGGTACGGCTCACTCACGTACAACCTCCAAAATTTTTAATATAATAGCGGGAGCAACGTCCGACCGGCATGTCAACGCCTTTTCGTGGTGTTCAGCATCGAAATAGGTGAGAGTTCACGCACCCGCATAGGGCAATTGGCTGTATAGTGTCGTCAAGGCAAATGTAACTGGTAGCGAAGCTTTCCAGACAAGCCCATACGTTCAGAAAATGGCGGCTGTCAGAATTCTCATGGGGCTTAGCGCCATCTGTGTGAGAAGGAAACACTTCCGGCGGAACAAAAAATAAACCGGATGTGACTTAAGATCCGGTCAAAAAGTGACGTCATTTTGGCACCATTAGCGCAAAATCGGACATCAAAAGATCTTTAGCATGCCTCTTATCGCTGAGGGTTCATGTCATTGCCATCTGACGCAAGTTGGCGAGCGCTTGGCGTGTGTGCTTCAAGTCAACGCCAGCCTAACTAGTACAGACTCGTGACCACAGAAACTTATTTGAGCATACTGTCGTATGATCCGCCAAGGTGTTTATGAAAACGTCTAGCATTTTCTCTGAAATTTTATTCTGCATTCATGCCTGCCACTGCTGTACAAAAGCAATCAGTTGTTTATTTTGATCGCAGTGGGTGGCAAACAGGGAACCGGGCACATACACCCCCTCCCCACGACCGGAATTTTTTTTTCTGCCATGAGATGCACAGCTCAAAATCACGCTCGACCACTCTCTGCGACCACCCAACCCCCCCCCCCCCCCCCCCCCGCCCCACGTTCATATAAAAAACGTGCCCACTCCTCCCCACGATGTGAATTTCCACCAACGCCACTACTGGGCTGTTTGATTGGGTCGCACATACGCAGGTTGCGTGCGTGCCTTAGATCAAGGTTATATAATGCGTGCTCGGTTTGTGCGCTTCAGTTCGAAGAGAAGAAATAACGCATAGTCACGCATAGTCAAGACATTTGAATTTTATTCCACCATAAACATAAAACAACTTTACCACACTGTGGAAAATCAGCACGTATACAATAAGTAGAAAATGTTCGTGGGCACTACATGCATTATGACTTTCCTTACGAGCCCAAAAATTGACTTTACCCGCAACACATAGCATTACGAGCAATGAAAGCCTCGACAGAAGAACTACTTCCAAATAAGAGAAAAGAAGTAGGCATGCTGCATCTTGACGCAGAAAACCGGGCCGCAGGAATGCCGATTCACGAAAGTGCAGCGATGACACACCGAAGCTGTCCCTGCGTCTTATCAAGTAGACATGGGTTTCTACAGAGCCTCACCCAGGATTCACGCCGGTAATTTCATGGCTGTGATCCTTAGGCAAGTGTCGCAACAGATAAGTAAAAAGAAAACAAAATGGATCAATGCAAAAGAAAGCCACGGCAGTATGTAAAAACGCATGCCAGGAAAGATCTGGCAGCAGCTCAGCACGGATCAGCACAACACAGTACTGCGATGGAAATATGCTTGCGTATACAAGTACGGAAACAAACGATCACTACAAGCGTTGTAATGCAATAGAGAAGGCACTGAGATTGACAGTTAAAGCGAATCGTTTGAATTCAAGTGTGAATACGCCGAGAAGTAGTAGCGTAATTGACACCACTTGCTTGGTTACCAGGATTTAATAGACTTGTTATAGAGATTGCTCAAAAGAATTTTATAAACTTTTTGTTAACATTCTATAGAATATTTCTATTGAGTTTCCATTACAAATTGGCCACGCGTTTTAATTAAAAGTCTATAGAGCCAAGTCAGTAGACTTATCGGTTCTGAATGTAGTTCCTTATGAGTTTCTTATGGGGTTTTTATAAAATAAATTCAACAAGTTTTTTATACAGTTCTTACTGAGTACAGTCGCAACAGCCTGTTGCATGGGAGTCAGGTTTGAATACAGTTTCTGGCGGATTTTTATTAAATTGATGGCAATTATTTTTTATAATATTCTTATTGAGTATAGTTATAACATACTGTTGCGTGTGAATAAGCTTGAATAGACTTTTTGATGAGTTTTTATTAAATTTACCTGCATTAGCTTTCTTAAAATTATGTTTGAGTATGGTCGTAACAACCTGTTGCGTGTGAGTCAGCTTTGAATAGAGTTTCTGACGAGTTTCTATTAAATTTATCTCAACTAGATTTCTATAAAATTCTTATAGTACCCAGTCATCCCAACCTGTTGCATATGAGCTAAATCTGAACAGAATGTCTGATGAGTTTTAATAAATATATCTCTATTAGCTTTCCATAAAATTCTTATTGAGTATATTCGTAATATCCTGTTGCCTGTGAGTCAGGTTTTCTGGCAAGTTTTAACAGAAGAGCTTAGTACGGGCTCGAAAAGTCCGGAGGTGATGTCCGCCATCTCAGGCGCCACCGCTACCAAGTGCTCCCAAGACGTAGTGATGGGACGTCCATCGCGCGATCTTGGTTGATGGGGCAGGGCAGGCGGCGCAATAGCAGCCCACATATATGCACCGATAAGCCACCAGACCTCCGTGGGTGGGCAATAGAAACGCAATACAGAGTCTATTGAAACTCAACATAATGCCGCGTCTTCTTGCCGCGTCTTCTTTATAAAATGTTTATTGCTGTCTAATGACCACAGTCCACACATTACGAGTTCGATCGATCCTATAGAAAGTCAATACAGAGTAATGTAAAAACTCGATATAGTGAAGGCAATAAAATTCATGTTGCAGTTTGCAATAACAGTTTATTGATTTTATATTGGCCGCAGTCTTTAAGATGGGAGATTAGGTTCACTCAAAAGAAGCGCAATATGAAGTGTATTAAAACTCACTGTCTTGAAGGCAATAAAATGTTGGTTGAGTTTGTGCAATACAAAGTTTGTTGACTTTTTAACGAGCACAGTCTATAAGCGATGAGTTTTAATTAACTTTTTATTGACTTTATAGGAACTCAATAGGGGGTCTATTAAAACTCAATGTCCATTTTCATGAGGGACCTGAGGTGAAATCAAGAGGTAACTGTGACATAACAAAGCTTTAGACCCATTATTTAGCTCTAGACAACACGCCCTCTAACACAATCCCCGTGCACGTATAAACATTACTATATTTTCGCGTTACCTGTGGAAATGAGAGGAAAATGGTGCAGTGAAACGCCAGGCGTAAGGGAGTTGCTATTGACACCTTGTACAGCACATCGTTTCCGTAGGTACTGAGGAAAGCTCTCCGGTCCAGCCGTTGGCAGCATCGTCTCGTAGTTCACCGTGCCCGCCGAGCACGGTACTAAACGTTTTCACCCACGATACAACGCAGCTCGCAACTCCACGCACATCAAAAATTAAGTGCAAACCAAATTAACAAGGAAGCACGAATACAAATACGCACCACCAAAACACGCGAGGGGCGTTTCCTAGCAGACGAACTTAAGGCGCGCCTTTCCCAACACTACAATGACTGCATCACAGAGAAATGACATGTGCCATTCTTCAGAGGGCGCTACAAAAAAGGTTTTTGAGAATGAACAACATTTTCATGAGTTCTTTGCACATTGTGCCTAAATAATTGTGATTCAGAAATAAATACAGTTGCTAAAATATGAATGTTGCTTTATTGTTGAATAAAACGTGATTTTTTGTTACTAGTGTTTGTTCCCTCCTCACCTAGTCGCGCTTTAATCGCTACTTACATAGCCCCCCCAGCCCCCCATGATGTCGCTGGCAATAGGTTCTGAACCGCTTTTCGCCCGAAGCTTCGCTACCATTTATATTTACCTTGGTGTCGTCTGCTACGCTGGTTTCTTGAGGGCAGTACACCCCCTGCCACTGCATCTGAATGACTTTGTGACCCATGCTGCTTGCCTACCTTTATCGGTAGCGAAACGGCTTGGCAAGATAAGAAAAGCGGGGGTGTGTTGCTCCGAGAAGAACAGCGGGCAGACGACGCTCCCACAATAGATAGTTTTCTGCACGCGCGCGTACTTTTGCCTATTTTGCCCGTGAGCACAATGATAAGGCGCCGGCATGCCGATCGGTCGTCGTTCCCGCTATATTTGAGAGGTTTAGCTGACCGTTTTCGACGGTCCGCCCCGGTACCGGCGGCTCGCTCAGCGCAACCGGAGCCAACGCCCTTCACCGCCAAGCGCGCAACGCATGCGCAATGGTGCTCCTGCTTGCTACAGGAGCGGAGCGGACCGTCAAAAACGGTCAGCTAAAACTCGTTATTATTAAAAAATTGGGAGGCTGTACATGTTGTTCGACCCAGATACCAATGTAACACGTATTATATATATTAAAATAAAAGATAAAGCCTTCTACGAGGCAGTAAATTTACTTACTTCCTTAAGGTCCGAAAGCCTGGTGATACTCGTTTACAAATACTTTACTGGTACGACGCATTTCTCGTCTTTCTTCAGTTCGCAGATTTGACTTTGAAGCAAATTACTTGGACGAGCTAGTTTTCTTCTACTCATATGGCATCGCGTTCCGCTGTCACGTGGCTGCGCAATTGAGCAATTTTTACGCTATCAATTCATATGTTTTTAATTGCGTAAAGCGTTTTTATTAGCCCATCAAACCCCCAGTTTTCCTGCTACTTCCACTAGTTAAAGACAGAAATACGATAAACAGTTTGGTTGTACTGAACACAACGTCGTGCAGTTGTGAGGGCCAACGCCAAACAAATGATTGTAGTGGATAGCCGTGTTACATCTTTTCTAATGCTCCCTTTTGCTACGCGATTCCTGTAGCCCATTATTTTTGGCCTACAGGTTCTGCGTTGCTATCTTTTACAAAACCAGGCTATTCACCGGGATTTAGACATACCGCTTTGGTTCTTGCCGAGTGAGCCTACGCTTTAGTGTAACATTCTTTTTTCTGTGGCGCGAGGGTGAATTGTGCATGTTGAACTTTTTGTTTGTGGTATTTTCTCGTGTATCAACTTTCGAGATGTCCAATATTTATTCTTAGCAGCTGTACTGCAAATGTTCCTTGCCAATTTTGAACCTGACATTGGGTGGTTATCAATCTCTGTAGAAACATCCGGAAGCCCAAGATGTTTTTTTAACGAAGTAGTTTACAATTTCCAACTCTCACAGATCATTTGAGCGTGTAGTACGTATTTCTTGCGTCGCGGGCGTTTGTTCCCGATGCTCTTGTTCGCGCCCATTTTTTGTACGTGTGGCCTATGTGGGGCCACCTCTGCAACAGACACCAGGACATACACAATAGTGTTCGTAAAATGTGAGTTTCGCATGTAATAAAAGGTTTTTAATAGCTACCCACTGGTACGCTCCCTGTAACAACTCTGAGTTAACGCCGTGGTATTGTTATACTTTGGTTAACAGAGTCGTGGCTCTGCTCGCTAGACGGATCTTAAAACACACTTTTTGTGCTGCAGGAAACTTTTCTTGGATAGCTTTAGGCAAAAATTAAAAGCTATATTCATATCACGCCCCCGAAATACACCTTTCAGCATTTCGGCTGTGTAATAAACTAATGCCCTATATCACGTTTTTTTCCTGTCCAGTAAACCATCTCTCCTTAGGCTATATTATAGTGATAACAACTGTTACTTATGCAAAATATGAATTTTTGTGTGAATGCCGGGCGTTGCAGGGTTCGCCATTCACGCTATTTTCAGTCGTATTTTGAACGTATATTTGTGAGCTTTTTGCGTTTATTTTTCGGTTCTGGAGGTAGACACATTTGGTGTGTACGACACATATTTTTATTTTGTCAGCTAATTTTTGTGAATATTTTGATGTTTTTTTTATTTTAGCGTTTCAAAATTCTGTGCGGCAGATTATCTCCATTCATGCTAGCGTAAAAATTACGGGCGCTACATCCGCCAAATCTGTGCTTTTGCGGAAATGCACTGCGTTAGAGGGTTAGCCATTTTCGCGATTTTTATGGTATTTTGAAAGTTTTTGCGGAATTATTTTGTGCGTTCTTCGGTTTGGGTGGAGATGCATAAGATGCATATTTGCCGTTTTGTGAGATAATTTTCTTGAACTTTTTTAATATTTGATTTTTGGGTTTTTCAAAATACTGCCTGAGAATACATCTCCATTGGGGCTATTATAACAAAAAAGGTGTTATTTTAGTGTGCATTTTTGTAGACATGCACGGGTGTTACACCATCCTGGCAGTGGTGTACTCGAAAAAGAAGGCTACGGAATAATAGGCAGGTTGCAGACACCCGCTTTTCCTAGTAGCACAGTGTCGGCATGTCCTACTGCTTCACAAGTAAAGTGTAGTCATAATATCGTTCACCTTTGTCATTTTGGCCTTGAAATATTCGTAATCAAAATGCCGTGCCCTCGGTGTTCCGATTAACGAGCTTTTAGTATTCCGTATGCTTCATTTCGTGAAATCGACGTTTAGAGATTACTATAAACTACTGAGTGGAGGGCGCACGGTTTCGTTTACTCTAAAAATAGCAACTACCAAAGAGGTTTGGGCTTCACTATGTTATAAAGCAACAAACCTTGTTAGTGAATGCTGTTTAAATCACTTGTACTGATCTGTGCCCCATTTTGGTATGTAATCTCTAGTATTACAGCAGAGATATTCAGTAATGGATGGCTAGGCGAGAGCCCGATCAGTCTTATAATTTGACAGATTTATTTACAGTGTGCACACTTTACAACTTCTAAAGGTCTTCCATAAACGTTTCTTGGAAAAAAATCACACGTCTCCACGCCGTGAACGATGCCGAGGATACGAAGCACTGGGACAGAAGTTGTGTATTTCCTGTATGATGAGCGTCATCGTCCGTGCGTGCTGATGAACTCTGAGTTTTAAATGATTTTGAGGTGCAGTAAATGCACAGTAAAGAGCAAGCGCCACACGGGAGACAATTCACGTCCCAGTACTTCGCACCCTCGGCATCGTTCACGGCGTGGAGATGTGTGATTTTATTTGCCCGATTTGGGCTGAATAGACACGAATAATCGCGCATTAAATGCAATAATGAATGAACGAACGTATGTGCACTGTATATATACAGTGTTTTATTGACGGTATTGCTGGTACGTTGTGACTAGTTCCGGGTTGTGTTTCCCCTTCACGATCACTGCCTTGTGATTGGTGAATTGCAGACAGAGGTTCTTCGAGGGGGGCTAGACTGCAGTTGGCAAAGACGAGGTCTATGCACGTTCCCCTGATGGTCGTCGGTTGATTCCGGAACGCGCTTATATATGCATTGCACCGCAGTGCCCTCTCGTGTATCTCGCGGTACTCACTGTAGTTTCAACTGTAATTGCAACTGCTCTTTTTCTTCGAATTATCGTTGACGGTTTATGGTTTTTCTTTGTTTTTGTGTTTTGTACCCTTTGAAATTCCCGCTGTTTGCTACTGCAGTTTGCGGTGCTCTCCCCAGATGGCGCGCGGATGGTACTACAGTGTTCGCCGCTCTCGATAGATGGTTAACAATGCTGTGCGCACGGACAACTCCAGACAACGGCACGGACATTGCGAGGTCCTAAAGGGCTTCGCCCTTAAAAGGTCATTACCTGATGGCTGCATTGCTAAGTACCCGTTCTTCAAGTGTACAAAGCTGGCTGCAAGCTTGGTAGGTGCTGTCCACATATGGTATGGTCACTTTCACACAGTAGGGTGCTGGACGTTTTAGCACCAGCGGTGTCATTTGTTCACTTACAGAGGGGCGTAGAAATAGCGCAGGCTTGGACGTTTATAATTAGCGTTTTCCGTTCAAAAAGCAGTACATGTTACAAACCTGGCATATCTGGTAACTCTTTTGCTCCCGCTTCTTTCTCTTTTAATTAGGGTGCATGGCTTTGTCCTGGGGATGCGCATGGCGCTGTGAACATAGTATTGACCAATGCAGGCCGCCTTACGATGATGAAGGCTATTATTTGCGGTATTTCTACGAGAACAACTACAATTGCACCATGGACTACACGCACTGCGGTAATCTAGGCCTTGGAGACTACCCTGACTGCATAGCGTGTTGTTTGTGAGTACCTTCGTTTAAAGCTTTGGACACCTTTGACTTCTTGGCCATCTCTGGCATGCGTAAGAACAAAGCTGCCTGGATGTTTGGTGTAAACGACAGTGTTATTGCTGTCACTGTTGACCAGTCAATTATCACACACTTATTTACTTTTAGCGGATTGTTCGAATATGCTACAGCTACAAAACATAAAAAATATCCTCGAAATTTAGGAGCTATATGTATCTACGGAACATTGAATGCGGTATCTTCTTAGTCCAAAATGAGCGTTGCGAAAGCATTCACTGAAATCACACATAAGGCAACAGTCCATTGTTCCCCATTCTGCGAAAAATGTCGCTGTGGTTGCGGCCTAGTGAATGAAATGACAGCCCATTTATATTATAAAAACACGCGCAATTCAACTGGATTTAAATAGCAAGGCTTTACAGTAACAGCCCGTCACGCTACGACTGTGCTATCTCCACACATTTTTTTCTCCAATACATGCCAAATATAGGTAACCTAACTGTTACAGCAAACTCACTGTCAAGGTCAGGCTACGCAATGTAACAAGTATTGAAACGCGGAAAGCAAATTGAAGTGCAGTAGGTCCCTTTTCAAAGGTCTCTATGCATTAGTTATTATAGCCAAGAGTGTCACGTAGATGATCCTCGAGGTGACGAAACTGTGGACGAGTTGGAGTGTATCCACATTCATCAAACCTCTTGCTTTCGCCTTCATCCAACACTGTACGTGAGCAATCGTTCTATTTGTGTGTTCTATGTTCCTTATGTTCGTTGTGTATACACAAGCTCCTTTTAATGCAATGCCTAGAATTTTGTTTTTGTGGAACAAGGATGGCGGTGGCACCGCCCAGCATATCTTACAACGCCTTACTGTGCACAAGGAGCCGTACAGATTTTAATGGGGCGCCGTAAAGTGCACAGTTCTTAGTATACTCCTTAAGACTATCATCCGCCCTTGGGAGACGGTCCTTTATCGCCGAGGTAAAGCCCGCGCCGGTCTACCATGTGATATCATCAGCGTAAAAACCGTGGTGAAAATTTATGGTTGCCCTGTGATGTTTCGGCAGGGCGATGATGATAACAATGAATTGGAGGGGGCAGAACCGCTTTCTGTTGCGTGCCGTGTCCGCCGGGTTGAACAGGCTGTGTTTCGAGGTTCCCAATATTTAAGGTGGCTTTGTGCCCCGCGAGACAGTCCAGGACGTATCTATCAGTCAGCCATTCGGTAACTCTGTTTATCTGAGGGGGGAAGGCGTATTTGGGGCCACAGAATTGAGTGGTTCCCTTTTTCCAGCCCTAGATACAGCTGCCTCGATTTTTGCTCTTCGGATTATTTGTTCCTGTGTCTCGAGGAATGCTAATAATGTCTACAGTTCAAGTGCTCGTTGAGTTTGGGAAATTATGGAGTGTGGCTTCATAACATACGTTGTCAAAAACTGACTCTTCATCCAGAGAAATCGTGGCTTCGGGTGTTTGCATGTTTGCCCAATTTGCGATGTCCTTCCTGTGTTGCCTGGACTGGTGGGGCCATATTGTGTTGGAGTCAGAACTCGAACATGGTCGGCTGTAACTGCTACGTTTTCTGTGAAACGTTGCAGCTTGTGGTGCCCAACGTGTGCGAACAGCTTGCCGATAGCCTACGTGAGAGGTACAAACCGGACGTAGGTTTTTAATAACCGGGTTCTTTTTTTGGTTGAAGTATTAGGCTTACCTCAACGGATTTATTTCTGGTGTTATTTTTTTCTGCGAGCATGATTGTAGTACAGCGTGAGGGATGCGATAGCAGTCTCTACGAGGTCGGCTAATGTTTCTGTTGTGAATTCTTGCGGATGAGGCTTGGTTCATTTGGGAAATCTTCTAAAGCGTACATATCACCTACGCTATGAAAATAGGACGTCCAATTTGGGTTTGCGTTTACCGTGTAATTTGGGGCCGCATAAAGAGAGTCGATGGGCATGTATTACTGCTGCAGTTTGCCGAGGAGTTCATCTTGCGATCGCTTGAACGTGCGGGTAGTGGTGAAAATTGTCATGCAAGTCACGTATTTCGTTTTTGCAGTATCAATAGGGCATCGCAGCAGTTTATAGATTATAAATTCTCTGAGGGTCCTGCTTAACATTTCGGAGAGCTGAAGGAAATTTTGACTGCATACAACCGCTTCGTATTTTGCGCCTTGCTCACAGAATTTGTCTATTGTCTTATAAGTTTCTTTCTAAAGCATTCGCTTAAAGTTTCTTTTGTGCTCGAGTTAGGGGACTTCAATCCGGCCTACTCAGTTTGAGGTATCACTAGAAACGTGGTCATGTAACTGCTTGCGTCGCTGCAAATGTCGTCAAAAGACAATAGATTTTTGCCGGCCCTGCTACATAAATCCTCGTCTGTCCGCCGCTTACCCAGGAAACAACGGGTTCCGGCACGCCGGCACTTCTCCGTCGTGATGATTTCTTCGATATTTTCCTTCCGTTTTCTGGGCATGTCGCCGCGTCTTGACTTGGCACTTCACGAGCACTAGCACAGATGCTGAATGGTAGAACACCGCGTGATCTGGCGCCGCCTTTTCCAGAGCTATGTGCGCTCCACACACAATTTAGGCGCTAATACACGAATGAGTACAATTTAGTACCGCGTACAGTCACGGAGTAAGGAAATAGAAACCGCTGAGCGCCCCGCTGAGGATACTGGTTGCCACATTGGTGGCGCTGCCTCGCCGCGGCCGAGGTCCTTGGAAACACACGGGCATGCGCGCATAGAACCACAACCAGGTGATTGCGCTTATACCCTCAGCAGCACTTTCCGCCATTCTTATAAATTATATTTACTTCAAAGTTTGCTGAGCGATTTTTTGCTTGGCAAATCTAAACCGCCATGTTTGTGCCTGATGTGAGTACGCATGAGTATTTCTCCCGCATCGGGCCGAGGAAAAAATGGTCCTCACCCGCCCTGGGAAAGTGGATGTCCAACGAAGCGGTTGTAAACCTGTAAAACTGCTGATTGGGGAGGGTTTGAAACTTTTCGAGTCGTCTAGGCGGGGTTTGTCGTTTGCGCTCGGCTTCTCTGGCGGCAAATGCTGGGTCCTTCGTAGCCAGACGCATGCGCTTGGCGTCTAGAGCAAGAACTGCTAGAGCAAGAACTGGGAATCAAGGGCAGTAAATGGAACTGGATTATCAACAGCCTGTCGGAGCCATTTGGCGTTCCACAGCAGAAGTTCAGAACACAACATTTTGCCATTGTGGTACGTCTACTCGCCCCGAGGATTGCATGATACCGGTATTCAAATCTCTGAATTCGCACGTCACTTCCTGTGAACCCCTCCTTCACGAGGCTGCGGGGCACGCAGATGTCCAAGTCATAAACTGAGAGCGTTTCGTCAGGAAAACGCGAATACAGGTTGCTGGTCACTGCTTCCAATATCTGAATGAAAATTGCGCGCTGGTAGGAAGTTTCAGGATCCTAGACGTCTGTATTCTGGCTCCGCATTTGGTGTTTTTCATAGATATTTCAATGTCTATATGATGCGCAGTTACCTTAATTTTTTCAAACAGTTTGCTGAAATCTGATGAGCACCTCTGTCGTTCAGACTTCAGTTAAACTAGAGTGTCCTGTAAGAGCTCAACTGCAGTGTGGAGGTCCAATCGGTTTCTTTCTGGAAAAGCCTGCTGTGAAGTTCCGTCAATGGTAAGAATTTCACTCATGGTGAATAAAACAACTAAAAAGTTGCTTGTTCGGAGAGCTGCAATCAAAGTGCTTGCTTTAGCTGCAGAGGAAGTCTGGTTTTGCCAGCTGGCTACAATCTGGAGTGCCTGAATGATATCCGCCAAGAAGATCTAAACTCCATTACATCACTGTGTGGCTCTGCGCATGCGGGTTTCGCACAGTCCCGAAAGTTGACCTTTCAATACATGTTGAAGTACAGCATTTCGCTTCGATGAGGACGTGAAAAAAGATGTCGCTTCCACAATGCCCCCCATAAAATGTCGTACCTCCTTAATCGAAGAAGACATTGAAAGTGACAAATTTAGGGCGTGGCTGAAGCAGGGACAACGGACTGCGTTCACCGCTTTCTTTCTGATCTCTTGGACGGCGCCGCAAGCTTCAGAAATCATTACGCTGCAGCCATCTGTTCCGATCCCAACGCACTTGGCTTGAAGCAACCCCATTGAGTTGATTTCGTTTAGGACAATTTTCCCGAGAACCTCTCCAGTCAATGACGGCTCGTAAGTAAAACAGCAGCCTTCGCATTCTTTCGGCGAGTCAACATCGGATATTGAAGAGTGAGCATCCTGGAATTTCGCGAAGTCTTCTTTAACGACGTGAGTTCCATCTCGAGATTTTCGGACGTAACGAAAAATAAGACTCATTTGAGACATGTGAGAGATGTCGGTCATTTCGTCGAAAATTATGGTGTAATATTCAACGCCAATTAAGTTGCTTCGAATTTTTGCGAGAACTTCGCCTCCACAGCAGGCGTTTAACTCATTTTGAATGCGGCTGCTAATATAGGTAGCTCTCGACGGTGATGTTATCAGGTGGTTTTCCAGGTCTTTGTCTCCAGACTGGACAAGGAAACGCAGCAATTCACGAGTTTCCCTGGTTAACCGGGCTCTGAGAAGCTTCGTTGTGCTGATTCAGCTCAAGCGTACCAAATTCCCTGTGGCCACGTAGTGGTATGTTGTGTCGGCCGAGAAAAATTATGCAATCAATAATACGCCCTAATCGTTCACGGTTTTCAAAAATCTTCTGCACTTTTTTCCGCAAGTTCGTTGGGTTGACGGTTGCGAAGGAACAATAATTTTAGTGTCGCAAACCCAGAAATTTCGCAAATGTCTGTGCCCCCTCGACCCCCCTCCCCCCTTGCACACGCCAGTGGTGGCAAGGGTTAAAACCGTAGAATGGTCTCAAAGTAGCCGCTAATGGCCCAAAAAATGTCAAAAATTTTGATGCACCAATGGAAGGTGCGTGCGTTTTGATGAAACGGGCCTCGCCGATCCGATAAAACGGCGTTCGACGAAACGGCTTCGATCAAACAGGCATGCCTTCGATGAAGTGGCATTCGATAAAACGGCGTTCGATCAACTGTCGCGGACCCAAGGGTAGGGACTTGTGTGCTCGGTGGTTGTGATTCTCATTCTAAACGGATTCTCAGTTTGACCAACGTACTGGGCGTGGCATATGGTGCATTCAAGAAGGTAGACAATGTTTGCGCTGTCACAGTCAAAGTTTCCTCTTATCTGGAAAGAGAATGAAGACGTGGTGCTGGTGGCGACAGAGGCTTTAGTCATCATGGGGCACAGTTTGCACCTAGGCTTATTGCAGGGTCCGCTGCCTGTGAAACGGGGGGGGTTGACCTTAGATGACGTTACAATATCTCTGATGTTCCTCGCACGTCGGTACACGACGCGGGGAGGCTCAGGGAAAACACTTCGCAACCTTTCGCTTTGAAGTAGAATGTTGTGGTGCTTTCTGAGTATGCAGCTTACGTTGGAGGACGAAGCGGCATATGTTAGAATAAGGTTGGGGGTCGTATTCAAAGATTTGGCTTTTGAGTTGGTTATCAGGTGGCGGCGGTCCTGTTTTTCAGACTTCCTAATGGCATCACTGATGACAGACGGTGGGTATTGTTGTCGTGTTAGGTCATTAGTTAGTTGTTGACAGTTAGAGGCAAAATCAGCTGGGTCAGAGCATATCCTTCTAAAACGCAGAGACTGACTGTATGGTATGCCGAGTTTACAGTGTTTAACGTGGTTGCTTTTGAAATGCAAGTATTGATGTCGGTCTGTTGGCTTCCTGTACACTGAGGTCACAAGCTTGTTGTCTGATATTCTCACTGAAACATCGAGAAAATTAATGGCAGATGCGGAATATGAGTGGGAGAATGAAATGTTCTCGTGGGCGTTGTTGAAAGCGGTTATAAATTTTAGAAGTTCCTCTTCCCCATGGCACCAAATGAGAAAAATATCGTCAATGAACCTTCGATAGAAAGAGGGTGAAGCTGTGCGTTGCTTAGAAATTCAGACTCCAATGTGCCCATGAAAATATTAGCATAGTTGGGTCCTATTTTTGTTCCCATCGAGGTCCCGTCGATTTGCACGTAGTGCTTATTGTCGAACTCAAAGTTGTTCAGCTCCAAGACAAGCTTTAAAAGCACGCCGAGAGTTTCACCATCAATTGAATTCTCTTGGGAAGCATCATCGTACGCATGGATGACAGATCGGATGCCGTCCGAGTGTGGAATATTTGTATATAGCGAGGCGACGTCGAGAGTGACTAGCAGGCTATCTTCCGGTATAACTAGATCCATAATATCAGCCAGAAAATGGTTTGTATCCTTTACATACGAAGGTAGTGTGAGAGGAATGTCTTTGATTAAGCTATCGATAAAACTAGAGATCATTTCTGTTACCGTCCCTATACCGGAGATGATTGGTCTGCCTGGATTTCTTGCTTTATGTATTTTAGGCAACATATAAATCGTCCTGGAACTGGACTTAAAACTTGAAGTGAGGCTGCAGTTTTTTCTGGAACTTTTTTTGTCCTTGATGAGTGCCATCAGTGTCTGGCTTACCTTGTTCTTAAATTGGGAGTCTGATCGGTGTCGCTTGGTTTATAGAAAGAAGTATCCCTGAGCTGTCTTTCTGCCTCAGTGATGTAGTCCTGCTTATTCATAATAACAATTGCGCCACCTTTGTCGGCGGGTTTGATTGTGATGTCGGAGCGCCCGCTTAAACCTTTTAATGCCTTTTCCTCTTTCTGTGAGAGATTTTTGTGATGCGGTGATCGATTTTTACATTGAGCTAGAAAGTCACGTTGTACCGCCTTGATGTAGATGTCTAAGCATTTGTCTCTTTGTGGGGAGGAGTCCAATGGCGTAGTGATGGCAGCCTAGTGTCCATATTAGGGTCTTGTGATTTGCCATAGTAATATTCGCTGAGCCTAAGCGTTCGGGAGAAGTTCTCTAGATCCTTAGTCCTCGGATCTAGTTCTCAAGATCCCTAGATCCGAGTTGGAATTCGTCTAGTCTGCCGGTTGCAGGGCAAAAACTCAAGCTTCTTGATAGCAAGCGTTCTTCGTCATCAGTGAGGGGGGTGTCGGAAAGATTTACTATGTGGCACTCTTTGAGCTGTGAGGTTTTCAGGTCAGGAATATTTTCGGGGCTTGCATGGGAAGGAAAAAAAGACGTGTCTACTTTTTCAAGAGGGGAAGTTATGCCGTCCCGAAGCAGCTTTTTCTGTTTTGTTAGAATTACTTGGCGCTCTTTGTTTTCTGCAAACACTTTTAAAAGGTTAATTTCATGGGGCGTCAAGTCTACCTGGTCAGTGAGTTTTCGTTCCTCACTGAGGATGTGCTCTAGTTGTGAGTTATCGTGGTCAATAACAATATTCAAAAGTTCCTTGGATGCTTCATGTATGCACAGCGCCGACCTAGCCTTAAGCTCTTGAGACATGTCGGAGGTGGCGGCTTTAACGTAAATGCGCAGCCCTTTTGGAACAACGTCACATCTGCGATACAGAATGAGGGTACTAAGCTGGCACTGATATCGTACTCGCTTTGCGACAATTTTTCTAGCCTTCAAAGAAACTTCTTGACACGGTTGGCCTGTTCTGACCACGAGAGTCACCTGATTTTAGTCAGTTCCTTCGGTTTTGGTTCACGACGGCCGAGAAGGTCCTTCGCAAGTTGTAGCGAGGCTCCGATGGAGACTGGGATGAAGCCTGGGATGCTGCCGCTGGGTCCGATGGAGCCTGGCCTGAAGCCTGGGCTGAAGCCCGGGATTCTTCCGCTGGGTACGGCGGTGCTGGTAGAGGGGAGGTAGGGGCCGGTTCAGCCGCTGTCTGGCTCGAAGAGTGCTGCTGCCACGTGTCGTCTGCGTTGCGTATCCTCGACGTAGGGTCTGGTGCAGGTGGCTCGCCAAAATAGCCACACCCTCGAAACTTGGGTGGAGCTCGTCAGCGGCTAGCACCCGAGCTGGCGAGAGCCATATATATATATATAAATATATATTATATATATATATATATATTATATATATATATATAATATATATATATATATATATATATATATATATATATATATATATATATTATAATATACTAGCGGCAGTACCCGGCGGTGCCCGGGTGTGCCATTATATTAAGGACGGAATGTCTATAGTTCGTTTTTTTGTTAGCCGCCATATAGGCTACTTCATTGGGAAGTGGTACACACTCGGGAGCGCCTGCCTGCTGTCAGTACATGGGCTCTAACTGCAGGCGCGTCGTGGTAATGTGAAACGACTGGCACTCGTGTTTTACTCCAAATCTCGCTAAACAAATTGCTCCAAAATGTCGCCCTCTAGCGAGTGAGTCAGTGAGTGAAAAAAGTTTTATTGACCCGACGAAGTGGGAGTGGTTCCCAATTTCAGAAAGCCATGTGATGAGTGGGCAGCCTTCGCTCTGGTGGAAGTATTGTCTGGACATCCAGATTGCTGTTAGTCACCAGGTTCTCCTACAGCTCAAGGTTGGGAAAAGTGGATGGAAGAAGTAGGAGCTTTGTTTGCTTGCACTCTTAAGATGATATAAGGAAGTGTGCCAGGTTGAAAACACAACTTGAATTCGGTAGGAGATTGCGCTGGGAACACATGATGGAGGCCGGCTAGGTGAGGGGTAGTCTTCCTCGTAGGAAGTGCTATCTCAGAAGATATGAACGATGCTCATCGGTACAGTTTTATCATAAGTAACATGGGCTCCCTACGGGAGGCGCGAGGTTCCAGGAAGTCCCAACAGATGCCGAAAGCTAACCTTTGCGCTTTTTACTGGTACATCTTCTCTTTTACATTTACGATATATGACACCGGCTCCTGCGGGAGACGCGTAGTTGCCGAAGGTGTCAACAGATGGCGGCCGCTAAGCGAACGCGGGAAAACTCAACTGAATTTTACTCCAAAAGGATGCAGATTAAAAAATCTCGCTGGCCTTCTTGTCCGCATGTTAGGACAAAATACTGAAACTGGTTTTTGGCGAATTAAATGGGCAGAATTTTCAAGAAAAACGATTGGTAGATATCAAATGGCTGCGTGGTTATTTACGAAAGGGTAAAAACACAGTGCTTTCCCGAAATCTTGCTTACCTCAATTGGGAGGCTGTCATTGAAAAATGTTATAGAACAGTGTATAGATACGTGAGTAAGTTGCCTATCTCAACAAAAACCAGTTCGATATCTGAAATGTTGGGCGGTAAAAAATTGTTATCTGAAAAACTATTTTAATGCTTTTCGCCCTCTCAATGGTGGAATTTTAAAAATTTTCCAAAATATTGACCTCCAACACCGTAATAACAATGTGCTCTTGGAATCTGTAGCCGTTTGAAAGAGCAGTTTGGCTGGACTTGCACATAACCTGTTAGGCTTTTTTGGCTCATCAGCCGTGTCATATGTAAAACACAATTTGGCCCTTTTAGCGGCGTCGCAGGGCAAAATCCTTAAAAATAGTTCTGTGCAATTGTATGACTAATATATGCTAGCAAAAATCAGTTCGAGAACTGAATCGGTGAAAGTTTTATTTGAGAATCTTTAGGAACACCATTTTATTTCCGGATTGCGGAATCACCTCGCTAGTGTAGGTTAGGGCGAAATCCAAAAACTACTTTTTAGATATTCTTAAGGGCGGCATATATCAGCAAAAAGCGCTTCGACATGTGAATGGGGGACCGAAAAAATCACAAATTCTCCAAACCACAATTTCGCCCTTTTGCGGTTAGGAGGGTATTTTCTGAAAACCCGCCTTAGTGAGCACTGCTCAATGACGCAAATAAACTCGCGAAATTTTAATGCTCTAGATCTAACAGTTTCGGCTGGGCGTTGATGAGTCAGTGAGTCAGTCAGTCAGGCATTCTTTATGTATATATATATATATTACTATATATATATATATATATATATATATATATTATATATATAGATATAAATAGAAAACTTCGAACAGGTAAAAGCACGATTGTGGCCTACGTTCAGCAAAGAGAACTTGCTTTCCTCAGCTGCTTCCTCAGAACTTGCTTCCTGAGGAAAGCAAGTTCTCTTTGCTGAAACGTAGGCCACAATCGTGCTTTTACCTTGTTCGAAGTTTTTCTTCTCTTGTGTTCTCTACCATTCAAAGTTCTACTACTCCCTATATATATATATATACTATATATAGTCGCGTACAGCAAATACGCGTTGGGAGTGTTGGTGAGCTTTACTAAAACGCTAATAGAAGAAGCAGCGGAGAAGAACGCTCTTGACCGCGAAGCACTCGAGCTGCCATAGCAAAACACCGATGATGATGCGTTCTGGGTAGCGCTCGTTCGCCGTCGTCGCCGCCTCAGCTGGGATGTCACAAATGAAAAGTTCATTCAGATGCTTGTGGGTACGTGACTGTTTACCTCCCCTCCAAAGGAAGCATCGTCCCGATGCTAAGGCAGAAAGGAGCGGAACTTCATTTGCGACCCGTCACGTCATCGCGAAGAATGGTTTCATGCGGACTATGTGGACGACCTCGGGCCGACGACGACGGCGCATTGTGGAATCGCTGTCCACCGGAGTAACTGCATACGTGACGTCGCTTAGTTGCTGTATTACTCTGTATGGCCGGAAGTAGCGCTTCATAAGCTTCTCGCATAGCCCTCTTCGTCTGATAGGTCTCTATACCCACACGTTGTCACCAGGCTAGAAAGCGGCGTGCCTGTGGCGAGCATTGTAAGTAGTAGCATCATGAAGCTGTTGTTGCCTGATTCGATGTCTCGCGAGCTGACGCGCCTCTTCCGCGCGCTCCCCGCACGGGGCACCTTGAGTAATCTTGGTGACGGTACTGGCGATACCGCGGACCCCGAGCCCCCAACATAAACTGTAACCTACCGTGGTGATGTGTTTAAAGGTGAAGGGTAGAAGCCTCAAACGGTGGCCGTCGGAGCCCAGGTCAAGCTCCGGCGGATGGGCTCCCTGTCTGTTTACCAGGCAGGGAGCTCCGGGACCTCTCAGGCTATCAGGGTAAGGTTTGAAAAGAAAGTACCCCAGTCTCCCTGCTTTTATACTATGCCCTATGGTTATTACAAACCCCCCCCCCCCCCAAACGTGATCGGTCCCTGAAAAGGGGCCGCACCGAAGTATCTTTTCCTTCATTGCCATCTTTGACATTTCCTGAACCAGATCATTACTCTCGATTTCTTGTCATGGAGTCCCTCAATCCAACCCACCCTCTTGCATCTCAGTCAGTCTTCTTGATCGCAAAATATCTTGAAGCCATAATAGGAAAATCATATAAATGCAAAAAACAACGGTCTGGTGAACTACTAATCGAGGTAAATGACAAGCAGCAGTCCACGAAGCTTCTAGCTCAGACTAGACTGGCTGATCTAGACATCAGGGTCACACCCCATCGGAGCCTCAACAGCTCGCAAGGTGTGATATCCGAGACGGATATCTTGAACGAAACGGATGCGGATCTCCTTGCCGGCTTGAAGGATCAGGGCGTCACTGTGTGAGACGCATCACTATCCGCAGAGACAACAAGGAGATTCCCACCAAACACATTATCTTGACTTTCGACCGCGCAGTTCTTCCACAATACATAAATGCAGGTTTTCTCCGTTGCTCCATCCGTCCCTACATCCCGAACCCGCGGCGCTGTTTTAAGTGCCAGCGGTTCGGGCATGGTACAAACTTTGCCGTGGCCGAAGACGTGTGCAAAATGCGCGTCGCATGACCATCCGAGCGACAACTGTCCATCTGACACCCTCTCTTGTGTAAACTGCCGGGGGGGGGGGGGGCCTACTCCCGCAAGTGTGAAAAATTTCAAACTGAAAAAAAGATAATCAACATCAAGGTAACTGAGAACATCACCTTCCCAGAGGCGCGAAAGAGGTTCGCCTCTTTCCCCCTGGGGAGGTACGCCGACGCAGCTCGCCGGGGGGCGGAGCGGCGTCTGGTTTCCACAGGGACCCAGTTCAGCGAGTCTGACCTGGTCCCTGCCCCGCCCCCCCCCCCCCCTGGGTTGCCTCAGGCAGCCCAACCCGCCACCACGCCGCTTGCTGAGGCAGCAGCGGTTGTGGCGCAAACCTCTTCTGTCGGGACTGGTGCCGCTCCCGCCGCTTCCTCCCCGTCCTCCAGTGCGTTGGAGGGTGTCGAGGGGATGGACATCGGGGGCCCCGCATCGGCTCCCACCGTCACCGCACCGCCCGTGCCACTTCTGGCGTCCCCGACGCCCGCGGCGGTGGCGGATCAAACGAAGGGCTCCCGAAGGGGGACCAAGTCCGGGGGCCCGGTTCGACGGGCACCCCCAGGACATCTGATGACGAAATGGACGTCGCGCCGTTCCTGCCTGCAACGCAGCGCAAGGAGCGGCCTCCGACGGCCAAGCCAGTAGAAAGGCCTAAAAAGCCTAATCCAAGAGTAACAGCCCCGAAAGACGACACATGAACACACACGAACACACACACTCCAGTCATTCTTAAATTTAAATAATGGGAACAGAAAACATCATCCAATGGAACTGCAGAGGCCTCCTTAAAAATCTTGACGATGTGTATGAGAATTCTGCATGCCAGTCAGCCAAGTATCATGTGCCTCCAGGAAACCCACCTCAATTCTAAACAAACAAATTTCTTAAATAGGTACATGGTATTCAGAAAGGACAGGGTTGGCTGCACCCACTCTTCAGGAGGTGTGGCCATTATCGCCCGGAAATCATTAGCATGCCACCCTGTCACTCTGAACACTGTCCTTGAGGCTGTAGCAATTCGAATAATAATATTTAATAGGTTGGTAACGGTATGCTCCATTTACATTCCTCCTGATCATGCACTGCTGAGCTCTGATTTCGAGGTACTGGTTGACCAGCTGCCCGAACCATACATACTAACAGGCGACCTTAATGCGCACAGCTCTCTTTGGGGCTCCTCCAGAACGGATAACCGAGGTCGCCTGATAGAGACGTTTCTTACATCCTCCGGAGCATGCCTTTTCAACAAAAAACAGCCTACATACCATAACTTAGGACACAATACATACTCGCATCTTGACTTGGCTATTGGTTCCGCAGTTCTCTTTCCATGTCTTGAGTGGGGTGTGGGCACAGACCCATATGGTAGTGACCATTTCCCCACTTCATTAACGTATATAGGTATAGGCCCGAGCAGTCCATCTTCCCATAAAAGGTTTAATGAATCACAAGCAAACTGGAGCACATTCACACAAACATCTCAACTACACCACACATCCATAAAACACCTACACGTGGAGGAAGCCGCCCAAGTCGTCACGGCGCACATCCTCGACGCCGCCGAAAAGTTCATTGCCCAGGCCTCCAGTGCGTCCCGCACCCCAAGGAGGCCCTTGTAGAACGAGGACTGCAGGCGGGTGCGAGAGGCCCAGAACAAGGCGTGGGGTGTCCTTCGCCAGTACCCCACGTCAGATACCTCATTTCTTTTAAACGGGCAAAGGCTTTTGTGGGACTGTGCCGCCGACCCAGACGACGCGCACTTCGAAGAGTATCCGGAGGAACTCCAGAGAGCCATCGAATCTACAAGCAAGACAGACCAGTCATGGGCCATCCAGCAGGTCTTCGCCGCGCTCGAAAGGCACGGGCTCCGTAAAACGGGCTTGTGACGAGTAGGGTCGCAGAAGACGCGACGCCAGGCCACGTCGAGGCGGAGCCGTAACCCGGCTCCTGCCTACTGCAGGGTTTGTTTAATAAAGTCCTTTCCAGTCCAGTCCAGTGGGAAGCGAGTGCGTCGTGAGGCGAAAAGGGAGAGTTGGCGCACCTTCCTCACTTCCATCAACTCATACACTGATACACACAAAGTCTGGACACGAATACGAAAACTAAAAGGACAACAGACACACAGCCTGCCCCTGGTTAGCACAACAGGGGACACACTCGAAGACCAGGCCAACACGCTTGCACAACACTTCGAACACGTGTTCCAGGCTCAGCACACTACAACCCAACACTTTCATTAAACACAAAAGCATCATGTGAGAAGAAGTCCTTGCGAGACAGTAATAAGTCGAACTCATCCTATAACACCCCCCTTTTCACTCCATGAGCTGAAGAGTCGCACTCGATACTTGTAAACCCTCAGCTCCAGGTGCAGACAGTATTTCCATACACAATGATACAAACTTACATGCAGACATGCTTGAAACGCTTCTTCACCTCTACAATAAAATATTTCTTTCGGGGCACTTCCACGCTCTTGGAGGGAGGCCATAGTAGTGGCTTTCCTAAAGGGAAGGGGAAGGACCCTTCTCTCCCGCCAGTTATCGCCCCATTGCCCTGACAAGCTGCCTGTGTAAGCTCTTCAGAGAAGATGATAAACAGGAGACTCGTGTACTTCTTAGAGTACAACTGGTCTTCTCGAGAGCTGCCAGGCAGGCTTCAGGAGCGGGGCTATCTACGAACGATCAACTCGTTGCAGTTAGAGTCTTATATAAAGATAGCTTTCCTCCACATAAGCAGTACTGTATGACGGTCTTCTTTGATCTTGAAAAGGCGTACGATACTGCTTGGCGGTACGGCATCCTCAGCGACTTGAAAGTCCTTTGGCGATGTCGGGTAACATGATGAACACGCTTGCCAGTTACCTGTCTGAAAGAAACGTTTCGCGTGGCGAGTTGGAACTGCCTCTCTAGAGTTCATGTGCAGGATAAGGTGTGCCGCAAGGTGAGTTTTGAGTTGCACTTTGTTTATTGTAAAAATGACTTCCTTCGGAAGGCGCTGCCACCAACCATTTCCTGCTCAATCTATGTAGACGACGTGCAATTATCCTTTAAGTCTTGTAACCTGTCTATCTGCGAGCGCCAAGTCCAGCTTGGTGTTAACAAGCTAGCTGGCTGGGCAGATAGCAACGGCTTGTAAATTTAATCCAGTGAAGTGTACTTGTGTTTTGGTTTTCGAAAAGGCGTGGCATTCGGGCCGGATCCAGACATCAAACTCAATGGTGTCTCAATTCCAGTCAGAAATGAACACAAGTTTTTAGGTGTAGTCCTTGACGAAAAGCTCTCGTTCATTCCACATATAAAACAACTTAAACATAAATGCTTAAAGGCTATGATATACTGAAGAGTTCTCTCCCACTCTTCATATGGTGCCTGACAAACAACTTCTTTACGGTGTTTTTACTAGCCTGGTAGGTTCACGATTGGACTATGGAAGTGTTGTTTATGGGTCAGCAAGTAAGCACATCCCTCAAAATGCCTGGACCCAGTGCTTCATCTGGGGCTCCGGCTGGCATGTGGCGCTTTCCCGGACTAGCCCGGTCGGAAAGCCTCTATGTGGAGTGTATTAAGTGGAACCTACAACGTCAGCGAGCATACACAGATCTCCTTTTTGCTTTTAAAATTTTATCTATGGCCACACCATCCTTTAAATCAGCTTTTTATGATACGTCTATGACTGCACTAATCCTAAACCGACCATCGTTCTCTGCTGCGCCCTTCTCTTACAGAGTTAGAGGGGAAGCGTCAGAGCTTTCTGTCTCCTTTTTAGACACCATACAAAGTTCTCAAACAGATTTTATAGCACCATGGCATCTCCGCCCTGTCTTATGCGACACATCTTTCACACATGTAGATAAAAAACCGAGCTCCCACATGTGCAATTCCTGCAGCACTTCTTGTATTGCAGCAGAAGTATCAATTTTTCTGAATTTTATACGGACGACCTCTAAAACTGCCACCTCTGTGTCCTGCGCGGCGCATGGGCCTGGCCTTAATGTCACTAGAACTCTTAATAGTAATACCAGTATCTTTACGGCAGAGGCTTATGGTGTACTTCTTGTTGTTAATCATATCCTTCAAAGTCACATCCCACAATCCATTATATATACAGACTCCCTCAGTGTCGTGCGGGCATTGTCGTCAACAAAGTCTTCAAAAAATCACGTTGTAAATCTAATAGTTAAGGGTATTATGTCTGTGTATGTCCACAAATTTGAACTAGTCCTTTGCTGGGTCCCTGGCCACTGTGGTATAGCCGGGAACGAAGCAGCGGATCGAATGGCTGCTGCTGCTACACTCTTGAATACAGTAGACATAACCACATTACCCTACACCGACGTGAAACCGCACATCAGACAACAACTTCGCAAAACATGGCAAACACACTGGAGCGAACAAACAAGTTACACGTAATAAAACCACACTTGGGACCATACACCACCGACACACGCAATAGATACACTGAAGTCGCCTTGGATAGGGCACACTCATGCAACACACTCGCACCTTCTAACTGGATCTCCAGGACCTCTGTGCAGCAGGTGCGGAGAGGCCCTATCCGTGATGCACATCCTCATACAATGTAAGCCACTCGACACTACACGACGCAAACACTTCCCTCAACTACACACACGACATATTCCACCACACCCATCATACTTCTTAGGAGATGATGCCATGTTTTCTGTTCAGCGCACCTTTAAGTTCCTATCAGAAGTTCACTTTTTACAACTCATCTCATACCACCCATAGCTTTACCCCTGGTCCTATACCCCAGCCACCTTATTTATCTTTTAACCACTCTTGTTCTTCACCCTGGCCCTTTACACCAGCCGTGCTCATAGTTTTTAACTGATTTTATTTCTTGTTCTCTCCTCATCAAATCACTTTGTGTTGTCTTGTTCTCTCCTCATCAAATCACCTTGCGCCAATAAATCAAACCATCATCATCATCTTCCGCGCGCTGGACGAACTCCTGCGCAGTTGTGTCGTCACCCCCACCGTCGTGAGGGAGCATGGCATCTAACATTGTGGTTGCCTCCCAACTGTACACAAGAGCGAATGGCGTGATGCCGTGGTTTCTTGCCTGGCGGTATTGTAGGCAAAAGTCACGTATGGTAGAACTTGGTCCCAACTCTTGCGTTGCTCGTCGACGTACATGCTCAGCATGTCTGCAAGTGTTTTAAACCTTTCTGTCAGTCCGTTTGTCTGCGCATGGTAAGCTGGTCGATTTCGGTGAGAAGTAATTGTGAGGTTCATGACGGCGCGCACCAAATATCTGCGTTGAATGCGGTAACCCCTGTCTGTAATCACAATTGCCGGAGCTCCATGGCGCAAAACAATGTTTTCGATGAAAAAGTGGGCCACGTGTAGAGGCTGTGCAACGCTGGAGGGCTTCGTTTCGGCGTATTGTGTAAGGTAGTCGGTGGCGACAAGTATCCACTTGTTGCCGGCATGAGACGTAGGAAAGGGGGCTAAGAAGTCCATGCCGATTTGTTGAAACGGGGTTTCCGGTATTTGGACAGGTTGAAGTAAACCGGCTGGGCATCGCTGGGCGGTGTTTTACGACGCTGACAGTCACGGCAGGAACGGATGTATTGCTTCACTGTCGAAGGAAGCTTGGGCCAGTCGTAGCTCTGTTAATTCGAGACAATCCAGTTAACCCCGAGTAGGTCCGAGTTGCGCTGGCTACCAGCCCCAAGTTGCAAGGAAACAAAAATACCTTATTATAAATACCCGAGAAAGTGGTGGGGAAACAGTCCTCCGGTAGCGTAGTGGTTATCTCACACAGACCAGTATTCTGGAGGTCGTGGGCTCGGATCCCACCCGGAGGGCATTTTTTCACCACTTTCTTTCAGACCTCAAAAAAATTCTTCATCTACTTTTAATGACCTAACCGCATTCCCCCCCGGTGCTTTCAGAGGTTTGCTTACTGGCAACCCTTATTCTGTCTTAATGCACCGAGCCCCTCATTTCCCATTTCTGATTCGCTACATGCATAGCGAGGGCCGTCTGTTTCTGGCAGTCTTGTGCCAAAGTAGCTTAACAGAGTTCAAAGCATGTCGACCACTCTCGACATGTGGTGACACTCGAGTCACGACCCGGGGGTTGCCAGTCGTAGCTCTGTTTAATTCGGACATCCTTAACCCCGAGTAGTCCGAGTGGCGCTGGCTACCACCCCCAAGTGCAGGAAACGAAAATACCTTATTATAAATACCCGAGAAAGTGGTGGGGAAACAGTCCCCCGGTAGCGTAGTGGTTATCTCACCAGACCGGTATTCTGGAGGTCGTGGGTTCGGATCCCACCCGGCGGGCATTTTTTCACCACTTTCTTTCAGACTCAAAAAATTCTTCATCTACTTTTATGACCTACTCGCATTCCCCCCTTTGCTTTCACGAGCCTTTTTCTTGACTGCCAACCCTTATTCTGTCTTAATCAACGAGCCCCTCATTTCCCATTTCTGATCGCTACAGGCATAGCGAGGGCCTCTGTTCTGGCAGTCTGGTGCCAAGGTAGCTTAAGAGGGTTCAAAGCTAGTCGACCACTCTCGACATGTCGTAATACCCGAGATCGGTCCGGGGTAAAAGGTCTCCTTACCCCGAGTATCTGATGGCGCTGGCTACCACCCCCAAGTGCAGGAAATCCAAGGTAGCCTTGCTTTCCTCAGGGCCTGGGAAGCAAGTCTCTTTGCTTTCGAGTTACTAGAGCCACAATTTCTGTCTTTATATATATATCAATATATATTTATCATCTATATGTATATATATATATATATATATATATATATATATATAAAACAGGGTGTCCCAGCTATCATGCACCAAGATTTAAAGAAAGAGAAATTGCGTAACTCGAAGAAAACCTATTGCATAATGTTTGCACTACTGTGAAGAAGCGGAGAGTAATTTTTTCGTTAATGAGACTTAATTAATTAATTGTAAATAATTATTTAACTCGAGAAATACTGTCCTAATCTATAAAGTGTCAATGAGCACTTGTAGGTAACCACGAGGGGCATCTAACTGCACTATTTTCAGCGACGAAATAATTGCGTATTTATTTATTCTGACTGATAAAGGAAACCCGCAAAATATGAAAAATACCACGTGACGACGCTTACGCGCGCACCGTAAAGCAACGCTCTCAAACAGGCTGCCTCTGAGTTAGCCAGAATGACATAGACAAAAGAAAGAAAGAAGAAATCGCGACCGAGTTTGTTCCTTATCTGCACACGCGTCCCGCAGATTTTTGCTGCTGCTGCTCCTTCCATGCATGCTATTATCAAGGTGATGCGCTCTCTCTTCAGGCGGGTAACACGCGAAGCAGTTGCTTTCAATCAGCTTTGTTTGGGGACGCTGCTTTACAATGCGCGCGTAAGCGTCGTCACGTGGTATTTTTCATATTTCGCGGGTTTCCTTTATCAGTCAGAATAAATGAGTACGCAATTAGTTCGTCGCTGAAAATACCGCAGTTAGATGGCCCTCGTGGTTACCTACAAGTGCCTCATTGACACTTTAGTGATTAGGACAGTATTTCTCGAGTTAGATAAATAATTACAATTAATTATTAAGTCTCATTAACGAAAAATTACTCTCCGCTTCTTCACAGTACTGCAAACATTATGCATTAGGTTTTCTTCGAGTTACGCAATTTCTCTTTTTTAAATCTTGGTGCATGATAGCTGGGACACCCTTAATGTATATATATATATATATATCTATATTATATTTATGTATGTATGTATGTATGTATGTATAGAAAGACAGGTCGGCAGTCTACAATTAAATATACGTAAGAAAGCAATGAAAACACGCTCCCACAGTGGGAGTGGGGACCCCCTTTGGCGCTGTAGACTGCCGGCCTCTCTTTCTATATTTCCTCAACGAGCCCCTCATTTACTAACTATATTATTCTGCCAAAGCATAGCGAGGGTCTCGGTTCTGGCAGCCTTGGTGCCAAGGTAGCATAAGAGGGTTACCTGCCAGTTACCCGCTCGTGACAGGTTGTAGACGTTCGAGTCACGCCCCGGGGGTTGAGAAGAGGGTCCCCTTTTCCCGGTGTTGTCAGAGTGGCGCTGGCTACCACCCTCAAGCGTCAGATACAGTTCTAGTAAATATAAATACCCCAGAAAGTGAAGGAGAACACAGTCGCCCAGATAGCCGAATCGGTAAGGCATTCGAGATCAAATCGAAAGGCGTGATTTGGTCCCACTTTGGGCGTGTGTTTTTCTTTCTTTCTTACGTTTATTTAAAAAATGCTAACTTCACTAACCGTAGGAAAAAAAGAGCCTAACACCACCCCTAAGCCTCCTTTGGCGTTGTAGACTGCCGACCTGTCTTTCTATATGTTGTCAGAGTTTAAACGCTGCTCACGCAACGCAGTAGTTCGATGAGGCGCGCCGTAGTGAGGAGACTACCGGATAATTTTGACCACCTGGGGATCGAGTAATCGGGCCGGAGAATTGGTACACACTGGGCGTTTTCGCTTTTCGTTCCATAGAAAAGCGACGCCGCCGAGGAAAACCGCGCCTTGTGCTCGAACGAACGCCTTAGCCCTGAGCGTTGTCCCGACTGGCGGGTGACCTGTCTTTCTATTTTCCTTCACTGAGCTCTTCCTCAGTACGAGCCTCTTATTTACTTATATATATATATATTATATATATATATATATATATATAATATATATATATATATATATATATATATATATATATATATATATATATATATATATATATACTCGATTGTCGTCCCCCGCGAATTTTTTCTGTTGAACTATACAGAAAACTAGAACGTCTATGTGTCGAGATTTTGACGCGCATCAAATATTCTCTAGTGGTTTGAATTACTCTGCATCATGCAGCATAAGCTCCGCTTAAAAACAGAGGTGTCGCACCGGGGCATCAAATCCGCCAACATTTTAAATAGTGTGTTTCTACAGAAAAACAGCAAAAATAAAAGTGAAATCACGTGGTTTGATCTATTACTCGCCAAATAACCAAAATTTAACCAGCAAAACCCCAAAAGTTTGGATACTGCTGTATACACATCCGTTCCTTTAGCCGACCTTTCACAACAGAACGTGTCATCAATGCACAGGCAGGGCGTGCCGTTTCTCTTGGCTTAACTTTCATTTTCTAAGCGGCCAAGTTGACTTTATTTACAAGATACAAATAATAATAATTCTAGATGTAGTAGGGCAAACTTATTCTTGAAAAAAACTGCACTAAAACACATAACCCATGCTCAAAAGGCCGCCCTCTCTTCCAATATGCTTATTCTGCAGTTTTCGGCTCTGATTTGTCTTCGGCAGTGTACTATTACTGAGTGCCAGACTCGCTATTCTACTGCTAGTGCACCTCGTTCCGGAGGGGATGCACTGCTGTCGACGAATTACACAATGTCCACCCCCGCCCTATCCCCTAACAGTTCCATATCGCGTGCGTCGCTCTTTACATTAATCACCCTATCACTTTGTAATTGCATAATCTGTTTTAAAATTCGGCAATGTAGCAAACGGAATCATGGCCAGGTGTAAGCGGAACGACTACTTGTTCATTGTGACGAACACTTTTGTGATAGCTATAGAAAAAGGTATTCCAGTGATCAGAGCAATAATGCAATGACTGCGCGGTAAATAAAGCTTACTTTAAACAAAATTGTGGCTTACACCTTGGAGAAGGTGACAGCAAACAAATATTTGTAGGTGACAAAATAATCGAATTCATTGGTAGCATTTACGAGGCTGCTGTGGGACTTTTTTGTTATATTATAACGCCCCTATTAAACGGTGGTAATAAACCCTGGTATTTTACCAAGATGGCAAGCTGGGCGAGTTGGTATTGGTTCATGGTGATAGAAAATAGCCAGCGCAAGGAAGACGAGGACGAGGAAGGTAACAGACACAGCGCGGCACTCACAACTGAATTTTTATTGGAAAAGGAAAAACATATGTACACCAAAAACCGCGCGTGTCAAAACAGTTCACTTCAAGAATGAGTCTCTGCGCAACCCTGCAACACGTCAAGTCACACGTTCTGCAAGATAACAGATTTCGCTTTTGTGCAAGGACACAGAAGGTTGGCTAACACAAGTTTCGCAATTTTTTTATATGAAAAAGCCTCAGACACTTCCCTAGTATGTTGATTAGGGTGTTTGAACAACACGGTTGTGTCAGATAAAACCGGTGCACACTTGTGTACACGTGTACACGTGCGGCAATGAGAAGCCAAGTTAGAAAGCGAAGAGTTCTGGATGGACAGAAAATGCTCACGCAGTCGCTTATTGACGCAACGACCAGTTTGACCTATGTAGCAAAAACCACAAGACAACGGGATATGATAGACAACGCCTACAGCACACGCAACATACTTGTACTTGTGGTTTACAGTGCACTTGTTGACAATGAACTTAATATTGCTATCTCTTTTTTTGGCAACCAATGGACAAATTTTAAATGAGCAAAGTGAGAAAATTTTTGAGCAAAGTGAGAAATACGGCAGTGGCTCTTTTGCAGGACCTGAACCTTGAGAGGTGTCCTCTTCTGTTTCAAAGGCCCAAAGTTTGGAACTCACCCCGTTCTTCACTATCAAAACCCATAAGCCTAATTTGCCTTTTCGGACAATAATTACGGAACGAGACTCATGGCAGAAGATCGTTTCCAGATTTTTAGAAAGCCACCTGAAGCAGCTGAGGATCCAGGATCCATTTAAAGTTGAAAATTCTGGGGCAGTAGTACAATTCCTGCGAGAACGTGAGACTGAATTGTGCAAAGGGTTCAGCATTGATGTCGAGGACATGTTTTTTTCTATCCCAACCAATGGGCTGCTACAATGCGTTCAAGAGTGTATTACTCAGGAAAATGACGAGCTTCTTCTTAGGAGCCGGAGTGGCACTTCTGTTGAAGGGTTTATGGAGTTGCTGGCCTTTTATCTGAGTTCTACCTTTGTAGGTTGGCAAGGGCAGGCCCTCATTCAACGATCAGGTGTGTGTATCGGCTCGTGCGTGGCTCCGGTTTTATGCGAGATATTTTTAGCCAAAATTGATCGTTGTGTGCAAGGATGTCTAAATGGAGCCGTGAAGCGAATCTTTCGATACGTTTATGACTATTTGGTGCTGTTTGAACAATGCGTTGTACTGCCTGATGCTGTCAATAAGGTGTTAGGAGTGTTTAAGAGCGAAGGAATGGGTCTGTCTTTTACCTCTGAGGTGCCAAAACATAATTTCCTGCAGTTTCTCGAACATAGTTTGCATTTAAACAGTAGTCACGTTTTCTTTTGTTATGAGCCATGTTCAGCAAAACTTATCCTTAATTTAAGGTCAGCCCACTCTAAAGTCGTAAAAAGGGGCATCACTTTTTCGTGTTTAAGATCTGCACTAGAAAAATCCTGCAAACATTTATTAGGTGCTAGCTTTGCGAAGCAAGTAGCCCGTCTACAAGACGCGGGTTTTCCTTCTAGTGTACTCGTGGCTGTCACCGATAAGTTAATAAAAGTTGTTAAAGGTCGTGCCAAACGTGACTCGAGTGGCGATGCTTCACAGAAGAAAAAGAAATTTGCAGTAATTCTGTACACCCACAGGATTGCCCACGGGCTTAAAAACGTAGGTTCCCGCTATGTGTTAACGTGGTATTCAAAGCTCCAAATAAGTTATCAAAAATTTGTCCATTGGTTGCCAAAAAAGAGATAGCAATATTAAGTCCATTGTCAACAAGTGCAATGTAAACCACAAGTACAAGTATGTTGCGTGTGCTGTAGGCGTTGTCTATCATATCCCGTTGTCTTGTGGTTTTTGCTACATAGGTCAAACTGGTCGTTGCGTCAATAAGCGACTGCGTGAGCATTTTCTGTCCATCCAGAACTCTTCGCTTGCTAACTTGGCTTCTCATTGCCGCACGTGTACACGTGTACACAAGTGTGCACCCGATTTATCTGACACACCGTGTTGTTCAAACACCCTAATCAACATACTAGAGAACTGTCTTAGGCTTTTTCATATACAAAAATTGTGAAACTTGTGTTAGCCAACCTTCTGTGTCCTTGCACAAAAGCGAAATCTGTTATCTTGCAGAACGTGTGACTTGACGAGTTGCAGGCTTGCGCAGTGACTCATTCTTGAAGTGAACTGTTTTGACATGCGCGGTTTTTGGTGTACATATGTTTTTTCCTTTTCCAATAAAAATTCTGTTGTGAGTGCCGCGCTGTGTCTGTTTTCTCCTCGTGCTCGTCTTCCTTGCGCTGGCTATTTTCTATCACCTGGTATTTTAGCTCGCCAGTACGCAGGCCTAGCTGTAAGGTTTGACGATTATAGCGTGATTGGCCGTTTCATAGCTAGGATTTTGAATTCAACAAAAAAGGAAACGGTATGAAACACATTCCACCGTCCTATGGCTTAGCGGTGGCTTTATGTAGTCCCAACGAAAAGATAGGTTATGGGCTGGAATACAGCTGGTAAATCGTCACTACTTCTGTTTGTAATGGCGTATTCGATTGGCCGCTCCGGTCCTCTGGCTTGGAGTCGCCAGATGCCAAGGCGGCTCGCAATGAGAGCGCGAGAGGCAGCGTACCAACCGAATGCACCGGCGATCTCGGAGCAACGCGCCTGTAGCGCCACCGTGCAGCCAGCGCGGGAAGCCGCCGGTTAAACCCACGGCCGGACTGGAGGAGCGGCGAACGCGCACTTTCATACGGCCTGCGCACCCAACAAGGAAACCATACAGCAGATTATTGACAGAGTGAGGGCGCTTCGAACCAACCCTCTACTCTCCCAACCCTCTTTTTTAAGTGCAATGCACTTTATAAGCGACCCCAAACCTTCCACCGCCGGCGCCGTCCGTCCGCAGTCCTCCTATCCCCTAGCAACGGCGTGGAGCGGAGAGGAGCGTCGGTAGCAAGGGCCCGCAGTGACGTTACTCACCACGTGACGACACCCCCCTCACCGCTCCTCGCGGCGCGACGGCGTGCGCCGCGCCGCGAGGAGCGGTGACAGCGAGCGAGCCGACAACGCTTGCCGTACGTGTTTTGGATCTGCCGCGGAATATCACCGGTACCAATGAATGCCTTCGCTGCTATATCTCACCAAAAAGAAGACTCGTTGTGCACTTCAGTTGCATGTTTAAAGGAATTTTAGCTGTATGTTTTTGACAGTGCGCGCGCTGCCAGCGGTCCGCTCAGCCCGACCGGAGCGTGAGCAGCAGAAACACGTTTAGCTAAGCGATAACCGTATCTCCCTCGACGGGAAATCATTCGCGTCACTGGTCGTGCCCTGTGCGCGTGCAAGCCAAGACATCATCCGAAAGGAAAAATAAGAACTGATATTTCAGTCACGGAAAATGCCGCGTTTATTGCCTGCCTCACCATTTTCATATAATACAGTCGCTGATAAGATATGAAGGCCTCGCATATTTTTCTTCATGTGCCCCGAGTTAAACTGTTTCTTTCAATTTTTTGGTTAGGCGCTTCCGAGTGATAATGTTCGGCTGTTTGACCCTATTAGACCGAAAATTCAGAAGGGGGAAGGAGTCGCCTATTTTAATGACGCACATGTAAATTTACACGGACAGGTATCACGTGTAGCCAGGCAGGGCTAGGGCAGTGGCAAATGCGCGCGCGCCGCCGCTCTACCCCGCCCGTGCTGTAGGTCAACCGGCGAGGGTTGGTCCGCAGCGCCACAACTAGCGGCGGTGAACGGTGGGAACTATACCCGAAGTGCAGGCCGTATGAAATTGCGCGCCCGCAGCTCCTCCAGCCCGGCTGTGGTAAACCGCGGCGTTTTGTGTCACGTGACCATTCCTCTTGGCCATATCGCGCCGCGCTCTCACTTCGAAGTCAGAGCGGTCGGGAGAGCTCCGAGTCGGAGGCGGACGCTCCGAAAGAACCAACTAAAGGCAGTTATAGCGCTCGAATTCTACCATCCGAAGGCACCGCCACTTTTCACAGCACTCCAGAGCTCTCGTAAACGCCCAACCGTATACGCCATAAATCTTACCCATTTTTTAAACCTTTCTTTGACACTGCGCCACTGCTATGGGGAAACAGCGATATTTTGAATTTTTTGGTGTTTTGTTTGTATTGTTGCTTTAAGCCACTAAATTGTTTTTCTCACAGCCGATAATTGAACGCATCGAACCCGTTCCCGCCCCGGGTTGTATGCTTGAACCGGTTCTCGAAACGCTTTGGTACGTGATTTTGTCCAACTGGAACAGAACCAGGACGAAATGAATTCGGCCAAACCCGAACTGTAACCGAAGCAGTATTTTTGCCTTTTCGACACACCTATGTACATACATAGGGTGATAAAGTTTACGAGTCCTTGGTGTACGATCACGTCGTCTAGCTTGGTCAAAGTCCTAGCGAGAATAGCTAACGGGGGCTGTGCCCTCTGATATGTTTCATCTTCAGGAAGCACAAAATGGAATATAACCATCTGTGAGAACTGTCCACCAGGTGCAATCCGATATTAGCATGCAACCACTGTGAAACCAATGTCCGCCTTCTGGTTCTGCTGCTGCCTGAGCGTAATATACTACGCGTGAATCAATTATTTTTCGACAATTTAGCAATGTTTTTACACATTACTTCCGTCTTATATTTCATACAATACTATCAAATTTAATCGGTTAAGGACTAAAACTGTCAGAAGGTTTGCAGCGAAACACACCTTCTGTTTACCAGCTGAGCGCACTAACTAAAGAAAGAAAACTTCTTCCTTTATTACAATTTTATGTAGATTCCAGCCCGATTACACTTGAGCGCCGCCCTAGTATCATTGACATTCTTTACGTGAAATCTCGCAATTTGCTTTTCAAGCGCCCCCCGCACAACCTACAAGATCATATAAGAACATCGTCTTTAGGAAGCTATCAGAAGGCTTAAATAATTTTTGTCGCACATAACTACGGTAATCGAACTTTCGTTGTCATGATTTCTGTTTGGGTTTGTGTACCTTTATATGGAACTGTTTGTTATTCGTTATAATACTATTTCGGATAGTTTGTATTAGGTATAATTTAAAGCAAAGTTTAACCATTTTAAAATTAACCCTTAATTACTCGAATTCTTTGTTCGTTAGGTGTTAACTTCTGCATCGAGATACTACGGAGACAAGAGCTGCCACTCTGCGGAAGAAGCTCCAAGACAAATACGTTCCGGCTACACCGTCGGTCGACCAAGGTCCATACCGCGGCCGACGCAACGTGCGTCTGGACATATAGAAATTGAAGAGGTACGCACTGCCCTTCACAACCTGAACAGCAGTTCGGCACATGGGCCGGACCTCATCACAAACAAGGCCCTAAAAAATCTCGATGACCGCTCCATCGAGAACCTCATGGCGTATTACAACAAATGCTGGAGGAGCGGAACCCTGCCGAAGCAGTGGAAAAAGGCCAAGACAATTGTCATTCCAAAACCCGGGAAGCCACTGAGCACGGACAACCTCCACCCGATCTCGCTCACGGTCCTGCGTGGGCCAGGTCCTGGAACACGTCCTACTCTACCGATGGCAAGACTTCCTCGAAAACGGAGACCTCTATCCCGAGGCGATCATCAGCTTCCGCCAACACCTCAGAACGCAGGACGCCATGATCCAAATCAAACATCAAGTCATCGACGGTGAAACCAGGGACACGAAATCCGTCCTCGGGCTTGACCTCCAGGGTGCCTTTGATAAAGTCACGCACTCGGCTATCCTTTCGCAGGTATCCAATCTAAACTTAGGTGAGAGGTCGTACGAATATAGTAAGTTCTTCCTCAGCGGTAGGACGGCTGAACTCGAGCTGGCGACCTGAAGATGAATGAGAAGACATTAGGTAGGCATAGAACCCCCTCAAGGCTCCGTCATCTCACACATGCTCTTCAACCTCGTTCTGATACAAGTTGACAAAAGACCATGACAGCGCGAAGGAGTGAAGCACACGATATACGCGGATGATATCACGCTGGGGGTGGATGGGGGCAGCGATGCCCACATAGAATTCACACTGCAGACGCCATCGAAGAAAGCTTGGGAAGGCACGGTACAGCTTTGCTCCCCTACCAAGTCCGAGCTCCTGGTCTACCAAGCCAAACAAAACGCACATAATCAAGCAGCAAAGGAGCACTAAAAGATAAATATCCGAAACAGGGACTGAACACAATACCGACGGTCACCAAAATCCGAGCCCTAGATATGACGATCGAAGCGCTCGGTAGGAAAGGAGACACCATCACCTGCATCACGGGAAAGGCGGCGAACGCGACAACACTGCTCAAGCGCGTTACTGACAATAAGGGAGGCATGAAGGAGGAGAACCTCACCAGACTCATAGACTCCTTCGTACTCTGCCAAACAGCGTACGTGACAGCCTTCCACAAGTGGATGAAAAGCAAAAAGAACAAGCTAGACATCCTAATCCGGAGGGCCTACAAGACAGCCCTCGGCCTACCCGAAACCACCAACACGAAGCGTCTCCTCCAGCTGGGCATACACAAGACGCTCGACGAGATCGCCGAAGCGCAAAGAACCGCTCAGATTGGAACGGACTGTCGTCGACCGCTTCCGGCAGAAAGATCCTCTGCAAACTAGGCATCGGTTATCACGAACAACAGCGACCAAAATGCCCCGTTCCCGACCACGTACGGCGGGACGTACGGGTATACCCCTTGCCGAGGAACATGCACCCGGACTTCAACTATGGCAGAAGACGCGCTAGAGCCAAAACACTAACGGGCCTGCACGCGAAAGACCCCGGCGCCAGATACGTGGACGCAGCCGAATATGCCAGCCGCAACGGCTTGGCGATTGCCGTGGTTGACTGCGAACGCAACTTGCGGGCGTCCGCCAGTACTTCAAGCAAGCAAGTCGAGAAGCGGAAGATATAGCCATCGCCCTGACCATTGTAGACCAAGAATGTAACGCTATCCTCAGCGATTCCAGACAGGCGGTGAGGAACTACGCGAAAGGAAGAATTCCCCAACGGCGGCAGGCATTTCTGATCCGACAGGCAGACCGCGACAAGAAGATTCCAATCAAGTGGTTCCCGCCGCACGCAGGCGCAGCGTCGGAGAAGAATGCACACCATAACGAAACGGTAGCACGCCCGAGCGCGAGGACTGACCGACCGCGCCCACGGCAACGGCCGCCCGCTGTGGTTCAGCGCTCAAGACCGAATAGACCAGCTACAACGAGTTGACCAAGGCCTTTCGGCTGGCCCGCAGACTACTCCCGCCGCCCTGCAAAGGGCTGAGCAGGTCACAGGCCGTGCTGTTCAGGCAGTTACAAACGAAGACGCTTCCGATCCCGGCGCTACCGCACCGGATGTACCCGGAATCACATCCCGACGACAAGAGCAGAGCGTGCTGCCGGGAGACGGCCACATTCGAGCACATGTTCTGGAACTGCTGCCAAACATCAAAGCGAAGCTAACGCAGGACGTATACACCGTCGGAGCTTGAAGGAAGCACTGCGGAGTGACCACCAGAAACGCAAACTCCAGGCCGTCCAGCAGGTCATCGAAGGCACTGGCTAGGCAGGGATCGAGTGAACCGGCAACGGCGAGCGAGAGCGAGGATCCTCGCAGGGCACCCGCCAAGACGACGACGTAGGCCACGTCCGAAGCGCGCGTGCGCGCTTTTCTGCAGGCACAATAAACGTTTCTCCAATCCAGGTATGTTTTTTGGTTTTATTTGCATTTTATACATAGTGACCTTTAGCTTATAATATCTAGTGCGCTATTACAGTCTCTGGATTCTCGTACCTTCGTTCGTATACTGATAAGTTTGTGTTTATTGACACAGAAATAAATTTGACTTGGATTTCGAGTTTGACATGAACTACTCAAGCAGTTCATGAGTGGTGCGAATGGTGACTTTGACAGTACCTTTTGTTCGTTTCCATTAGTCCTCGCAAGATCTACCGCACCCTAATTTGTCGTCTCTGGCTGGAAGTGGTATTCCAAAATGCTGCACTCCTCTTTACTGCAATGGCCAGAAGTTGGCGTGCGAAGTCTTTGTGACGCCGAAGACCATTCTGCATGCTTCATGGTAGTCCCGCGTTTTGCTTTGGAGAACGCACAGCTCCCCTACAGCTCTCAAGCTAGACGCTCGGGGTCCGTTCTCCTACATGAAAGTCCTTCGTCAGGGTTCATTCTCCCTTACCAATTTTCAAGGTGGCCAAAGCGCTTACGTGCTCTCAGAAAACTGCCGACCCTGGCAAAAATCTAGCAGCAAAAAAGACTATAGATCTAGCCACTCGCTAGCAAGAGAACCGCTAGAGTCCTAATGCTGGGCAGATCTGTCTGCCCTCTGTCTTTACCTTCCTTTTTCTTTTCTTTTTTCTCAATGTTGTTCTTTCCGAACATTTGACGTCCGCCAATGCCATGGCACTGTTAACGTGCCTACATTTCTTTTACCATTTTTCCCACTTCATTCTAGTCCGATGAAATCGCATCAACTGAATGCGGCTTCGTTGAACCGTCGTCAGAAAATCATCGCGGGAAATGTTTCGTGAAGCCACCCGGAAGTTCGCCAAAATACTCTTCGGAGACTAAAAACGCAGTTTAAAGCTTGGTGCAGTTGCTGCCATAGCCTAATGAGGGAGCTAAGAGGAAGAGTAAAGATATCATAATAGAAGTAGGCCATGGTGACTCAGTCGCATGTCGTCGTGTAGAGACCTGTCGAAGCAGTGAAGAATAGTAGAACCAGTTGAATTTTTTCTATGTGCACAATAACGAAGAAAGTAAAAATGGAATCAACATTACCTGCGCTTGCAACGCTGTCGGTACATATTAGTGATGTGTTCCGGTTGAGCTGTCTGTGCGTCTACTTATGACTGTATTGCCTTTCACTGAAGCCATTGAAGTGTCCTGTGCACAAAAAAGTACAAGAAAACATATAAAGTGAATGGTGAAACTGAAATGAGGATGGACAGTTGGTTTCGCGGCCTAATTGGGTGCCCCTCAAAGCAAGCAATCTTTTTCTCGACCGGAAGCAATTAAGGAGGACGTGTCTCTATTCAATCGTGTCTTCACTGCAATTAGGCCGTTGAGCAGAAATATGGAAAGCCGTTGCCGGAAAGCCTAACCGTGTCCCAAATTCTGTCCAGATAGACTGCTCCTAACTGGCGTAGATGTTCACTACATTTCGCAGAAGTCTTATCTAATTTTGCTGTCTAGGAAGATGATTAAGTTTGGAAGCACCGATGAAATACACTCAGTTAGAAGGTAAAAAAAGAACAACTGGGGCCTCTTGGCATCTTTCTGAGACTTGCACTGCGCAATTTTTTGTGTTTTGCATTTATGTGCTGAAGGGTGTATTTTGTCGGCCACCGGTGCAGTTCGGGAAAAATAAAGACGCTGTGAGAATAGGGCATTGTCGGATTCAATCTAAAACACAACCTTGTACGGGAGCTCTGAGAATTATCTTGAAATGCATAAGAGTTCCTACACCACCCCTTCACATTTTTGTCTTCGTTTTCGGAGGACGGTGTTAAAGATGGTATTTTTTTTAAATTTCCGTGGATTTTAATTAGGCTAAGGTTTTAATTATCGTTTTTTTAATACCGTCTATCTCATCAGAATTACAAGAGGAGTGATGTCAAAGGACATCACAGTCTTATAATACCACAATCGCAGGGATTACCTGTACGTATGTTTCTACGCCACAAAGTCCCTCTATACAATTTTGTCCTGCATGGATATATACGCTCCCGATAAAGTGCCATATTCAAGAACACATATCATTGAATCTATAGAAATCGCATGCTGCTGCACTATTTTCCCCCTGTACTTATTTGCGCTAGGCGTATTGCTTGAGTAAGGAAGAGGGTTTAATTTTTAAAGTGATGTGTATCCCGATGCACAGGAAGACTTCATTTCGAGGGGTCATCCCGCTTCCTTACCAAATATTGGCCGCGTATCTACTGGCTCCGCTGCAAATGTTACCGAAACACGAAAGCCTCCGGCACCTTTCACACGTAACACCATCTCCTCTCTCATTTGCCATCATTTACCTGTTCTCGTTCTCTTCTCGTTCAAAGATGAATGTAACCGGAGTTTGCTGATTGGATCCAATTTTCCCGTGTTCCCACTGCTCGCATACCACATTTTAGGACCTCTTATTTCCGTTGTCCATAGCGTATCTCGAAGGGTGATCTTTTTTAAGTGTTTAATTTCATTTCAGTGCGCGCGAGCAAATTCGACAGCAAAAGCGTATCCTACGTATGTTTACTAATTAAAAGTGTGCTGTCACTGTTAGTTCTGTGCGTATGTGTTACCGTAAATGAGCATGTTTTCTTTTTTCTTCAGAATCTTGACATTCACGACTCGTGCCACAAGTTTTACTAGATTTGAAAGGTTTTGCTTTATAAAACGCTGTTTATCAAATAATGTTGTCTTATTTCTTGGCCGGTCGGTCAAATCGAGTGGTGGACAGACAGACAGACAGACAGACAGACAGACAGACAGACAGACAGACAGACAGGCAGGCAGGCAGGCAGGCAGAGGCAGGCAGGCAGGCAGGCAGACAGACAGACAGACAGACAGACAGACAGACAGACAGACAGACAGACAGAGTTTTGGTGTTCACCAGCCCAAGACAGCATATTGTCTTCAAAATGAGTTTGTCATCAAACTCTTGATAAGCGCAAAAAACAAAATACGGATTAGGCAGGAGATACGTTTTACAGTAAATTCCTATTTGTGAGAACGATGGCTGAGCCAATGTTTCGGAATAACGATTCTTTTCAAAATCCCCGGCTGTTTTGTTAGGAATTCAATGCCAACTTTTTTCAGATAAACGAATATGCAATAGCAAATATTTCAGTTAAACGAACTTGAACAGTGGCCCGGCCTCATTTTGAAATCAGGTCAACGAAGTGGTGCCCTCTGCAGTGCTCGCGCAGCCGATGCCAACCCCACCGTTACTGGCGCAACATGGCTGCAGTCATGGCTGCCGCCGAGAGGCCGGATGACCCTGGGGTTAGATGAACGGCGACAGCGCCGCATCGCTTGTACGTACAGCGTCAGAGATGCACATAGGTCGTTTTGGAGCGGGAAACTACGTAGATTGCACTTTTTCGTTTGCTGTACGGAGTGCCAAAGGCAGTTACACAAAGTATGCCCTCTAGACAGCTTTTTCATTGTAGCACTTTAGTAGCGCCAGTAAAATTTGGGATAACAGAATTTTACCAGAACAGCTCTTTGAGCTTGAGCCTACTCCGTCGGCATTCCCGAAAAAATAAAACACTCCTCCAGCGTGACGCACCCGGCATGACTTTACCCAGCCGCATAGGCGGAGCCAAGCCTCGCCTAGTTATGACGTCATCGCGTGCCCCGGCACCGCTGGACTTTCCAGGACACACTGCCCAGCGTTCGTGGTGTGATCTCTCGGGTGCTTCTTCTCTTCGTCAGTCAAATTCGTTCACCTCTGAAGTGGGGAGTAAAGAACTTCTCGCGCTACAGACGCCGAGTCCGCAGAGCCTGGTGCCACCGGTTCCAGCGCGCGTTAACGCGGTTCACTTTAGGAGAGATTTGAAAGCCTGGAAACAAAATTATTCGGGAATGCCAGTCATGGGGAACTCTCAGTAGCCAGTTGGGAAACCCATATGAAGAGCAACAGCCGGGACTCCGAAGAAGGTAGAGGGGTCACCAGCTCTGCTGTTTCTCCGGCCTTTCACACTAGTGCAAGTGGCGCCAATTTTTCTCAAAACAAGATGGCTGCAATGCACTGTGGTGCACTTCGTATAAGATCAATGCACTTGTTATATTGCATTTATATTGCATTTCACACATTAACCCACGTGTGCTGTGTCCTAGTGCTGTTCCAAGTTTTTAACGTGAATATTCAGTTTAGGGGACTTTCAGTTGAGTGAAGAACTTTTTTGGTCCATTGAAGTCCACTCAAGCGAGAGTTCAGTGTAGCCACTTAGAGCTCTGTATGTGCACTTTCTTGTTCTTCCATACACATTTCCATCAACACAAGAAACACATATATGCCATAAATGAAGAATCATAAGAATAACTTGTCGCATTTATGTTACCAGGCTGGTTAACCACAAGCTGACTTACTGTGACGAAATTGTTTTAAGCCAGTAAGAAAAGAAAGATGTCTTCTCCTCCTTTTGGCATACAATGTATCGGCCCCACTCGAAGGGAAACCATGTGCATTGATGTTTTTGTGGCGTAGGTACTTTTAACATGGTCTACAAAATTTTGAAAAAGAATGTACGTAACGTTTCCGGACTACCAGAAACGAGCACCACTCACTGTAACAATGTGGCCGCGCAAAAAACTTGGGCTTTGCGGTTTTTGTTCCTCCGTGGCGGCTTCATATGTCATGCGCTACCCTTTTATTCTTTTCCATTCTTGAGGTCTTAGAGTTGGTGTTCGCTGCACATACTACATTAAGTTCAAGTAACTAGCCCGCAACGAAAGAGTGTGAGGTAGCCGCTCTTGGCGGGATAATTTTTGGGCTAGTAATTGAGCCACCGTTATTCAAAAATTACGCGTTTATGTCTGAAACTTTTCCAGCAATCATTTCTACGCTGGATTGATAATTCATGTAGGAAATAGGACATCAAAACAGTTTTTATAAAACAGTTTCCACGACAACCTACAATGCAATATTGTCACTTGACATTATACACACAATAGTCTATTAAGGAGTTTGACCTACTATTGAGCTATATTTAGTGTGTACATAGCCAAAAACGTAAGATTGAACGGCCATACGGATAATACAACAGGACAGGCAAAGGGAAAGCTTACATTTTTACGAAGGGAACTAAAGAAGGCCCCATACTGATGGCTTTAGAAAACCAACTCGTGGCGTAACTCTGTAGTACACAGCTGATATATGGCATTCATGGGCGGAAACTCAAATTGACCAATTTGAATGAGTCCAAAAATAGCTAAGAAATATATAGTTCCAATAACTATTGCAATGTGAATCCCCAATTGGGCCTCCGTGATTGCCAATTCGAAATAACAGCCCATTTATTTTACAGGTATGCACATCGACGGTGGATGTACTTACGTTTCAATGAATTGTTCGTTCTATCTCGGTTACATGAATCTGCCTCCCAAAAGGTAAAAATATGCAAATCGTAACAAAACATTCAAGGACAGCTGCATTTTATATTTTTATTACCACTGCGTTAATATTCGCCTACAACTTCGGCCACAGTCCACAACGCGTAGGAGTACTGTGAATAAATACCATAATGAAGAAGTTCCGTAGCAGTCATAATTGTTTTGGTCTCCTTGATAGCTGGCTGTCCTACTTATTAACATATGTTAAATCACCCAAAAGCTACAACTTACAACTTTAAAACACGACCACCACGATAGCACCTTGCAGCGTTGTGCCACTGATTCCACGAAGGCACTCGGGTTTTTTTTTACTAAAGATAACCACCATTTTCGATCAGCTTAAGGAAGGCCAGTTAAAGTAAGCATGTTTTCTCTGGACAGCGGCCGATGTTCCTCGCATCCGAAGGACCATGCGGATGCAAGTCACGGATCGAGGTGAGAAAACCCCGTGGTGCGAACCCGGAAGCTGCTAGTAAATCAATATCCGCTCTTTCACGCGTGATATAGAGGCAACCACATTTTCCCGAAAGCCTGCTGATCCACGAAGTGAACCCTGCATTAGCCTTTGGAGCACAAAACTTTGAGTAAATAAGAATCCTGACCTGTTTCTAATTTTCTGCTGTGAACGATATTTGTGCATTATTGGTTACGAAAAACGGAAACAACGAAGTAGGCAACTTTTAAAAAGACCCTGCAACACTTTTTTATACTTTTCTTCCCAATCCTAAATGCTTGCATAATGTAGTCAACCAACACATCCCGTAATTCGCGTTTACGGCGTCACACAGTACATTAGCTAAAAAAAATTTCCCCGCACCTCCCCGAAGGGAATCGTGCAGAAATGCGAATGCATTGGGTGCACCGATGAGTGTGTTGCGAGTAATGGCGTAATTAATGACGAGTGTGTGAACGTAATCATTTATTCATCAGCCCTGTTTGTGTTATCGTTGTACCTGACGGCCACAATCACTGCCTTGTGATCGCTAAAGTGCACGGTCAAAGGGTCTTTGAGAAGCCTACGCGCGTCACAGTTTCGCGTAAAGACCAGATCAATGCAACTCCCGTGAATGGTAGTGGGGCACGTGTCGAAGCCCGCAGAGAGACAATGCATAGAGTGCCTGGTCTGCATGTACTCGACCAGCCACTCGCCACTCTTCTTGCGCACGTCAACGTTGAAGTCGCCAACCAAGAATATGGGGTCAGAGGGTTTGGAGCGCACGCGCACACTTTCCATAGCCGCGTCCAGAAATGCATTCGCATTTACGACGACGACGACGACGAAGGCAGAACTACGAGGCGCGAGCGCACGTGCGACGACGACGACGCCAGCGAAAGAAATGCATTCGCATTTACGACGATGACGACGACGACGACGAAGGCAGAACTACGAGTCGCGAGCGCACGTGCGCGCGCTCACGTGCGCTCGCGCTGGAGGAATGCAGGCGCACGCCGGCCAACGGAGCAAGACAACCCCCGGCTAATAAATGCATTCGCATTTAAAATTACTGCTCTATGCTGTGAAATTGCTGAGAAACTTGGTCAATATATTTTCCTCTATTTTCCGGTTTTGGCGTTCTTCTACCGCTAGAACTACGCCATCATGGCGGGGTAGTGGCTATTGGCCGGCTTTGCTACAGTAGCAGCAATGAGCATATCCGATTGCCACTTAAAAAAAATAGGCCGCCATCCCGCCCTGTGAACGTGGAGGTCCGGCAAAGTTTTAAACCACTATGAATGGGGATAGAGTATGATATTTATTTATTTATTTATTTATTTATTATTAGTAATACCCTTAGAGCCAATGAAATTATAGAGGGGAGTGGTTACATTCATAATTATAACGAAAAGAAAAAGAAAAAAAAAGCAGCGAAGGAAATACATATCGACAGACATCTTAAACAAACATAGACAAAACAATACTAAGCAAACGCAGCAAGCAAGCATAACTGCACACAACAAACCTGAAAAACGCAATGTTTACTATGGCATTTTGAAAAGTGTGTGATTTACAATGGTTGCTGTAGGGGAGGGAAGGTGATTCCACCCTAATGACGTACGGGGAATAAACGACTGAGAAAAATCGTTAGCTCGGGTTGATGTTATGCCGACTTTGTGAGCATGATAAAGGCGAGTAGAAACGTACACAGGAGACAAAATGAGTTCTTCACGCAGATTGTGGTGATGAAATATTATGTGGAACAACGGAAGTCGGGAAATTTGACGTCGAAAGTTTTTCGAAGCCTCGGCACGCTTTCGGTTACGCTCGGCTAGTGACACTGGATGAGGGTACAGAGTATCGGCAACATTTTGTACTATTGTTCTGTGCCGCCGCCATGATCGTTGGTCAGTTTGCGTTACGTGACATACACTGCGGCGGTTCATGAGCGCCGCCATGTTGTTGGAGTGCGTTTTAGTCGGTCAACTCTGGTAGGCTTAGCTTGTCCGCCCGGCTCAGCAGCTCCCAAATCCGCGTCCTCCCGAATCCGCAGGAAAGGTAACGCGTGCAACAGCATTTCAGAAGCAGAAGTGTGTCAAAGATGACGTTTTGATCCATCTTTGGAAGCCTTCTTAACAATCGCCATGGTCAAAGTAAACGGCGAGGCCAGGTACTGGGCAATCACGCAAAAGTTATGAACGACAAATTGGCCGCCGTTGCTGAGTGGCATGCCTCAGTGGCGGTACTCTAATAGCTTATCTACTGAAACCACGCTCAGCTTTTCTAGCGCCCATTCCTGGGTCCTGCCTAACCTGACGCCTGCGCTCGGCGTCTTGGGCAAGAACTGCTCTATCTAGTGACACTAGTCCTGCCTAGCCTTCAAAGAGAATCTGCAAACATATACTTTACCAGGAACACATGGTGGGCAGGTTTCATTGATCACAGGCTCCTTGTCATCCATAATGAGGTTTTGATGTTTGTTCTGTGGTTTCCTATAAGGAATTCCGAGCTACATGCTCTACGCCCCATTTGCCTGACGCATGCGCTCGGTGTCTTAGTCCTTGGCGCTTCGGCATGTTTACCCACGGAGATCTTTTACCCCCGCCGATGAAACCGTAAGGGAGGAGGGGTATACAGCTTTGCTGTAAATGAAAGCCAGAAAAGCAAAGCAGAAACCGAGAGGGATATTTCTGCTGCGACGACCAAATCACACAGTGTCGCTCCGCGCTGGTGATAACTATAGCTGTCGCTGTGCTTCCAGACGCAAAGGGAAGAGTGAAAGCGTTTATCGAAGGTGTTACAGAGTCCCCTTAGGGTTTTCTGGAAGGTTACGGTGGCAGTACAAAGCCGATATCTTTACTGCTGGCCAAAAAAAACGAAAACATGTTATCTCGAAATTTACAGGATTTTTTTACAAACGAAAGTAATAAAAATAGGAGTATCCCCATCCGCTGCAGTGCCGCCCACGTTTTATGCTAGCACTCTCCGCTATCTCGTCGCTTTTGAGTAGGGATGTTTTTTTTTGTAACTCAGCTCCGTGCTTGTGGTTAACCCCCATGTTTTCATCAGCGAGTTTTAATAAGTTCTTTTTGTTGCGTCGCTTTCTCAGGCGGTACTCTGCGTGTAAAAAACATCTATTTATGTGTAACCTGCACACCTTTTATTTTGCAAAGTAGAACCGTTCTTTTCAGTTAGTTTAACGTAGTTATATTTTCTTTTTGTGCTTCCTGGTCTCCATCTCGGCAACACATTGTCAGTACGCAAAAAGGAGGCGGTTTGATTGCTAATTTACCAAAAATCCTAGCTTGCTGTTTCAAAAATTTCTTGATTTCCTGGTCGCGCCACCAGACACTTGTGGAGGTAGACATTAGCGTTATGATTCTTCGTGAATTTTGGACAACATTAACTCAACCCTCTCGCTCTCGGTGTGCTCGGATTTTCCTCGTGCTTCAGAGATTGTGCCTGCTAGCGTTACTAACAAATAAGCAGTAATAAAATTCAGCGCAATTTCAATCTGAGCAAAAGGATGACCAGCGAATCTGGGCGCAGTTCGAGAAGTGCACGAAACAAGTATATTTTTGTAATTTGCGAGTGAGCGTACTTTCTAGTTAATTCGCTGAATGAAACGTCGAATGATAGCGTTTGCAAAATATACACTAGAAAGGAATCTGGCGCTGGTGTCTATGCGGGTAACACCAAGCCCGTCTGTGTCGTCATGGGCCGCCATCACACCGTACGCTCGCCTTAGTTTCATCATTGGCTTGGATTGAAACGTTTTAGTGGCCGCAATTTCATATACCGTGCTAAACCACGCAAAGAATAGGCTGTAACCGTAGAAGTATAAATTGGAACACGGTGTTTTAAAGCTCAGGAAATTGAAAGTAAGTTTAATTCCATCTAATGAGAGTCTGCCGGGACGGTTGTCCCTACTATTCAGCAGACCATACTTGTATTCAATAATAATGTGAAAAATTGGGAGAATAGTGATTAAAACTGTTATATTGCCATTATTTCAATAATAAATTGTTTTAAAGGTTCAAATGATTAAATGCGTGTACGTTTAAAAGCATCGCCTTCGCGGTGAACTGGTGCACAGACCGTGTGCTGCAACTTTGGCGGCGATTATTTACCCGCTCAGTACAGGTTTACGGCCGCTGTTAACATATGTACTGCTACTGAAAAAAAACCTAGAAGAGAGCACTCTTTATCCACAAACTAGCGTACTACATTGTGGGTTTGTTCTGATGTGAACGTGAAAGTATGACCCCTCTCCGGCACAACTTATCCCACTTGCTTTATTAAAGCACCGCTGTCTTAGCATGAACAAACGGAGCGAATTTCCAGTTTCCACGCAAAGCGAGAGAAGCGAAGTGATCTCCAACGAGTTCGGCTACCTCGTAAATATGGCAATGCATACTGAGGAAATCAAACCCAATGAGACACTTAACAATTCGACAGACGTGCCAAGTCAGTAGCACTGGTCTTCCCACAACACACCACGGCGACATGCATTCCTAGGTAAAGTTTCCTCTCTAGCACACGTACTCAAAAACACTTTGCTTCGAAGGACTGTAGTTTTAATTTAGCGGCCAAGAATGAGGCTATTCGTTTCCCACCCGTGCAAGCCCGTGTATTGAGAGCAGACGGCAAGTACACATTATTTACAAGTTCATTGTGAAATTGCGTTATTAGAAAAAAGTAGATGAAACGGTCTATGGTTAGAGTCGTCTCAGCGGTTAATTGTCTGAATATTTGTTTCAGGATACTTTCGACGGTGCAGGAGTTAAAGCCGTTTTCTGTACTTAAGCTCCTTTCTTACACGGCCGTGTCTTTAGAGCTGCAGGGAATTCTGTAACGTTTGCAACTTCATCTAAAACCATGACAAGTGAATGAAATGACGTAACGAAGAGCCGTCTTAGGGGCAATATTTTAGTGGTATTTTGTTCATGATGCCTGTTTTGGGTTAAAATCTACGGAGACCTCACCAGAGAGTTAGCTTTGCGACAAGATTGCATTTTTTCTGCGACATCTTTTTTTCTGCACACCTGTCGACTCGCGCAGTAAAGGTAATAGCCAATATTTTAACAGGTCTACTCTAATACCTAAAATAACAGACAGGATATTTTGTATTCACTGGCACATCTGAGGAGTAGAAAATGTGCTGCAAGTAAAGGGGCATCCGCCCTTTGCTCAGACTAGCGGAGAATCGTTTCACTCTGTCTTGTGAAATGTCAGCGCTCTTCTCGTGCCTTCGTGGAGCACCGGGGCAGCACCGCGCTATACAACTGATGTTGCTCAACGACTGAACTACCATGCGTCGAGTGTTCCGGCCGCATTCAACAAAACGCCTTTAATTGGAGCAGTATTGCTTTCACTGAGAGATAGTACCGGGGTTTCACTCCTATGGTACGAAGCACACAACAGGGTGCCTACGCCGTGATTTGGTGGTAGCAAGAAAAAAACACAATACTATATACTTGCTTCTATTACGGAAACGCCTCACCCAAGCTCTATACACCTTATAAAAGATGAAAACGTTTAATAGCTTGGGGAGCATCCACAAACCCCAAATAAAAGTGTAGAGTTGCGGTCGTCTCCCAGACGTGTTTTTTTTTCGTTGCGATTGCGGAATTCGGGACTACCCGAGTCTCACGCCTACAATTGTGTGTTTAAATGCTTCCATCGTTCAATAGCAAGAAATAAAGGGTTCTGATACGCGTGTCAATGCTGTCAAGAACCTGCTTGAATCCAAATTTGCCGGTTTTGACGTCGAAACCAGTCGCATGTTTGGGCACGTCTGGTACAGATAGATAAGCAGAGTTGGAACGGTTGGGTTGCGCAGAGGAAACGTTCATTGAAAGCTCAGAATCTTTTTTACTGTTCAAAAAGAGCCATAAAGTCTGCAGGGAGGATTTTAATTTTGAAATGCTTGGTGGGACTCTCATTCTTCGACATCGGAATGAACGAACAATCTTTATGCAAATTTTAAATGCATTAATATAACGCCCGGCAATACTTCGCTCTGGCTAAGTGCATCTTGCGAAAGTGCGAGCCCTTCTAAAAGAACGGGGCTACTATTGTGTTTTGCCAAATCCTCTGCAGCCCCTTACAACCTAAGTTGCACTTTCCATTAGCTCGAGTACAACGTTGTACAGTAGTACCACGTTTGCCACTGGCATGCATACCGCTGCAGATAGGCTGCTAGAATTAGTTCCACGCATAACCTTTCGCAACTGTGCCATTAGTATTGCATACAGAAGCATCCTTCACTCACTACAAGATACCCTCTTCCTCTTGAGTATATTTTATTTATTGGTTTTTATTTATTTATTTATTTATTTATTTATTTATTTATTTATTTATTTATTTATTTATTTATTTATTTATTTATTTATTTTAACCTACGATTTTTGCAGCTAGGGCGATAGAGTCGCTTGAAATACACAAAATACAAGCGTGGTTTTCGTTCCTACAGAAAAACAAGGGTGTAAACATGCGAGTCAGGTTTTCTACGTGAAAAGCGAAGGTTAAGATAGCAAATATGAAATCTGAAATCACAGGCGTCGAGCGTAACCAAATTCAGGGAAAAAAATCAACAAAACAAAAGCAACTGCAATGCAGGCTTAACAGACAGAACTTGGAGAATATATTTTACAGGCAGCGCTTGAAGAACAAACCAAACCAGAATGTTTAGCGGAACGTTCTTGTCAGAAGAACTACTCAGTAACAGTGACATCAGAAGTGAGCTAGAGAGGAGAGAAGGAAATACCTTGTACAACATACTGGATACGGCTTAGGTTACTCGTCGATCTGACGGGGGGGGGGGTTTGGTTACTCGTGTTATGTAAGTCGTTTTCAGCTAGCTTTTCAGGAATGACTTACATGGATGCGCTACCAGTAATCGTCGAGTACAGTACCCGTTCACTCTCTTATAGCTAGTGGGAGGAAGGCGTATTCAAGGCAAGCGGTGCGATAATTGTATTCTTTGAAAGTTATTTGATTGTGCCGATTGGGCCTCGTTTCTGTCCTCGTGATATAATTTAAAGTATCAATGCCTGAATTTTGATGACGGAGTTGATACAAGAGTTTTAAACGCGTTAGTTTCGAACGATTCTGTATGGTGAGGATTCCGGCGTTCTCCGTCAGTTACCTTGGTGAAGTAGTGTCACACCGATTATAAATGCCACTATTTGCTTTTGGTGTATCGCTTGGTTTATTGTGTGTACTGGGTGTGCATACGGGAACCAGATATGCGCATACGGGAACCAGGTAGTGTCAAAGTATTCGAGTGAGGGTCTCACAAAAGCGTGGTAGGCTAATTGCGTTGTATCTGGTGGTCCTGATCGCAGGTGTCTTCTTAGGGCGACACGATATGATTTATGTGGGTATCCCATCTGAAGTCTTGCGTAACTATCAGTTTCATGTATTACGGGTGGTGCACCAGCCTATAGGACTATTATTTGTCATAAATGTGTTTGTACCTGTTTTTTCTTTGTATTGAAAAAGTAGCGCAATTTTTTTACCTTAGGGAACATTCGCCATACTTTACGCCAGCAATAAACAGAGCTCAGTTCAGATTGTATTATCAGATGTCTTCCATAGTGCTAGTTTCAGGGTAAATTGCGCAATCGTCAGCAAATAATTCAATGTTGGCTGCAATACTGGAAGGCAGGTAAGTTATATAATTAAGAAATAAGATTTAGGCCACCAAAAAAGCCTGGAGAACTGCGGATGTGACATGAGTTATTGTAGACAATTTGCCATTGTATTCTACGTATTGCAAACGGTTGGCTATGCAGTTTTTTATCCCGCAAATCATGTCGTCCCCGCCGAGAACACATTAAAGTTTTTTTTGTTTATTGTGTCGTACCTGACTGAACGCCTTTGAAAGGTCCAAGACGATCCCGTCAACATGATTTTGGTTATCTATTCCTACAGATATATCGTGCGTTAGTTCTACAAGTTGGGTTACTATCGATGGTCCCTTGCTATAACCGTGTTGGCAAGGTGATAAGATATGTTCACGTTCTAGGTGTGTAGTTATGTGCTTTAAGATACTGTGCTCCAGCAGCTTGCTTACTAACCAAGTTAAAGAAATTGGTCGAAAGTTTGACTCCGTTGTCATGGCGACCTATTCGGGAACGGGAATAATTTTGGCCTTTTTCCATTCTTTCGGCACCGTAGCGGATGTCAATGATTTGTTAAAAATCAAGACCGGATATTTTGCTTTTAAAGGACACTGAAGTGATTTGTAAACATTGCGGTATTACTAGCGCAAACTGTAGTCAGGACTCTATAGGCCATGTTTCGACCACTCTGAATGCGTTTACGCGAATTTATTTAGTAGAAAATCAATTCGAAAATGCTGTCCTCCTCTCTCCATCCTCGCCCATTTTCTGCGGCGTTTTCTTGTGACGTCAGGAGGAAATGACTTGGCTTGACTGCGCTACTCCATGGCTCGCCGACCTTCAGACAGAGTCAGTCGAACCCAGCGTTGAGTCCGCCGGCCGCCGACTGGTCACCGCAATTCATTCGCTCAGTTGAAACTAAGCCACGACACGTTTGTGAATGGAAGAATGTGCCTTTCTTTGCTTTGTTAGTTTGTACACTGCATCAAGCCCCAAAACCAGGTCGCCCCACACAAGCGCTGCACAAGCACACATGCGACGCTTCGCTGACTGGTACGCTATTAGTAAAATCTTGAAGGCGGGAGAAGAGTCAGCGAAGTCAATATAGGTATTCTAAGGAAATAAAATCCACTGAAACATTTACCGTACAGTGTAAAACTAGGGAGCAGGAAGAACTTTTTTTGCGCTTGGGTGAACAAGCACAGCGGTCAGCAGCACGACCACACATCTGCGAACGCTTTCCGTCTAAGAAATGCAATTGCTAGAAGTGAGATATTGTGGAAGTTTAGGTAACAGCCTACTGCACGAGCGCTATACAACAAATAGTCGCCTAAGCTGCTTGAAATGCTAAACTAAATAAAAGTGTAAACCGGGTGTACATTAAATACCTTATATTTGCACCAACGGCAGCTCTGGGTAGTGGCCTAGAGGTCTGGAGCGCTAGATCTTCGGTTTTGCAAGGCACGAGTTCGAATCCACGATGTTACATTCTTTTTTTTTGTAAGTTGATTTTTCGTTTTCAGCTGATGTTTTCTATACTGAGTTCACCATTTTTGGGCCGTAACGTTCACTGCTCCACGAACGAATTCGCAGAACGCGCGCAGACTGACACAGACGCGCTAGCGAGTTCTCGTTGGCGTGCTGTTGCCACAAGCACCGACTGCTTGCGGGCAATGGGCACAGGCCAGAATCAGCAGACCCTTGTCCTGGTGCGAACACGCTTTTTAAGGGGTATTCACACGACAGAGAAATGCGCGCTGTGGCTCCTAGGAGTGCGTATCACGTGACCTTTACGTCACGGTTTCTCTTAGGCGCACCGCTACAATCGGAGGTCGGAGGTCGGAGCTTCTGCTCGCGAGCTACAAGCGATCCGACGCTTGGTGGCGGAGGCGGCGGGATTTCGTCTGCTCGTCGGGCAGCTGGCCGCGGCTCAAGTTCTAGAGCGGTTGTAGGCACGCTATTTTTATTCCTTCTTATTACACTGGACGCAAAAATGCGCCGCGTACACGACAGGCGCACTCAGCGAGCTGCGTATACCACCATGGAGGAATGTATACCACCAGCACGGTCGCTTGGCGAGCGGCGGCCGCGGCCGCGAAATGGCGCAGGCCGGCGCAGGTAGCTCGAGTGATAGCTTGTTATCGCTCCCCTAGGCGCAAAATAGCTGCACTTACGAGAAAAGGGGTAATAAAGGGATGGAAAGTTGCATTAAAAATCGCCATCTGCGCCGCTTGCGAGAGCGGAAATCGAAACATCTGTATGCGGGCCCGTAGGCGGACCGGCCGGCTGCTCCCAGCGCGCGTATCCCCACCTCCTGCCTCGCGCGTCCCGCGCCGCTCTCTACCCGCGGCAGCGCCTGCATCGCGTCCACGGCCAATCTTAGGGCGGCTGACAGGATCAGTACGTATGGGCTTTAGCACAAATTGCCGCCGTCGCGGAATCGGTGGTGCTACGGCAGCTCTGCTTTAGAAATAGGCGACTGCAAACACTGATGTCCGTCCGACAGTCGCATCCTCCGTGTGAGCGAAGGAGTTTGCCGAGCGGAAGTCCGCCTGCGGTGACGTCACGACCTCCCTCCGATTTCTCCGCTGAAACGCTCCGTCGTGTGAATACCGCTTTACGGTACAGGCATGGTGAGGCAAGCTCCAAATATGGGGGAAAAGCGCATGGCATTTGAGCGTCCGCGGTGACACGGAGGGCGTTCATCCACTGAGTAGGCCTCGGCTAGTGATTGCTACGATTCGAAGCCGTCCTTGGAGGCTTATCTTAGGTATTTTACAGCCGACAACATGGCAGGAGCGCGGTATGACAATTACTGAGATAATGAGAATGCCCATCCAACGACAACGCCGGATGTAAAGCATGTTGTTTTACAGAAACGAAGCCGAAACTTGTTTGATTGCTAATCGTGAGCATCGTCCAATCACGGTGCACCTCCTCCCGTCGTTACAGCGTTTAGTTGGTGCGGCCGCCGCTGACCGCGAATTGTAGTTTTTCTTCTTTCGAGCTTTATAAAATAATTACCCACTTGTCAACCAGAGAAACGATGAAAGTGTGTTAATTTAAACCAGTCTACGCAGTGCAAGGAAACACGGGAGCTTGACAAATTCACTTCCGTGTCCCTTTATTCAGTATATATTTCTAAGAAAGCGTTTGGGATATTCTCAGGACCACTACTCCTTTGTGTGTCAAGATTCAGAAAAAGGGTTTGCCCTCCTGCTTCAGTTATCGATAGTGGATCTAAACGGCGTAGGTTTGGGGTGTCTATTGTTCGGACATGTCATTGTCGTCGACAGTGAAGACGGATTTACTGCACAGCATTACTGTCACACCCTAGAAAACGTGGCGTTTCCCTTGCTCAACGGCGACCAGTTTCCCTAGAAAAGATTACGTGTTCCAGCAGGATCGCGCCCCCGTGCACGCGGCCAAGAAAGTCCAGGCGTTACCGTTCTCACGTGGCCTCCCCAATCACCAGATTTCAATGTAATCGAAAACTTCTGGAGAAGAATGAAGACGGCGCTTTCACGGCAGTGTCTGCACGTAGGATCCCCAGACAGTTTGTGGGTGGCACTCCAGTCGTAGTATGACCGACTAAAACGGAACCCGACACTACCGGTGCGTTGTATGAGTCACTGCACGCACGTATGATCGCAGCGAGTGAGTGCCACGGTGATGTAAACCAGTACTAACCACCCTAACCGAGCGCATCACACTTCGTACCAAGCAAGGAAGAACAATAATTTTCTTTATTAAAATCGGAGTAATAAATCCGAACACTAAATATTCATAGTCAGCGCTGTGCGTCGTCCCCTCTTCTTTGATCCCTGTGTATCTTGTGCTGTTGTTTTCATCATGATTAATAACAGGTCTGCTTTATCACATCACATGTCGATTTTTATAATATTGCACGTTACACTAAATGCTTCTTTCTGCGAAAAATGTTTGCACCCAAAAAAAAAGAAAATGAGAGATATTTATACGCTTATATACCTCAATAATATAATGCGGGTACTGCGTCTGGTAGAGTGTAGGTACAACGTTATTTTTTCGCGATTCACCCACAGGCGCACTTTAGTACTCGTAGAGCAATTACGTCATTGTAGGCAACCAACATTGACGCTCTTCTTAAACGCGACCAATGTGATACGTATTCCTCGTCCTAATTTCGCTTATGATAGCGTGCCGCATTGCAGAAACAATACGTAAACATCAGTGCCATTTTCGTTCTTGAAGTTGGATGACCAGTGGAGCTGTTGCTGAGTACGTGGTTGACGACAAACTTCCCGCCGTCATGCCGGAGAAGCACTCAGTTTGATTGTGAATAGGCTTGACTGTGCGACCAATAATTTGGAGAGCCAGCTTAGAGATACCTGCAGTCATCCTCACTACTAAACACAAATGAAGTGTCGGGAAGGCAATTTCTAGGGGCCGTTAACGCGTACTTATAACAAACCTAAAGCGCCGGTGGCGAGTGTGCGACGTAATGAAGAGGAGGGCTGATGTTATCCTTCCACGGACACAAACACGAGGTAGTTAACCTAAAACAGCTCCGCTGTAAAAACGTGGCCAAGGATTTTAGGTGTTCTGCCTGACAGGCACATCGAACGGTTTACACATCCCGGTTTGGGAGAAAAATTCTGTTTCCTTTCACTCTGTGAAGAAGAATGATCAGCGAAGCTGTGGTGCGCGAAGGTAGATCCATCTTAGCGGCTAATTGTCACACAATTTATTTCCGCATAGTTGCGCTAAAACAACAGTTACAGCCGTTTTCTGTCATTATACCTCCTACGTAAATGGCCATGCTTCACTGCACAACGGCAATGTGGAAAAGCCAACTTTAAAGCTTGCGCCGATACCGTAAAAGTGGGCTTCACCTCTAAACACCAATTCTTTGCTGAGAAGACAATATGCCAGGCGAGGTATGAGCCATCTTTTATCAAAATAAGAAGGTCCTGGGGCCGTTCTTACTTTTTGTGAGTTTTTTAAATGCTGAGAACCTGCTTTTGGGCGGTAGAGAAACCGGCACCAGAGAGCGTGACACGATACCAGCAGAGACTCGTCAGGGCCTGCTCTAGAACAGCTTTTCTGTTAAGAGGAGGTTAAGTTAGTGAGTACAATCTATAAAAAATGGCTGCGGCTTAACTCAGCTACCTTGGATATGCAAAGCAAAAGCTTGGCTTAGTCTTAGTTGAGTCTTGGTTTCGCTTGGTAAAACCTTTGATTTAGCTGTATTGCCGACCACGTCTCAAAGCCGTTCGGTTCCGTGCAATACTCACAGAGGGAAGCCGAACAAACGCCGCGTTCGCCGGGGCAAACGCGGCGTTCGTTCATGGCGAACACACCGTTCCTCTTCGCCAGGCGCGAGACGAGTCACGTTGCCTGAAACGACCCAGCGTGCATACATGGGACGCTGCGGGGGTGGTTGGCTGCCTCGGCTGCAGCGGCGATGGCGACCGCTGTCGGCGCCCGCAGGTGCCAACAGCGGGCCCGGCGAATCACGCGATGCGCTTCGAGGGCTGTGTCGCCGGGCGTGTGTCTCCGGTCAAAAATTCATTTACGCATCCTCCACGAAATCGCTGGACGAAAGTAGTAAAGCTTCGCTTTAAAATAACGGGCGGAACGAAGCGCGCTCACGTCCGAGCCAGAACAGAACCGCTTTCCGTTCAACGCAGCTTTCCACAGCGCCTTTTCCCGGCTCTCACCAACTATGCGGCAGAAGCGCACCGTAGCAGACGACAGGCGGTTGCTCCTCCTCCTGAGGTCGGCGCGCGTGTGCCGGCTGTTCCCGATTCCCACCAATTCTCCGTGCCGGCGCTTTGCGGAGCGCTCCCGCCACGCATTCGCCGGTTCCTTTTAAGAGTGGACCCCCCTGTACATTGCTTTGTTTACTTACAATTCATCGTATGACAAGCTTACCTTTACACCCACACATTTATTTGGTCTTGCAATGTTCCACTGTTTTTTCCTGATCTCTCGTACTCGGGGTGAGAAGTCTTCCCTTACCGCTAAGTCGTTCCTTTAAGTTTGTGACAGCTTTTGAACTCCTTCGCCTTATCTCGTCTCTTCTTTCCTTCGGCTGCTCGTCCCAGACCGTGTATCGGCTCAATGGCTACAGGCTCTATCTGTACAACATCCTTCAGAATTTTTTTATTTATTGTTTCCCCAAGAGATGCATTATGTTCGTTTGTTTCCTCCTCAATGCAGAAGAATATCAGATTAGATCGTCCTGGAGTGGTTTTCTAAGTATCCTAATTTTAATTAGAGAGCTATTAGTTAATTCTTTCGTAGGTTACATACTTGGTCCATACACTTTGATGTCTTGCTGTCGAGTCCGGCTAGGTTTTTCAATTTCGCGTCGATGGAAGCTAACCTTCCCCTTTTCATCTCTTTAAGTCACTAGCTATAAGTTCTATCTACTGCTCTATCTTAGCTAAGTTAGGTCCTGAATTAGTCTTCGACGTCACCACCTTAAAAGCAGTAAACCCAAAGCGTACAAGAGGATGTCGGAAATCATAGGAAAAAGCAGCCTTGGGCGCGGCAGCACAATTGCCAAACAGGGCGCTTTGTTCCCCTGGACGTAAAAGACAAGCGGATTACGATTTGCATGCCTACAGTGCTTCCGTGCTCTGTGAGGCTTGGGTGACTCTGTTCTGGCTTTATACCCAAAGGCGCCCAGAAAGCCGCCAGGGCAGCGTCGTAACCCGCGGTGGCGTGCTGTGTTGTCCGTGTGGGTCCGTGAAGCAGCCCCCACATGTCAACGGTTCCCAGAAATGACGCGGCATTTGCGTCAATCAAAAGTCAGCCCTAACGGGTTGACTTTTGGCGCCTGCGCGGATCCTCTGTAGTCCACCGGTAGCGGTAGCAAGGCGAAGATAAATCTGGACGAAAAATACGAGCGGATTACTTATCTGCATTCCTGCAGTGCTGCCTAGCCCTCCATTACATATTTATACACCCATTATGTTCTTCTTTTTAGAAAGAATGCTTTATTCACTTTACTAAACACAAAAAACGAAGTAGAAATGACCGTCGTCGTCGTTGGTGACAACATTAATGGTACCAAAAGTCAGTCGGTCTACCTCAGCGGTGGCAGCTTCACCTAAAGTACGGTGGGGCTCTGTCCCCGTTGCTCGGCTCTCGCATACGCTCACTGCTTCTCGGTGTGCGAACCCACAATCTTCCATGTACGTGTGCTGACCCACGACCTCCAACGTATGTGTAGGGACTGCAACCCTCATTATACTAGTATTTGTCGTGCATCGAACATGACTTTCAAATTATTGTCCGAACTCGAACCAACGAACTTCTAAATATGTGCCAGAACTCGAACACGCGATATTTTAAGTATTCAAGTTATGACGTCATGCCATATTTATTAAGGCTTGGTGTCGGAATATTTGGTTGGACATCACTTGTAGCGCAGTCTTTACGTCACGCGTATGTGTTCTCTCCACTCGGTTTTGTGGTATACCCACCGCAGTCCTACGAACTAATACCATGCGACATAGCCACATGGACCTCGAGCAATGCCGATGTTAAAATAGTCTCGGGTGTGAAGCAACACCTATGTCAAAATAGACTAGGATGGCAAACAACTGTGGCGGGCGAATATTCTGGGACGTCAAGCGGCATCTACGGTGAAATAGTCTAGGATGTCAAACAATGCGACGCCAAAATTGTCTAACCGCCCGCAGCGCTCTCTCGTCCACTCCCGCACCGCCTCATTTTGGCTACCTCATTTTGGATACCAGAGAGTTCCTCCATGCATTTTAAAGGCTCGAAGAGAATGCAGGATGTCTGTAGCCGTGAAGTTGCATTGGTCTCTAATAAGCGACAGATTTTGTTTTCTTGTTTTGTCGGTGCGGTCAATATTGTGCATCTAATATTTTTCACTGAATTATTACGATTTGCATGATGCATGTGTTGCAGCTCAAGGGCCCATTCCATGGAAGTTTTAATGATAAATAAGTTCCCTGTCTTAATAACCAGCACCAATCGAAAGCGTTCACCCTCATATATTACAAGGTTCAAGCAACACTGAATTACCTCTGACTGCACTGGATTTGCTCGGTTTTGACCGCGTATTTATTACTTACCGCCACACAGTTAAAAAAATTACAAAAGCGCCTAGCTTACTTTCTCCTGTTACTTCGCAAACACCGTTGTTAGATCTACTAGCAAACCATAGGGTAGTTTTCCGTCTCAAAACTCCTAGAAGCAGTCCATGCATGACAACACGTCTGACATCGAGGGAATTTCTCCACAATCTAAAAACGAAGAGAACGAATGGGTGCATTGTGAATACCGTGCCCAAGCTTTCAATATGCCGTGTTTGGTTCTTTTCTAGTCGAAGAAAGGTGCCGCTGGAGAAGGGGGGCAAGGGCATTCGTCACACCCGGCAACGGTGGAAAAGTCACTTATCGTCTCGTTGTTTTTTCATGCCATTTGTGGTGAGGTTGGCAGCAACGTTTATTCCGCGTAGACTGCTTCACTCCACGTACTCCCATCGCGATGCTGGGAGTCTCGTCTGGACCGGTATTTTTATTGTTCAGTGTACGCAAAGTAGTCAGCTGCTTGATTTCTGACACCTTAATGCTGCTATTGTTTTTTTTTTTTCTTCAGCGGGTTTTTGCTTGTGCTGTGTTTATCAGCCTTGTTGAACATCTCCAAGGCCCACGGAAACAATTCCTCAGTAAAAGTGACCTCGTTCACGCGTTTCTGGTATTCTATTCAGTGTTTCCCTTTTTCTGGTGGACGAAAGGAGGTCCTGTTGCTTTAGTTGGGGGTCTTGTTATTCGGCGCAGTAATGTTTTATGGTGTCGTCGCGCGGAAGGTTGCTTCGTTGTTTTCATCGTAGCCGCGACACTCGTTTGTGTGCCTCGCTCGTGGAACGATGTCTCTATTGCCCGAAATCATCCATATCAAAAATTGCTTGCCCGACGAATTTGCTAACGTAGAGAGTAATGATGACTAGCTGAAAACCTCGGACTTACTACTACTCAGGTTGTTGCGCCAGCTAGGTTCTTGGCGAGTTCAATTTCTTGGGCAGCCAGTTTATCGGGTAGGTATCGCGTCAAGGCGCAGCTTTGTCTGTTGACCTGGTGCTTGAGGCGAGTCGTTGAGTGAAATAGCAGTTTCCTCCTGGAATTTAGTTTCGCGAGGACGTAGGGTTTTAGCATCTGTGGCCATGGGCAGAAGTGTTTTTTCAAAGACTAACCAGTATAGAAACCGCATACGCTTCCAAAGACTGACAGGTAGTCGAAACATGCGGCTCAGATTAGGGAAATCAGTTTGGCCCTCGTGTCGTGAAGGTGGTGGTTCAGTAACCCCATACTGCCTCAATGCTTTACTGGCCACAAAACTGCTCCGTGACTCAATGGTCGACCTTGTTATGCTTCCTTTGGATTCCGCGCGGGGACGCCACCATCAGCATGGCGGCACTCCTCGGGCGGCGTAGCGCTGGCCAGAGCGACGGGGACGCGGCAAATCTGAAGTGTTTACTGCGAGAACAACATGTAGAGAGCTTCTCACGCCGTTTATTATTATGAGACCTAATAACCGCGTGCAAATGATGATGTCAAACACTTGATGAGTCCCGCGCAACCGTTGTAGTACAGGTGTACAAGGGGTAGAGTTTCGCTGTTGTGTTTACCCAGCGGCGGAGGGTAGCATGAGAAACAGATTTAGCGGCAAGAAGCAAGTAAGCTCAGCCTCGACACCGAGTATACGCGTATATACACCATTTTCCTTGCTAGAGGTGGGACCCGCCATTTGATTTTTCTGACCGGATGCTAGCGCCGTCTATGAAGCGACCGCCGAAACCTCCGCGCTGGGCTGTTAAGTGCTCCGTTCTTTCCGTGCGTCTGCTCAGTACCCGTGCATTACCAAGTGAACCGTAGTGGTTTGGCGTTAAAGGGGCACTGACACAAAAATGTTGCATCTGTTTTTTTTTGTTGCAATAAGTAGCTATGACCTACTTATAACCTGTAGAAACCATCATTTCTTCGCGTGCGATGGTTGTTTAATTAGAGGCATTTAAATGCGGCCAGTCGCAGTTTCGGTTTCAGCGAGTGACCGCGAAACGATGGATTTTTGGTGGTGTGGTGAACAAAGCTGACCACGTGACCGTCGGAGGGATATCACAGAGCAGAGCCGCCGTAGCACTGTCGAATCCGCATAGACGGCAGTTTCTGCGAATGCCCCCACGTACTGATCTCGTGAGGCGTTAATTAAAAACGACCGTGGATGTGACGCAGCGCTGCGAGTGCAAATGCTACCCCGGTAAAGAACGACGCGCGACGCTCGAGACGGGGGTGGCAAGACGTGCGCTGGGAGCAGCCGGCCGGTCTGCCTACAGGTCCGCCTACAGATGTGTTCGGCTTAGCACTGCGGCGGATATTCGCGTGCCGCTCTCGTAAGCGGTGCAGACGACAATTTTTAATGCAACCGCCATCGCATCATTAACTCCTTTCTCATGTAAGCCACCATGGTCGGGACTTGGGGACAATTTCGTGCAGCGGTAACAAGCTATCACTCGAGCTACTGCGCCGGCCTGGGCACTTCGCGGGCGTGGCCGCCGCCTGCAGAGCGAACCGTGCGGCAAGACTCAGTGGGCTTTTCGTGCCTCCGGCGCGTTTTCGCATCCAATGGTAATAAACAGTAATAGAAAAAGAGTGCCTGGAATCGCCTGTAGAACTTTGGTAGCGGCCAGCTGCCCCATGAGCTGACGAAATCAACGGCGCCTCCGCCGCCAACGATCGGGTCGTTCGTTCTCGAGAGCAGAAGCACCGCCCTCCGGCCCTCCGATTGGAGCGGCGAGCCGGGCGAGCCGCCGGCAGTGCGGAAGCGGCAAACACAAACTGCGTGACGTGTTTGGATGTTGCTTATTTACACGATATCCTCGGGATGTTCGATTGCGCGTGGTCCTCTGCTGGCTGCCGGTTGCGTTTCGCACACTTTAAAATTGATTTTAAATATGTTCTAGGCTGTTTTCGCCGCTGATATTTGCAGATGATGTATATGTGTCCCACCAATCGATCTCCGAAGTTATCTCGCCTTCAAAATTTTGTGCAGTGCCCTTTAAGTTAGCGGTTTGCAGTGCTTGTGTGTGTGTGTTCTGTTTTGTTTTCATCATCTGCGGACGGATTTTAGGTCTTAATTTGCTGCCAGAGCGGAAAATGCCGATCCCGGCTGTTGCGAGCAGCAGTAGCAGTGTGGTGGTGGTGCCGGTGGTGCTCCGCAGTTCCGCGATGCAAACGTACCGGTATGGCACCGACTGACATAGAAATCGATATCGTGGAGTAAATACGTGTTTTCAATGCCACCTTGTTGTTATGTTCACCGATTAGTCATGTTTACGGAAGCGCGGACGTCGAATGCGAAGCGCGCACAGCATATGTGGGTCACGGTGATCCGTGCTCGCGATGGACTTTCGACGAGGCGATTGCTACGCTGTTGACATTGCAATGTAATGTAATCTTTCTTAACTAGACTGATGACGGTTACTGACGAAACGAAATTACCTGGGCGGAAAATAACACCACCGCACAACCAGTCAAATTACTATTCGAAGGGTTGAACAGACAAGGTCGACGTTCGGGCGAGTTAATATTGGTTGATCATGATCGTGCTTATGATGACCTAACTCTGCGCAGCGCGTTGTGGCCTGTCACTCGGAGCCCACCCTTTGTGAAACCTCTGCTTGGACCACAAATGCTTTTACGCGATCAGCAGTAACTGTTTTTCTAATTGTAATTAGATTCCGTGACTACGCAAAAGGATTAGAAGCTTTCCCTTTGACCGCGTTGTGAACAGGTTGAGCTATTTTCCAAATGAAGCGTTCACGCGTACGTCGAGCTGCGTTTCCACAATGAGCTGCCTGCTTAACCTGCTATCGACCAGCAGTGTGCGATGGAAAAAGTTATCCCTTTCATATCGTGTGGCAGTGTAATGCGTTGGCCTGAAAAAAAGTAAACAAAACCTCGTGATTTTAAAGGTTAAATTAGATGAAAAGGGATCGTTGTAATGCCAATCGGCTGTAATGACCAAACAATATATGGTATTTTAAATTGACTACAAGGAACCATAAGTTATTTTAATGTGTATTGTATCGGCGCTTGTGAAAGATCCCCAGGTGGTCAAATTAACCCGGAGCCCTCCACTACGGTGCGCCCTCATCACCCATGAAGCGTCGGGGCGTTAAACACCATAATGAATCAATTAATCAATTAACCAATCAATCAATGCTGTATTGTAAAGGATAAAGTTGCTTCTAACATTTCAGGGGGTTCCGTTCCCTGTCGCAGCTTTGCGTGTGATAAATGGATTTTGCTCCGTCTGCTTGCCGTCCAAGTGCACCCAACAAACCCTGGAGTTGGTCGTTGGTACAAAGTCGCTGCGAGTTATCAACGGCATCCACCAATATCTCAACTCGGTGTGTGTGTGCGAAGCGATTGCAGCAAAAACACGCCGCAACCGCACTGCATTTTCTCCAGGCAGTGTCGTGCACATGCGTAATGTCAGCGACTGTTTCTCGCTTTCTCTGGTTGTTCAATAACCCACCACCGCGCAGTGCTGACCAAGCGACGTTTGCGCCTTGAACGGCATCGCAGCATTGGCTAAAACAGTTGAAAGTTCCGCAAAAACTAAGCACGCGGTGCGAAATACCCCTGAACTGCGCGGCGGAGCACACCGCGCCGAGCGATGTTAGCAGCCCAGCGCGCACAGGCAACACTGGTCGGCCGCCGAGAGAACTGGTTTGAGAGTATTTTCCTCCTTTCCCGGCTGCTTATGAAAAATGGTGTATACGAGACGCATTTGGATGGCGCTGACATCACCCGCGCCGCTAAATTCGCTGTCAAGTTATATCTGTTGTCACGGCAGCGCGAAAAGCCTCACGCCATCCCAAGCGGCGTTCCAGCCCGTTTCTAGCCTTCAAGCCACGATATCTGGTGCTGAGAAGACTGCCAGATAAAAGACGTCGACAAGCATGCTCAAATTTTCGAAGAGCTCATTACACAAATAACCGCAGACAAAATGACTTCTTCTGAATAGGTTGTTGAATAGGTTCTGCTCGAGACGCGCGCAGTTTAAGCTGCTTTCCGTTAATGCGACCCCTTTGAGGGAACGTCGGTAGAAGCGATTAAAATTTTTGTACAGAAGGGCTGTTTAAGCTTTTAGTTCCGACGTATAACGTTACCGGGAAAAAAAAGCGAAGCGAAAGATCGATCGCACGTGAGCGTACCTCTCGTGAGAAGCGCCCGGCGTCGCAAGGCTTGCGCGTTGGCTTGCGCCACGTGAGGAGCTGGCAAAATTATACTAAGAAGAAATACCGAGCGCTCGTGAGCTTGCGCATCGTGAGGAGAGCACAGCATCGGCCAGCTCGACTTCGAGAACACTCTGCCAAGCGTTCGTGGCGTGATCTCTCGCGTGCTCTTGTACTCGCCAGTTCACAAGCATTCGCGCCTTAAGTGGGTAGCACAGACGCCGAGTTCGCGCTACAGACGCCGAGTTCGCGAATCCGGCTGCCGCGGGTTCTAGCGTGTGCTAATACAGTATCCTTTGGTATAGATGAAGAAGGCTGCGTACAAAACTATCCGGGCCTGCCAGTTATGGAGAACTTCAGGCGGCAAGTTCAGAAATTCGTGTGAGGTGCAATAGCCGGGTCTCCGACAAAGGGAGGGGCCGCCATCTGCTGTTGCTCCTGCCTTGCACCACTAGCGAGAGTTTCGCCAATTCGATGCGGCCAGTAGTTTTTCACGAAACAGAAAATAAGCCATGGTGTGGGCCGAAATGAAAAGGTGGGGAATTAAATCAAGTGCACAGAGCGGTGCTCAAACTAAATGCGCCCTTTTGCGGGCGTTCTGTAATACAACCCTTACTGAATTTAAATCCATCTGTTGCCTGATCAGCAACATAGAATATGTTTACTTACCTGCTTGCAAATTTTCGCCACCTTACGCCTAGCCTGGCGCGTAAAGAAGTTTTCTAATGTCGTCTTTGTCCTAATACTTTCCTTATTTCGTTTTCGATGTGTGCTGCACAATATAACATAAGAAATAAATTTATGGCGTTTACTCTGAATCACGCTAGTTTGCCTGTCTTTGTATACGTGAATACCTCTTTCTCTTTGCAACCTGGGAGGAAATCCATTGTAATCCTATTTTTTTGCCTTCGTACTTACAACGGGGATAAAGTGGTCCCAGTTAGCACAGGACCGGCGTAATTGGGAATCAACGGGAGAGGCCTTTGCTCTGCAGTGGGCGTAGATAGGCTGGTGATGAGGATGACTTACAACGATTTAAACGCGTTGCTACAGAAAGACATGGTGCACCCATTTGTTTCGTGTTTCGGCCTTTTCTATTTCTGCTGCGGTCTCAGATCCTTGCCAGCATATATTGGGCTTTAGCTTTACTATTATTCTATAAGCGTATATTGCGCATCGTAGCGACATTCAAATATAATTGTTGACCCCAAAATACGTGCATTTGCTTGTTTCATTCCGTTATCAAGAAGCAGCCGCTGGCCACGGAGCTCAAGTCTTTATAGTGGTTATGACCTTTGCGTAAAATACACGGAGATTTTAAAAAAAATATCGGCAAATATGGTGAGGTGCTAGGGCTGGATATCGAGGGAGCTGTCAGCGGCAGCGGCAAGGGTAAGTATAGGGCAAATTGATAAAATTACTCCCACCTCCCCTCGCGGGAACCCCTGTGTAGATGCGACGCATAGGGGGTTCCGTTGTTGTTTCCGTTAGGTTGATTCTCCCATCGCGTGAAACGTGCCGTGAACCCCTGCCGCGGCTATGACGCAACCTGGTGCGGCTATGACGCAACACAATCCACCACAATCCACTTTAATCCAATCCAATCCAAATCCACTTTAATCCAATACAATCCAAATCCAATCCAATCGAAATCCAATCCAACAATCCAAATCCAATCCAAATCCAATCCAAGCCAAGGCAAGTCTAGTCAATCCAATCGAATCCAATCCGATGCCCCTCGCGAGAGAGTGTTCGCTATCGGAGAGGAGAGGGGGTGAGCGGCGGAGAGCGCAGCTCGCGCGGCGAGGAGAATGGGGGAGGGGTGTGGACGGACAACGACAACGCCGTATGGAGGGACAAGGCGAGTGAATGAGATGCCGTCGCATCTAAAAAGATTCGACCCATGAAATGCAGGCGGTGTAGTCTTACGAACATTGGACGTGGGCTACAAGGGGAAAATATCAAATAAATCATAGCGCGGTGACGAGACACAGTGAGCAATTGCATGCCGGGACCGGGAAAATATCACAGCCGCTTGCGTCACTCCGTGACCGCCAGGTGTCCCGTTCGCGGTGGTGGCGGCTGCAGTGGCACGCTTGTCCCTGTTTGAAACTGTCGCCGAAGATTCGACACCAGTCAAAGCAGTGAAGGAGTCCGGTAACGCCTTCACTCGAAAAAACCACAATGCGTGTGCGGGTGTGCTCGTTGAAACGCTTTATTTCTTTTTCAATCGTTTCCCCAATAAAGGGGTAGATACAGGGTTGTCTATCATTCACCAGTAGCCACTGTTGGAGTACAGTTTCTAGTTTATAGATATCGGGAGGTGGTGACGTCAAAATTCGGTTAATCCCGGTTAATAAACATGATAATTCTTGTGTGAAATGATTCTGACTTATGGGCAGAACGCGTAGCTGACCGGTAACGGTACGGTGAGTTCCAATCGTTTTGTATGAGCGCTGACTCGTGTGTTTAAGTCAGAATGGTAGTCGTGGTTTTTTAGGCTGGTGAGACCGAGTAGCACGGGGACAGCAATATGGCCAGAAACCACGAGTAGACGAAAACAAAGAATAGAATCCAAAAGCACGAGTGCTGTGGCGATGCAGGAAGCCATTAAGGCAGCTTTCGCACGGCCTGAAAACTGTAAACAGCAGGGAATACCACGAGCCACTGGCCACTGAGCATCGCTGCTGGCATCGCTGGAATCGCTGCTGATCTCCAGAGCAGCCACTGCTGCTCTTGCTCAGCCGCTGCTGATCTCCTGCTGACCAGCCACTGGCATCGCTGCTGATCTCCGGTTTGGTGCGAGCGTCACTATTACCGTGTTTCGGGAAGAGAAACTCGTGTGGGAGGTGTCTCAGAACCAATAGTTCTAGCTGACTTTATTGGAATGGTGCCTTGCCATACTCCACTTTCTTCTTAAGATTAGCCAGAGTTATGGGTGATGCTTTGTCTAAGTCATCTTTTGCGTTCCACAACGTGTTTGCAGGAATACATCTTTCACCGCCCCCAACGACCGCAGCCGACAAATAGAGGCGATTGGCCCGCGACATACCAAACCAATCATCGATACTGGTCCACCCATCGAGAAGCATCTATAATCAAGAATGTCACCACAAACAAAAAGCTTGGCTATAGCTCCAGCGAAAACGTTCCTTGGTACGTGCGCCAAGAAATCTTCTAATAATGATTTTCAGATGCATATACCATCCTTGGGGGACGACAGGCTTGATTGAAAAGTACAGCGCACCCAAAATGATCTAGGGTGCTGCATACCTTCCCTATGAATCTTACCTGTACAACTGAATAAACAATAAGCAGCAAGATCTTTTTCCATTTCGCGCTGTTCAGTGCTTTCACCAATTTCTTTTCAAGAACGAGTCAACGTTCAGTTTTACACCCAGAAGCATTTTCACATCCATTCGAAAGGCCCGCAAGTTGGCCAACATTGTTCTCTCACCTTTGTAATACCCAATAAATTACTTTTGAGGGGTCTTTATGGATATATGTGTGCTATTTTAACAGCCCAGCTTGTTAAGCTTAGGCTTTGTTGTTTGGCTTTCGCAAAATCTACCAACACAAAAAAAATCGGTTCCAATCTACGCTGTGAAGGTGGTTAAGCAAAGCTTTAAACGAATCCCACAAAAACTGCCCATGCGATGTCACTTGAATTCAAACACCTGGTTCTAAAAAGAGCTAAACCAGCGATTCTGCCAAGCTTTCCCTGTAATTCCCAGGGGCGGCGTTCCGAACGCAGCAGCGGCGTCGGCCACAGCCGGGTTAGAGCAGCGGACGCAGTCGCCGCCGTAGCCCGGCCGTGCGTCGGCAGGAACAAAACGGCGAGTGGCGTCCATCGAAAGGTAAGACAGCGGAACCTAGTCATCCTGATGCGCTAGTTAGGGGCTACACCACTGGGCGTCACAAGCGCAGACACCCATACAATTTGGCATGTGAGCTTAGTGATTCCCATGTATACCGATTTAAACTAGTTAGTTTAGCAAGTTCAGTTATAGTTAAACTGCTTTAGAAAGCCGAGGAAACTTTTATAATCGCTATTTATCAGATCCAGTTGCCTCTTTCGCCTTTAGTAATATTTTTAAAACCCAACAGAATTTTGCCTTCACCAATTCTGAAAACGGAGTCCCATTCGTGGCAAGCAGGCCCGCAAAAGGTAGCGTTTCTCTAGCGGCCAGATGTGTCTGTATGTGGTCTCTACATTTTATTTTCCCACCCTGCAAACCAATCCATAAGGCATCTTTGCCGTACGACCACATAATTTTGTTGGGTCCGGGTTACCCAGGAGGTGCTGTTGAACAGGCTAATCACGCCGTGCGAAGGAAGCCCGCAAAGGACGCGAAGCATGCCAGAACCAGCCAAAAACAACCGTCGCTAAAGCAGACGACAAAGCCGTCCCTCCAACGCGCGCGCCGGTGCGAACAGGCAGCTGCGAGAAGGGAACGCTGGGTAATAGTACCCTATCGCCGCGCCATCCACACTGTGCCCCGGTAGTAAAAACCGCCCTACCCTTTCCCATTCACGTTCGGAGTATCTTGTCCCGCATGCCACGAAGGAACCATTGGCTGGTATAGGTAGAAACCTTTCCTTTAAAACTCCTCCGGGATGGCCCGCGCGGCAAGACCTCCGCTAAGCCGCGTGGGCGAGGCCAAGCCTTGCCTTGCTATGACGTTGTCGCACACGATGGAACCGCTCGACCTTCCTGAACACTGTGCACAGCCTCCTCGGCGTCATCTCACGCGTGCTTTTCTCCTCGCCAGTTCATGTGCGTTTTGCCTCTGAAGTGGGGAGCACCGAACAGCTAGACGCTGAGTTCGCGAAGCCCGGTACCGCCGGGCTTCGGGGAGATTCGGACCACACAGGGAGATTCGGAGGGGGGGGGGAGGGGGGGGGTGTGTGAGCTCTTGAGGATCGAAATAAAATATGGTTTGAGCAGAGTTTTTATTACTCCTTCCAATAACAAGGGGCTAAACTTTTTCGGTACTCCTCCACGAATATCCTGGAAGCGCTGATTCGAAGAAAAAAACTAGTGGCTAAACAAAAAGAGTGTTGACCCCGACACAGCCGAAACAGCTATCAAAGCCAAACAGATGCGAAACAGACAAGCGAATAACATAAAAAAAAGAAATCAGAAATGCCCTTAAGGTGCACACGGTTTTGAAATGCTGTATCAGAAACCGAAACCTTAGCCAAAGTGCTTCGCTTTTTTTTTAACCTGGAGCGGGCTGTTCGATAGAAACGAGCGTTCTAAGAATTGCGATTGCAATGTTTTCATCGTTCTAAAGCGGCGCTTTAACGGTGGCGCACCCGCGGTATAGTTTGAGGCTGCGAACAGCTTTGCGCAGTTGCGTAGGCGCACCGCTATTTCCATACAAATCATGAATCCACGTATTGATGGTGGCTCCTTACATGCGCCTTGCAAGAGTGGTGCAAGCAAGAGCGCCAAGGGCGACCCCTTATTTACGCGAACACTTTTGGGGCATACGCACCGTTTTAAAAAGAACCCAAATATTGATGGGGGCCCTTACATCGCCCTTCAAGACATTGACAAGACTAAAACACTCTCTTTTCGCACCCCGCGCGCATAAAACGAAAAAACAAGTACCACTGTGCCGTAAACCCTTTAAGAATTAAATATTCACATTGCGCACCTTAAACAATACCAATGTCTATAGCTTTGAAAATATCAATTTAACTTACAATTTTCCCAAGTTTATCGCACACTTTTTAATTTTTCCCCCTCTACATGCATGACAGTTTTTATCCGAGGATGCCATAATGGCAAGGCAGTGGACTGTTGCATTACGCGCGTGAGCGTGTACGCTCGAGTATGAAATTCTGTCGGGGGGTACTAAGAGCTGTCCCGAATAAGGGTTATGCGCCAGTTTTTCTTCGTCGCCTCCAGAGAAGACAAATGGGAAGAAGAGAGCGGGTGGGTTTGGGGATCCCAGAGTTAAAAGACTAGCTTGAAGGATCAAGATGCAACGGAAGAGCCGTAAAAAAACGGCTAGTCTACCGATCTTGAAGCGGTCGCTGAACGGCGAGCCCTGACTTATATCGGCCATGCATTACATTAGGGCCGATCCTCAAGGAACGACTGAACTTTTTAATACAAAGCCTCTTCCTCAGGTTCCGCACCACAGAAACCCATTCATTTTATTATATTGTTTCCCCTCTTTCATGATTGATTGATAAATTGCTAGTGGTATCAAATTTAAAAGGAGTTGATGACGTGTCATCTTACAGACGAAAAACTAATATATCTATATTTTATATTCGTCGTTTAATACAAGCGCTACTCTGAGGGCAGGCACAAAATTCTTTCTTTTTTCCTGTTGCAGGTGGTAGCTGTCCTAGGCAATATTCCCGTCACTGCTTTTCGTCCACCAGCATTCTAACCTTCTTTTAGTCGCCTCGAAAGCCTTGAAGTTGACTCCTGCTGTTCTACCCTTAAATACTAGGGCTTCTGGAAGCCAGATATTTCCTTCTTGAAGATTTGAAGAATATTGAAGAGTATTTGAGGAATCCTTCTCACTATAGCACACAAGTGGCGGCTTTTATAAGGTCGATCTCCTCGCCAGTACGATCCACCATAGGACGTGTAAAAATTTCCCAAAAATTAGTACTAAGTCTTTTGACATTATGCCACGGAGTTGATATCAAGTCTGATGCTTCGAACCAAAGAACCGAGTTCGCAATATATGCACTTAACAAAACAATTGTCGCAATCCGGTCCTGCGAGAGCGGATGTTCAGCGAAGCTGTTGAAAACCACTACAAATGCTGGTTTGGAGGGCATGAAAAGTTTTCGTTGTTTCGGCGGGCTTGTCGCTTGCGCTCACCTTGTCTGGCGGCAAATTCTGGGTCATGCCAAGCCTCAAGCATGCGCTCGTCGTCTTGGGCAAGAATTGCTGGGTCCTGCGTGGGTTTTATTTGTGACATAAAATTTTACGACCAACTCGAGACAACCAGCTTCACTGTAAAACTACCCAATCAGGCCCACTTTCCACAGAACTCTCCTGAAAAGCGCTCTGAAAATTATAATGGCCACATCGAGAAAAAATTTTATTGGGTGTTTTTCGATTAGGTTTGGCCAAAATGTTGCTTCAGACAGGCCACGAGCTTACAACGGAAGCGCATAATGTGCGGCCTGTGGCAGAAGTGGGGTTGGTGGGGAAGGGGGCGTGCAGGTAACCTACTTAGCCGTACAGCCAGGGACACTTTTAGCTCTACCGTTGTCGGGGCGCAATATGACGGCAGAGAGCACAAAGGGCAACAAGCATTGTGCAAGTTGTGTACACAGCCGCCATGTCTTTTTATCACGGCCCGAGCCATTAGGCACTCGTCCCTTTGGCTTCTATCGCTCAAGTGGCGCATAACGTCCTGGACAGTACATTGTGCTCAATATCCAAAGCTCATACGATGTTTGCAGAATTGCTGACCTCCGCCTTGTTGCCCAATTGCGGTAGCACAGATATGACGAGAGTGCGTTTAATATAACTGCTTACGCAAACTTTCAGCGAAGACGCAAAAAAGGCCCTTCAGCCCCACGAATGTGGATGATTTGCGGAACCCTGCAACAACTGCGGGGTCACGCGTGTTCGTCGTTTGGCCTACCCAGTCAGCCACAGCACTGGGCATTACGAAATTCTTACGCACACTTTAAATGTTTCCGCGTCCGCGTTTTGGGATTTATGGTTGAGAAACGTTAGGTAAGGTTTATGGTTACGTTTGAGGATAGGCTTAGGCATAACTCACCTTAATCGCCCACATTCTAGCTTTGGGAAGACGCATCCCATCAATACCCGCCCCACTACTCTATCGACGCGCATTGTAATTTTAGTATACCACCTAAAATATCCAAGCATGATGAAGCAGTACTCTACCGTATGCGGTTGATTGTCGTCTACACGCGATACTACTGTCACAAAATCAACCAGTTCACTTCGCCACTGTGCCCCACAGTGTGATGCGGGGGAATATCTGCAACACCTAATATGTGTCTTCGCGCAATTTGGTACGCAGAGAGTGGCTTTCACAGTGCCTCTAGGCCGACGGAGCTCCGTAGGACTAGAACTGAGGCACGTATTTTCCCGGAATTCTTCCAAACGTGCATCTAGTGCTACAAAAGCTTTATTGCTCTTCCTAAAAGACACGTCTTCATCAGACTTTATCAATAGTTATAATCATACGAGTTCCTCGTCATCGTTCCTCGTCATTCCACACGTGTTCCTCGTCATTATTGTCACCGCATTCATCTGGCATAGCAAGCCAGGTGGGTTAGCTCGGCTGACATCGCCACGTTAATAAAGTTTGTTCTCTGTCTCAAACATTCTAGCTTAAACCAATTTTTTTTTCAGTCCTAATCCATGGTATAGTACTCATTACGAAATACATTAAAGCTGACATGCAATATTTCCAGAACTGTGCCTGTTTCAACAAGAATTACATTTTCCCCTTTGCCTTACCTTGACTGCTGGCCCTTATTTATGTCTTCATTCAATGAACCTCTGAATTCCCATTCTAATGCACCTTACTCACTTTCCCACTTCAATCTGCAATAATGATCCTCAATTCATCCTAATGCATTGTATTCCACAAAATTGCTCTGTGATTTATCTTCATTTATGGAGATTTATCTTAATCTACGTTATTTTTTGTAACGCAATTTAACCCTAATCCTAACCCAAGTCATTGGGGGACGTGCTGATGCGCAGCATTCTTACCCATACGCGTCGGCTGGGGGGTGCACAAGGGGCCACCCCGCCTCCCCCCACCTCTGGGCCGCACCAGCATTCCCTCCCCCTTTTTGGCCGTCAGAGACTTTCCAGAATGTTCGTTGCAACCGCAACATAAAAAAAAACTCGGTTCGTAGTGACCTTGTCGGGTGAGGACTCAGATGCGTGATTCACACTTTTGTTATGCATCTTTTGAAATAAAGAGTATTCCTATTCTTTAAAAAAGAGGGGCGGTGGGCGCTTCTGTTGGGGTTTCTTTAGGGGTAACGCAAGAAGGCACCATAAAGAAAGAGCTAAGCCAGCCACCCCTGGACGCCTTTTTTAGTGTCATTTTTATCCATTTTTTTCTGAAAACCCGGTGTTATAACTTTCGACGAATTCGGGACGTATCTTGTCCATACCCGTCCATCCTCGTTAAGCACCCCCCCTGCATAACGGCTGGTGCTGAGCCACTCAAGGGCCGCGTTATATGTATTCAAAAGGCTGGCTTCTGTGTGCTTGCTCCCCCAAAACATTCTGGTCAGAACCTGCTGCTCTGCGTCGGAACGTACAGTTATTTTACCGCGCAGCTTTGCTAAAGGTGCTGGGCCATGACGACAAGGAACGAGGTTCCGGTTGATATCATAACCCATTCCGACGCCGCGAGCCCCCACCCTGTTTAACACAAGAGGCTCTAGGGAGGAACCGCTCAGCATAAGCACAACAAATGCACTGTCCATTTTTCGGTGCTGAGATGCACGCTCTTAGCTTTTTCGAATTGGGGCCAAAAGCCTCTGGGTGTGCGCTGGAAAGCATTTGTCGGCTGCTATGGTGATGCCCTCTTTTGACACCGCTTGCCGCCTCTCCCAACTTCCTACGTAAGTGGACTGGCGAGTTCACTGCGTAACCTGAAGTCGTACTTGCGGCTCCCGTTCGCAAGGCGAAAAATTAATGCCCCCCTTTTTCCTTCTCTACTGCTGGGTTACAGTGACAGGAGAAATCGGCTAGAGCACCTGGATGCGTCTCCGCCGCTGTGGTGGGTGCGCAGTCCATGCACCGTACAATGGAAGAATCAATATTCAGCCGTTCAGCTGATGGGACGTCGAAAACGCAGTCTTTCTCGCTTATGTCAGCCGTGGCCGCAACGTGTATCTTGTATCTCGTTGGATCAACAGAACAACAAGGGAAAAGTCCCGCCACGGCACCTTGCAACCTCCGCGTGTGAAAAAAAGCTCGCGTGTGTGAGCATCGCCGAGATGTTTAGAGCAAACGCTAACCTGTTCCACTTTAGCTTTTTGAAAATCAAAACTGGACTTCATAAGTTTCTTCAAAGGAAACCCGATGGTAATTTTAGTGTAGCTCCTTGTTTGATAAAAAACAAAATATTCCGAGCTGATCGACGATCCCGAGTCCGAAGATATTTGTACTACCATTGCCACACCAGAGTAGCCCTCACTATTGCAGGACCGTCTACATATCGCTTCGCCCTCGAAAAATCACTCGAACGTAAACTCCATCGGACCAAGAAGACCGGCCCCAGTCTTTCACGCTGAAACCTTTTGGTACATCACAGTTTAGGCAATAGACTGATCAGAAACTGATTCATTGCCGATTTCTTGCGTGCTTTTCTTATTACTAATCAAGGGAAATGTCCTGGTTCCGGGTAACCCTAGCTTTCACACGGTCCATGAAGTTGGCCCGTTAGCCTGCGACATACATGCTCGTTGGATAAATTATTGCGTTGTTTCTTCAAACCCTACACTCAATAAAGCATATCAGGATAGCTTCATCCAAAGTTTATTTTAGTTTTATTCTTGCGTAAAGAGTGGGGGGCCTGTCAGGTCCACACCGGGTGAGAGAGAACTATTTATTGAATCTGGATATGCTAGCCGAGTTAAATCTAGATCTTCTACATGTGAAGAATGCATCGGTAGAAAAATAGAACACACGCCGTCATGGTTTATTTCGTTCGGCGCACTTTGTTAAAAAAGGGCATTTTAAATGGAGATATTTGTTTACAGATAGAGCAGCAGATGCCGTTTATTTAGGAAAACCTTAGCGAGCACAGGATAAAATCTGAAGTAGTCTTTACATTCGGAGAACAAACAAGCACGAGGACTGCTTTACACAGAATTCAGTGTGCTGCGAATCATGCCATTGCAAATACAGGCTGGCCAAACACTCTGAAACTCCGCCAGTACATCCATAGCGTATTCCTTCCTTGCTTGGACGTTCTGCTATCAGCACAAGATAAAACATTTGGAAACACCCCGCATTTTTTAGCTTTCATTTCATCACCTAAAGAGAGAGAATCAATGAGCAAAGTTTAAAAAATGAAGCTTCGCTAGTCAGTTACAAATACTACCATTTCCACAACTCCGACTGTGAAGTGGAACTCTAGCGTCGATAGTGAGAGAACACTGCTTTCATTAGGTACCACGTCGATTTCCTGGAATTTGCTGAGTAGATATCAATTGCGCTCTGAAAACAGCCATTCTCCACACCAGGACATGATGTTCTGGCTCGTTTAATGTGATGAGGCTTTTGAAAGCATGGCTTCCTTCGACGGTGTACAACAACCGCCTGTCTGGACTCGCATGCCTCCGATGAATTACCAAAATATTTAAAAGAAGTGGGAAAGACCGTTCACAGAGATAGCCACTTTGAGATACGGGCGCCTGCAGACAAAGGACACTCCAAGCAAACTATTTGTTTTATTATCCTGCTTTTTGATTTTGCTAAAGGAAACGTTACTCCCAAAAATCAGCGCTTTTTGGCGCGTCTTCGATACACGCGAAGCTGTGCTAGCGCTTATTCAGTGAAACATCGGAAATAAAAATTCACGCATCTCCACGAAGTGAATTATGACGAGTCGGTGAAGCACTGGGATCGTTCTTACCGTAAATCACCCGTGAGAGTGCTTACTGCTACTAAAACGATTTCAAATCCAATCCATTCGAATACAACTCAATTTAATCCATTCCAATCCAGTCCAATCCAATCCATTTCAATCCAATCCAATCCAATCTAATCTAATCCAAATCCAAATCCAAATCCAATTCAATCCAATCCAATCTGATCCAGTGCTCCTCGCGCATGCGCACCACGGCTCTTCAGACGCTCTCTCTCTGTCAAACCTTTTGTGAAACTTTTATTTTGTTCTTGTTAACCTTCTGTGGACCTTTTGTTCACAGCAGAAGGAGGAATAAATGTTTATTGCACCAGCGCTGGTGCTGCCGTAGGGCACCCGCCTGGTGGGGGGCGACAGATTTTTCGATTTAGATGGTGCTGTGTGTAGTTCTCTCTTTCTCTCTCTCTCTAACCTTTAATGAACCTTGTATTTTGGTCGTGTTAACCTTTTGTGAACCTTTTGTTCACAGATGTTTCGATTTACACGGTGCTGTACCGCGAGCACGGACGCCGAACACTGGACAGACAAACCTCGGCCCTAAAAAAGAATAAGAGGTGGAGTTCTCTTGACAAGGACGTCAAAGGTTGAAGAGTTTCTGGTGTGGTCGTGAAAAAAAGGAATGCTAACAGACACTTTATCAAAGCGCGAAGCCAGAAAAGCAGAGGCAGTGGTGAACCTCACAGCACGGAGACGCGTCTGGAACGCGTAATTTCCGCCGCTTATAACTTCCGTACCAACACAATGATTCAACATGTTTTTCAGCAGTATTATTAACCCCCTTGAGCTATCTGTGTTCCCCAGTTTTGAAGGAAATCGAAACAGTTTTTTTTTATGTTTGAAGTTAGGGTTTTTTAGAAAGAGCACAGCAGTAAATGTTTTTCTGCGTATATTTATATTCTGTATGGACAAGTGATATTTTGCAGATATGTTAACAAATAGCAAGTCGACATTAGCTATCACTTACAAGTTGGTCACAATTACAGATACGGAGATCGGGGCGTCACAGTTAGCGACAATCTGGCGTCTGGCGCCAAATTCAGTTTCCTTTCTCATTGTTTTGTTCATGGCCGAACGCAAAACGCAAAATCGTTCGGACCTGTTTGCCATTTCGCTGTACTTTTTTGTTTTAAACTAAATTTTAGACTGAACGATCAATCCTGTCCGTGCGAAAAGCCCGAAATGTGAATATAATATATATATATAATATATTAGTATATATATATATATATAATATATATATATATATATATCCTGAGGAAAGCAAGTTCTCTTTGCTGAAACGTAGGCCACAATCGTGCTTTTACCTTGTTCGAAGTTTTTCTTCTCTTATATATATATATATATATATATATATATATTTCGGGCCATCTCCACTTGACGTGACATTTGGGAGTGGAGAAGCATTCAGTCTATAGTGTATCGCCTTGGCGTTTTTGCCAACGGAGATGAACAGTTGGGGGTTGGACGCATACAGCTTTTCTGGAAGTTTTAGGTTAGGTATACTTTATTGATGCCTACAAAAGGGCGATTTTTACGCGCCGCGACGAACGCCTCACGTTGACCTAGGATTTGCCGTTACTCTGCACAGCGCCAACGCATCTTGTTGCAAAAGTCCCTTGTCTTTGCAGCACAAAGCTCTCTGGGGCGATGAGTAAACGAGTGTCTGGGTGTTGTTTATTAAGCTTTATGTTGTAGCGCAAGGTGTAAACAAGTTTATCGGTGGTTTAGCGCCCTGACTACATAAAACGAGCATTACGACGACGGCAGGAGACGCCAGCAGCCCCAGACGCGGCTTCGCCCCAAAAACTGCAGCCACCGGGAATCACGGGTCACCCTATCCAACTTCTCAGATTCTTTTCTCTGCAAAGTACGTACGCTAGAGGAAAACCGATTGCAGTTTTAAGCTATTCTCTGACTTGCCCATAACGCATAAAAATATAAAAAAAAGCATGCGTGTAAGTGCATCTTCTTTCTCTCGGACAATCATCTCTAATTGAAATGTATTGCAGAAATTTCAAGTTTGTAGGACCAGCCTTTCACGCTGGGTGCTGATATTGTAACAAGGGGAAGTGGACAGGGCAGCGTAGCGCCATGGTCATCCTCTACCGACAATGACGAAGACGGTTGCGCCAAACATTGGTCGACCTGTGATGGCCATATTGTAAATAGATTACATCGCTTTTGCAAATAGATAGCTTCTGCACCGTCCATTGCTCATGTTATCCGTCCCGCCACAACGTAACAATATCACTACTTTGACAGTTTTCACATCGTGAAAGGGGTAACTCAAAAATCATGCAATCATCCGTCAAATGATGACGATGGTTCATCGCGACATATCTCTTGATGGGTTCTTTGGTTGTCACCTATGATTCCAAGCCGCTTCGATCTTGTCGAAATGGAGCAATTTGATAGACGTTGGCTTCGTAACGCGACGGGACCCAGGTTAGATTCTGGCAAATAGAAGCGTTTTCCTCTTCCACTTCGGGGTTTTCGCGCGACAGACGCCATCAGAGAGAACAACATATAGTTTCGCTTTAACACTCTCCGTCGCCATTTTATCTTCTTATGAAGACAAAAGCCTGAAATCGGTTTGTGGGTACTGGTGTGGAAAGCGTTTGTTGGGAAAGGCCATTTGGATAATCAACGGCGCAGAACTCGTATAGGCAATCCGTTAAACATGTTATTTACCACTAACCCAACTTTGTGTTATAAGGTGTTGGCAAAGGAAAACACGGCAAATTAGTTAGATATTAAATATTAGATAAGAAGTTAGATATTCGAATTCGAGAGCTATGACACGAAAGAGCAGAATGATATGCGGACATGCCGGCGATATCAGGATGAATTCATAAAAAAGATTTTCCGCTTTTCTTTCTTTCTCTCAGGGATAAATTTCAAAGAAATTTGGGCATATTGAGTATAGAATTATTGAGGGGAATGCATGTACTCCGAAAAGTTCAACCCTCAAGAACCGGCAGTTTGGCTGAACGTTCATGTAACTGCTAGGCCTTTTCAGCAGTTCACCAGGGGTATAATTTCAAAAAAATTTTTCTCGCCGTTTTAGTATCGTCTTAAGGCAATAGTGTAAAAATTGTTCGTGTGCGTTGTTGCGAGTATAATTTAAAAGCAAGAAACAATAGGCTATATCAAGTGTTCAAATATAAACTGGAAATATTTTAAAAGCACGCTATTATAAAATGATGAATCGCACCACAGGGGTAGTCGGAGCGAAATCCTGCACCCTGCAACTAATAATCAGAAATTTTTACAGGTTAAATATATAATCGAAAACCACTTCGATCCGTGAAAGGACCCAGTTGCAGCTTCCCGGCTCATGGCAATTCTTTCGTTAGCGATTAATATGTAGTCATTCCGCGCATATGCAATATATTTTTGCGCCGCTAATATTTGGGGCGACAGCTTGCTTTGTGCGCAAATTCAAGCTTAGCACTTTGTGCGACCGAACTCCAGTGCCATGGATACTATTCCACTGAAACGCAAGGGAAGTAAGTTTTGTCAGCGAGTTACACAAAAAATATTCAAAACCCTGGAAAGTATTTTCGAGTTTTCATTTCCAAGCCAACCCCTTGCTGTATTGAAAATATGTCTTTCTTAAAATGGTTTTTCTAGGTTCCGGAGAGGTCCGCAATTTGAGCAAAAAGCTTGGGATGAGCGAGATAATAATGAACTTAGAAAAAAGCAACTTTCCTTTTTCCCGTCGTTAGTGTGAAATTCTTGAAAATTCAGCCTGACTATACCTCTACGCCATCAAAGCAATGTACTCCCGAAATCTTAATTCTCTAGGTACCACAGTCTGGGCTATGCTATGATCAATCCGCCCGTTAGTCAACAATTCAGTCAGTCAGTCCGTCACTTCTCTAATTTACCGGGGAAGGTTTTGGTCCAAGGAGGCCAAGTCCATGAGGCCAGCAATTAGAAATTTTTACAGGTTAAATATATAATCGAAAACCATTTCGATCCGTGAAAGGACCCAGTTGCAGCAGGGAGTAACTTAACTTAAATTTTACCTAACTTAAATTTTAACTTAAAAGCATCAAAATAACCAACTAATTCATAAATATGCATCTTCAACATTGATGAAGGATGCATTGACAATAAGAAAGGATGCATTGAAAATAAAGACTTAAAAGGAAAGTAAAAAAGTACCCCCTGCGTTTTACCGTTCAGTACGCTTACGTCGGAGAAATTTGCACACTCAACAAAAAAAAGGAACCAACCCTCATTTTGGAAAAAAAAGGTCATTTTGGGGGTTAACTCCGCCCCCCCCCCCAAAAAAATAGAACATTTATTAACATTTGTTTCCATTGCTTAAATAGAGGCAGTTTGTCGAAGAGGAATAAAGAACCATGCCTCATCACAAAAATGTATATTAAGGAATGTTAATGTTTTTTCTCACTTTATAGTGGAAATGAGTATAGATGGAGAAAAGAAACTCAATAAAACTGTAGAACAAATAAAAAAGTGAATTTGTTTGGCTCCTCACATTCAATTATACTAACAAAGAACTAACAATGAAGACAAGCGCCGTACGGATACTCATTATTTGTAGACGAGTCTTTGAATTTCTAGATAACGTTTGCTAAATGAATAGTTAATGGTTCAGGTGACAACCTAAATTTCCAATTACCTAAGGAACAGCCTAGGATTAGAGGAGTATACTTAGCAACGAATAACACCCCTGAGATCAAGGAAGTAATAAAATAAGCGGGGAGAATAATAGCTCCCTTTTATGAAATTTATAGACAGCAAAACAAAATGTGATTCAGTCCACACCGCAGCAGTACTGGAAGCATTGAAGTACCGGGGAACAGAGGAGGCTTACGTAATAATCATGCGTGACATCTATACAGTACGTTTCCCCATGATAGCCGTAAACAAAAAGAAGTAAGAATTGTTTGATAGGGCATACCATATGCCCTATCGATAGGGCATACCCTTTCGACAAAAGTATTGATAGCAGTTCTTCAAGTTATATTGAGGAAGCGTGAGTGGAAGAATGCAGGATTACGTATAAACGGGGAATGCTTGAGCCACTTGTGGCTTGCGGGCGACAGTCTACTTCCATGAATGTAGAAAATGCCGCCCAAAAGACTTCATGGCATACAGTAGGAAAGCTTGACCGTATTGTGAAAAATAATTACAAGTAAATTTAACGTAATTGGGAATAAACTTGCTGGAGACACCGTGCTCAGCGTATTTCACAACGTTCTAGAGCACGTAGATGAATATAACTACTTTGGAAGGGTTCTCAGTGCTGATACCAACTAAAAGAAAGAAATCTGGCGTAGCATAGGTACGCGCTGGGGTGCACCCCGTCAACACAACCTAGTAAAATCTAGGCTACCTCATTCCCTAAAAAATTGCAGCATGGAAGCCGTTCGTAGAGCCATTGATGCCATACGGTGTGGAAACTGGGCGCCTTAATAAATCTTCATGAAAACGGGAAATAAATATAACTTGGATCAGCGTGACATGTAACGAAGAATAGAAATAATGCTTAGGGACAACAAACAAGTGCATTGGGTAATCTGAAAATCTCAACATGGACTTGGGCTGGCCATGTATTCATATCAAATGACAACCGGTGTGCCAGCGCTGGAGTACTGAGAGAAAAGACCATAAAAGAAGTAAAGAGCGTTCGCTCGGTGGAGAGAGCAATTAGGAAATTCAGCAGCCCCGAAAGTGGACTCGGGCAATGCAGGACAAACTATTGGTGTTTATTGTGAGAGGTCTTTGTCCTGCAGCGGGCCTAAGAGGCTGATGATTGATGACGATCCAGACACATTCATTTTCAGGGAAACGCTGTGTTTTAAAGAACTTAGGAAATCGAACCCATGTCTGCCGCTAGCGTTTCACAGCGGACACGGGACAACCGATGTGTCGCTAAGCCAAGTAGCAGCATGCCGAGAGTTCCAAAGCCGAGGCCGCCGGTGAGCCTGTGCGACGAATAGTTCGGATAACTTCCGCCCTTAACCTTTGAACTTCGCCACCAAAGCAATCTGCAAACTAAGAGCTCTGCACTGCCAATTTCTGGTGTGGCACAAATGTTGGAACCCAATCACCTTCAAATCTGGCTAAATCTAAAAAATTACGAGTTGCTCCAGGTTGAGATGAAAGCAGATACCAAACACACAGAAGCTCCCCGTGCACGGTTACTAAGCAGGCAAACGCGAAAAATTCCGATTTCTCGGTTTTCAATCATCATATTAACGTCATTTTAGTGTTCCTAGGAAAACCGCATAGCACACATTATTGTTTATTTTTTACATACTGCAGCTCAAGTGAGCTATCGCACGAGCAGGTATGCACATAAAAAGCAAAAAAAAAACTTTTCGGCATGGATCAGCACAGGAATTATACACAACACATTAACACTAACGTACGTTTCACGAAGTTTAGACTCACTGGTAATAATGTTGCGAAGTCTTGGCGCTGTTTCCCGTGTGCTAGCCGGTCCACAGAGCGGGTTCCGGTGCGGGCGTGGCGAGGACTTGCAAGGATTGAAGGTCTGGAAGACGATGCGGTTTGGCGTCGAGTCTTGAGGGCGTTCGCGTCTAGCTGAGAACTCTGTGAACCGACCACCTCCGGCCTCCGAATTGTCACCTCTTCTTCCTCTGGTCCTCCCACGCACTATTTCGACGTGTTCTTCGCCGGCTGACTTCGGCACGCGCACGGTTTTTTTTTCTCACTTCTTCTGCGCCTCTAAAAACGCCTCCTCACATGCGCATTGTGCTCTAGGCTTCCCGGGAGTTGCAATGATTTCGCGCTGCCTTCATATCCAATGCGGCAACGAGCGACAATTGGTACAGCCAGATCACTGCTTAATAACCAATGCAGGTAATGCAAACTATATTAAACCCTGCAAAAAAGAATTTAAAACAACTCAATATTACTTGCTTTTGAAATATTCTATTGATTACACCATACGTCAGTTGAATTTGGTCGTTGGCGCGACTCTAGGCATACTTATTTCTAAGGAAGATAAATGACGCTGGAGAATGGCAGAAGGCCGGGCTTGTTTGCTCATGTTGCTAGGCTGCATTGTCTGTCCTCCGTCACACTTCCGAAATTGAGTTGTAGACATGGAAATGCCACGAGAGTAAAACTTGCAGCAACAACCCTTAGCCTAAATTCAGGCCTTCCTCGCCATCACAGGAAGGGGTTGTCATGGGTCAAAAGCAAATTTTCCGTTTCCCAACCAAGTGAACGGTTGAACATCAAGCGTCATGCAGTACAAACGTTTTCACGGATGCTGTAAATTGCCTTCCCGCAGAATAAGCAATGACTTGTGCCGAGCGAATACTCTGGTGAATTTTAATGAACCTACGCAATGTTTGATGCTACACGAGTACCCAACGGGGCAGGAATGTCGTTATACGAAAGCGACCCGGGTCTGCTCGCCTGTTTTGCTCTAGCGTGCGCTGCCGCCACTCGAGACCTCATTACACCAAATGCGCGGGCGAGCATTTATCGAAAAGACGTCGGGTGAAGCAGGCAGAGCAATTTAGGGAAATTGTTTTACAGGGAACGGCTCGCAGTCGCTGTGCGCATTGCGTTCCGGCTAGCGACAATCGTACAAGCAAACGAAGAATGTGCGATCTGCAGTGACAGGGAAAGAGACGACAGGGCATAGCAGAACACATTGATGGTTCCATCGTAGTTGCCTGCGAGAGATGTTGAAAGCAGACTGCGAAAATTTTTCGAAGCAATGCAGTAGGATGTGGTACGTTGTGCTGGGCTAAAATAGTTTTCACAGACGTACGTCGTAAAATTGCGCATTATGTTTTGTTCATACGTTATCCGACGCATTTACAAACGTATATGCTGAAAGTAAATAAAAATTTAATAATACACCTGTGCACTCGTAAGTTGACGTTGCACGAACAGCCCTTTTATGAACATCTTTTTCCGCGCAATACAAGGTGATTTACGGCCGCGCGAAGAGGGTGAATGGAAAGTAAAACAGGGAAAACTAGCTGATATCTGCATACAAAATACAATAATGCGAAGTTTGTTTCGCCCAAGAAACGCCAGCAGAAAGTACGTGTCGGTTATTGCACATCTAGTTCGTTGCAAGCATTGTCCGGGGTCCCACAAGGGTCTGTTCTGTGTCCTTTGTTGTTTTTAATTTTCATAAATGATATTTCCACGGTTGTCGAAAGCCCGGTCAAGATCAAACTTTTTGCAGACGATTGTTTAATTTACGCTCCTGTAAATACCGCAAACGACCAAATCAAAATTAATCGCTGTCTGCAAGTCTTGCATAATTGGTGTGCCCAGTGGGGAATGAAAATTAACTTCTCAAAGACAACGTTCACCCATATAACCAAGAATAAATCTGTACTCTCTTATGATTATAAAATTGGAAATAACTTTCTGACCAGAAGACACAGCTTTAAATACCTAGGAGTGACTATTACCAACGATATGGGGTGGCACACCCATGTTGAAGAGCTGTGTTCAAAAGCCTATAGAAAGTTGTTTTACTTAGGAAAAAACTAGAACACGCTCCTAGAGATGTTAAATTACTTGCATATAAGACATTTATTCGCGCTATTTTGGAATTCGCGTCTGCCGTAGGAGCCCTCCTCTGCAGTCACTGATTGATAAACTAGAAAAAATTCAAAGACTAGCAGTGCGCTTCATTTGCTCACGGTACCGCAGGACAGAATCCGTCACAAATTTGTTAACATCATGTAAACTAGAACTCCTGCAAGTGCACCGCGAAAAGCAAAGGTTGAAACTCCTGTTTCAAGTTATAAAAGGCGAAGTGAAAATAAATAAAGACGCATACATACAACCCGCACCCAAACGGGGAGCTCGGTTGAACCATAGTAACCCAATAAGGCCCTCTTGGGCTCATCTAGACGGGTTTAAAAATTCTTTTTTTTCATTCTATTATAGAAGTGTGGAATAGACTTCCAGAGTATGCTGTAGCTAGTTCCAATGTCAAAGCGTTTGAGTGTTCGCTAGAATTGTTCTACCAGCAACATTAAACTTAATGTGTGTTTTGCCATTGTGTATTGTTTTCTTGTTTGTACTCCTCCCTGTAATGACCCTCAAGTGAGGGTTACGGTATCAATAAATAAAATAAATAATAATAAATAAATAAATAAATAAATAAATCTTGGCGCACTGCACATTATTGCGTATTTAGGCGTCGTCAGGGATTGCACGCATGCAACATTTTTCTGACCACAAAAATCAAAGACACCGAAGTGTACATCGGGAACGGATGTAGTTGAAGGCTGTTTGCTTGCCTGGCAATAACAAATGTATACGCGTACATTTTTTGGTACCGTAATCCAATGTACGCGTTACCAGGAGGAATATATTGGGTAGCCTACTCAAGTCGACCCGTGGGGAATGGTCACGCAGTTAATGGTGGCTGGAGGCGGGTGTTGTGCTGGTGGCTCCGAGAGAGGGCGGGGCAAGGAGTTACTACGTTGGGCCCTCCAATCCTATCCACCACAAAAAGCGAACCTCAACGCGTTCCCAACGCTACCCCAGTGCAAACGACGAGACTGCTAGTATTCATTAGCCACACAAGATGTTAGAAAGGCTGTTTATGTTTTAGCGTGTAAAAACGTCTTTCAAAGCGACGGCCTCTTGCCAGGGGATGAATTATCTGAACGAGAAGGCTCCCTTTCTGAAACTACGCGGTAGTGCCTAGCAAATGTACGTGTTCTTTGGCTGGTGCGCCGCTTTGTGGTGCTGTGGGACTAGAACGCGGCAGCAAAAGTCTATTCGTCTTTTAAGAATCCCGCCAAAAGTTAGCACACTGCGTACATGATGAACGAGAAATAGGTGGGAGGCAATACACTATTTCAGGCAATCCCAGAGCGCACCGGGGCCGCGCGATGCAGTATGGGAAATGCTTGTACGCCGAGCCGGCCGAGCGAACCGAGCGAAGCGTTCGGCAGCGACGGAGCTTGATTTAAGACAACGCACCAAAACCGCCGCTTGTTTCTCGACGCGCCCCACTACGTAAGTACATGTTTTCACGCATCTATGTTCTTGTCTTCGTTGCATATACATTGTGAAAACTACATAACAGACCTCTCAGCGAACTTGACTGAGCGGCTGCGCTGCTTTGGCGCGGAAAGCTCGCCTCTGCAGTTAAGCAGGTCAATTAGCACTGATTTCGTTATTGAAACTTCGCTTACAGGACGTAACGTTGTTCGGGCAACCCGAGACAACGAGTAAGCAGCCAGTGGGACCATGGCTTCTGTAAAAGAAAGGTAAGCTGCCTCTGCTTTTGAGCCCGCGCGGCACTCGCTGTGCTACGGTTGTGCGAATGCAGCGCTGATTCTCCGATGGATCTCGGGTCCCTCGCTGCATTACTGGCGTTATAAAAACAAATGTTATTTCATTTCAGCCGCTGCATTTCAGGAAATATTGTACTGGGATGTGATATTACGGTTCGGTTTCTCCAATTTCTCGTTGAGATGCGGTAAAAGTGAAGGCAGCCTGCGATGTTTTTCTTTTGCAGCGCTCGTTCCATGAAGCGCATATCTGCTTAGCGGTTATAAGCCGCGACCGACTTGAAGCCAATAATCAGTAGGGCCTTTGTTTTGTGTTTTAATGACATGTTACGGCAACGGGGGAGAGGGGGGGTAGATATTGGGGCACCGATATCGGCGATCAACTGCGAGGGCACCTGCGGATTTTTGTCAACGCTCGTTTAAAACGTAAAAGTTTTGCTGGTGCCAAGAGGTTTACCGCAGTGACGCGTGACGTTATTTTTTGCGGCCATACAGCCGGTTGAGGTGGAAAAAAGTGCCGAGCTGCCATTCCCGTACCTTACAGACGGCTGTTTCGCTGGTTAAAAAATATTGGCGTGGTATTCCTAATCTGGCTGTCGCAACAAACATTCAGTTGAATTCACCTAAGAGCTCTTCCGGCGTTTTTGCAGACAGTTAGCTGGGCTTTATTTCGGCTCTCCTTTTACAATGTTTATTTGGTTTTTGTGTTTTTGTCTGCTACACAGATCGATTGTGGCCCCTGCACAAGAGTCTTCAGTGCCAAAGGGTCCATGGACTAAACAGATGAAAGGCTTCCCAGACGGGTTCTGTGAAGACTGCATTATAGAGCACGGCAAACCAGCAGGGGCTACAAAGCACACTACCTCCGGGTGCAAATTGCTCAAAGCTGACAATGTTTCGGGCATACTCCTGCATCATGACTCAAAGGGAACGTACACAAGAGCCAAAGTGGAGGCGTCATTTAGCATAGGCAAATTGAACAATGTGATGTGTATTGTACATGCCGACGGCAGTGTAAAAAAAACGTCACAGCTTGTGTGCAGCTGGTGCTGGTGGTGTTTACAAACACGTCTCGGCTCTGCTCTGGCACATGCTGGATGTCAAAGCGAATGGGCCACCTGTTTGTACCTGGCGCTGTGTCGTGCACATCCAAACCGAAGAACGTGGGGCCCCGTAAGCTTCTGCAAGCGGAAGCTACAAGTCACCGAATTCTCGAAGTTGGAGTTCAAAAAACACGTACCCTGGGAAGCCCCGAAGCAGCAGGTGGAACCGTTAGACAGCTCGAAGATTGTGATGACTGAATCTGCCCTCAAGTCATTTTGTGTCGGCCCAGAGGAAAGTGGCTCTCTCCTATGCTTGTTGCCCACATTGATGAAGTGAAATCGAGCCCGTCAATACTGCCAGCCACTGAATCGTGGATTGAAGAGGAAGTGCCCATCAAGATGCCTCTGTATGTGCTTCGGGGTGAAATCAGAGAGGACATGGCATGCTCTTTATCAATGGAAGAGGCCCATGAGCTTGAGAAAATGAACAGAGGTCAAACACGCCCCTGTGGCTGGAGGAGCGGAAGAAAAGAATCACAGCCTCTCGGTTTGGGGATGTAGTCCTACGGAAAGCAGCAGTGAGTGAAAAATTCATTTCATCATTTGTGAAGCAAGGAAACCACACTACGCACTACACGAAGGTCGGCCACGACCATGAAGAAAATGGAATTTTAAAGTACATGTAACTGCGTGGTGTAGAGGTCCACCCAGTAGGACTCCGCGTCAATCCTGGTGCTCCGTTTCATTGGCGCCTCCCCAGACGGCCTTGTGTGGGACAAGGCAAACAATGACTTTGGCCTTGTTGAGAAGAAACACTAGCAAAAGCAATGGAGGACGGCTGACTGTGCAGGAAGCCATTCAGAAACGCCAAGTGCACTTCTTCAAGGAAAGAAAGCTCAGTGAGAGGCACAAGTACTTCTACCAAGTCCAGGGACAGCTAGGTGTTACTGGTTTGACGTGGTGCGATCTTATTGTTGACAGTGGAGGCGACATTTATTTCGAGCGCATTATGTTCGATGCCCAGGTGTGCGAAGACATGTTTGCTGTACTGGAACGTTTCTGCACTACTCACCTTGAATCTAACGGGAACAACCCTATATAAGGTATTAATATGTGATTGATTGCAGTGTTTAACACACCAACGCAACGCAGGCAATTAGGCGTGCCGTAGTGGACGGCTCCGGATTAATTTTGGGCACCTGGGGATCTTGAACTTGCGCCGAAATCTCGTACACACGGGCATTTTTGCTTTTCGCCCCCATCAGAAAAGCGGCTGCCGCGACTGGGTATCAAACCCGTGACTTCGTGCTAGGTGTTAATATGTGAACGACTGTGAGATCACGTAAAAACTGCCACAACCGCATTGAAATGTACCTTTTGAACGAGTGATCCTTCCATACACATCTGTTGTAATCACGTTAAAACTTGAGCTAGAAATGAAATAGCACAGAAAGTTGCGCGTACCGCAGACAGTGCTGGACTAGCACGTAACCAGCATTATTCAGAAAAAAATGTAAAAGCCCTTTGAATGTTTTTATATATATATATATATATATATATATATATATATACAAGAGAAGAAAAAATTCGAAAGGGGTAAAAGCACGATTGTGGCCTACGTTTCAGCAAAGAGAACTTGCTTTCCTCAGGCCCTGAGGAAAGCAAGTTCTCTTTGCTGAAACGTAGGCCACAATCGTGCTTTTACCTTGTTCGAAGTTTTTCTTCTCTTGTGTTCTCTACCATCTTCAAAGTTCTACTACTACCTCTATAATATATATATATATATATATATATTTTTATATATATATATATATAATATATATATATATGTGTGTATATATATATACGCACAAAGTAGAAGTACGCTCTTCGGAGACTTTATTTCCAACGTTTCGACCTGAGACAGGTCTTCCTCAGGAATGAAAGCTTTGGGTAAAATCGTACGGACTCAGAGTGGGGGCGGCGCCCTGAAACACAAGCCACATGAGAAACAAACACACAAACGACCACACACACCATACAGAGCTTATTCTGCCATAAGCAGGCGAAAAAATATATATATATATATATATTTTCACGAAGACAAGGACGATGCAGTTGTCTTGAATGAGAAACACGTTTATTGGAGCGAACTTGTGCTCCCCTAACAAGTAAAAAGAATACAGAGGCGGTGAAGCAGCGGTCAACAAAGTGACTTGCACAGGCGAGTGTCGTCGAATCGAATGCCCCGGCGTCCGCACTGCAGGCTTTTTATCCTTCGGCGCGCGTGGTTCTCGAAACGTCGATTTGCATCGAGAACATAGTAGATCCAAGAAGATTATTCTGGGCTGTTCACGTTAGATCGGAATGCTCTCCCTATCACAACAGATAACACATGCGGCACAGAAAGAAAGAATGGAACACGCGCTTCCCTTGGCGCAGAGATAACACAGACCGGCGCAGCCGGGCGGTAAAAGCAAAACACAAATAAACAAACCCAATGTATTGTTCGCAGCATTACCCCCCCTCTAAGAGTGCATCGACCCGATGCTAACATAAGCGACAGTCCGAACAAATAAAATAAAAGTTCGTCATCGTCCGTAGAAAGGTTTTAAGCGAACCACGTGGACGACTTCAGGCCGCGTGCGTTGTCGTGATGTGCCGGAGTCACCATCGGGGATTACTTCGTAGGTAAGTTGGCCAACACGTCGTAGAATCTGGTAGGGTCCGAAATACCGTCGCAGGAGCTTCTCACTGAGTCCGCGTCGTCGGATGGGAGTCCAGACCCACACACGATCCCCGGTTGGTACTCGGCGTCTCGGCGTCGGAGGTTGTAGCGGCCCGCATCTACCAGCAGCTGGTCCGTTATACGAACTCGAGCGGGCTGGCGGGCGTTGAAGATATCCGTGGACGTCGGCGTTGAGGTCGTCGTCTTCTACGTGCGGAAGCATGGCGTCAAGCATCGTAGTCGGCCTTCTACCGTAGGCAAGGTCGAACGGCGTCAGCTGCGTCGTCTCCTGGATAGCCGTGTTATACGCAAACGTGATATACTGGAGCACTTCGTCCCAAGTCTTATGTTCAACGTCAACGTACATTGACAGCATATCTGCGATTGTCTTGTTCAGACGTTCTGTTAGTCCGTTCGTTTGGGGGTGGTACGCCGTAGTTCTTCGGTGATCCGTGTTGCTGTAGCGTAATACTCCTTGCATCAGCTCTGCAGTAAATGCCGTTCCGCGGTCTGTGATTAGGACTTCCGGCGCTCCATGTCGCAGCACAACTTGGCTTATAAAGAACTTCACCACTTCTTGTGCAGTCCCCCTCGGAAGAGCGGCGGTCTCTGCGTAGCGCGTCATGTAGTCTGTCGCTACGACAATACACTTGTTCTGTGATCGTGACGTAGGGAACGGGCCTAAAAGGTCCATTCCACTCTGTTGAAATGGTCTCGATGGGACGGCGATCGGTTGCAGAAGTCCGGCGGGTCTTGTCGGCGGCGTTTTTCGTCGCTGGCAGTCACGGCAGCTCCGGACGTAGTGGGTGACGTCAGAGGTAAGGCCGGGCCAGTAGTACCTCGCCTTGATTTTTCCAATAGTGCGGGCTGTGCCCAGTGTCCGGAAGACGGGTCGTCGTGGCACGCTTCCAAAATTTCGTCACGAAGGTCCGCGGGGATGACGAGGAGGTAATTCGCTCTTGTTCCGGGGCTGAAATTCTTCTTCACGAGGACGGAGTTTCTCAGGCTGAATGCTGGTAAGCTGCGTTTGAAGGTCCTAGGAACGGCAACGTTGCATCCCTCGAGGTACTCGATTATGACGCGTAAGTCGGGGTCGGCACGCTGCTGGGCGGCTAGGTCGCTCTCCGTCACGATCCCGAAGAACGCGCTGTCTTCATCAGAGTCTTGTGGTGGTGGGTCGACAGGGGCGCGGGACAGGCAGTCGGCGTCGGAGTGTTTCCTGCCGGATTTATAAACGACTGTAACGTCGAACTCCTGCAGGCGCAAGCTCCACCGCCGAAGACGGCCAGAGGGGTCCTTCAAATTGGCGAGCCAACACAGCGCATGGTGGTCTGTTACAACCTTGAATGGCCTTCCATACACGTATGGGCGAAATTTTGAAATCCCCCATATAATAGCCGAGGACTCTTTCTCAGAGGCAGAATAGTTTTTCTCCTCCTTCGAAAGACCACGGCTGGCATAGGCGATTACCCTTTCGCAGCCGCTTTGCTTTTGGACAAGGACGGCACACAAGCCGATATCACTGGCGTCCGTGTGCATTTCCGTTTCGGCATTTTCGTCGAAATGAGCGAGCACGGGCGGGCTTTGCAGGCGTATTTGCAGCTCGCAGAATGGTCGTTTGTTTCTTGGTCGTTTTCCCAGCTGAAAGGGGTGCTATCTTTCGTCAAGTGCGTGAGTGGCTCTGCAATGCATGCGAAGTTTGCGACGAAGCGCCGGTAGTATGCGCACAGCCCGAGAAATCTTCGCACGCCCTTCTTGTCTTTCGGCCTTGGGAAGTTCGCAATCGCTGAAGTTTTTGCCGGGCCAGGTAGGACTCCCGCGGCGTTGACGACGTGGCCCAAGAAATTGAGTTCCCCGTATGCGAAACGGCACTTTTCAGGCTTTAGCGTCAACCCCGACGTACGAATGGCCTCGAGTGCATACTCCAACCTTGCAAGGTGTTCGTCGAAAGTCCGGGCGAATACCACTACGTCGTCGAGGTATACGAGGCAGGTGTGCCACTTAAGGCCAGCTAGCACAGTGTCCATGACTCTTTGAAACGTCGCTGGTGCTGTGCACAGCCGGAACGGCATCACCTTGAACTCGTATAGGCCGTCTGGGGTTATAAATGCAGTCTTCTCTCGGTCTCTCTCGTCCACTTCAATTTGCCAGTAGCCGGTCTTCAGGTCCATCGATGAGAAGTACTTCGCGTGGCAGAGGTGGTCGAGGGCGTCGTCGAAACGGGGGAGGGGGTACACGTCCTTTTTCGTGATTTTGTTCAGTCGCCGGTAGTCAACGCAAAACTTAATGTGCCGTCTTTTTTCTTTACGAGTACGACGGGCGCAGCCCAGGGGCTTTTCGATGGCTGCATAATGTCGTCGCTGAGCATGTCGTCGACTTGAGTCCGGATGGCTTCCCGTTCGTGTGAAGAGACGCGGTACTGTGACTGTCGGGTAGGTCGGGCTCCATCTTCGGTTATTATTCGGTGCTTCGCTAGCGGGGTCTGACGTAGTTTTGCGCTCGACCAAAAACATTCGCTATAGTGACGCAGCAAAGCCAATAATTTGTTCCGTTGTTCTTGCGGTAGCGCCGGATTCACGTCGAAGGGCTGCGGGAGCTTGAAGGTTTCTACGGGTGTGCGTTCAACGTTGGCGACCGCGATGACGTCACTTGCTTCTTGCGTTTCTTCGAGGAATGCAATTGCCGCGCCCTTGTTTAAATGCTGGTACTCCTCGGTGAAATAAGTAAGCAAAATGGGGGATTGGTGTTCCTTGAAGCGCGCAATGCCTCTTGCGACAGACACACCACGGTCGAGAAGAAATCCTTTGATCAGTGTCTACGATAGCGTCGACGTCAGGAGCAGCATCTTCACGGTAGACTGCGACCATCAAGCTTGCGCGGGTTGGCAGGGTGACATGATCGTCGGCAATCCTTACAGCAGCACGTCGTTCGGGGTTCGGTTCCGGCGTCATGGAGTGATGGGGGGAAAAAGTTATTGACTTAGTCTGCAGATCGATTATTGCACCGTTGTCCATCAAAAAGTCCATTCCAAGAATTACGTCGCGGGAGCAGTTAGGCAGAACGACGAACGCCGCAGGGTACGTTGTGCCGTCTATGGTGACGTGCGATGTGCACGTTCCAATTGGCGTGACGAGGTGGCCTCCTGCTGTGCGTATGTGCGGACCGTCCCATCTGGTCATAACTTTCTTCAGTTTAGACGCAAATGGTCCGCTCATTACCGAATAGTCAGCTCTACGAGGGCGACTACGTCAAAGCCGTCGATGGACACCTTGACGTCAGATGCAGTCTTCCTCGAGTTCCGGGTTCGTCGGGGCGTCGTATCTCTGCTTGTACGTGTTGACGGTCGGGCACTGTGCATCGTCGTTGTCGTCGTCTTCTAACGGACGTCTCGGTCAGGTCGGGTACGCGTCGCGCCGTGTAGCTGTCGTCGTGTTCGGGAGTCTCGTCAGGGTTAGGTCGGGTCGTCGGGATGAGGGCATGTCGTGAATCCCTGTCTTCAGCGCGTCCTTGCGTCGTTGGAGGGTTTCCAGTTTTTCGCCGTAGAGCAACTTCACCTCCAGAAGTTGCTGCTTTTAGTTTCCCCCGCGTGGGCTGGGGGACCTTCCACGTGCGAAATCAGCATTGCTACGGCGGTTAGGCGACTGGTATGGGTAGGGCGACGGCGATCGGTGTTAGCGGGCTGGTCCTCGGTTGGTGTTGGACAGGTATTCGTCGATCTCAGTAGGGCGCTGACCGGGTCGGGGGCGCGGTGCGTCGACGGAGAATCCTCGCACACCGAGCCTCTTGTAAGGGCAGTGACTGGTAGATGTGGTCGGCCTCTCCGCAGTGGTAGCACAGCGGGCGATTATCGGGCGTTCTCCACACGTCGGTCTTCCTTGGCGTCTGGTATTGGTCTACAGGGCGTCGGGCGGGCGGCATTGGACGGCGGTATGGCTGGGCCTCTTGACGACGGGGTGGAGCAGGGCGGGGTTCACGAAGAGCTGGGGAAAGTAGGTCATCGCTTGGGGCTGACGGGGTGCTTCTGAAGGCATAGAAGTTCCCAGCGCCTGTTGAACCTCTTCACGGATGACGTCAGTCAGAGAAGCCACTTGAGGTTGCGGCGTTGCTGGAAAAAGCTTCTGAAGCTCCTCCTTGACTACTGCTCAAATGGTCTCGCGCAATGTATCGGAGCTTCCAGTTGCGGCACCGATGGTCTCCGAGAACAGCGCGTTGACAGGGCGGTCGTACTGCCTCGTTCGAATTTCTAGCGTCTTCTCCATCGCGGCTGCCTCAGACGCGAATTCCGCCACTGTCTTCGGAGGGTTACGGACTATACAAGGAAAAAGCTCTTGCTTTACCCCTCGCATTAGAAACCTGAGCTTTTTTTCTTCGGTCATTTCAGGGTCGGCAGGGCGAAAAAGTCGCTTCATCTCCTCAACGAAAATCACGACCCCTTCGTTGGGGTGCTGCGTTCGAGTTTCAAGCAAAAGTGCAGCTCGCTCTTTTCTCACCACGGTAGTGAAGGTCTTAAGGAACTCTCTTTTGAATTGAGTCCAGTCGGTCAAAGAACTCTCATGGTTCTCGAACCAAGTTCGAGCGGCATCTTCTAAGTAAAAGAAGACATGGCGGAAAGCTTCTTCGTCGTCCCACCTGTTGAAGATGCGGACGCGCTCCATCTTCTCCAACCATTCTTCGTGGTCTTCAGCGGGGGCCCCCCGGAACGATGGCGGTTCCCGGGGCTGCTGCAGGAGGATTGGCGACGTTGTTTCTTGCACCATGGTGTTGGTTGCAGCGTTCCTTTTCTTGGGCCCTTCGGCAGAGACCGAACTCGGGTAGCACTCCTTGCAGTCGGCGGCTTTCTCTGGTTGGACTGGCTTGGCGGCTTCCAGAGGTTGTAGTGGGCATGAAGGGTGCGTACCCCGCACCTCTACCAGATGTCATGAAGGCAAGGACGATGCAGTTGTCTTGAATGAGAAACACGTTTATTGGAGCGAACTTGTGCTCCCCTAACAACTCAAAAGAATACAGAGGCGGCGAAGCAGCCGTCAACAAAGTGACTTGCACAGGCGAGTGTCGTCGAATCGAATGCCCGGGTGTCCGCACTGCAGGCTTTTATCCCTCGGCGCACGTGGTTCTCGAAACGTCGATTTGCATCGAGAACATAGGAGATACAAGAAGATTATTCTGGGCTGTTCACGTTAGATCGGAATGCTCTCCCTATCACAACAGATAACACATGCGGCACATAAAGAAAGAATGGAACACGTGCTTCCCTTGGCGCAGAGATAACACAGACCGGCGCAGCCGGGCGGTAAAAGAAAAACACAAATAAACAAACCCAATGTATGGTTCGCGGCAATATATATATATATATATATTATATATATATATATTTTATACTATATAATATATAATATATTAATATTAATAATATCTCTATATATATATATATCCGCTCTTCATGAAACAAGTTTGTTCTGGAGTGATAGTTGTGCTGTGCTCGTTGTGCTGCTGTTTCCACGTGGAACGTTTTGTATTTGTTTGAAGACCGAGTTAGCAAACTAGGGTTTGTGATGGGTGCTTTCGAAGCTCGTTCTTGGAGTTTTTACTATAACAGTGGCAAAATATTTTCTGTGCATAAAAGGTCTTTATACAATGCTGCAGCTAACCATTGTTTTCGTAATAGTGATGTTAATTACATTTTTGTGTTTCCCTAAAATTGTGTAATACTAGTTGAATGTTTGACAGATTCCCGAACATGTTTATTTCCCCTCCTTTGAGTTGTACAATTAACCTTCTGGGAATGAACATTATGCATGCACTAGATCTTTACTGCTGCATAGCAAGCAGCATGACGAAAGTGGTGTGCGTCTTGAAGTGTTCAGATAAGGGGTAAAGAACCTTTCCTAATTCAGGTGTCCCTGCTGTGATCTGTCACCGTGAACTGCCAAATTATTCGTGCATTTTTATTGTTCCGGATATATAGTCACCTACTTTGGCAAGTGTGCGAAGCAAACCAATTCTTTGTTATTTCTTATCAATGTGCATTGCCTTTGCTGGGTTCAGAAGCTTTATATTATGTCACCATTAGTGAATATTCTGTTCTTTATGATGGGCCACAATATTGAAACCACCAAGCTATGTTATAAAATTTATTGCTCGACTCACGTGTCCGAGTCGCAGTTACCTTTTCAGTGACAGCTGTTCTGCCATGCACAATTGTAATAAAATTATATTGTTTACACACACCAAAGATTTTCGATGCTAAATGTTTAGTTCAATACATTGGCGGAAAATCCACTGCCCGCATCACACGAAATGGCCATACTCACGGCACACCGAAAGGAAAACTGCTCAAAGATGAAAAACAGTGCAATGAACCCTCTGAACAACGATACATATCTTAGGGAAGCTCATGTAATCGAAGTAACAGGGTAAAGAAATGGGTAAACTTTGCGCTGGGTGGGCCTCTGGAATGGGAAAGAAGCACACAACTCCCAAAACACAACTCGGCGATTTTAGCTGGCTAATGGTGCATCTAGTGAAAGGGCTGTGGCCTTTCATTCAAAACATGTAAGAGACACTCAGTACTACAGGAAATATTTAGGCATGGCAATTAGACAGGCAGGATCTAGGCGAGTAGCAATGCACGTTTTTGTTCATACCACATATGTAGAGCTAACAATAGTGATTGGCGAAGCTTTTCAGTCAAAGCAACCAAAAGAGAAATGAACACTACAAAAAGAAAAGGATGACAATGATATTGACAGGACGCAATCATAACACTGAGCACAAGAAAATACAAGCACCAGAGAAAAATACCAAGAAAATGCTGAGCACTCCTGAGCGCTTGCCTCGCAGTGACCTTTATGTCACTGGCTCGCGCAGTGGCTTTAGCACAAAAAATGAAGGGCTAGTGCGCACATAACGCTTTAAATGAGGAACACGGCACTATCTATGCATATGACGCCGACTATTACTAGCACAGTGCAAAGGGACAATGGAACATGTAAATAAACCATTTCAAACATGTACAAATTTGTGGTGATGTGTCCTGTAGTGCTCACGTATAAAGAAATCCTGCAGCTTCACTGTGGTTCAAGCCTTGCGCGACTTAGTGCAGCTTTGCCAGCTTTTGAAAGTGCTGCACTAGTTTAAGAACGTGGAAACTTCCTTTGCATGCACTTTTTTCCCCAAGGCCCTTCTGTAAAACACACTATGCAAGTCGCTGTGGTTTAGAATAGAATAGCACTAGCAGCACAACACACCCTCTTTAAGAAGTCCGTTCACATCATCTCCACACTCCAACCTGCTAAGGAAAACTTGATGACAGCTTTACACATCTTTACAATACAAAAATATGGGTTGAAGGTGATGAAAATTAACACTACATGCTGATTTGAAACTGTTATTGTTCGGCTAGGAGCACTTGCAAAGCCACATACACATCATCACCTTGCTCAGATATGAAAAGACAAACTTTTAAACAACACAACAGTAACACTACCGGTCGACCAAAGGTTCGTTCACAAAGTTACAGAGCAGTGTGCAAATTTTCCACACAGCATTTAGCCTATGAGCCATCCTGTTTGAAAATGTATTCTTCACCAGCCGGAATGTTTTTACTTGACCGATGACGCGCTCGATATAAATCCTCACCTTTGCTATCTGCCTGGTCTTTTTTTCGTCCTCGCTTGACAGCTGTGAACGGCCTTTCATAAAAGGCGGGATATTCAATGTAGCTCCTACCTTGGCAAAATCTTCCTCAATAAGGAATCCGCGATCTGCCATAACAGAGCCTCCAACATCAAGGAGTTCGTACAATCTACTCCGTCGTGTAACCTCTTTGTCTGACAACCTACGAGGTGCCAGGTTAGCCACAAGTGTAACCATTCCATTAGGAGATATGCCAAGCAGTCCCTTGGCTGTATTATGGTGCTTATATGGCGAGTATGTGGCACTCTGTGTTGCATAGTCGCTCGGTGTCTCGATATAAAGCTCTGTGCAATCCAATATGACCCGGGTTTTGGGGTACTGTTTCTTAAATTCCTCCGGCATGAAACGATCAACAAGCTCTCGACTTGGCCACTTAGGAACTGTGTCTAGGTATGCGGCTAGAAACTCAATCCAGAAGACACAAATCCGGCTCACGCTGCTGACACTAATTTCAAACCTGTAGGCCAGGTCCATTTCAAGCAGGCCCAGCCGCAACCACATCAGCACGCACGTCAGTTGGTCCATCGTGTGGACAACTGTTGGTAAGCCGTTACCACCATTTTCACTGAATTTAGCAAGCCCTTCATTCACAAAGGTGTAAAAAGAATAAACCTCTGAGAGCTTTCCAAACCATGTGTAAAGCACAGCTTTTTTGGGGTCATTCAGGATCTCCAGAGATTTTTGGTTGCTAGGCACTGGTTTCACTATGCTCTGCAACTGACACTTTGCCACAGTGATTTCTAGTTGCCTTCACCGGTCTTGCAGCAGCCTTTTTTCCTCTTCCAAGCGTTCAGCTTCAGCTTGGAGTTTGTTGGAGGTTTCAAAAAGCGCAGCCATAACAAAAGCGCAGCCGTCTTCTTTTCTTCCACAGCCTGCTGCGGACTAACTTGTCCCACAGAGTAGGAGTGAACTGGTCATGAAAAAAAATTGTGGGCATGGAGCTTATTATTGACTTTCTTTGAAGTTTTAAGTAAAAACCGGTGTAAATGGAAATGCAGGTATAACATGCCAAGACAACCCCGGCCAAGACAACCCCGGACTCTTCACGGTGTTGTTGTCGCAGCCAGGCACACTGCAGGTCTGCCCACTTGTTCCCCGTGTTGGGGCCATCTAAACGAGCAGAAACGTAAAACACAGCATAAATAACAGGTGTTGTACTGCATCAATCGATCAAAAAAAAAACAATGCAAAATCACACCAGTCAGCCAATTGCTGTCTGGCGTAAACATTACAGAGCTTTCCACAACACTACCGGCCGTTCTTAAATCTGCCAAGCAAAGCTTTTGAACTGTTTCCTTTTGTCATTTGCTGCTCCCAGGGACGCGGTCGAACAGGGTCGAATCGGCCGGTTTTTAGATGATGGCGGAAAACGAAAACGCCCGATTCTTTCGACTGCGGAACACGTTAATGAGCTCCAGGTGGTCTACATTTATCCGCAGTTCCCCACCACGGGTGCCATAGCCTAGATGTAGCTTCAGTGTAAATCACCTCCCCCCCCACCCGTCCACCTCCCCGCACTAAATGCTCTGAAATGTTTACGCGACCATGCATAAAGTTAGAACTTCGTAATAAAATACCACCCAATGTTTCTGCGTATTTATTTGATCTTATGGTGACGTCTCGATCATTCACAGCCTCAAAACGCCTGTTGCCCGAGGCGTGCCGCCTCATTATTTAAAAATGATAAGGACGCGCCAAGCAAGCCCGTAAAGTTCGCAAGCAGAAAGCGCGACAGAAAGGCAGAAAAGGTTGCCGCGAGCGCCATAAAACAGGTGACAGCGATGACTGCGTAAAGTCGCAACCTTTGGACAGTAAACACTGGAGCGCGTGGCGCACAGTACATGCCGAGAGGTCTAATGATAGGTACATTTGGCAGATCCACCCTCTGTCAACGACTGATTGTGCTGTTGTCTGCTGTGGTAGCTACTTCAGATACGTCGAAACGATTCCAGAGAATACATGTGCAGCTAAGGGTTTTTTATCAAGCGCAAAACCCAGCGACCGTATTCAAACGTTTGATTTTTGCTGCCTGATTGGGCGATAATAATGCGTTATCCTCACGTCTTCGTACTTCCAGATTCAGTGACGTAACTAACGCCGCAGGCAGGCGCGCGATAAAGAGCTTTCAGGGCGTGCGCGCGCTAAACGCGCTAAGTGCGATAGCGCACCAACCTTTCACCAGAGCGGCTGGCGCTCGCATGTTTACTGTCATAAAGCTTTTGACTGTACGGTGGGGTTCGCGCGAGAGTGTGATGCGTTTTTAAACTGAAGTACTGGCCACAAAAGTACGCGATGTGTACAGGCGGCTTTGCGCCCACCGCCTCCTGCGTGCGCGATGCGTCATCCTGCCTTTTCGAACCAGCCGCGATACATATATGAAAACGACAATGTGCTCACGCTCGTCAAACGCTTGCCTGTCCTAAAATCTTAACTGGAGCGTTCCGCATTATCAAGCACGTCGATTCCCGGGTTTGCACTCAGAAAAGAACAGTCGGGCGCAGAGCTTTCGTCGCGGAGCAACCTTCCGTCCGGAGCAGCACTCGGAAAGAGCATCCGCTCGGCAGGTTTGACAAGAGGTTGTTCAATATAGATGGATGAAAAAAAGGTGGCCTCTTTTTTTTTTTCTTTGAGTTAGGCGGTAACAGGCGTCACCTCGTAGGATTTATTCGAGTTGCTGCTTGAAGCGCGCAGCATTTGAAGCTGCGAGCGGGCCAGAAGAAACGCGGGTTGGCGGGGCCAGAGCGGGCCCGTACAAACATTTCCCATGACCACTTGGGCGGCCGCTCGTGGCGCTCGCGTGCCAGAGAAAGGTTTGTTTAAGCGTCATGTGCGCAGGGACGCGTGTTTAGCAGCAATGGCCGCTGTGTGTAGGAATCGTTATATTATTCGGTTTAGTGTGAGCGGACCAGCTTAACTACAGCCTAATGACATAGATATGTATATTTTGTGCATCTGCCAAATGTTGCAAACCAACATTATTGAATATTCAATAAGTAGATGCAATAACAAGGCTGAAAACGACGCGCAGAGTGTGAGTCACTTTGCGTTTTGTTTCGCGTGTCGTTGTGGGCGTCGTTCAAGTCTTCCTCCAGCTGCAGTACTAAGAAACGCGCTGCGTAATGTCTACGGTTCGTTAGCCGCCTCCACGATACGGGAAGCGAGGAATACACGCAATTGCGCGTCAGTTCCGCATCACCTGGGAATGGCGGCCGTCATTTCAGAGAATTGGCCCCTGGTCCCCAATTCTCCAAAAGCGGGGCGTCACTGTAAAGCGGTGCGGTAACGTCTTATAATACATGTGTTCTCTTATTGGGGCGCCAATTTCAGGGGCGGAGGAAGGACGAAATCAAGCGATGGGAGCACTGCGACCAGGCCGCGGAGCGACACGCACTTCAAATGCAGAAAGTTTGGTCCGTCTGTCTGTCTGTCTATCTGTCTGTCTGTCTGTCTGTCTGTGACTCGATTCAGTCACCCGGCCAAAGTGAAGCAAAAGCTGCGCAATAGTCTTATGTACCCACAGCCAAATATAAACGTCTACATCCCGTGTCAGCGTTCATACTTGTCAACATTGTCAACAAAACCAAGACATTACGCAAATATAAGGCAGCAAATTAATGCATAAGTGATATTTGCAGTGTTCCTTTATTGAAAAACTCATGGATGCTTGATTTTTTTCGCGATAGCAAATGAAATACTACGTCAATGCAAAAACCGCTGCCTGCTGTCACCCGTGCTACCTTCTGGCGGCATTTCAAAAATCAAACGGCAATGCCAACTAAGGTTCCACTAGATAGGATCCACGTTCCGCTTGGAGCGCTCGTGGAGTAGGCCAACGTTGTTCTAGCAAAGTTCTAGTTGGGGGCCTCAATTCATGCGCGTCTCCGCCATACGGCAGCGCTGGCATCGAGACACCCTGCTTGGAACAGTGGAACGCGGTAAATTTAAATTGACTTAAGCAAACCTCTAGCGTGTTATCTTGGGAGGAACGAGACGGGAGAGGAACAACATGAGAGGTGAGCGGGAAAGAGAAGGGAGGTATTTACTTTGCAGGGGCACCAGTCAACTATCGTCTTTCGTCGACAGTTGCAACGAAAGGAGCAGATGCGCGGCTATTTTCTCCACTCACGCTAATGTGAACTAGAAAGGTTCTAAAAAAGTGTTTATTTTATTATTCCTTTTTCTACAGTTATGCTTGTAGTGTTTGTTTATTTTTTGTTGAAAGCATGTGGACGCACACCACTGTTTCATGGTGGCCTAACGCGGAGTGTCCGTTTGTTTCTTTTGCCGCTCCTTTTGCCGTTTCAAATATTCTTTTTTTCCTGGGACAATCACGGATTGGAATATTCTACATAACGATGTTGTTACCCTAAGTACATTGTCTGCGTTTGAAGATCACTGCAGTAATGATTGTTATCTATGTTTGTACTTTGCTTTTTGTTCATTCTCTCGTTTTGAAGAATCACTGTTATATCAGTTATATAAGTTTGTACTTCGTTTGTTTTTGATTGTTTGTTTGCCACTTGCCTCTCATGTTCATGTTTTGTACCACCCCTGCTATGATCTCGTAAAAGATTTCAGTATCAAAAAATTAAATAAATAAATAAATGAAAAAATAAATAGATAAATCTTGCTCGATAGGAAAAAGTTGGTACCGGTTATTTACTCACCCAGACCTTTTCTGGTTCGATCGAAACAGCTGAATATCTGAAAATATGTCTAAAGAAAGGAATTACGTGCAATTCATGTGAAATGAATGCAAACAAAACACCGCGGCATGGGTTTCACCGACAGGTTATTTGGCTGCAATCACGAACTCTCTTTTTGTCCGCATCCTGCACTTGGGTTTGCTTAGTGATTATTTATTTATTTTTAATTTTTTATTTATTTTTATTTATTTATATATTTATTGTTGTACATTATGCTGTCAATCCCCAAGGGGGATTATTACAGGCGTGAGCATATACATTCAATGTCACAGAAAAGATGCGCAACTGCGCAGGCAAAACACCGAGATAATCGGAGTATTGCAGTGCACATTCACAGTAGACATATTCAAAATATTACACTAAAAAAGTATGCATATTCAAACAATTAGGACGCCAAGATGCATACAAGCACCACATTAGATAGATGTCAAGGTATTTAGGCAATTCACACAGTAATAGCCCACACCAATTACATACAACATAAGTACGAACATCAAGATACACAACCTAGCACACTTTTTTCAGCAATATGCCAAAATTTTCAATGGTTGGCTGTTGAGTGATAACAGGGCCTAATGCATTCCATTCCCGAATGCTGCGGGGGAAAAAAGAATAGCTAAAAGTGTTGTTAATAAATGAATACTCTTCTAATTTCCAATTTAGAACTGTTCTAATCCCCTATGGTGGAACGTTTGTTTTTCGAACGAACTCTCGGTAAATCTTGCATATATCCTCACGTCGGGACAAAATGACACGGCTTTATTTGAAACTTTGTTGTTCAGTGGCTCACGGGTGCATTATCGGTTGTATCACCGCAGAATGCCAGTTCGGAAAAAAATGTTCGCACTTTATTGTACCAATAGCTTGGTTTGTAAGAACTTTAGTTTATTGTACGTAAAACACAAGTCCAACGGAAGAGAAGTTCCTAGGTGAGACTGGTTGGAGAGAATTTTGTCGACAACTTTCTTATTTGTGCGATCAAGCGAAATTGCAAGTTATCTGAAGTTTATATTCAAGCAATTCCTTAGGTCCTCTATAATATCTTTAATTTTATCCTATAATATCCCCTTTTTCTTCTTTCCTTTTTGTTGGGTCCGCAATTATTCGATTCTGCTCTCTTTGCGTGCATATTCCGGGAAACAAACAGTCGCCGCTCTGGGAATAGGGAGGACACACCTGAGGCCTTTCGGTCGAGGGGGGGAGCCGAACTAAACTGAGGGTGGCGACCGGTGTGTGCGTCGTCTTCCTGTGAGCGGAGAGCTCCTGCTTCTACTCGTCACTTGGACATCAAAGAAGAAGGAAGGGAGCCGTCGCGTTCGCTTTGAGGCGAGAAGTGGATGTCGGGGTGGAGGGAATTGATAGCTTTTCCGAAACTAAACTGCGGTGGTCTACACTAGCGCAAGACTTGGTATGTCTATGTGTTTACATTGTTTACATGTCTGTACGTCTGTATTGTTGTCTGTATTCTTGTGTCTACACCATTGTTGTGTCTATACCGTTGTTTTGACCTTCCCCTTATGTAACACCCCGCAAGGGCTCCCTGAGGGAAACCTCAACGATGACGATGCTGAACAACTCAACGGTTCTGCACGTGAAGTGAAAGTCTGTGGTACCCTTTTATTGTACAATTTATTGTTGTTTTTGCTTGTTGGCCAATGTTAGGCCCATCGCTGTTGTTCCTGCTGAAATTATATTATTGCCCACCTGCTATGGTCTCGCCCGAGACTGGCAGTATTGAAAATAAAAAAAATAAAAAAATGATATTTAAAGAGAATGAAGAAAGCGGGACTTTATTTATCTTATTTTGTCCCAGACTGTATGATTATGAATGTATCCCCATGCGGTAACCCTGAAAGGTTTGGCGGCAATATATCTGTAAACAAATACAAACACAGGGAATTGTACGGCAAGCACGAGAGGTGTTAAGGAAATGACAGTGTAGGAAGCGGGAGACAGTTGGCTCTTACTAGACACCGCTCGTAAACCCTGAGTTGTTTTCTCAGAGGAATGCCAATGATTGGGGAAAATGCCTAAAGTGCCCAGAAGCTCTCTCGGAGAGACGGAAGTGCGTTGTTGACGCAGTTTGCTCGCGAAGCGGCCAGCAGACACGCAAGTCACAAAGAGCCGATATTAGACAGGAGCTGACAGGAGTCGATAACGTAAAGATCGTGATTCCGCACCAAGACTAGTTTCGGCTGCCGCTTTGTTGTCTTCATTTATGTATGTTCGATATTGGGACGCGCTATGCAGTACGCACTTCCTTCGCGAAACCATCGCCACTTGCGTTCGCTCTGGGTCGGGAAACGCAGTCCACACTTCATCTCGCTTGAGGCACTGAGGCATTAGGGGCACAGAAAACAGCCTCCGTATTCTGTCTTCCGGCTGTTTACGAGGAAGAAACTTACATCGTGAGGGAAGTTCTCCGTAGATCGACGTGCTATCCTCTTCTACTTCTGTTCTATATTTAACTAGCAAAGTCGCAGCTCAGTCTCGCACTTCCCCGAATGGGCAAACCAATACAAACACCCACACTAAAAAAACTAAGCGAAACGTAGAGATTCACGCTGTTACTTCATTATTTTTATTTTCCTTAAGTCTAGTGTTTACTTTCATTACTTGTGAAATATTTCCTATTTGCGATGAAACATCAGGCCCTAATATTTGCTTTTTGTTGCTTTGAAGCGCTGCAAACAAATAAAGATTGTACAGGTTCCGTCAGAAGTAATTGTGCCCGAGGTTTTGTGAATATTACAAAGTATTGGTCTTACTTGCGTTTTGAGAGCCATTACCGATATACAGGGAGCCTTTTCTATTAGAACGGACTACTTTAAACGCACACCAATGCAGCCATGCAGTTCCCGGAAGAAAAAATGCCTGTAAATTTCCGACACCCGGTTCCAATTACTTTTGACGGCACCTTTACATAAACAACGTGCAATCGAGCGATGAGTTGTTTTTGAAGGAACTCCGTTCTCTCTTCGTGCCGCACGCGCTGTACGTGGTATGCATGTTGCAAAAAACTGGTTAATGATGGGTATTGCATGGGTGCTTTGCGTAAGGGTAACTTTAGCCATAGGGCAGTTAAAGGGACCTATACCTAGCCACAAGAGAGTATTGTTTCCAGAAATTTCGGCAGAACTGTCATGTTTGCAACGTGGGCTTTAGTAAGCTCCTCTGCCATATTGTGAATCACTCCAAGTACTTCGAACCTGGCAGTAGATGTGTTAAGGAAGGGCAGATTTTTAGTCCTTTTGGATCAGTCGCAGAACTTTTGAACAGCGAAGCAGCTTAGAAAAGCGTAATTATTCGAGTACGAGTTAAAAATACCAGAAAAAAGCGGAGCACGCACACGGGAACGCGTGCCTCGCAGCAGCCGCCGGCAGTTAAAAAACCGAGAAAATGCCGAGCGCTCATTTTTGTGTGCTTCGCGACGTCCGCCGTGCGTCCCAGGCGCACGTTTGCCAAGCCAAGCATACCCATTTAGGGAGCTGAGCCTAGGTTGCGGCGATCACCCGGCCGCTAAGAAAAGAGAAAATACCGAGCGCTCATGTGTACGTGCCTCGCGGCGACCAACCAGCGTCCCCTGAGCACGTTTGTGAGGCGAAGCATACCCACTTAGGCAGATTGCCCAAGATTGGCGAAAGAAACTCCAGCGACAGCTCTAATCGTTCGTGGCGACACTTGCTCGGAACGGGAAAGGCACGTCATAGCGTACGCCCCTCCAAGGTGATGTCCAATGATTATGACTTCGAAAACAATGAAGAAGATCACACTTATAGCAACAATAAACGAGTAAAGGTCGTTGCGGCCGCGAAGGAAAAGCAAATAGGCTGCAATTGGTGGACTTAAACCGTCATGGTGGTCGTGAAGGTTGTGTACAGCTTCGCTACCCACAAGTCTTATGGGTTAGTGTGAGCTTCCTTTCCCTTTTTTTTGCGCTGGCAGCTGCGTTTTGTGGCCGGCTATGGGAATTGCAATATCGACGAAAAGTGGGGCCAAACTTAGAAAGAGAAGACGTGAGGTAGACGTTAATAATTACCTTCGGGGCTTCGCTCAAGCTCTTACGCTTGCGCTGGTTGCCTAGCCGCTTCCCTACAGATTTAGGAGTAACGAGTGCCCGAAAACCATCACGAGCTATGAGCAAGACTCTCGGTAGCATTTTAGCAATACTAATTTTTAAAAATTAGCCATGGGTTAGTGGATGCTGAAATACGAGAAATAATTCTCTGAAAACATTAGAGCACATGTAGCTATCGTATAGATATTTAACTTTCCTCAAATTTAAAAAGAAACCATATAACCCACACCACGTAATACAATTCGAAATTAAGGGAGTATTGTCGTGGCAAAACCACAGCTTATGGCCAGCTGCCACCGTCGTTCGAACGCTGTGCGCAATAATACCAGCAAGGCCGACGAAGGGAAAAAAACCGGTATTAATAGCTTTATAGGCGATTGCCGTCGTCAGCGATATTGAGCCATCCATAACAATCAGTATTATCGTAACCCGAGCCTGTACACTCTCTCAGGATCTCCGTGGCGAAACTCGTTCGACGCATGCCAACAGCACATTGCACTGTAGAGCTACGGGCGAGAACTATAAAGGACGCGTCTCCGATTATCATCCCAGGAACTAGTGCTTGCGGCGAAACCGCGAGAACCAAACGTGGTAGGGAGGAAAAGCACTGCTAGCCACTCAAGTGTACCTCATCTACGACTGTTTTATACTTTCGTCCGATCGCGCCTAGAATTGCCCCGTAATTCGCGCTACCATAACAACACGTCTGCGCAAGACGAAAAGCAGACCTATCATTATTGTTGCTAGCGACGTAGAGTTTCCCGACATCAAGTCTTGTAACAGTCTTGCTTCATGCGATCAAATCTTTTCCCGTGTGGGTTTGATACAACCTAGAGCTACCTCAGGAAAGCTTTAGCCTGTAAACTGGTTTTGACTGCGTTGCCAGACATCCGCTTTGCCACGCCTGCCGTTCTCGATAGAACCTTTGCTCGGATATCTCTTTCCGCAGATCCACAAAGGAAGTCATAAAATATCTGTCTCATGGTGAAGATCCATATAAAAAAGAGAGCACACAAAGAAAGTACACAGATCACGGCAACCTGAAAGAACCAGGCTAATATAGAACTCTAACGGTGCTTCCTATCGTCTCCCGGTATACTTCATTGCTGCTCAGTACTCTATCGTAGGCTACCGAGCCAAGTAGTTTAACGGCACTGACGGGCGTTTTTCTTTTCCGCCAAACCGAATCAATATCAGTGTGCGGCTGTTTCGCTTCCGAGAAAAAAGATGAGTGATGAGCTTTACTAGTGGCCAACGAAATCTAACAGACCAACCAAAAAATAAGGTGGGGTCATTAGGATCACAGGCACCACTACACTGATTTATCTCAGTAGCGAGCAGCTCGTTTTATTTTCTGCGCCACATTTTCTGTTCAGCTTTCGTGTAGGCTGTGGGGATAGTTTAAGCGTTTTTTTTTTGCAATTGGGATAAGATGAACACCCGATAGCGCTGTTTTTCTGGACGTGGGGAAAGAAAACCAATCATGCCACTCGTGAAACGAACTCTGCTCTCAATTTAATAAATACAGAGACACGGCGCTCATTTTATAAATACTTCTTTCGAATTAGAAACTTTTAACCCTTGTCTTACGGTTTATATGAGGCTGAAGGCTGACTTTGGATGGCCATGTCCGCCTCTAAGAAGCTTTCACCGTTAACCACATAAAAACTTCCTTCCTAGTACGCTCCGTGTCTCCGGAAATTAGACCTTATATATATTTTCGTACATTTATTGTAAACTTTCAAGATCCTGAAATAGATTCAGTACAATGACAGCCGCTCATTTTTTTTCAGAAACAAGAAAACAGTCTTTCTTTTCCGAAAATGTAATATGCTCACAAATCCTTCCGGAGCACTTACAGACGTGAATTGATTTAAGGGATTGTTAGGTTTTCAGTTATTCTTACACGTGTGAAAACACATCTGAGCACTTGCAAAAATTATAGCCCTTTTCAGATTTAAATTTTCTCTGGAATATTCCTGATTTATGTATTTATTATTTATATTTTTATTTAGAATACTACATTTCCTCTGAGGGAATTGCTGTAGGAGATACATAAAAGTGTTCAGGTCGAGAACAAAATCAAGAGGTCCATAATACACACAAAAATATACAAAAATATATATCAATACAAGCATTTTAAAACTTGCACTCAAGAGCATTGTACAACTAACTAAGAACGGAGTCCGAAGGCAAAAAAGGCAAAACGAGCGAAAAGACAGGAAGAAAGTAAAAAAGTAAAAACGAGCGAAAAAAGTTAAAGCTTAGAGAAAGGCGAAATTCTAAAAAGAATAGACAGCCCTATAAAAACGAGTCACAGCGATCATCAAACACTGCAAGAGGCGTCAATACGCAGCAGCAGTAATTGGCATAAAATAACAAGAAACAAATAATTGACAGGAACAAGATCAGGGTAATTCAGCGTTTCAATGCGCCACGCAGACAACACTTTACAGTGGTGTCAAACCTAACACCAGATGTGGAAACACACTTTCCGGAAGCTTATTCAATCCCCATTTGGTCGTGGATAAAAAGACGATTTGAAAAGCGAGGTGCCACATGAATTTCCCTGATGTTCTTGCTATTGTCTCTCCTTTTTTATAGGTGAAACAGTAGGTTTAAGTTAGTCTGGCGGTTTGATACCTGTTTTTTCCGTTAGCTAGATGGTTGACGGAATAGTGGGCTAGTTGGTGTGCGGCGAGTTTGTAAACAGTCCCCAAGACAGTGCGATTTTCAAAGAAATCCGGGTCTACGCACGGATACAAAGTAGTAACTACGTATCCTAGACAGCCGTAAGTGATTTAACCGCGGTTCTCCAACTACAAGAAAAATCGCCGACTTCCGCGAAGTTTAAATTGCCGCAAATACGTTAATCACTAAGTGTATAAAATTTAGTGAATCTTGAGAATTCGGAAACACCATGATCCTCTCAAAAGTGAGTGTTCAGCAATGCATAAGTGTCCCTTATTGGCTTGTTTTCCGCACCGAAATTACTCACAGAAATATCGTAAAAGTAGTTTCAACCAGTAGTTTCAAAAAGGAAGCTAGCTGTCAATACGCCAAGGCAGGAATGGGGAAATGGGGATTCGTCATTATTCTTCTTGAAACATATTTTTCGAAATGTTGAAAGATGGAAAGAAAGCGCAGAAAAAAATTGCCTCCGGGTAGGACCTAACTCTCAGCAGTCAGTATACAGGTCTGATTGCATCACATCGGTATTCTGACGATCATAGGTTCGGGTCCCAACCAGGAGCATGTTTCTCTTCACATTCTTCCTCTTTCAGATATTGAGGAAATCTGCCGATGCGATAAAAGCGGCCAATTTAAACTGCCTTAATAGTTGCATACTCGAAGGATGTACCGACGGGTGGCATTAGTGACGTGCCCAGTAAGCGTTGCATGGCCGATCGATACGCGTGGGAACGCTTTGTAGTGCTTTTGCCTGGTGGGCGTATTTCAGTTTGCAGAGGATTATAGAGTTTTGGGCGTTGAAGTTGTTTCTTAGATCGAGGAGTGCGTTTTATGTGGTAGGGGAGCCAGCGGTCTTTGTGTATGCTTTCTGCTCGTGCACCTTTTTTCATGGCTTTGTGGTCGAGAATCGCACACATTAATGTCCACAATCATGCGAGCAATGTGTTCCCTTTTAGAAGTGAAGCCATCGTGGCAGCGGCGTATTATTTGGAGGTAAACCAGCGCTTTTCACACACGTTTCCCGTTCCTTTTTGTTATTGACCACTGCTACGGTAATTCGGTATCCGATGTTGCCTTTCTGGGTGCGGCGCGTCTCTTACCAATCTTACACTGTCGTCGTCGCAGGCCGGGCTCCCGTTCTCTCGCACATCCGACCCACGATGCTGTGCTAAGAATTCTCCCGCACCTGGTCCTTCCGGAGCGTTTCGAGATGCTGGGTGTTTTCTCTTACGTGTCAGGCACCACCTGTATGCAAACATTTCATGTGGTAACCTTGCGACAAAGGCGTAGGTGCCATAGATTTCCTTGTATGGTTCCAGTTTAAATGTGCGAGCTGGGGTGTTTACCCAATAGTCATGATTCAACAGATTATAAGTCACGCACAATGATAGGCCTTATAGCAAGTTCTATTGAGGGTAATTAATTTGTTCCTTAATATTTCAACTGCCACCTCAACATCCCATTCATAACAGCCAGCGAACTATATCAGAACTAGTCATACAAATCGACCTTTGCGATTGTTTTTTACTGAGATAAATCTTGTTGATCGTATCCAAACACTCTCTTCAGGCGCTGTGAAATCGTCCACATCACGCTACGTTTTCTTTCGTTCCCCCCCCCCCCCCCCACTGAAAGTTTTCAGGGACCCTTCACTCATGCAGGACAGCAGTGTTGTAGTCTACACCGCTAGTTGGCAGCATCGGGAATGATGGCCTTCATAAATGGTTGATGGCGTAGTTATTGACGTCAGACTGACTGGAGTGCGATACATGGAAACAGATTTTGAGTGAAATCTTCCTGAATCGGTAGGAGTGGGCTTGGCCATCGGTAGGCGTTCTTTGCAGGATTATATCCTTCCATGTGTATACTTGCGTGTTCGAAGGTGCGGCAAATTTAAAGGAGCGAGCACTGCTGCTGTTGTTGTCTTTTCTTCGATTATGGCACATACGCACCTCTAGACACTTTCTGCACATACGCACTTATGGCCCACGCAAACGTATGGCCCATATCCACATGTCTACTTAGGGCTAATGGAACAAACCCACTGCTCTACAAAATGACTCTTTATAGTTAAGCAACGACCACGCACTTGCATAATAGAATTGGAACAGAAGTATACAACTGTATAGTCGGGTAAGGAAACGGGAAGAAAGCAATTTTGTGCGCAGGATAACCGTGTAGGCAGTTTGTCTCCGCAATTGACGTAAAAGCTCATTGAACTTACGGCGCAGGTTGGCTTCTATTCTTACGAAGCCAGGCCGCCTATCGATATGGTTAAATATAGCTCTGTATTGAAGAGAACTATTTCATTTAGAGGGAAACTGCGGTATAATCTGAGCACTTCAACGGTGGGAACTGCCATCCGGATGCTATTCCAAGAAGCTCTAATCAGTGAATAGCTGACGTTCATTCAAGCGTTACGAGTAGAGAACGCCAAATGATCGTCTGTGCTTTCATTACGTGTCTGACTAAATGTGTCTGAAAAGGTGAATTCTGGTTTTTCGCTTTGCATAAGCCTCGAATTTACGTCTTATATAACTCCAAGCCCATTTACTATCCATTTTTTCCCCTCGCAAGGGGAAAAAATTGGTAAATACAGGTACAATTTTCTGGTGACAAAATTTGTGTGTGTATTTTATTTATATAAAACCAAAATGTCAGATTGAGGCAGGTTTATTTTTATTGCGGTTTTAGTAAAACTAATTTTTGTAGTTTTACTCGCATTATTTTGCTGATTGCAGTAAAAAAACAATATTTTGGGTGATATCGTGCGAATTTGTGGGCGACAGGGCGACAGGGTGATTTTGGGTTACTTTGAAGCCGACAAATGTGGTCCTCCTAAATTTGAGGCACATGTCGGACCGGGCTGTTGAGGAAGAGATCTGGCAGACACTTGCAATCGGGTATGCACGCGATTTTATGGCCGCAGAATTAAACTAGGACCCAGAGCGTAAATAAGGAATTTTGTTGGTGTTCCAACGCATGAAGTATTGGGCCAAGTGAGCCTGTGGCAACAACACTCATAAAAAACACATTTTGCGTAGTATGCTTGGTCCTCTTTGCAAGAGGTGTGGATTCGCAAGAAAAATACGATGACGTTAGTGAATGTTGTTTCAAGGCAACGTATGACTGCAGATAACCGTGTAAGAACAGAAATATAAGCAACCAAAAATTAGATTACAGAACGAAAGAAATATTTACGGTGAGCACCGCGTCGCAAACCTTATTAAACCTCCCAAATAAGGCTTTCCTAACAATTTACCGGTTGATCCATTTACTCTATGCATTCATTGCATTGCAGCTATCATGTGATTCGTTATTTGTTCATACCGATTCACGCATAGCCGTAGGGCAGGTTCATTAGTGTGGAATAGGTTGTACAAGCGGAAATATACTGAGGCCTGAGGATCTGCTCCGGAAACATATATATATGTAAACACTTGCTTCGCGGGCCATATACTGACAAGGTTGACAAAGGTTTCGGGGCTGTTTAGGGCAACAGTTAAACCAGGATTAACGAAGTTGAAATAGTTCGAAATTTTTCGTTACATGCGGGATTTCTTCGCATGCAGGTTTTGAGTTAAGGCTCTCATGAATGAAGGAGAAACGAAACCAAAATCAGTGACGGAAAAACTCACCCTTAATAATTTATTTCAAAGTGATGAACTGCGTGATTTGCACCTGCAGCTTTCCCAGGAGAACCAAGTTCACTTACCCCCGTATTCACAAGCGTAACTTAGGTATCATATTTGGATTTTGATACTTATGGGTGCCTTAAGCCATTTCAAAGACAAAATGTATGCAGAAAGGGCGCCTTTTTGGGAATTTGATGCTCGTTTCCGCACTCAAATTTCTTGAGGGGGTGCTAGCTGGGATGCTGTATCGGGCGGTGGCTTGCTTCTTTCTCGCCGACGAATACAGGATTTAATACTGCGAGCTTGTCTTGAAAAGCCAAAACTTCTTGTTTTTAGGCAACATGACTAATCACGGACGAACCGACACCACAGTTGGGGTGAGCGGCTACACGCCCATATCCAGGCCTAGCATCAAACCGACACCGCACTCACTCGTGGAAACGCACGGTAGTTTGCGGGTTTGCGCAATATGTTAAATTAGTTCATTTTTCCAGCCCCGATTTTTCAGATTTTCAGAAAACGGGGCAAAAAATATTTATTTTTCAGCGTATCGAATACGGTACAGCAAGGTTAACCGTCGCAGCCCCTTCGTCACATAGAGGTCGCAAACACATGGGCTTCAATGGGGGTGGCAGTGGGAAATTGAAAGACTTCGTTAAATCCCGGAATTCATTACATAGAGGTGAGTGACATCCACGTTTAACTGTATAGAAAAGCAGAAAAGTTGCATGGTTGATGAAAAAAAAAGCTGCAAAGGCTGGGAGCGCAGGAAGCAGAACTAGGTTGGCTGAGCGTCCATGATTGATGGCATGGCGAGAAACGGCGACGAAACAAACGAAGCATTTGGCTGCGTGAAATATTTTCGTCACCAGAGGACGGCGAAGAACAATCGTAAACTGAGAATTTTGCAGGTTTTTGCACGGGCAATAGGTAATATCACGCTAAAAAGAACCTATCGAAACGAATGTGTTATTAGCGGATGAAATGGGTTTTGCTACGCTGTGTAGTCTGGTTCACTCGATTGCCTCCCTTTCTCATTTCACCTTCTGAAAAACATGAGCTGCGGATATGGCTAACATTTAGACTTTCAAAATCTCGGCAGTAGCACTTGTGAGAGTGCAGTTCATTACAGGCCTTGGAAATACTATATTTTGGTGAGTGCTATTTGAATACTAAAAAAATTACATCTTGGGGGTTTAACACGCCGAAGATACACCATGGTTATGAGGCTAGCCATAGTGAAGGCTGTGTATAAATTTCGACCTTCCGGGGAGCCCTACTTTCTGTTGGAAATTAAAAAAAAAAGCGATTTCACTTTCGCCCGTAACAAAAAAAAATGTCATCTTCTGCTGGGAAAAAAATTGTATCTTTGGCGCTACGAGGGACCATTTTGTGGGCACCAGCCACCACAGCGAGGGCACGTTTGAAAAGAGTAAGGGAAATGGTTTCCTATGGGTTTTGGTGTTGGGGGTAGGAAGGAGATGGCTTTGAATGCCGTGGCATAACTGCTTGTTTTAATAATACCTTTCTTTTAATTCTTGTTCGACTAGAAGTAGGTCGTACTCGTAAAGAACACTACAGAAGGGTGAACACCTTCGACACTGAAAAACGTCTGACATGGATGACCCAGAGCTGTCAGAGTCAAAAGAACGAGAATGTAAACCGGTAAACCCTTCATTTCAATGTAATACACCGTCTCAGTGTAATGCCTCCCTGTTCCTCCAAAGTCGGCGGCGTGCCATAGTACTGTCCTCAGTTTAGCCGTGTGTTCAATAGCACTGCTTTGTATCGCATAATATGTGCCGCGCAAGAGTTCTGCATGTAAAAATTCGGTTTGTTTATTTTTAATTTTGTCGCACAGATTCGGTTTCCGAGCTCATGCGTAACTACGGAATTACACCCTTGCAGTCAGGAAGACAGTTCCTCCTCCTTCATTGGTTGTATTTATTTTATCACCGCAAGCTTGATTTGTACTGGAGTTCCTTCATGAAACCCCTTGCTACTCGCCGTACTCGTTATTCCCATTTCCTGTCCTTAACCCCAAGATTCGCTTCCACCGATCCGTTTAAATCTTCTTTTCCCCCCGCAAAATAATGACTGGAACAATACACTCGAAAATTGTCTAAAAACTCTTGGTTCATTACACGCAAATGTTTAGTCGTCCCTGTGAAGTTGTGCGTAGCGTACTCTGCTTTATAGTACTTGCTTTTCTTGTTTCTGCTTTTTTTTCGCTGTTTAATGTTTGTATTATTGTATGATTGATATTGTTATCAGCGTATGCCCCTCGTGCTTGGGCCTCCATGGCCTGCCGTATGTTCTTAAATAAATAAATAAAATATCATGGGTAATCACATTCCCTAGCTAACAAACTAAAGACGGATCTCCTCCTTCTTCCGAGAACCGAGACAGATGGGCAAGTGTTGGTCTAAGTAACCTTGTTCATCTCCGATGCAATACCTTTTCTTCCATATCATTTTATATTGTATTTTTATCGTTTACGACACCACCTTCATTTCTCCGCTTAGATGAATTTCCTCAAACACCTCTAGCCTGGTCAACTTCTAGGGAACCTCATCTTCTTTGGTAGAGGTTTCACTGTAACTTCTTAATTGCTTCATTCTAACCAGCTGTCCCACTATAAGAAAATTTTTCAATAGCCAAACGAACAAGAGCCGAGGCACTGAGACAAGGAGGCATAATTTGTCAAGGCGTGATGTTTTTGTTGCGGGTGTTCTCCTAAGCAGTTTGTCTCAACCATAGCTGTTTTTTTGTTGTTATCCACATTTCGAGGTGCACTTACTCCAGAACTTCGTGGTTTGGACGTACTTACAGGAAAGGGGTGAAACCAGTCACCAGATGAGCCGCAGTGCACTCGGAATGTATCCCTTAATTACCAGAATATCTTACCTCCAGTATCTGTATTAAATACATACCGCAAAGCACCAGGAACGCAACTAGCTCCACGCGTGTCACGATTACACAGCCTTGTGCAAATATTTTATGGAACAGATGCCCTCGTTCGTCTGTGTGTGCAGCGGGCGAGCTTTTACTCTGTCTTGAAAGGCTGCAATGACACAAAAAATTCAGGATTTAGGTGTGACGCACAGCATAATCTTGTTGGTTAATCCTGAACTGCATTGGAGGAAACAGAGTCGTGTAAAATGTTATTAGCCGTCGTACCTTGTGAAGGTGAAGAACCATCAAAGCTGATGAGGCACAGAACTTCGAACGTCTATGTAGTTGTGCCTTTTCATCATTCAGGCTCAGTAGATGTCGTGTAATCGACGGTACACCCATCATGCGTGATGGAGAATCTGAGCACGGTTCTTTTAAGCAGGAAGCCTTCACGTGTACTGCAGACGTGAAAATTTTCCACGTCCCCGGCGTCGTACAATCAGTTCGAAGACACCTGAAGTGCACGCGCCCGCTTAGCGGGATTCAACACGCTGTCGATCTTGGTCAAGTCTTCGTCCAACCACAGCTGTGGATTACACACAGCACAACTACGCGCTAATGGTCTCTCCAGAAAGTCCATCTGGCATTTACCGTATGCTTCAAGGAAGTTTTTCGTTTAGGGTGTAGAATACCTGCGCCTTTGTGATGTGTTCCCAGCCTGTTCGTCACCTTATCAACCTTCCCGCATGCTTTTAGTGTATCTGTGCGAATATCATTGATGTTTCCTGCCCGCGTCTGTTCCTGCAGTCACTCTTCGAAGGCGGGTTGCTCGTCTAGCATCTGTACTATAATTGGCCTCGTCATTACGACGAAAGAAGAGAAGTAAAATAAATTGAGAACGAGAACTTGTGTAGTTAAGAACAGCGGAGACAAATGAAAGCAAGGAAGCACGCGCCGAACAAACGAACGAACGCATAAACAAAAATTGTAACATCCCTTCCTAAAAAAAGCTGAGAGTAGCACAAAACCTTTCTGACACCAAAAATGCGTCAAAACTGCGCCAAATATTTCCCCAAAAGTGCGTCCGACCGTCGCTGAAATTGCTTCCTCTCGATCGTCAAACCGCCAATGACCCAAACCGCAAAGAACGATCCCATACTACGGTTTTTCGCATAGTAAGTAAAAGCGTCTACGCACGATTTAAATGCACAGCGAAACGTAGTTTATGAGGTAAGGGTATGCTAGTTTAATTCTTCACGATCGATGCGCGTATTCTATTATTCAGAACGCTCTTTTTAACGATTTTCAGTTAGCCGTACTCATGCAATGACAGCGCGGTTTTGCGCATGCGCCGTTTGTCTAACAATCTTATCAGAGCTTCTCGGTAAATAAAGCCGTGTACCGGGAAATGCATTAGTTTTTTTAGTGGAAGTTATCGGTCCCAAAAAGAAAGCTTTCACTTTAGAACACGCTCATGCATGAACGCATGGCGATATGGTACACTTCGCGCGACAAAGACTCATGGGGCCTTCCACGTAACCCTATTGGCATAACACATTCAGTGTAAAACGTCTTCTGGAGTGGGCATGTGGGTAACGTTGTTTGTCGCGCGACCAAGAGACTGGGCATGTCGGCAAATTTTCTCGTCGCTCGACAGATCCCCGCCGGTCGGTCTGCTGAGCGAGCGAAAAAGATCACAGAGTGCGAGAGTGGGGAGATCGCGGAGAGAGAGCTGCATCCCAGAAAGAATGGCGCATTATTTGCCATTGCACCAGCGTGGCAAGATGGACGGCAATTCGAAGCGGGGCGTGACACCTGCTTCTCAGCCGCCTCTACGCGTCCGGGAATTCCTGCCTTTGCTTGCACGCGTTGTAGAAAACGGCGGCAAGCCGGTGCAGAGTGTGTAATACGTAGGGCTCTTGGGGCCGACCGAGCCAGTACCCCCGGGTAGGCCACCATGCTAGCTCCCGGCGTGTCAACCACTCGGGCCCCAGCACCTACGCCAGCCTAGCGAGGTTCGCCGACACGAGAACACAGTAAACAGTTGAAACGCAGCCGTTTATTTGGGAACTCCCAAAGCATGCCAGCACAAAGCTCGACAACATTCACGAATGACGCCATCCCGATCGTGATCATGAACGGGATGCAGATACTCACGGCGCGCGACATTTCCCACCTGACATACATCGTCACCCGTGGCCACCGCGCTGTTGCCACGAGATCACCCAGACGAAATATCCAATCAGACTCTCTCTTCCGCGCGCACATGTTCACGCAGCTAGCGCGCCTACGCAGCGCACGGACCGGTGGGGCCATCTATCGGTGGCGCCGACGAACCCGCGAAGCCACGGACCGGTTTCAGCACGATGCGTCTCTCCGCGAAGCGAGCACCAGCTCGGGATCGCCGGTCGCGGTTCTCCACGATTCCCACACGGGCGGCAATAAATGACGCTTGGACAAACCACGCGCATTGCACTCAATTTTAAGTTACCGAGGGAACGGGGGAGATGCTCAAATCCACCAATAGGTCTACGTTCTTCTTCATGTAACGAAAGTGTGTGAATGCAAGGGTACGGCAGCCAAAAGTCGTCTTTGCTTCATAGTCGTATCAGTTTCTCAGATAGCTTTTTTCGTGGTAGTTCTGGTACCACTTTTGCGCAGCTTTGGTTTTCGATCTACCTGATAAACCATGTTGAGGATACCAGTAACGTCGGTGACTATTCTATGAATCGAGAGCGCTAATATCAAATGAAATAACGCTAACAAAGCAAGTTCTTCGACTGCATGTTTGCTGAACAGGGAGTGAACCACCTGAATGTTTCATCTATGAAACCTTCGGAGCTATGTTGGAACTGTTCTCCTCGAATGTTTCTTTTTACAATGATACTGCTTTTGAGGGGGTACAGAATATTAAAAAGTGTGTGTGATTTAATTCCTTCCGTCTGTCGGCGATTAAGACCTAACTTGAAAATTTCGCCAAATGTCGCACAGCAGAGAAGCTCAGCTTCTGCTTGAGCAAAAGCGCTGAACGTGTACAAGCAGACTGCGCTCCGTTAGCCACGTAGCAAAGGAACTCTGGTGGACGTGCAGATGAATGTATAAGCACATATATTCTTGGGAATTCGTACATGTCAACGAGAGGACCAAAAATTACCGATTGTTTCGGCTACAGCTGACAATGTGGGAATAAGCAGCGAAGGGGCAGTTATGACAGCTAAGGTTCGAACTATGCACGAATCTCCTCGAAGCGGCGAAAATGATTACAAGAACGCTGCTACGCTTTTCAGCAGTGGGCCAGACAAGCAGTGCGCTGTAACACCCGCGGAACGCACAAAAAACCTCTGCGTAGTAAATGTAAGTTATTTTTATCTTTTATTTTACAGCACTATTTTCGGGCAGAATAATTTCTATTTTGCGAATTACTTCGGCCATTTAAGTTCTGTATACACTTTCTGAACGAAGGAAATCGCATTGATTTTACACTGAACGCTGGTTAATTCAAAGTTCAACAAATAGAATAGATAACTCGAACTCCACTACTTTGCTTGGCCAAGCCCCAAGGAATGTTGTGTTTAAAATCGCGTTAATTCGAACGCAAGTGGCCTCTGTAGCGGATAATTCGAACCACGGGCCACCGCGCGGCAGCTTGGGGCTTGCGCATGGGAGGCGTCGTCACCCCCGGAAAGGTGAGAAAACTACACGGAGAATTAAAATCGGGTAAAAGGAAGCCAAGAACCAGTGCGGCCATCGCTCGGAAGTAATGACCGGATGAACTGCCACCCGCCCCCTGTTAGGTCTGAAGATGGCGAACAGGAGGGCTTCCGCTACATTCGCTCGTTAGAGCAGGAAGTGCTGGCTTTCGCTTTCAAGAATAAAAGCGGGCGTCAATAGCTGGTTTTTTGAAGCATTAAATTCCTCAAATACTCTGGTGCCCCCGATCGAATTGGCCGGCGCTAGTTCATCACTTTAGGTAGTTCGAACTTTCGTTGATTCGAACTTAGGCGGCATCATCTTACAATTCGAATTAGGCAGCGTTTACTGTACTTCTGTGTTGGGGTAAAATTTTGTGTGGTGATTCGAATACTCGTAAAAGGGTGTTAAAGTTAGCCGGTCACGCTGAATCGCCTTGCTTTTGCACGCCAGTGAAGGCGCACGCTGTGCCCCATCACGCAAGCAGACGGGACACCCGGTCTTGTCGCAGGCTTTTAATGGTTGTAACGGCGGCGCCATGTGTGGCGTGCTGGATGAGATTGTAGGTTTCAATTATCAGCTATCTCATCGCAGCCACAAACAGTAGTGCACCGGCCGGCTGAGAGATGGCGAGAAGCGTTGTGCGATCAAGATACATTTAGTATGAACTGCGGAGCGGGTGGTTTTCAACACACATTACGCAACCTGGGGACGGGCTGCCTGTATATTTATTAAATAAGGAGCATCGTTCGACTATTGAGAATTTTGAGCTTGCTGACCGCCGCGTTTCACCCCCGTTTATTCCGCCGTTATCCAACTTTATTGCATGTCGTTTTCATGCTCTGCAGAGAGTGCAGAGCAGAGAGTGCACTACAAAACGGCAGCGCGAACTGGCGGGAAGCGCGGCGTTAAGGCAAATCAAATAGCACACATGTCGAACGATGTGGTTCCATATCAACGTTTTACACAAACTCGCGCATCCAAAACATACTGCGCATACAGCACCCGTCGCCTGGTTGTGTCAGCATGTGATGACAGCTGCGCCCTCCGTTGTTCGTGTTTCAATCCGTCTTGGTAGTACGTTTATATATTAAGTCCGTAATTGAATGCTTCCATGTACAGTGCTGGAACAACACGCAGGCCCCGCACTAAATGCTATATGCCGAAACATCTGGTGTCCGCTGCTGACATTCATTGTTAAGTTTTATTTCCGCCTCTATCATAAAAACAATGCGACGAAGTGTTTTTGAAGAACACGAAACATGTTACCCACTGTTATCAACTTGGCGGTACCGTTGTTGCGCTAAAGATGCATAACAAATCGGCTAGAGCCATTTTACATTGCAGTAGTAGTTATTATGGCCGCCTGCAAATGTTCTCCCACGCGGCAGCCTTGGGAGGGCTGTGTTGGTGCTTGTGTGCAGAAACATCAAGCTTGCGACATTCTTTCTAAAGTATTGTATCAGTGAAACTCAGTTTGCTTCTGACCTGTAAATTCTTTTACTATAGACACCTATTGGGTGAAACGATTGTGAAGAAATGTGCGTTATGCAATTTCCCCCAGCATGGCACGACCCACACCCTGCGGACGACAGAGCCGCTCTAAAGCTAGAGAGCAGGGCGAAGCTCCGTTCCGCTAGAGCCCATGACCGACGACCACTGCCACTACGACTTCCCAGGGGGGCCCAAGTGCTGGTTCACAAAATAAGAGCCGAGGCTGCTCTTACGGAGGACGTGCTCCCAAAGTGGCGGGAATACGTTCCCCGACGCCCAAGAGACTTGAGATAACCCCTCGAGAACTCCAGGGATACTACCATCGTGACCTGCTACTCGTGTCACGCCCCAACGATTCCCACAATGCAGCCCATGCTGTGGGAGTGCTGGGGCGTCGTGGCGAAAAGAAGAGCCAATCTTCTGCCGAACATCAAGACCCTCCAGGTAAAGGGTATCGCCTCCTCTTGGCTGGACTTACCAAAAAGAGACTGTTATGTCCCTGTGGACTTTCGGTAGTGCAACGGGAATACACCAGAGTATTTAGACTCCATCACCTCCTTTACTGCCTTGCCCTTCTCTGACTAGGCCTTGAGTCCCCCCTTCCGAATAAAGAAATATAATATTAATTATTAACGAAATGCAGTAGCTGAACCAGCATAATTTTTTTCTGCGCGGTATCAGGTGAAAAATATCCCGGGCCATCTCCACTAACGTGAAGCCTGGGGAGGGGCGAAGCATGCAGTGTATAAGTGTATTCATCGCGCCTTGGCGTTTTTGCCAACGGAGATGAAACGGTTGGGGGGTAGAGGTATACAGCTTTTCTGTAAAAGTCGCTTGTCTTTGAAGCCGAAGTTCTCTAGAGCGAGGCATAAACGAGTATCCCCGTAATTTTTAGTGCGCGTTACGTCCTAGCGCGAGCCCTAAGCGAGTTTACCGAAGTTTTAGTACCGTGACTACATAAGACGACAAGTACGACGATTAGAGGAGACGCCAACAGCCCGAGCCCCTAAAAAAGCGGTGGCACAAACCAGGACACTCACCCAAGGCGGGCCTGTCTTTTCTGTGGGCAATTTTGTTTCGCGCTTTTTAGGATGTCAAAATTCTATCACCATCTAACCAAATTTCTGTGTAGAATAGCCTATTGTTTCGCGGGTGCATCGATCATACGAATGACGTCTTCGGTTGCTGTGAAGCTATACAGCTGAAAATTGCCCATGATGATTGTTACGAATAAACGGACTTCCGAATCAAGTGCTTTCGCATGCTAATTCCTGCAAAATGTCGTAAGTACGCCGCTGTTCTCGGCACGGTTCGCGTGAACGTGCAGTCACAAGAAACCTTCGAGTGACAGGAATGCCCAGACATTCATTTGAACAACGCTTAAAAGTTATGTACTTCTTTGCGCACATTATATTAACACTCCACGTCATTGCAACTATGGTAGCTTCCGTTGCATTTAGCGAGCATCTCACTTGCAAAGGTAAAAGGACGTCCTCAGTCAGCCGTTGCCCAATACGCCAGGAACTTTCAATAGCCGTATTCTTGCGGCAGACGCCGTTATTAAATTGGAGCGCGGCTTCTAGGGCTCGAGAGCAAAACCTTAGGAATTCGATCGGTTCTAGTTGCAATGCGGTATATGTCAGCAGCATGCAAATATTGCTACAACGTCGTGGCTCCGGATAAGTGCATCTCCCGCATGAATCATAGCAATAAGTCCGTTTACCGGCAAAAATAGTAACGCCCCGAAAAGTACCGAAGATCGCAATTTCTTTTGCCCCTAGGGATGCCCGAGGCGGTGTTCAGAATGAAAAGACGTCGCCTCGAATATTATTCGCCTGTTTTGCTCTTCATAGCTTTATAAGCGCGAGGCAGAAACGGCCACGAAGTCTCGTTCTTGGGTTGAGGCACCAAGAATTGCAGCGTATTCTATTTTTCTTTTCACGCTTTTCTGCAAAGACGCATCCTAATTTGCAAGAAAATAAGTGAAATGTGGTTCCGCATTGGAAGGAGAAAAATAAAAATGTAAAGAGAGGTCTGCACACCAGCCGGTTTCCGTACAGAAGGTCAGTAAATTCAATAACGAACGAAGCCACTTTAAGGGCTCCAAAGACCGGAGCTTTGCCGTTGACGTCTTATTCTTAGCAGTGCTTTGAACGACATTCTTAGAGAGTAGAAAGTTTCCACGAAGTATGTCTTTCATCACACTAGAAGTTCTAACAGAAAGTAGAGCCGACAGTCCCAATTTGGTCCCAAAGGTCCATTACTAGGTTTTATACCGGCAGTAGGTGCTCGCCGCTGTGCTAGAAGAATTAGCAACAAATAAGCACACATAAAGTGTTGTGGATGGTTCAAAGGTGGTATATATTTGAGAACTTCAACAATAAAAAAAACGCGTTTAAGCTTTTATGTAGTGAAGCATTCGACAATACCTTCTGTCGCGCACGTGAAAATTAACGGCCAGTGCTGAATATTTTTCTTGCGGTATAAATTCCTGTCTGTTTAAGCGTTGCCCTTGATAAGTCTTTTTTGTACATACGGAGGTACATTTGAAGATATTTAGCTACAGAACTTTAGGTGTCTCAAGATACTACATCCGATAAATAGGATGTAGTATCTCGCATGTGATTTTGCAGTTAAACTACTATGGCCGATGGCATCTGTCGTATTTTTTCAACTCAGTGTTTTTTTACTTTTCGGTTTCACTCAGTATTGCACACTCGTTAGTTAACACCGACACAAAATAAAGCGAAGCCATGGTTCAGGCGCTTTACTGCCGGCAGAAATGTTGCCGGTAAACCCAGGTTGGGCACCTGCTTGAAAAGAGGTAGCCGCAAGCAAAGATCCCGCGAAAATCGTGTTGTCATCACATTTAGGTACCTGTAGGTCAGATATCGTAAGTAAGATGAAAACTCACTGAATCTTTAGGTAAATGTGTTCTTATACGGCACGAAGCTTGGTATTCTAGAGGACATATCAGAGGTTATTCTCCCGACAATCAACAATGCAGTCATCACCATCAGCAGCCGCATCTTCATAATCATCACCCTAGCTACGCCTACTGCAGGGAAAAGGCATCTCCCATTATTCTCCAATTCTGCTGGTCCTGTGCTAACTGCGACCAATTAATCCCCGCAAAATTCTTGATCCCATCAGCCCATCTAACTTTCTGCCGCACGTGCCACGCTTGCCTTCTTAAGAATCCACTATGTTACCCTTAATGACCAATGGTTATCTTGCCTTTGCTTTACATTCCCTGCCCTAGCCCATTTTTTCTTCTTAATTTCTACTAATATATCCTTAACAATCGTTTGTTCCGTGACCCTCTCCGCTCTCTTCTTGCCCCTTAATGTTACACCTGTCACAGCCTCCAAGTTAGATGTTACAGCATCGAAGTTTCTCCCCCGTAGGTATGTACCGGTAAGATGCAGCTGGTATACACTTCCTTCAAGTTCAAGTTCAAGTTTTATTATTTCCAAAAATAAGTTACAGAATCTAGGAAATACAGACGAGGGTCCCAGAGCCAAAGACTTTAGTGGGACCCTCGGTTCGTCGATACAAAATGACGGTAAAATTAATGCACAGCAACTGAAAATTCTTACAAAATTACGGACATGAAAACGCACTTTTACATCAGAAATCAAGCCAAAAACACGCAACATGGTATAAAAAGGAATCGAAGAACAAACAAGTCAAACAGGTAAACGATCACAATTAGGGTTATTCGAGAAAATGTTTTTTTGACAGACTTTTTGAACAAAGGACATGAAGTGCAACACTTAATACTAGAAGGTAACGCATTCCAAAAGGAATCGCACTGAAAGCGGAAGTTCTTTTCCCGTAATTAGTATGAGCGGGGGGTAACAGGAAATTTTTATTAGCCGCAAACCTGGTCACATTATTATTCTGCAAAAGATCAGATGCAATAAATGGGAATACCAGTTGATTATGAAGCAATTTGTCGAATAAAGTCACGAGATTCAACCGGAACAAAACATTTACGGGCAAGATATTGTAAGAGCGTAATAATGTGTAGGCGTTCGATTGCGAAGAACTAGAAGTGACAATGCGTATTGACTGATTTTGAATGTGCTGTATTGATGATAAATGACAAGCATAAGTGCTGCCCCATGAGACTATACCGTACGTAATATGACTATAAATGAACGCAAAATACAGCGCCAGTAGAGCTTCACGGGAAAAGAAAGGGCGAGCTTTGATTAAGGCGCGGATACCAAACGCCGTCCTCTGCTTAAGATGGTTAAAGTGACTGCAAAAGGTAAGGCATGGGTCAAGATGTATGCCAAGAAAGATGACATCAGAACAAGCAGAAATGGAATGAATACCAAGTTGTATTACGGGAATGGTAGATAATGACCTCTGAGCACTTTTAAACACCATAAATTTAGTTTTTGTGGGGTTGATAACTAAGTGATTACTGCTGCACCAATTCATAAGGGCACTTAATTCAAGATTTAACTTTGAGATAAGAGCACCAAGGTCTTTATCAGGTGAAGATATCGTTGTGTCATCTGCGTATAAAATGCACTGACCACAGTCAGAAGAGCTAAGAACATCAGGAAGATCATTCATATATAAAATAAATAGCAAAGGACTTAATACTGAGCCCTGCGGCACTCCTTGGTTAACATATTTTATTGCAGAGAAGGTATTTGCGGCGTGTACTGTGTACTGTCGGTCAAGTAGGTAATTTCTTAAGAATGTAAGCGCAGGGCCAGTTATGCCATAGGACTGAAGTTTATGCAATAAGACTTGGTGATTTACTGTGTCAAAGGCTTTTGTGAGATCTAAAAAAACCGAACCCACTAAATTTCCCGAATCGATACTTTCTTTATGTAATCAGTTAGAGACAGCACAGCTAGATTTGTTGACCTACCTGGGCGGAAACCAAACTGGCTGTCTTTAAGCAACCTAAATTTAAATAAATAGCCATTCAGACGTTTCACAAACAATTTTTCGACTAGTTTGCTAAGGCAAGAAAGAATTGAAATAGGACGGTAGTTCGTAACTGTTTGTTTATCGCCTTTTTGAAAAACTGGAATTACTTTAGCTTTTTTAAGAATGAAGGAAATAAACCCTGTTTAAACATAAGGTTGATAATATGATAGAGCTTGTCGGAAACGGAATGTGCAACCAGTTTTAAATGCCTTACACAAATGTCATCTAACCCAGGCCCTGTATTTTTAAGATTAGCAATGGTGGAAAAGACTTCCTGTGGTGTTGTTGGGAAAAGAAAGAATGACTGCGTGGTACGTCCCAGAGAGGTATACGACTGCGCATGGGGGCGGTGGTTAGTATAGACGGAAGGAAAGTATTCCGAGAAAGCATTGGCAATTTCCTTGGGCTCGGAGAGGGTGGATCCATTGTAGTCAATTTTGGTTAGAGGGACATTAGCAGATGACTTGTTAAGGAAGGAGTTGAGCAGCTGCCACTGCCTTTTGGGGTTAGTCCTATTCTTGTCGAATTCATTTTCGTAGTACCTTTTTTTCGCTTGCTTGAGCAAGGTATTTAATAGATTGCAGTAGGACTTGTATCGTTTAGCCAGACACATATTAAAGGGCTGACGCTTCTTTTTTTTATACATGTTTTCTTTCTTCTTTAAACTAATTAGAAGACCATTTGTCATCCATGGGTTGTGCGGATACTTGTATTTCTTTTTACATTGGACAGTACGCGTGTTAGTCGACACGGCGAGTAAAAATGACGAGCAAAATGCTCGCAAGGCTGCATCTGGGTCAGACATAGACATAACAGGCACCCAATCAGTTGTACTGATGGCCTCAACAAGGGAATCGGAACTAAGTACAGATGTAGAATAGCTAATATTACGTGTGTGGGTTATGTTTTCGAATGTGAGGAAAATAAAAAAATGATTGGTGATATCGGTGTCAACAACCCCCACGCAGGGTGGTGACGCCATGTTGGATAACACGTGATCAAGGAGTGCACCGGTACCGTGAGATGCTACCCTAGTTGGACAATCAACAAGCGATTCGAAGCCAAATCCAATGAAACAATCAGTGTAATTTGCATAAGAAGTACTGTCCGTTTCAAGCAAGTTAATATTAACATCACCTACAATTATTACGTTCTTATTTTCAGAACTTAGCTTAGATAAAACTTCACTGAGACTGCGCAAAAAATCACAAAGGGAAGACAAAGGTGAGCGATAAATGCAACCTAGAATTAGGTTCTCTTCATTATTAAGGAATGAGTGGTCAACCTCTACCCACACTGACTCGCAATGATTCACATTTAATTCAAGGTCCCATCTGCGCGTGTAAGAGACATCTTGGGAAAGAAAAATCGCGGCACCCCCATGACTATCATTTTGGCGATGGCAATAATCAGCTTGATAAGAGTGGAAACCGGTCATGCCGTTGTCTGTGTCACAAAGCCAAGTCTCTGATACGCAGATGAACGTGAAGGCATGCTCAACTGGGGGAATGAAGTTAGTAATTGCATCTATATTCTTACGAAGGCTACGTGCATTGAAGTGAATGAGGGAACGACACATTTTGGAAAGTTGACGCTGCACAGACTGCGGAGAATGCAAGGCCATGAAACGAGAGAGTGAACTATACCTTCCTTAGGGTACAAGCGAAAGGAAGTTTTACAATGCATCACGTGAAGATTCGAAGATGGGACTCAGTGGAAATGCGATACACTCTGCTGTCGTCTGCTTTCCGGGCTTTTATCTGGCAGATATCGGTCCACAAGTGCTTCCACTTGTGTTCCTTTTTCAGTGACAGTGCCTTTGAGAACAGTTTGTTGTTATCAAGAGTTAAATGGTCATTAACATTGATTGGCAGGTTAGTGCCACCAGAGACGCCGATATTGTCAGTGCGCAGTCTGGCTCTGCGAGCCTTCCTAATGAACTCACTTTTTTATCACGCGAGCAGCAGCGAGCAATAATGCTCTTTTCGGTGGTCTTAGAATTAACACGGTGAACCGTGTCGATATCGGCGGGTGAGACGGGGCACTCGACAGCATCGCCGATTCGTCTCACAATGGCTCCGCAATCATCACCCTGTGATGGAGGTACACCCTTGATCTCAACATTATTCATCCTCGAATACTGCTCGAGATCAGCCACTCTTTTTTCGAGTGCTTCATTTCGTGACAAGATCACTTTGTTCGAGGCCAGCAGATCTTCCTGTCTCAGCTTCATTTCTTCAAATTCTTGGCTCATAAAACGAACACTTTCACAAAGCGAAGCATGCTCACCCAGACCAAGATCTTTCAACTTGATGTTAACTTTAGACACCAAATCATCAATCAGCGAGTCCAACTTCTTATTCAAAAGTTCTTCGAGAGATTCAATTTTTTGGCTAGTTGCGCTAGAGTAGGCATTGCGATACTAAAAAACAAGGGTTTGGGCAGCAGTCGCTGAAGGCATAAATTTCAAATAGGTGTACAGAAGTAACCAACCAACCTGTTGGCAGAATAAATTCGTCTTAGAAAGGGGACATGCCGCCGCAACTGGTGCTGCCAAGTGAAGTCCGGGCCAATGGGCCCGTGCCTATATGGTCCTCGTTGGTGGTGGTGTGCAGTACGCGCAGGCGCAGCAGGCAGCACAGGGGTCAAGCACCTCGACGCCCTGCGATGGGTGCGTGCGCACGTGGACGATAATCCACGGTGGCCACTGACGACGCGGGAAACCAAGCACACGTACGCCCTGTTGGCAGAAGAAATTCGTCTTAGAAAGGGGACATGCCGCCGCAACTGCTGCTGCCTTCTTCAGAGACAATCGTAGGCTGCCATTCATTATCCGAGAATGCCTGCCAAATGGACTCCATTCTGTTCCTATTCTTCTAATTATCTTTGCCTCATGGTTGGGATGCGAGGTCACAACTTGGTCTAAGTAGATATATTCGCTTGACACTTCCATTGCGTCGACACCTATTTCAAACCGCTGTGCTCTGCCGACGTTATTGATCATAACTTTAGTTTTCTCCATATCAATTTTCAGGCCCACGATTCTACTCTGCTTGGCCAGCGTGGTAATCATGCTTTGAAATTTGTCTCCCGAGTTACTTTGCAAGGCAAAAGTCATCAGCAAATCTGAGGTTACTAAGGTATTCTCCATTAGCCCTTACTCCCACGTGTTCCCAATCCAATGCTGTGAATACTTCTTGTAAACATGCTGTGAATAACATTGGAAAGATTGTGTCTCCTGACTGTGCATGGTACAATGCAGTGTCATGTTCTAAAACGAAATCCCATTTCAGCTTCACGCGCTACACGTGCAATTTGTGAAGCGTCTCTCTTTCTGTCCGCAATTATAATCAGATCGCAATATACGTAATAAACGCATTTAAGGCGTCCCGTCAGCTTTAAATAAACGCTGACATCCAGCCAATGGTTCCTCTAGATATGTATATGGAGTTCAACTGGGGTTCAACGGTAGTGCAAGCCCTTTTTGCGCTTATAAATGCCCAGGAATGAAATTTTCCGCATTTATTCGGGCTTTCTCATGTAAGTCTTCCGACCCGTATGCCTTGCGTGTGCGCAGTAAATCAACTCTACCCACGTCTGCCATACAAGGGGTGGACGTAAAACAAAGTTCTTTTTTCCAAACAAAATGATATCTCGCATTAAGCAATAAAACAAAGAAGCTGATTTCGGCTGAAATGAATCTTTAGCCTATGAACAACGCCAATCCCAGTAAATGATTACGTGTTGTCCACATAGTCATCATCTTAGATCTCGATAATTGTCCGATTAATATTTTAACAGGCGAGAACCAACCTTAACGTTGGACAGTGTTGCTTTTCGCACCTACCCGAAAAAAGAATTCGGTCCTGATGTGCGGCCATTGCTGACTTCGCATGTGCTTTACAGCCTCCTAGACCCGCCAAAAAACCGCCACCACGAGTGCCAACGACTTGTGCAGTATGCTCCAGGCTGTGTAGTTGTATAATCGCCGGTCACGTGGCCTTCGACAAAGCTGCTGTTTCGTTACGCGGCCACATAGACAATTTAACGCTTTGTGGAATGCATATGCTTTTTCAACAGTTTGTTTGTCAGTAGGATTGTCATGATCAGCACACTCTCAGGCAGGTCAAAAGTGTTGCTCGAAGGTATGCCGCTGTCGGACCCGTGCCGGCCATGCCCAGGGTCACATCGCCCAGCCTTCGTGTGCGTTCATAGTACTTAGGGGTCTTGTTTCCTTCGGTTCCTCAGGGCGGGGGTCCCGGTGAAAAACAAGTTGTTGTTCTCCCCTTTTCTCATCCTCTTGCGATACCGTAATGGTGACGCACCGTGTGCAGACTTTGGCTACGCTGGGCACCCCCTTGACAAAGTTAAGCGGCTAACTGATACATCTTCGTAATTTGCAATAAAAGAACAAATTTAATACATAGTGGATATGTTTCTACATTCCAGCAATAGTTCGCGAACTCAGTGAGCATGTGTTATGCGGCTGCCGTTCCGCAACCCTTTAATTTACCTGTTTATTTTACGTGAAAGATTATCTTCTCTGGGGAAAATGTTTGCCGAGCCGTGGCCTTCTAGGGAGAACATGGAAAAACGTCACGTTAGCTCGCTGCTTGCTTTCCTTGGGCGCTGAAATTGTGTGTAAGCTGCGGACGTAATACACGTTGAAAAAAAAACCGTGCGGCCATTCCGTTTATAAGTGATGCCTGCTAAATAGGCCAGAAACTCAGTGTGCCAAACAGTTTGCTGTAAAAAAGTTATCAGCCAAACGTATTGCGTGACGGCACATTTGGGATCACAGAAGTTCCCATCGCAGTGAACGTTACTGTAAGAAGGCACCAATTTCGATACTTGAACGTATACCCGGGCGCATTTCGGTACACAAAGCTCCCCCTGGCTCTCAATTTTACCGTAAAAAGAGACCAATTTCACCAATTGAACCCGTGCCCATAGGTGCCTCATTGAAGAGTGTAGACGAGGGGGCTGTTAGTGCAAGGCTATCGGTCTGCTTTGCCTAATTGTCTTTAGAGAGAAGAAATGAGAAGAAGAAGAGTGTGGATGCGCTGATAGATTTCGCTGGTGATTGGGCAGCTGCAAAGAGCGAGACGCCACGGAGGTGCCGTTGCCCGGCCGCGACGACCGCTTGTCTGTGGGAGATTAAACGCAGGAACACCCATGTGCTCCAGATTTCGACGCATGTTCAAACTTTCAAGCCGCGTGATCAAAATAAATTCGTAGCCCTCCAGCACGGCGCGCTTCATCGCCTGTATAGCGTCGTCGCTCTAAACCGTATAATAAATGAGTCGTCAGAATTGTCCCGAACGTCGTGAGTCTAGTAAGCTTGAGGTCATACTAAGTGCTAAGCCCACGCCGACTGTGACGCCCAAACTCTCCCTACAATAGCAGGACATACTAGTGACTGAAACGCAAAATAGGTCTGCTAATATTGTACGTAATTGCACAGCCTAATAACTAAGCAAACATTCGCAAGATTTAAATAAACATTGTGCGCACTAGGGACAATTTTGCGGTCACGCAAAGCCTGGTTTCCTTTCATAGAGCGCGCGTAGAACTATGTTCATTGTTGTGTCGTGTGCAAAGTAAATATAATGGCTGCCTCTCTCACTATGGTGTGGCTGTGTTTTTTTATTTATGCTCCATCGCAGCATATATATTTTTAACTATAATGTGAAAAAAATTCCGAGAAGGCTGCATATCCCTGGAAGCGTTTTCGTGCGGGTGACGCCAAGAGCATTTTCATAAGTTAGAGTGCGGGAAAAGTAAGGCTGCTATATACCAGCTGGTACACTCCTCTCAGTCTCTGACTCCGGGCCACTACTTTCGGAAGTACCGAACTCCACGCGCGAGAACATTCATCACGGAGATTCCACAAACGTGTTGCGCGGAGCGGGGTTTATTACATCGGGGTTTATTACAGGGCATGCAGCCAGCAGTTTCCGGTCGCTTGATACGAGAGTTAGTAAGAAAGGCATCTAAATTCTTATTACGCCGGTAGACAACGCGTGGTGGTTGGGGAAATATGCTTTTTAAGCGGACACTTTGTATTAAGATATTGTGATGTTTTTTTAGTACGGTTGACACTCTTGGAGCGGAGGATGAGTGGGTTTGACAGTTGACAGTACGGTTGACAGTCCGCTCCAAGAGTGTCAACCGTACTTTAGATCTTACTCTAGATTTTCGATCTCACACCGCGGGCATTTTTTCACCACTTTCTTTTTGACTCAAAAAGTTCTTCATCTGTTTCTACGACCTCCCGCATCTCCCCCTTTGATTTCTGAGGTTTTTTTGGCTGCCAACCGTTGTTCTGTCTTAATTGACCGAGCCCCTCATTTCCCCTTTTCTGATTCGCTATCTGTATGTATATATATATATATATATGTGTATATATATATATATTTTATAGATATATATATATATAAGGTTAGTAGAGACAGACCAAACGAGAAAGACTTAGAAAATAAAAATAAGTTTACTGACGTTTCAGGGAGAGGACTCCCTTTCTTCAGAGTACCTGAAGAAAGGGAGTCCTCTCCCTGAAACGTCAGTAAACTTATTTTTATTTTCTAAGTCTTTTTCGTTTGTCTCTGTCTCTACTAACCTTATTTTTTTTGCGCTCTGTGTGAGTTTTTATCTTTTCAGTCTATATATATATATATAATATATATATATATATAGATATATAATATATATATATATATACTGAATCAGAATAGGGAATGAGGGGCTTGTTGAAAATAAGACAGAAGTAAAGTTTGGCAGTCAAGAAAACCTCGGGAAGCTAAGGGGAGGATATGGTAGGTCATTGAAACAGATAAAGAATTTGGACAGAAAGAAAGTGGAGAAAAAATGCCCGCCTGGTGGGATCCGAACTCACGACCTCCAGAATACCGGTCTGGTGCGATAACCACTACGCTACCGGAGGGGCTATTTTTCCCCTGTACTTTGTGGGGTATTTATGTCAATGTAATTTTTTCCTAAGCTTGGGAGCGGTAGCCAGCGCCACTCCGACTTCTCGGGGTGAAGGGTACCTTCTTTTTTAACCCCGGGCCGTGACTCGAGTGTCTACGACATGTCGAGACTGGTCGACCAGCGTTGAACCCTCTTAAGCTTCCTATGGCACAAAGGCCGCCAGAACAGAGGCCCTTGCTATGCATGTAGCGAATCAGAATAGGAAATGAGGGCTCGTTGAAATCAAGACAGAAATAAAGTTTGGCTGTCAAGAAAACCTCGGAAAGCAAAGGGGAGGATACGGTAGGTCATTGAAACAGATAAAGAATTTGGAAAGAAAGTGGAGAAAAAATGCCCGAAAGGTGGCATCCGAGCCCACGACCTCCAGAATACCGGTCTGGTGCGATAACCACTACGCTACCGGCGGGGCTATTTTTCCCCTCCACTTTCTGGAGTATTTATGTCAATGTAATTTTTCCTAAGCTTGGGGGCGGTAGCCAGCGCCACTCCGACTTCTCGGGGTGAAGGGTACCTTCTTTTTATCCCCGGGCCGTGACTCGAGTGTCTACGACATGTCGAGACTGGTCGACCAGCGTTGAACCCTCTTAAGCTTCCTATGGCACCAAGACTGCCAGAACAGAGGCCCTTGCTATGCATGTAGCGAATCAGAATAGGAAATGAAGGGCTCGTTGAAAATAAGACAGAAATAAAGTTTGGCAGTCAACAAAACCTCGGAAAGCAAAGGGGAGGATATGGTAGGTCATTGAAACAGATAAAGAATTTGGAAAGAAAGAAAGTGGAGAAAAAATGCCCGCCAGGTGGGATCCGAACTCACGACCTCCAGAATACCGGTCTGGTGCGATAACCACTACGCTACCGGCGGGGCTATTTTCCCCTCCACTTTCTGGGGTATTTATGTCAATGTATTTTTTCCTGTGCTTGGGGGCGGTAGCCAGCGCCACTCCGACTTCTCGGGGTGAAGGGGAACTTCTTTTTTAACCCCCGGGCCGTGACTCGAGTGTCTACGACATCTTGAGACTGGTCGACCAGCGTTGAACCCTCTTAAGCTTCCTATGGCACCAAGACTGCCAGAGCAGAGGCCCTTCCTATGCATGTAGCGAATCAGAATAGGAAATGAGGGGCTCGTCGAAAATAAGAGAGAAATAAACTTTCGCAGTGAAGAAAACCTCGGAAAGCAAAGGTGAGGATACGGTAGGTCATTGAAACAGATAAAGAATTTGGAAAGAAAGAAAGTGGAGAAAAAATTGCCGCCAGGTGGCATCCGAACCAACCACCTCCACTGGTCGTGGGTTCGGGTCCCACATTGCAGGCATTTTTCTCTGCTTTCTTTCTTTCTTTCCAAATTTTTATCTGTTTCAATGACCTCCCACGACCTCCCCTTTGCTTCCGAGGTTTTCTTCACTGCCAACCCTTATTTCTGGGTTATAATATATATATATATAGATATATATAAAATATATAATAGATATATATATATATATATATATATATAATAATATATATATATATATATATATATATATATATATATATATATATATATATATATATAAGCAGTAAAAAAAAACTTCTCGACGACCCAGAAGAAATAGTTGAGAAAATGATAGACGCACGATTAAAAACAAAAACAGTGGTTTACTGACGTTTCGACTGGAGGACCAGTCTTCATCTTGAGTAACATACAACGTTGGAGCACGCACGCTTTATAGGTGCAGAAGGTGTGCTGCAGTGCACCCTTTTTAACAACATTGGCGGGTTGGGGCGAGGGAACAGGGAAGGGAGGGCATTATACATGTGGCACTATACATGATGACCGGACTATACATTATGACCGGACAGGACTATGATGATCGGAGCACTATACGTAAGACCGGACAATCGCGGTTTCAAAAAGAAGGGAAAAGTATACAATGAGGTATTCAGAGTGTGGGGAGACTGGTTCGGACGGATCCATACAGGCATAAACGTATTTTGGGTGTGCCCCCCATGGGTGAAAAAAATAGATGCAGTCCACAGAAGAGCATTGCAGAGCCAGCTAGCCAGTAAACAGGAAATAAGTGGGGTCCGTAGATCGCAAAGGATTAAACGTATCTAAGTGGTGTGAGGAACGCGGCCTCCTTCCCAAGGACAAATCGCATTGTTGAGCCGCATTACGCTAATAAAGCTGCTGTATTTGGAGAGTTTGCTACGAATTCTGATGGGAAACTGAAGGATAAGATTAATGAACAATGTGGTAAAAATTATGAGGTCGCCAATTTTAATGAGGGATAAGCACATTAGTTTTCCGTAACTTTTAATAACACCATGCGTCGTTGACCCAAACTTATAAATGAGATAACATTCCCTGACCTCGCGGTCATGGTGGGTTTTGAAAGCGGATTCTGAAATTGTTGTTTTAAGATGTTGAAATTTATTTCCTGGACCGTTCACGGGTCTTGACAGGGGCAAATAGGGAAAACTTTTTGCATGAGAGTGGTGATTATTGAACCGTATTCGAAAAAGCGTTTCCGTTTGGCCGATATATTGCTGTCTACAAATAGTGCACTCTAGAAGGTATACAACATTAGCGAGTCACAGTTAAAGTTACGTTTTATATTTACGTAGTGGTCTGAAGCCGTGCTGGTGGCACGCTGTGTAGTGGTCATGTGTGGGCATACTTTACATCGAGTTTTATCACAGGGCAAGCAACAAGTCGTGTACGGTCGGTTGATACGTGGGTTAGTAAGAAAGTCACCTAAATTCTTTTTCTCGGGTAGACAATGCGAGGTGGCACGGGTAATATTCTTTTTAAGCGTTCACTTTGAATTATGACATTGTGATATTTTCTTAGTAGAGTTGACGCTCTTGGAGTGGAGGCTGAGTGGGTTAAAACTAAGTTTGTTTGCGGGTTAATGTTTGGGTTTTTTTCTTAAAGATTTCGTTCCAGTTTAATTATTTGGCTCGCACAATAGCGTCGTCGATAACTTGTTCCGGGTATTTTTATGCAGAAGGGAGGTCTTAAGTTCTCGACAGTCTCGATCCCTTTCTCTCTCTTTCTCTCTCTCTTTTGTTTCTTTTTTGATGCTTTTGTACCATGGGCATACCCGAGTGCATACATACTCGCCGTTTCCAAAACATCTTCCGCTCCTTGTCACACTTTTCCTCCAAGCTATATAACAAATGTGGCGAATGTTTGCGATAGCAAAATATGTAACTGTACTCTGATGAAGGCAAGTCCCGTTGCTGCTACGTAAGAAAACTCGTATTGTTTTTGCTGTGTATCCGACTTTACTTATGCTTTTCGCCCCTCTGGGAGTTTTATCTTTCTCTAGACTTACATGTATGTATATACAGGGTGATCAAAGTTAAGTCGACAGGTTTTTTTTAAAAAAAAAGGGGTTAGATTTCCGCGAGGAAGACCTCTACAGTGAGGTTATGCGCCAAGGGGGGAAAATAAATAGGATGTAATTTTTGATGTGGGACTTAAAAACTAAAATTGATTAAATTTAAATTTTTGTGGCTACATAAACAGGCATGTTTGTATGGAAAATTAGACGCAATCATGTTTCACGCAGTTCAATTTTGGGAGAATTTTCTAGCGCATCCGTATTCGAGATATCAAACGGCGAAGTTTAATTGCTGTTCGCATGATTACGCATGCAAGACAGTCGCACCGGCGCAAAGCTCCCCCCTTCTGTGAGTGCCTGCTGTGTCGGTGTTTAGTTCGACAAAGGGGTGGAGGCACAGGAAAAAGTGATAACTGGCACCCATTCATTCTTGGCTGGCTTTTCGCAATCTGCACTACTCGGAACGCATCGAAACAAGAACAAAAGGGAGAAGCTATGCTGGTCTTGACTTTAGCATGCGTAATCATGCGAACGGCAATTAAACTTCGCCATTTGATATCTCGGATACGGATGCGCTAGAAGAATTCTGCCAATTGAAACTGCGGAGAAACACGATTGCGTCTAATTTTATACAAAGTGCCTGGTTACTGCAGCCGCTAAAAGTTAATTATCAATTTTAGTTAATTAAGCCAACTACATCAATAATTACCTCCTAATTAAGTGTCCCCCTGGGCCAAACTCTACTGTAGAGGTGGTCTTCGCGTAAATCTAAGCGCTTATTTTTAAAAAAACCTGTCGACTTAACTTTGATCACCCTGTATATGTAATGCAAGAGACATGGCGTCCGTCGAACCAACACCTTTATTGGCAACTTCCTCTTCTTCGTCCACCACTATCGCACCACCGTCTCTTGGCGGCTAATCTCCCATACCGGCACAGTCCAGCACCATCCCTCTGCGTGACATCGCACGCTTCCCCCTCTCCCCGAGAGATTCTTCGGTGTAGGGACGGGTAATATCGTCTTAGTCTCCCCACATGGACAATGTCAGTCTGACGACCGAGTGGAGCCACGCTGAGGTCGATGTCGTAGTTTACCGCAGAGATCTTGCGTAGGACAGTATTCGGCCCGTCCATTATCGCACAGAGTTTGCCGCGGTTGGGATGCCAGGGTGTCTCATATAACACACACTCTCCCATTCGGAGCTCTGACGGAAGAAACTTCTTGTCGTAGATGAGCTTATTCTTCTCTTGATACGCCAGGGAATTGTGGACTGCGTTTGCGAGCTTCTTGCAGGGTTTGGGCAGTGTTGGAGAGAAGGGAGGGGTATGATGGTGTGCCATACATGAGAAAACATGGTGGGTTGCCGGTGACCTCATGAGGTGTCTTGTTGTAATCATCGATAACGTTGGGAAGGAGGCGTGTCCATGGTTTTTGCGGTTCATCGTTGATATTGCAGCGGAGGCGAGTAAATATGGACTGATTAGTGCGCGCTTTCGGGCCATTACACTGCGGGCGTTGTGAAATGGTAAAAAGCTGATGAATGTTGTTCTGCTAGAGGAACTGCTTGAATTTACCCGCGTGAATCCCGTTCCGCGGGCGGAGAGAAACTTACGAGGCTTTTAAAAAATGAAGATACTCTTCAGGCAGGAACTTTCCGCATTGCAGTTCTCATTTCGCTGCACAAAAGCCCAAACATAACGAGTGGCATTGTCAATGGCCAAGTGAATGAACGTTTTTTGGAAAACCGTAGTTCGCAAAACCTCAAACGGTGTCCATGGCCAGAAGATCAAATGGTTGTTCAGCTGGTGGTAGTGACTCAAAGATCCGAAACGCTTGGTATTCGTGTTCTTGCATCGCTGGCAAGTGTTACAGTGGCGAATGCATTTTGAGACGTCGTTGATGATATCAGGCCAATAATATTGTGGAGACAGAAGTCGCAATGTCTTCTTGACTCCAACGTTACCGAAAGCGTCATGAGCCTCCTGAGGAAGAGAAGATTGCAGAGCAGCAGGAACGTAGACTTTTCGAATCCCTCTGCGCGTCACTATGGCCATTCCGTTCTCAATGACGTGCTTGCAAGGCGGATTGTCGTTGGGGTGCTCTTGCAGTTGGTCAGCTGATAGAAGCTGAATAATCGGGTTTAGCGATAATGCATCAGCTTCGATGTTGTCAGTGCCCTTTTGGTGGTTGATGTTTACATCGTTTATGGAGAGTTTTAAGGACCATCGAAACAGACGGCCTCGCGGATTCTTGATGTTTTTAAGCCACTGTAGCGCAGCGTGATCGGTGACCACCGTAAAAGGTTTTCCATGCAGATAGCAGTGCCATTTGTCGATAGCGTCAATAATTTCCGAGCATTCAAGCTCTGTGATAGCGTAATTGACTTCATGCTTAAGCAGCTCACGTGAGTGGTATGCAACTGGGTGCTCCCGGCCTTCATCGTCAGCCTGCTTCAAAACGACGCCGATACCTTTGCTGGACGCATCGCAGTACAGCACACAAGGTTTGGAGGCATTGTAGATGGCAAGAACCAGCTCTTCCGCGACAAATTTCTTCAGTTTAGTGAAAGCCAGTTGTCAGTCAGAGTCCCAGTTCCACGTAGCGTCTTTGCCTAAGAGACACGTCAATGAATGGGCAATTTCACTGAAGTGAGCGATGTACTGACGGTAAACATTCACGGTACCAAGAAAACGCTGCAGCTCTTTCGAGTGCGATGGTGTGGGAAACCGCAAAATTGCCTCCACGGTGCTTCGTTTCGGAGTGACTGTGCCATTTGAAACCCTGTGTCCCAGGTACTCAATGGATGTTTGTGCAAACTGACATTTCTACATTTTAAGCCTGACGCATTCGCTTTTAACAGCGCTTAGAACGTCGCCGAGATGCTTCAGACGGTCAGAAAACGTGTCAGGATACATCACAATATCATATAAGTAGTTCGTGACATGCGCTAAGCGGTGATTTGCCAGGATGGACTTGACAGCTTGCTCAAAAGTGGCTGGGCTGTTCCGTGTACCGAAAGGCATAACAAGGCATTCGTAGTGACCGGTACGTGTCTAAAGGCTGTTTTCGGAATGTCTTTCGGGTGCATCTTACGTGCCAGCAACCCGACGGGATGCCTAATTTTCAAAAGTACGTCGATTTCCCGAGAGAGTCTAGAACGTCGTCCATGCGAAGGTTGGGTTGGTAGTCAGGCACCGTCCCTGCGTTAAGCTTGCGGTAGTCTATGCAGAAACGTGGGCCCCCTTCTCCATTTTTCTCTGCCAGAAGTGCCGGGGCAGCGCACGGAGACGTAGACAGCCGTATTACGGCTTGCGTGAGAAGGTCACTGACTTGTCTGTCCATTTCGACGCTATCCGCTTCTGAGCATCGATAGGGAGCTCTGCGGATGGGGACGTCGTTGGTGACGGGAATGCGATGCATCTCGCTACTGGTACACCCAATTTAGAAAAAAATGTTCTCATACTTATGGAGAAGTTGCTTACGGGCTGACCTCTGATTTTCATTCAGGTGCTCCGATTCACGAACTTTAGGTTCCTGGAAACAGGCGTTCTTGTCAGCTGTTTCACGAGCTTGTGTGCGAGGGTGGAGGACGTCATTTCCTTGGCATAGCGTCATGGTGTCGATGTCCAGAGGCACGTTGAAGAGACAGGCACTTTCCAAGCCGAGGAGTAAATTGCTTTTCATGCCTTGCAGAATATTCAATTTCCTTGGTAATTTTTCAAATCTGTACCTTTAGATTGACGCGACCCAAAGTTTTGGTAGATGACGTACCGTTTTGAACGGTGATGCACGAATCTCTCCTTATTTGTATGTGAAAGGCCTTCACCACTGCTCGCTGATACAGGTAATTGTAACTCCGGTATCGAGAGCAGCGCTGAAAGGGTGCCCGTTATTGAATGCATCAAACTGAATTAACATAGCTTTGGGAAGCCCTCCTCGTTTCTGTGGTCGGTAGCGAGGGTTTGAGAAATGCTTGCGCGTCGTGGGCATTCACTGAACCAGTGCATCTGTCGTGATAAGCCATCCACAGCGCAGTAGCTGCATTCGGACATTTGTGGTCGTACCGGCGGGTTAGTCGGACGCTGATGGTAATTGCTATCCGGTACGTTGATCTGCGCGCGTCCACCTGGTGGAACGCGGTGTGACTTAGCCCGGTGCGTAGCAGCCTCTACTCTAAGCGCAGCTGAAAGCCACGCTGCTGGGGTGAATGAAGTAAGCCCAGCAAGAGCCATTTCCATTTCATCCGGGAGACCCTCCATGAGCCCTGATATTAGGTTCGCATCGTTTAGGTCAGCAAGGCGCCCCAGACACAATTTTTCGTCATAATACTCTTTGAGGCTCTGGCCCGAATGCAGGCGACAATGAATGAACTGACGGAATGGATCCGCGAGGGCCGCTTGCGAAGCGTTGGGTCATGCATGCAACGATGACCTCCCAAGCTGCGCCGCTTTCAACCACCTCGGTAAGGTAAGTGCGGAAGGCCTCACCTTCAAGGCAATCGGAGTAATGGCACAGCTTGTCTCGCTCGGTCTATGCACCGGCCGCAGTCTTCACCACGAAGAATCGAAGCCACTTGTCAAATGCAACATCGTCGCTTGCTCCCGAGTACTTGGGATGATGATGGCTTCCTTGGATGTTGTCATGATACGGGGTTCACGGTCAATCCTATCTGCTAGTGTACCGCAGGAGACATGGCGTCCGTCGAACGAGCACCTGTATTGGCAACTTCCTCTTCCTCGTCCACCACTATCGCACCACACCATCTCTTGGTGCCTAATCTCCCATACCGGCACAGTCCACCGCACAATCCCTCTGCGAACACCATATATATATATATATATATAATATATATATATAATAACAATTCATGCCGCAATTGCGTCAATTCTTAAACAGTTCCAAGATTATGGTGTGTTCATTCAGTCTGTTCGCGATAAATGTAATGTGGATAGCATTCCTAAAACTACTGTATTGTATGTTTAAAAGGCCCTTCATCTAACCCGTAACAAGATGATACGGAAGAATAAAAAGGGGCGTATTAAAGTGTGAACAACAGCAGAAGCCTCGGTACATGCCCTTTCCCGAGATAAAAGGACACTGAAGTGAAATTGTCAAACTCCCGTTTTTCCTGGCACTGCGTAGATTGGTTCAAATGAACATACTTGTCATCGTTTATTCGGCCGATAAGGCGGTATTTATTTGATAAAGCCTGAAAGAATAAAACTACTATGCGCGGTTAGTGGCGGCTGCACAAACTAACGCAGTGACGTCAGGTAAATGGGCTACGTGATTGGGCGATATCCTATGTTGGAATTCAACAAAGTTTCGGTTTCAGTTCTGTGAAACAACATGCTTGGCATCTGACGTTATCATGGGATGGAAATTCTCGATATCTCAATATTCACCATACCCCGCTTGTGTCATGTGGGCTGTAAAATGCCTCAGAGAAGCCTACCAGGACGGCCGAAAATCGTAGCAATCACTAGACAAGGCCTACGCAGTGGATGAACGCCTTCCGCGTCAACGCCGATGTTCAAATGCCGTGCGCTTTTCCCCAATTTTTGGAGCTTGTTTCACTCATGCCAGTGTCGTAAAAAAGTGTGTTCACCCCAGGCCAAGGGTCTGCTGATTCTCGCCTGTGGCCACTGCCCAGAAGAAACTGCACGCCAACAAGAACTCGCTAGCGCGTTAGTGTCATTTTGCGCACATTCTGCGAACTCGCTCGTGGGGCAATGAATTTTACCACCAAGAATGTTGAATTCAGTATAGAAAACATCGGCCCAAAACGAAGAAATCATCTGAGAAAGAAAAGGATGTATCCTCTGGTATTGGAACTTGCGGCTGACAAAATAACATACCTAGCGCTCAGGACCACTCGGTCACAAGACAGCGCTGCTGATGTTGGAAATATAAGATATGTAATGTATAGCCGGTTTACAATTTTATATAGTAGCATTTCAAGCAGCTTAGATAAATATTTGTTGTATAGCGATCATGCAGGAAGCGTCCGCTAAATTTCCATGATATATCACATCTAGAATTGCAATTTTTGGAATAGCGTTTGGAGATCTGTGGTGGCGCTGCTGAGTACTGTGCGTGTTCACTCAGCGCAAAAAAGTGCTTCCTGCGCCCTAGTTTTACTATATGCGGTAAACGTGTGTTTATTTTATTTCCTCAGTACATATATAAATTCGCTGACTCTTCTCCCGCCTTCAATTGACTTTAGAATTTCTTAGCGTGCGAGTCAGTGCTGCGTCACAAGTGCGCTTCAGTAGCGCTTGTGTGGAACGACCTGGTCTTCGAGATAGATACAGTGTAAAAACTAAAAAAACTAAAGACAGTCACATTCTTTGAATCAGAAACGTGTCGTGGCTAAGTTTCAACTGAGCGAACGAATTGCGATGACCCGTCGGCGGACGGCGGACTAAGCGCTGGGCTGACTGACTCTGTCGCAAGGTCGGCGAGCCGTGCAGTACCCCAGTCAGGCCAAGTCATTTTTTCCTGACGTCACATGAAAACGCCGCATAAAATGGGCGACAATGGAAGAGAGGACGACAGAATCTTCGAATTGAGTTTTCTACTAAACAAATTTGCGTAAACGCAGCCCACACTGGTTGAACATGTGTGGACTCCAGACCACACTTTGCGCTAGTAATCCGGCAATATTACAAATCACTTCAGTGTTCCTTTTATGCCAACCAGGCTCTGGAACGCCGAGGGAAGCCCTCAGTACCGCCCTTCCCTTCCTAGGGGCGTGGAGTGACGTTCCATATGAGATGGGTGTTAAACCTTTTATATGATCAAGCTATAATAAAGAAAGTTTAAAAACACTGGTTGTTCTGCGAAGGAAAGTTTGAAATTACATAAATGCAGCCGTACGGCTACAAAGGGAAAGCTATACAGCTTCCTCAGAAACTCCGCAGTTGAATAAAAATTCATCCTGGTCGAGGATTCGAACCCGGGCCCACCGCTGAAAGCTTTATAGCTTTCATTTGTAGCACTATGGTGCACTCGGGTGGATGCCATACTTTCCTTCGCAGAAACTTACTTCACCTTGGGGATTTCCCCTAATCTGGTCGATGAACACTTGTCCATTACTTCGAGTGGTTTATTCGCTTTCGCGCTACAACAACTAGCCTCCTGGTTAGCTTAGTGGTGTAGAGCGACTGCTCTGTTATGCGGTGGTCCCGGGTTGGAATCCTGGACCAGGACGAATTTTTCTTCAGTGCAAAGTTTCTGAGGAAGCTGTAAAGCTTTCCTTTGTAGGCCGTATGGCTGCATTCAGGTGGATGCCAAATTTCTTCCGCAGAAACTAACTCCACCTTGGGGATTTCCCTAAATCTGGTCGAATAACTGGTTGTCGTCCCTAAACGTGTGGCGTCTAATGGCATTTGATGCATGTGAGTTCAAAAAATATCCTTGTTTCGCATGGTTTAAAAGCATGGAAAATAAATGTGCCCACCAAATAGTCGTACACCGCAACTGATCACGTAGTCGTGTTGCGTCCGATTTTAAAAGGTGTTAGCATGTGATCACCACGCCACATGTGCTGCGGGGCAATCCGCAGTAAATACGACGACTGTCCCTCTGCCCGCTGCACAGACGCTCGCTATACCCCCTCCAATCAGTATACAGAACCGGCCTCCGTCATCCAATCGTCACGAGCCAACAGCCCTGAAAGTCTTAACTAAATCTACGGGATCTCTTAAACAAATAGCGGCCTCCGACCACCTCTACGGACCACCTCTACGGGCGCCGAATACCTAACCGTTTCCATGGGCTCACCAGCCGCTGTCTATGGACAAATTTCAAAGCAGGAACCTGGTATTCCAAAGACCATGCCACGGCTCCCAGAAATACACATCACCAGGGCGCCTGGTAACGATACAAATTGTGTTGAATCTAGGCACACCACATACCACGTGTAAACATGCGTCCACACTACTCACAAGATAAAAACCGCTCCTGACGTCGCAAAGACAGAGTACCTTCCGAAACATCAGAGCCCCTTTCTTTAGAAAAAGATGGTTAAAACGCGAAGCTTTCTCCCGTGCAACCTGAGGGAAAGCCAAAGTCCATAACCCCCTCTCCCATCGTCCAAAATCAGAACTGCCAAAGTCCAGAGCCAAAGCCAACTTCAGCCGACCCAAATTCCAAAGTAAACATCCAACCCCACACCCCTAAACTCCGAAGCCAAATTCACACCCTGCTTCGAGGATCTATTTCATTATCATCACCGCTAGCCGTGTGTCCTGCCAAACCATATTTTGCGTATTAAGAGAGGTCGCTTAAGTGTGCGAAGACATCACATTGTTACGTAATGTGGTGTGTGATTGATGTACCCTTCTGAAACCCATTGTGTAAACTTGGCTTTCCTGCAGTGCGTTTAAAGTTGGATATTCTTCATTGTGTTTTACTCGGACGTCAGCGCTATTAGTTAGGCATAGTAAACTTCGCTGTAATATACGCCGATGTCGTCGCTCGTTGCTGTCAAGGAACGATGGCTCTTAAGTGAACCGCACCTGCAGCTGACAAGAGCAGAAACCGCCACTCTTCTGACGCTGAAAATTAATTTCTATCCACACCGCGCCCTATTTCCCACCTTTTGTTCATCTCTCTACCCTGCCACCGGTAATTGCGGCCTCTCCCGGTCGTCCTCTACAATCGGATATGGGAGTGCTCGTATAATGCCCGTCCCTGCCTTATGCGAGCAACGGGTGGCTAGACTTACCACCGCGTTACACCTGCAGACCTGGTAGAGTAGGACTGGGTTTCAAGCGGCAGGAATAACAGCCCGAATGGAGTATCCTGTAACCGGGCGGATAATCAACATCAGCACCAAAGTTCGACTTAACTCCATTTACTTATTCCTCCTCCGTTTTTCTGTTGCTCTCGAATGTAGAAAGCATATTGAATCGTCGCCTGTCGCTAAAGTAATAATTTGTTTTCCCACTAGCAAATTTACTTACGCGGATCTTTTCTTTTCATGGTGCAGCGGCTTCCTGTTTTTGTTGATGCTCCATGGTGGCATACATTTCCTTCATCTACCGTGTTGCCCAAACTCCTGAGGGGCCACCCTTTCCCCAAATACCTTTCTTTGCCGATGACGTTAGCCGTATGTATGTTCATTAGCCACCGTCGCGATGAAGTATGGCTCCTCTTTATTAGCCCGGACAGGCCCTTCTGTCTCAGATTGCACCGCGGTACTTAGCTAAGCAGTGCACTACCCGCGAAGTTGCATTATTCACGGAAGTTTCGCCTACGTTGAACGGGTAGCTTTATCCGCGGTGGTTTTTCTTTTGGAAGTCGTGGATTTCTCAAGAGAACGAAAAAATATTTCTCGCACCTGTGCGTCTCGTGGTCGTTTCGGGGCTAATAACGATGGCGTTGGGTAAAGTTAGCGGCCACAAAACAAACGCAAATGTGTAGCTGTAAAAGCTGTGACTAAAAGGAAGATTGTCTTGGCTGTCGAAAACTCAGAAATGGTGCTCACTCATTCCGTACGCATTGCCTCGGAATCATTGCGTGGGCATATTTTGGGTGGGGGGTGTAGCAACTCATGCACGAAAAACAACTGTATAGATTTACAACGATTGACTGATGGCTGTCCCACCTAACTTTCCCATTTGTTGGGCTTGTAATGGACCTTGGGGGAGCTCCGACAAGCGTGACTCCACTTATGGTGAAAACGGCGCAGCAGTTGTTGTTGAACAGGTTGCCGTGCATAGTAGCCCGGTCGCTGGAAAAACGCTGCGTTCGCGAAAGAATGACGGCGCTCACACATGCACTAAATGGCCACGTTGGAGCTCCTTGATAAAAATTCTCCAGCCGTCGCTCTGAACATTTGGACGTGCATAGACGGTCTTCGCGTTTTATAAAAAGGGAGCATCTCCACGTAAAAGCAAAGCTTCCGAATGGCTTCTGATAAAGTTTTGGAGTGTTTAAATCAACGGGAATGCTTGAAAAAGAAGAACACTGGTCCACCAGGCGGATATGGCAGCAGTGTCGTTTACTCTGATACGTCGAAATTTGCATAAATAAGCAGTGAATGTAGACTCAACTATAAATTCTCGCTGCTGGCCGGTATTATTGGAAATGATAGGTACTATCGCTATTTATTACTACGACCGCTGCATTTAATGGGAGCAGTGGTAGTTCGCACCGGGTGCGCGGGAAGTTGCCGGGGTTGGGGATTAAATTCAGCACCACCTGAGGGAGCGCGCTGCACCCACCCACAATTTTTCGGCAAGCTGGCTCCCATTATCGCCCACTTCTATGGACAGGTCGCTATCTGTAAAACCCGTCGTTGGTGGAACTAACGCTGATGTCAACTTAAAGGTTTGGTTCTATCGCTAGCGTTAACTTGCGTACTAACTTGTATACTAGTATGTGTAAAAGTGTTCAATACCTTTTCTGCCTAATATAGTTTTTTTCTCATTTTCGTAAGCTAAGCGTTAAACTGCACGTAGATTCATCACAGGTATACTTAAAAACTGCAGTGCTTGCTTACGTTTCACCAAACGGAATACTTACAATATTCCACGGAGAATTCGAGGAGTCCAGCATACAGCCCGTTATTTTGTTTTATCGCTATCGACCAGGGAGCTTTTAAACAGGGGGGGGGCGCCATTCTGTTTGACAGGGGGGACTGGTTTGACGCCTTCGTCAGTCACGTGGTGTTTTTTAGTTTACCGACTAAGTTCGGGATGTTCTTGGGTGTTCCAGAATAGGTCCGCGTAAAGATGAATCCACGCATACTAAACGCCTGCGGTATCTTATTCGCCGTCTATGAACTGCACAACACAATTTTTTTGTCGGCTTCTGAGGGCGCTACATTTTACATTCAGATGCGGAGCACAAGGTCCTCCAAAAACCTGTATTACGTTAGGAGACCCTTGTGTCCATCCTCTCTTTACGGCAATATCTTGAGAACCATGGCTTCATTTGGTGACATCAGAAAGAAAAAGGCAGTTCTTGAAGCACTAAACATTGGCACATATTGAAAAAAATTTCTAAAGCCGTATTCTTGAGAAATGTGCGCGCTGTGCTTTGCAACTTTTCAACCAATGAACCAAAGGCATGTTTCTACGCACCGCTGTTTCTGAAATCTAGGAATCCCGAATAGGCCCCAGCCCAAATTACAGTTGTGCGGCAAACTGTACGCCTCAGTTCTTACTCGGACACAAGGCGGCCTGCCCTGAATGAGATTGTTCCGACGAAGCAGGAAGGCACGAAATAGCGCGTCTTCCTAAAACCTGCAATCAGTTAGGGGCAACGTCCAATTTCCAACCAAAGCCGAACGAAATGATTGCGAGCGGGTTGTAGCCGGATAGTCGGATTCAGGACTTGCAACCTACGCGTGCCAACTGAGCGTCGCGAACACCGGTCAATCAAGGAATAAACGCGTTGAACGGGGCTTCTGAAACATTCGTTTACAGCTGTCTTAACTCGTGCGGGCGGGTACATTTTCAGAAGTAAGTTCATTTTCAGTTAGAGAACTGAGATTAAAACCCCTGAAGGGACAGTTTCTGGTCATGCTGGCCGTCAAAAAGAGCGGTAGAATTGTAATTCGCATACAAAGTTACAATATCCGTTCGTAACGTTCATGCCGAAAGGCAGTTTTTAATGTGTAGATTTCTCTGCCTCTTACCCCCCCCCCCCCCCCCCCCCATCCTCAACCATATAAAGCCCTTCATTCGCACAAAAATGCATAATTGGAGGAGCTAACATATTTAGTCGTTACAATAGCGGAAATATTCGATCCAATTCATTTCGATTTATTCAAGATCTGAACGATGTTTGGAGCATAGGCAAAAAAGCTTATAAAGGCTTGACACGGCCTGCGCCCAATGCATGGCAACCAGCATGGTAGACAACCTATGGTTGCAAAACAACTGCATGGTCTAGCTCAACCAGATCAATACTAGTATACATACACACATACAGTGCGTAAATACATTTCAAGATGCAACTGTAGTGTAGAAACAAGAAACGTAAAGAAGATGCAGTCGAAATAAAACAGCCGAAAACTACCGGCAAGTAAGCATAAAAACACGCGCACAAAGAGAAGAATGGATAAAGAAAAACTACAAGAAACCGTCACGTTTACACTAACATTGCGCCCAGGTATCCTTAAAAGATATGGGTAATATATCTATGTTATGATGTAGAGCCAGTTCATTAATATTGTTAGAAGTCGCAATATTACCATTTGGGTCGCCTAATTTGTTCGGCATTCCGAATTATCCATTTCTCGGTACGGCGAGTGGGATACTGCCGGATATATTTTTCTAGACGACATAAAGCAGCGAAAGAAGTGGTTTATGCTTACCTCGCAGCTTGTAGTAACGGCAAAGTCGTAAAATTTGATCAGCGCGAATCCTGTTAAATCTCCTTAACATATTACTTGTGTGACTTAGATAACGCGCTCTGCATAACATCCCTACAGTACGTTTCTGAAGCACAAGTAAACCTGAGTGTTATCCAATGGTAGTTGTTTCCCCAGATTAGGGACCCATAATTTAGTTGAGACGAAAATAAAAAGGTGTAAAGCCATAACATTCATCGGAATTGGGAAATAGCACCAGTGATGGCGGAGAAGCCAATTGTACTGGATAACTTCTTAAGCAAGTATTCCACGTGGCTCTCCGACGTCCTATTTTCGGAAAAATAAACACCTACTGTTTTGAAAGGCTTCCCCAACTTCTATTTCAATGTCATCTAGTATGAGGGGTGGTAGTTAATATGGTTTGTTACGCGGGTGGAACATAACCTGCTTCGGGTTTTGTTTGTGTTTAATTTTAAATCATTATTTTTTCAAAGTCATTTTTTTTTCACGCCCAAGTGCTTCATTAGCTCGAATAGGTAAAGACGTTTCTTTAGACGACCCGAAAAAAATAAACTGGTGACATCTGCATATACGATGCCACGTTGCAGTGTATCATTTCCTTAATGTACAAAACAAACATAAAAATGGCCTAAAATATTACATTGGGAGACACCTGCTGTTATTCAATTTGCCGCGGATAGCCCGTCCACGGATTTCTACGGACTGTGCCGCATGTTTCAGGTAAGATCCATATCAATGACAGTGCTGTTCCTCTTATCCCATAATGTTGTAATTTCAGTAGAAGTATGTCATGGTTAATAGAGATATTTGTCGGATGAAATATAAAAGAAACTACAAAATACGAAAAAATAAAATCTTTCTTGGGCCATTTAGGTCTCCTTAGGTGTTTTCAGCGCAGAAGCTTGCGATTCTGTTAGTACCACTTTGCCGCATGCAACATTATATTTAAGTCCAGTTCTTCGTTTTATTTCCATTCTTTCTGGCGCAGAGTACGACGGCAGTCTTGTTTTATACTACACCCATGTTTACGCCTATTTCTTTTCAGTCTTTCTGAATCTTACGCGCGATAATCAGGTCAGCAAGCATACTAGCAGGTGCCAGTATAATTTCGGAAGTATGTGCCACGAGGAAGGAACAACTACAGCAGGAGCTACAATTGTGCTATGGAGGCGAAGTGGCGGAGATTAACCATTTGGCTTTCTTAAATAACCGCCATGATTTCCTAATTCTTGTGTATACTATTCTGTTATATTTGAATTGACACGTCATAAAGAGAAAACAGGTAGCAGAGTTATTAGAGTGCCAACGGCTACTGTGCATACTCTGGTCGACATTCCATTAGTTGACTAGTTGACTCCTTTCATCAGAGAACTTCGTAGCATCGAGAATTTTTCCCGAACGCCTAACTAAAACGAGATCTACAGTCAAACCCGGCTATAACGGAAGCCGGACAGAGCGAATTATGCTATATATCGAACAAAAATAATTCAGTTACGGAAATACATGGGAAACATATCCCTTATACGAAGTTCACATCCGATATATCGAACTCTGGGCGCCTAGAATGGCCGCCGAAATGCATGATCTCGAGCGGCGATTGCAGATGTGGATTGGCCGCGACCACGGAGCAAGAGCCTCGACTGAGAGCATTGCGCCTCGCACGGAGCGACGTGACGCCCAATACTTTCCGCAACTGTTTCCGATGCAGCGGGACGTGCGACGGAACCCGCCCAGTCAGCGAGTCCGGACCAAGACAACAGCATCGGTGAACGGTGTGAAGAGCTCCCCAACGTTCCCGATCTGTTAAATCCGTCCGACGCTTATAATAAAGCGCTTTCGGCAGTCAGATGATGCTCCGCCAATGCTTCTTAGATTTTTGAGGACGCGGACTCGAACTGGTGCAAAACAATGTTTCATGTACAGAATGCTACGCTAGTTGAAGCCGCCAAAACGAAAGTGAAAACAAAAATCACCGTTTTTTTTTGCGAAGTGGCAGTTAGGCGGAAAGTACAGTTTTTACTTGAAATAAATAAATTATTTTGGTATGGTGACGGGCTACTGTACTGTGTTTGTTTCTGCATACGCGTATGGCGGAGTTGCGGAGGGGGCGGGGGCTCCCGCGGATTTCGAACTCGTAACAAAAAGCTCGTTATAAGCGGGTTCTGATATATCGAACTATTGGATATATCGAACTCATCGCGGTGACATATTGCAGTTCGCTATGAAACGGGTTTGACTGTATTACAACAACGGCACTTGTTCGCAGCGTGCGGTGCTTCAGGCTGCTCTACTTCAAGTAATGAGAATGTCCAAACCTGTAAAGCCCCCCCCCCCCTCCCCAGCCCCATTCGCAGAAAACTGCGTAATGGGGCGAAACTACCACAATTATCAATATAATAGAGGGGATGCCGATAATAGCGGAAACAGAATAGTTATATCAAATATAACAATACCATAAAAGTAAAAAAGTCATAAACGTGAGCATAAGAATGAAAACTATGGATCCTATAAACCTACCCCCATACGACGAAGACGTAAACAGAAGAAATCCCCGAAAATGACAACGGATCCACTTTTAAAATTTGCGAAAAACAAAATAAAGAAGGTAAAATCCTGCATTCGCACAGAAAAGCATAACTGTAGCAGTTTGTATATTAGTATAAATAATTATAATGAGGAAAATAAAAACAACAATAAAACACAATGAAATCCCAATGTAGGGGCTGGTCATAGCTTAGCCTGGCTTTAAGAAACTGCCGGCACAAGTCGGCATAAGAATGCTGCTCCTCTGCAGAGAATTCTTTGATTTCTTTTTTTCGCCGTTTTTTTATATCGCGTCTTAACTTAAGAAACATAATATGGTAAGATTGGCTTCAACCTGTCGAAGCGGCCAGGATTGAAGTCGGGTTGATCGTGATTTTTAATTGAGGGCCAATGCCTGCAAACAATCCCGGCCGCAGCGATAGGCGTCGGGAGAGGCATTTGTAGAAGGCGTGCCTCGAAGGCAGAATATAGCTTAGCCGAATAATAAATTTCTGTCTTACCTGCTCTTGGCATCAGTCCTAGCAGCGCGAACACCTGTCATTGTAGCAGACGTTTAACGGGGCAATGTTAGAAGACGGGGTATAAGTATTCGAAATCTGACGCATTGGGTAAACTATTGCAAGAGTATTTCTTTCTCCCAATACATCCCGCTCATTGCGTTGATGTTCTTCGTCAATTACTACAGAAGCTAAATGGTGGCTTTGTTATCTATGCTATCACTACATAAACGGATTATTCGTCCCTCCACTTAGTAAAGACTAGCAGCGAAGCTGGGGTTGGTTTGACCTCAATCGACACATCAATGCAGGAAACAAAACACGATAATTAATAATTTGCGATTGTACATTCTTTCTGTTAATTACCTGAATTAAACTTGCAAGGACAGGTGTTGTGATTGATTGATTGTAGGGTTTAACGCGCCGACGCAACGCAGGCGATGAGGCGCGCAGTAGTGGAGGGCTCCGAATTAATTTTGACCACCTGGGGATCTTTAACGTGCGCCGAAATCTCGTACACACGGGCGTTTTTGCTTTTCGCCTCCATCAGAAAAGCGGCCGCCGCGGCGGGAATCGAACCCGCGACCTCGTGCTCAGCAGCGCAACGCCTTAGCCACTGAGCCACCGCGGCGGGTTAAGGACAGGTGTTGAATAATTGCAGACAAACATGGGGCTGTCCGGTTTTCCTCCCGTAGAAGTCCATGTACAGACAGAGACGGGAATTCTGTAACACGTGCACTATGAATGTGAACTACGCAAATGCGAAAATCAAGTAGCTCCATTTGGACGTGTTCTTAAAAGCCCTCTTAGCGGGGGAAATTGTCACCAGAAGTTGTTTTCAGGGTCGTTGAATAAAACTAAAAGTTACAGCCGTTTTTCTGTAACAATACACCATCAGCAGACCGACATGTATTGAACAGCGGATGGGAAGCGTTTTGAACTGAATAATAAGACAAGTAAATTAAACTCGTTGACTGGTAAAACTGCTTTGCGGCCAGGTATCTTAAAAATTAAGGAAGTTCAACTTATGCGTAAAGACTTGAAGGTATGCAAAGCTGTACACACCTTTACAGACTATCACGGTGGTTGAACTCCACGATTGCAGCCGATTTCTTCTTCTTCGCTGCAGCAACGACCTTTACTCGTCATTGTTGCTGTAAGTATAAGCTTCATTTTTGGGAGGAGTGACATCACCTTGGAGGGCCGTACGCTATGACGTGTCTTTCTTGTTCCGAGCAAGTATTGCCACGATTACGGCGAACGCTGGAGTTTTTGTTGTTGCCAATTTTGGCCTATCTCCCCAAGTGGTTATGCTTGGCTTGACAAACCCGCCCAGGGGAAACGCTGGGCGGTCGTCGCGAGGCACGCACACACGAGCGCTAGGCATTTTCTTTGTTTTGTTTACTGCCGGGAGGCCGCCGCGAAGACCGCGCTCACGTGCACCCGCTTTATAATTTTGGGTATTTTTAACTGCGGACACAAAAAACACGATTAGCTAAACATCTTCGCTGTTAAAATTTGTTTCCCGATAGTATCTATAATAATAATAATAATGTTTATTCACGCCTCCAAATACAGAACATTACCCAGCCCGCATAAGCGGCATGGCTTGTGTGCGCCGCTGGGCAGTCACAGGAGGGCGCGAATTGGGACACAACGTGAAATGAAAGCTCAAAGAGCCCAACAATCGCAAGGAAAATATCGGAGCAACTGCCGTGCCCAGAAAAAAAAAAAAACGCCAGGGTACTTTTTACCTACATACATAGGAAAGGCATTTAACAGTCAGTCGCACTTCATATTGTTACAAAGTTAGTTTAATGAAATAAAAGTTGCAGCCGCGTTTTGTAACCATACTCCCTGCGCAAAATTTTCGTTCCAGTGGGATTTGTCCGCGGCGCCTATACAGCTTCGAGACAGATACAGATATACAAACAAAGACATGCAGCTTCGCCGTGAAACGCCTACCCGCGAGCACGTACAGGAGGTCACTCTGTGAGCAGGATACGAAAGGGAAACAACATGCGAAATGTTGTATCAGCGAGGTAGTCATTTAAATTCTGGAATCTCTCCGCTCTAAAGTTAGTGGAAAATGAAATTGGAGAGTAGGGGTTAGAAAAAAAAAGCGTTTGATTTCTGGTTGGGAAAAAGCAGACAGGAAGCCAGAAAGAAATCGCAAAAGATAAATCCAGTAGGACAAAAATATTACAAAGGGTGAACTTTTCTTCTTGAGACGAGGTGAGTGTCTACCGACGTATCCATTAAAGTCACCGTGCCACCCCATGCAGTTTAAAAAATTAGCACAGTTTTCACTTGTGGGGCAAGGCTGGAGAAACAGCAGAGCGGTGGCCCCTGTTCCTTTGTTGGAGACCCGGCTTTTGCACCTCACTTGGATTTCGAACATGCCGCTTAAAAAGTTCTTCATGACTGGCAGGAACCGGATTGTTTCCTCCGCAGGCTTTCACATCTCGCCCAAAGTGGACCTTGTTAGGCGCTGGAACCAGCGGCAACCGGCTTCGTGAACTAGACAGTCTTAGCCGGAGCTGTTCTTCTGCGCTACCCTTTCCGGTGGAACCCACGTAAACTGGCGAGGGAGAAGAGCACGCGAGGGATGACTCTACGAACGCTGGGCAGAGTGTTCTCGAAGATCGATTTGGACGCCACCGGGCGCTGCTCAAGCAGCCACACCCTCACGTGCGCATCGGTATTTTTTTCTGTGTATTTTTTTGCGAATGCCAACGGAGCAAGCCAAAGTTTAAAAAGCTCTGCTGTGAAAAGAGGAAAACCAGCTGACGATAATCAATGGCATCGCCACGCTACAGCCAGTGACTCCGCGTGACGGAGCTTGCACGTCGAAAAGTTTCAAAAAAAAACTCTTAGACATGGTTATTTGTCGCTGCCAGCGAACTGAAAGGACCACATCCTTCTCGCTAATGGTAGGGGGGCCGGCTGAGTTGCCGAGTCTAGTGTGGGGACGTGGAAATCGCTTCGGCCACCCTCCACATCAGTCCGGCAGCAATACAAATGCATGATATAAGGGTCTCGTCCGCCCTGCGTTTAGTTCAGTGCGCACAAGGGGCTGTGCTTCCTGGTTCGACCTTCGCCCTTGACAAAAGTGGCTTGCTCCGGAGATTATACTTAAAAGGTTCTGCAGAAATTCGCAGAATAATCTACTATGCGTGGCATTCTTATGGCTCCTGGTGTTGAGTGTGGAGTTTTTCTGCAGCCATTTTCTTGGTTTTTCTAAATCCTGGCTGGCCGACCAAGTATCTTCTATTTGCGCTATTATAACGACTACCGGTGAAACTTCCGCGAAATAGGCAATATTGTGGAAATGCATGGAATTACAAGGTCCTGACTCTGTGTGGGGGGGGGGGGTACTCGGCAAAGAATGCTACGCATTAAAAATTAGAAATCCAGCAACCGGTGGTTACAGCCCGCCGTGAAAGTTGTCTATGGCGCGCATCTTCTCACGTAACAACCTTCCCACTCTTATTGTCCGCATCAAAAAAATGGCCGCGTGTCTGCTCACTACACTATAAATTTTCTCAGAATACGATAGCCTTCTGCCACCTCTGCCACGTAATTGCGTCTTTTCTTTCCACCGGTCACCTATCAATCTCTTCCACTCCATTTTGATGCTCCCATGATAATCACGGAATAGGTTTGCTAAAGGGAATTCCTGCTGATGCCATCTACGAGAAACGTTTGTAACTGCTGAAATAGTAAGTCTTGCAGGAGCACCAGGCTCTCAGATATGTTTCTATTTTGGGGGTCACAATGATGTTTTTGACCAGTAATTTTCATTTGCGCACGCAAATTTCAAGCATACATTTACTTTTCACAAAAGAAACACTGGGAGCACCAGTTTGGGAATTATTATTTCGCCTCAAATAGGCGTTATAATTTTTTTGCTCAACAATGTTAATAACTACAACGTGTGTTTCCAAATTTATGAGTTCGGAAAGCTTTTCACCATATAAACTTCTCGTCAGGAATTTTATTAAATTTTTCATTGAATGGCTGAATCGAGGTACAGGCAGACAGACATGCATGCAAAGAGACAGGCAGACGAAACATCTTAGGGATTAGGTCGCCCAAAAAAGAGTGCTGTCTGTAAAAACTGCTCCGCGTAACTGAACCTCCGCCACAGGGATTGAGAGGTTACACTTATCTCGTGACAGCTGGTATTTCTTGACGCACTCGCCACTGCTCACAGTATTGAATTACCAGCTGCGAAAAGCACGTATGCCCCTAATGGAATGCCACAGGCGCGCTCGTTTCAAACCAGCCATGGGACGCTGAAATCTTTCATTTATTCCATTTCCAGCTATGCTTGGGAACTCTAATGTTCTCCAACTTTTTAGCCGCTATGGCAATCTGCGTAGATCCCTGACCACGACTAGTCTAGCGTGCTAGTCTGACGCCTGACCCTACAACTCATAGAAATTCAGAAAAAGTAAACTGCGACTGCTAAACGTTGTTAACCCTTGAGTGTGCTTTTATGGAGTGTAATGCCAATAACGCGATAGAGATCTGAACTGAATTTGTTTCTTTACAGAGTAGCGTTGTGTGTCAATCCTTTAAGTTTCATAATTTTAGAACCAAGCGCGCCATTTCCCCGAAAAATATTTTATTTTATGTCACGTGGCTACCGGACTGGCCAATTCATTTCTATTGACTGGGTTGAATCATGGTACTGATAATGCTGGCTGATGAGAAATCAGAGCCCTTCACCTTGTTAAGAGGGAAGACCAGCTAACGTGGCGCTCTGGTTCGATTTGCTATGCTGACGTTCACCTATACTGGGGATTTGTTATATTTAATTACATGGACAATGCCCGATCTTTACGTCACAGACAGACACAAAAGAGAGGTGTGTTGAAACCTGTATTTGTAAATGCCAAACGCATCGTCCGCTTTCCGATGGGGGTGAATGGTACGCCTGCAGTGGCCACATACCGTAAGGTGGGGCCCGACATTAACCGGGATCACGCGACCATAAAATGAATTCGAGAGCGGTTGAGCCTGGTTTTCAAGGCAACGGATGTTTGAGATTTAAAGTAACGGCGCTCTCGCCAGCGTTAGAAAACTCAGAACCGTGGCGGAGCACGTTTGGCCAACGTGGCCGCTCTCCACCACGCGTCGCCCCAAAATAAACCGGCGACATGACCAAAGCACTGGGATGTGCTAGCAATTGGGAGAGAGTGGTCAGAGTAGAAGGAGAGGGTTTGGTTGGCCGCTCTGGGATGATGCTTTGGCATTGAAAAAATACAGGAGGCGATGGTAGAGGCGATGGTTTGCCATGGCGCGGCTACGCCAATGGCGGCTCAGGCCTTTGTGCGCCGCACAACTGGCCAACGAAGAATTGCGACATTGCGTACGGTCGGGGGGAGAGAGATGCAGCGAGTGGTGAGCAGTACATACACTCGGCAAAGAGGCGGCGGTGGTGGAGAGGAGTGTGAAGTGGGAGGAGCCGTACTGCTTTCGTATATGGCCATGCTTCGCTGTGCAACAGCCAATGTGGGAAAGTCAATTTACAGATGCGAAGATTTCAACGATCGTCTTGACGTCGGCTTCGCTTCTAAACACAAGTATATTGTTGGAAAGCATTTTTCCAGAGGCAAGAGGAGCCACCGTCAAATGAATATGGAGGCCCGAAGGCCTTTTTTAATTGTTTATCAATTTTCTCCCTACGGTAAACGCCCGCAGCTGAGCAAATTGTTGCCGCCGGCGGTGGACCCGGAATCATAGCCATATATAGCTTCCGTGTAAACAGCTCGCATAATTTTTTGGCTCTCTTCCTGTCCCAAAAGTCGGCAGGCACAGAAGATATAGTGATAGATGTACAGAGCAGTTCCAGATTGATTGCTTTACTGTATGATTAACTCCGTTTAGGAACTCATGGCCTTGAAACTTAAACACCAAAGATCACAATTTCTGCGTGGCGGGGCTCTTTTACAAGAAAGGATAGCTGCTTGAGCTTGTTGGTGATGCATATTCGACCAAGGTGCACAGCGCAACAAATAGGGACAGCACAGAAGAGAGGGCACATGACAGGCTCCGACTTCAACTAATATTTATTTGCGAAATCACAAGGAAACATATATACAAAATGCAAAGACGCACAAAAAACCACAACTCCCGTGACTTATCACGTTTTAAGCGCTATCGGGGCATCGCCAGATATTCGAGTTCATTTTGCTACGGCGACAAGTGCTTATCGGCACCTGTCCTCAACCACGAACTTCCGGTTGATGCTTCGTTGAGGTCTTTGGACTTTGGACAAACCACGTCCTGAAATCATCTGTGATTTATTGTGAGGTTTAACGCACCGACGCTACACAGGCGATGAGGCCGCCCTAGTGGAGGGCTCCGGATTTTTTTTGACCCCCTGGGGATCTTTAGCGTGCGCCGAAATCTCGGAAACATGGGCGTTTTTGCTTTTCGTCTTCTTCAGAAAAAGGCCGCCGCAGGCCGGGAATCTAACCAGCGTCCTTGGGTTCAGCCGCACAACGGAGTCACCACGGCGGGTATGATATAATCTGTGCTAGATGTATGAGCCCTGAAAGAACAAACTACTCTTGCCTTTTTCGTCCGTTCATTCTGAGATTGTAAAACGTGGCATTGTGAAATTTTGCTTCCACAATGCCCTTAATATGTGTTGCTGTCACTCCCTTAAAACAGCCTTCTTCGGAAGGCTTCCCGCCTGACCTATTCCGGGTATCCAGAGCTTGTATTTGTGTCTGTGGCAAAAAGTTGTTGCAGAAATTAAAGCGGGAAAGCAACGCACTGGCCCACTGTGCAGCCAACGAGAAGAGGCCCTTCACGCCGGTGCTCCCGTATGCACCGAAAGTTTCGCACAGCGCAAAAAAGCTAGACAAAAACGTTAACGTCACAATTGTTTTTATGCACAGTAGGAACTGCCAATGCTTCGTAAGCGTGTGAGCACCCATGCCACTCGACACAATATTTGCATTACTAGTCATAAAGGGCTGCTTGTAACATGTGCAGTTGGTGTTGCGTAGCCTGCATGATTCCTCTGCATTGCCTACAAATGTACGTCGGACCAACGGAATGATGCATAAATGAGCGTTTGAAGGAACACTATTCCAATGTCAACACAGCCGTTAAAGGCGTCCTTGTATTCAGTGTCGTGATTGTGGCTGTGTGCTCGAATTCGATAAATGTATAGTCATTTACAAACACCGTGAAAAACTCACCCGCGAAATCGGAGAAGCGGACAAGATAGAGCAACTGGGTGACCAGTGTATCAGCATGCCATCGATCACCATATTACTCAAAGCGAACTTGAATATCTGGCCATGTCGCGATGGTTTCTCAAAAGTGCCAATTGTTATTTTTTGTGGGTGTTTGCGTGCTTTGTATATATTTCCTGCCGATTTGGCAAATAAAGACTAGTTGAAGTCAGAGCCCGTAATGTGTCCTCTCATATCTACTGACCCTATTTTTTGAACTGAGCACCTGTACACCTGTGCAACTGTGAAGATGACATTTTTTGAAATTACTCATCTGCAGAACAGAACAGAAGAGGACTCGAATGTGCTTTCTCAAATTTTCTACCGTCTCGCTAAGTCATTGAGATATCGATCGGCTATTAGGGATATTGATAACACTTGAAAGTATCTGCAAATAAAGTTGATGCTTTTATTCTAACGACACCGAACCCGGGGAATCGGAATTCGCACGTAACTCCCCTGTTTATAGGGACTTCGTGGGTTCGTATAAGATCCGTTGAGATATAAAATTCCATTTATCTAACAGATATTGAACCCCTGAAAGCCGAATCCGTCTTTTGATGATCCCGTATAGAGTGGCCTTCGATACGCGTTGAAAAAGCGATTTTTAAGGTAGTTACTGATGCCCACCACTCGTCTACTTCATGTGCCCGTCGGAGGAAATGCTACGTGTAAGCCACGTTCGAGTCGTAGTATACTTGTGCAAGCTACTCGGCATACTCCATGGCCCGAGAAAACGCAGATTGCTCTTGCGCAGGGCCCAATATTACGCAGGAAGCCCGACAACCAACTCGTCATGAGTTTCGCACTACCAGAACTAATAGAATGAATACGCAGGGTAGGCCCTCATTATCGTACATGTAGTCCAGAAAGTCAGACGGAAATTGCTTGGTATTTAGCGATGCCCCGTCTCTCGGATAATCACGGAGCCTCTCTGTTGCTTCATCGCTAGGGCTAATTTCCGGCGGATATGGTGGCGTCCGCTGGATTCTTCGGCATTCGCATGCCTCAAAGCCCCTTCGTTACGTCCACAGCTGCTGTCTTAAGTAGCGGCAACCTTGCACGAGCCGCCGCAATATCGTTCCAGTTTCAACCTGCTCGCATCCGTCTCCGCCTTGCATTCTTTTTCCGTGTTCCGCGGAAACGCTTACAAGCGGTAAGTTGCCGCACTGATACGCGCTTGCCCAATCCTGCTTGGTCCTCTACGCCGGCTTCCCGCACTGCGAAATAGAAATGCATGTGCCGTCACGCAACGACGACGGGGTTCCGGTAGTGAGTGGTGGGAGCGGCGCATTCGCTAGCAGAAATATCATCGCGGCCCTTCCACTTCGGAAGCTCGAGGACGGCTAGCACAGGGTGAAGACCTTTGATCTCGCTAATTGTGGAGCGCACAAATGCACCATTTGGTGGCCTCTAGACAAACCTTGGAAATCCAAATGACAATTGAGCTCTCCCTAATTCGTGTAGCCTGGCGCAGCCATTGCGCGATAGGCAGTATACCGCCAGAAACGCTGGCAAAAGAACATCACGGCGCGTCCGCTTCCGTGGCTTGGAGAAAAAAGAGAGTTGGGGCGGCAGGCTGGCGCTACTTAACGAGGGCTCAGACGAGAGAAGAATGGAGGGAGGAGGAGGAGGATAAACATCTTTATTGTGGGAAAAAGTTGCGTGGACTCTTCAGGAGGTGAAGTCCTCAGTCCAGGACCCATTATGCCTTGCCAGCCGCTACTTACCTGGTGCTGGGCTCTCCGGTGGTCACTTGGAGGGACTTAAGCAATCTCCAACGTGCCCGAACAGCTCCCACTTGAACGTTGGTAGCGGAATAAAAGGCGAGCGCAGTGGACTGGAACGAAAAAGTGTAGCGGGCTGCGATGACTTTCTCAACATGTCAGAGCCGTTTCAGAAAAAGTTATGCCAGTACCTTTCCTGTGTGCTCTTTTTTCGACTCAACTAGGCAAGAGGGCCGAGGAGTACAGATGCGGGGAGGGGGTCATGCATAAGTAGCGTCAGTTGGTCTGCTGCATCTTCGTTACAGCGAAGCTGTTCATGGTGCCTGTCCCAGGATATTTAGTTTCTTGGTCTTCAACGTTATGGTTTCGTAGCAGGCCCACTTACAAAGATGGTACACTGCAATGATACAAGCACACTTAAAACTTGTGCTTTAATTGTCATACCTCAAACGTTAACATACAAATAAGTGCCATCAAGTCAAACTTGAAGGCAGCATAAAATAATTTCGTCCTATCAGTTGTTGCACATCTAAAGTGGCCGAAAATACATTGAAATAAACCAAGGTGCTTCCCAACGTGTACTTCGAAAACAGTAAACGACGTAGACGCGTGGTGTTAAAATTTAAAGACAGAAAGCATTTATCTCGTTCATTTTAATCGCAACCTACGTTATCATTCACCCTTGCTTGGTTTCAACCACTCCGATGTGGATGGTTGTCGCTACTGTGCACGACGGCGTGCAGTTGTGTGCAACGCCACACCGCTTATTGAGGCTGAAAAATCATCCTGTGCCTTTCTTCGGCTTGAAAAGGTCCGCTTAAGCGTTTAGGCAAGCGGTTGCGGGGTCACACGTCATCAGTGCAGACGATGTGCTAGCGTCCCTGCCGTCCTCAGAAGTATCGTTCCAAGACGCCTCAAGGACCTCTGCCGAGCAGCTATAACCGCCAAGAGTACACCCCGCAAGAACAGCCAGGTTGGGCACAACGCGTTTTGTTTTAATTTTTGCGCTCCCTACCGTCACGTGGACGCCCCGATAAGACCGCCATACTGTTTGCGATTGGTCGTCCAGTAGAAGACTACGTACGTGTGAAACTGTTTTCAGCGCATTTTTTTTTCTCATTTACTGTATGGAGAACGAAAAAACGTTACAAAGCAAAGAATAGAAGCGCTAACACAACAAGGACAAGATAGTAGACACACACAACGCGCCACCACTCGCATTTTTTGTGAGTCTGCTCGCTTGCACTTGTTGTGTTAGCGCCTGTATTCATTGCCATGTCTTACCAACAGGACTAAACCAGCACTCTCGCCAATAAACGTTCGTTATATGCGATAATTTGGCATGGTTCTTCCTAACAGGCGTTTATGGTACATGTTGAACGGTTTGTTCACAAACGTATAGCTGCCGTGATTATCACGCACGGTTTATGAATTACAGCGCCACAGTCCACAGTGGCGCTGTAAATGTTTGGAAATTCCCGCCCGTCGTCAATGCACGAGTGTCGGTGCGGATGATCGATACAGAACACCGCTTTGACACACGCTCTACAGAAGGCGCTTTAAAACACGTTACACACGTTTCACTGCTCAGAAGACTATTTAATGAGGAGTTTCGTCTTACTTGGTAAAAGATATAAATAGCAGTGGCAGTCCTAATAGGAACATTTACTTGACCCCGCGCCTGGCGCCATCACCACGTGGGTAAACGGGCTGCGGAACGGTTTTAAAACGTCAATGTCAGTACGTTAATGTGAAACTAAACAGCGTGAATGCCGAATTGCATCAGCAAAAGTAGAGAGTTGGACTAGTTGCATTCTGGAAAACAAAGTCAACTAGAGCAACGAAAAAAAAATCACGTAACAGAAAGGAAACTCCGTGAAAAGGGAAACTCAGGAGCTGACTCCCAGCTGGTTATCCTTTCTGAAAAAGAGCAGCGCTTTGTCCGACCACTTAAACGACTAACGGGGCCCCACAATCTTTCTTGACGGTGCTGTAACAGAGAGACACGGGCGCGGAGGAAGTTCGCGAAATTGAATTACGCCTTTCAGCCGCTTTCACGGCAGTCGCTTCAGAGAGCTACAGATAAGACGGGAGTGACGGTGATTGAGTTAGTGCTTCGTCGGTTCCACTGCACAAAGGAGCCGATCTTTTACGCCCTCACAAAGTGAAAATGGGGTGCTTCGTTATTTAGAGGACTTATTTTTTAGTCTTTCCGTCAAGCTGTTTAGAGCGCGACCAAATTGCCGCGGTTTCTACCCGAAGAAGTAGACTCGGAAAAAGGGGTTCATTTATTTTTCTGTTCTGGCTGCAAAACGACCACTTTAAAAAGCAGATAAAGCAGACCGTTAGGTTTATCCTGCATCAGTGTCTAGCGTAACAATTAAAATGGTAATTTGGTGCACCATGCGTAAATTAACCTGTTAAATCGATCATGTAAGAGTTACGCCATAGCAACATGTCACGGCTGAAAAAGAAAAGTGTAGTCCCGGAGCCCCCTCCCAGTCGGTGAGAAAACTATTTTGCTGTATATTTTGTCCGGAGCAGTTTATAAAACAAAACAAAACCACTACTTGGAATAGTCGATCTGCTATACTTAGCCATGCCAGTGAAGTTGGATAAAAATTGCTCGTGCTTTCAATTACCCTTTACTGTGTACGGTTTCTGGAGTACTGATTCTTGAAGCCCTTAGAGGATTCATACTATCAGTAAACAAACTGTCATGCCCACTTTACGGTTAATGGCTGAGAAAATAATCTTGGGCCTCACGGTCAGCAGTTAAACACTTCAGCATAAGTAGCATCTTCAGGCGACTATACCCGAGTGCTTAAAGGGGCCATGCAGACAAAATACAAGTTTATTTTATTTGAAAGGTTTCGTGTTTTATAGTTCCCCCAGCACTTGTCCGGCAGCAACGGCGCCGTATTCACTAAGAAATGAATTAATTTCTGTTGAAATTTTGATTCTCCTGCCAAATCGTGTTTTCGTGACGTCTGCTGTGAAGTCACCGGGGCGGGTGTTCAACGAACTTCCAGTGCATCATTTGGCTGTGCAGCATTGCTTACCACCAGTCCTCTCAGATGGCGCTACCGTACGGAGCCACGGACCACTGTCCGCGATCGCTAGATTTTTCACAGTATTTGCATCGTGCTTGGTTTTGTTACGGTAGAAAGTAATCGTTTCGTCAAAAATGGGGTATGCTCGACAAACAAGGTCACTAAGACAACGTCGCTTATGCCAACCCGCAAGTGTCATGTATGACAACTGCAAAGCGGCGGCCTGCTGTGCAGTTAAGAAATGGATACTGCTCCCAGTACGAACAGCAGTGCGCGTCGGTACTTCTAAGTTTGCGTGAATTTTCGTAACTTTTATTGTTTATCCCACCATTTTTACTGCTGTAATATGGATATGCATTACATTTAACCGTAAATAGCTTCTTAGTCAAACTTATAAGCCCTGACTAATTCGCGTTTGCTTTTCCCGGCCTCAGCCAATAGCACAGGTAGGCATCTGACACCATAGATTCTGTTGCGGGAAATGAGCTAGTGGGTCGCATGGCCATTTTCTTTTTTTCTAATTATATAGCTTATTTGAGCGAAGTGTTTGTTACAAGTGCTGTCGGTATGATTCCAACGAAGGAGTCTTTCGAATGAACTAAACTTGTGTTTTGTATGCATGGCCCATTTAAACGTAAAAAAAAGTTCTCGGCCACTTAAGGCTTTTTTCATGCTTCGAAGGCGTAGACTACAGATAATCGAAGGCTCTCGATTATTTAAGGCTTCTTTACTGCTACATCGTGTTTCTGTCTCTTTCTTCACTTTCCCTTCGTCTTCTGACTTGATTCACCGAAATTCACGCTGTAGTTTTCCCACAGCGTGTGTTTTTTGGGGCGTACACTTCTCTACGCACCTGCATCGCTTTTACCTGTCACGTAGATGTGGGGAGGTGCCCAAAATCAAAAGAAAAATAAAGAAAAAGACCAGCGCAAGGGGTTTCCATCAATCATCATCATTGTGGATTGCGAAGTAGCGACCGGAAGAAGCCAAGAGAAAGACGAGGAGAAAGAAGGGGGCTCCGAGAATGGGCTGCCTGGCGGGCTCGATGGTTCCGGAAGCCTGTCGTAGGACGGCGAGGACCCAGGTGTTCTGTGACCGTTGGTACAGAACGTCGAGACACCACAACGCCACTGGCAATGCCCTGCCGTGGCCTTTCCTCCACTGCATCTATTCTTCTCCGGACCGTGCGATTGTGTCTTCTCTATGTGTTCCTTGCTTCCTAAGGATCTGCGCCTTGATCCGGGATTTTACTTCCGAAGATGTCTGCGTCGCTCGCTCTTTCAGGCTCCGCAACGACGTCCTCGTGCATCGACCACGTTACACTATTTCTAGTGGCGAGAACTTTCCAGTCGAGAGAACTCTCCTGGTTAGCGTCTAACCTTGCCCAAATTTCCTGTCGTGCATAAATGTTCGTTTTCCTTGTCCACCGAACCAGTCTCGCGATTTCTTGCTCCTGACATCTGCTTCCGCGACATGAAATCTCCCTAACCTAAACATCCTCTAGGCTATTGGCTTACCTGGATGCTGCTCTGGTGACGCGATTCAAATTGCAAACGAAAATATTTATAAGTTTATTTTCTCACTGCAGTTGCCCCCATAATGGCCTCATTGGTGTTGTCGGCGAGACTACTACAGTCACGTTTCGTGTGTGATGTGGCTCAAGGCTTTGATCTTAAAGGAGCCATGAAGAAAAAAAAAAAGTTTTTTTTATTCAAAAGTTAGGTGTTTCAAAATCCCCCAAGCACTTTCCCGGAAGCAAAGATGCTTTATTCACTGAGAAATAAGGAATTTAACCCAAAATTTTTAAAATCTCCCGCAAAATTTTAACTTTCCGTGACGTGTACAATGGCGTCATAGAGCCGGTCCATGAAACAGATACTTAGTATGTCGACTCCATATAGCACCCACACGGGGGAGTCGATCAAGACGGCGGCCTTTTTAAAAATACTAGTAAAACCTAGTGCACCCGCAGCCTAGTCATGGAATCGCCGGGAGAAAAAAACTCCCCGCCGAGGAGCTCGGGCTTGCATTTAACAACCTCGCACCCCAAAAACGCTCAATGTTTTTAAGTGCACGAGCGGCAAGAGTTGTGGGATACGCGGTGGACGGGAAAGCGACCATTCCGCGATCCCCACAACAGCGAACGCCCAGCCGTCGGCACCGCTGCCTCGTCAGCCCCGTCGCGACGGACGAATATAATGGTACGTATGTCCCGTATTTTGATTACGGTTAATAATAGTTCAATTTCAGTAGCAGTATCACTTATGCCAGTTGGCCGGTGTCGTGTATGGAAAGCCGTTCACGCGAGCTCTCTGCTTCGACCAGAAAGATACGAGCGTCAATGCGCGGTGTTTACGGCATTTTTTCCCCAAGGTCAGAGCGATTTGACGAAGTCGGCGACGAGCGCCAGCATGTCCCAGGAGTGAGCTAACGTAAGGGTCCCTGCCGTAATCACTTCCTCGGAAATGAAGCGAGCACACTCGTACTTCCTTTAGCTCTGTTTCTCCCCCGTTTGCAAAGTTCACAAAACGTAGCCACTTGCTTCGCCTAGGTTCGTCGTTGGGCAGCACATGAAAGGAGATCTCCTCACCGGCGGGGATGTCGCACTCCCTCGACGATTTTTCCGTACTACATGGGCATTTAAAAACGCAGCAACGAAAATTTTATTGTAAAGTACTCGAACAAACTGAAGTTTTTTAGTGGTTGTAAACTGGAAACGAGCTCGTAACGACAGCAGCAAGCCAACACCATTCGAAACTTACGCGACGACTGGCACTATCTCGTCGCTTCTTGCTGTTCCTTACTCCCCTCGTTTCTATTTTTACCTTTGCTGGTTGGCGATATGACGGCCAACCCCCTGTGAAGGGATTTCGATACGAAGCAAGGTCGTGGCTGTGCGTGCTGGAACGGTTCGTTTTCCCCGAAGAGCCTCGAACCCGAAAATTCGTCTGCGCGACGGCGAGATGTCGAGCTCGGCCGGCGCTAGTTTCGTACGCATTGGCGCACACGCTTGCGAGTTCGTTCGGACCTTCAACCGTTTACTCCCCCGTTCTTTGTCATAAAAAAATGTGCAGTATGTTTCACGGGCATTTAGCTCGCTATGCAAACTGTAAGCCCTGCCTAACATGCGTTTTCTTTTGCCGGCCTCGGCCAACGCAAGCATTAAGTCCAAGGTTCTGTTGCGGGGAAAAAAAAGGGTGGTGGGGGGAATGGCATTTTTTTTTTTCCAATTATGTAGCTTATTTGAGCGAAGTTTTCGTTATAAGTGGTGTCGTTATGGTTCTAACGAGGCCATCTTTCGAATGAACCAAACTTGTGTTTTTTTCTTCATGGCTCCTTTAAAGGACAACTGCACTCAAATTTTGAACAACGTAAGAGCAGTGTCTTAAATCGTACCCCTAGAAAGGTGCTAAGTGAAAAACCTGCCTTTCAAACAGGAACGCGGGCGACGCAAACGGGTGCTTAGTATTGCCGTTTTCGGAACCGAAACTGGAAAAAAAGGCGGCCATAACGACTGTCGGACGCGACGTAGGGGAGGAAAAGAAGCGGACGTACCCAAAGCTGGCGGTGCTCGCAGCAGGCTCCAATTTTCGTGGTAGCGTGGGGTTTTGCACTGTTATTAAGGACGATAGTGTTCCTTGGGAACTTGAACGCGGAAAAATTTGGTCTGCCAGTCTGTCTGTCTGTCGGTCGGTCGTTTCTTCGATTCAGCCTCCCGGTCAAACTAGTGAGGTTGAAGGATACGCTTATAAAACCCCACGCATTTCTAAACTTTTAATTCCGGTGGCAATGTTTTATTCATTGTCGAGCCCAAAACAAAAGATTACGCATATCTCAGGCAAAACATCAATAGCTATGTGATATTTGCAGTGTTTTCTTTTCAATCATGCAGGTATGCTTAAAAAATACGCCCAGGAAAATGCAAAAGCGGTCACCCGCGGTGCACCTGGATGCATTATATGAAGTCAAACGGCAACAGTAACGAAATGTTCCAATAACTGGCGCGTGGAACGCGCGTGGAGTAGACGCGTGGAGTTCTGTAAATGTTGGTTCTATTACGGTCCCTACAGACTCGGTGCACGCGCGTCTCCGTCTAATGGCGGCGCTAGCATAGACGCTCCCAGCGTGGAACAGTGGAACGCGGTAAATTTAAAATGACTTGAGCAAACCTCTAGAGTGTTTATCTTGAAAGGAGTGGGACGGGAGAGGAACAGCATGAGACGTGAACGTAAATGAGAAGGGAGGCATTTACTTTGCAGGGGCGCCCTACGACTATCGTCTTTCAGCGACATTTGCAACAAAGTGAGCAGATGCACGGCCAATTTTTTTTTCTACAGAAGAACTTCCACTAACACTGGGCTGAGTCTAATGGAGTTAGGCGGAATTCCAAACTCGCGTAGCTATAAACCGAGACAAAGTAGATTGTCTGCAGTGATTTTGAAGCGACAGCTTTCTTGGTGGGGCCGATGGAGTCATAAAAAACATGCATTTCCCCATACACTGGTTGACCGACCGCAAATCTCTCATAAAAAAAATGTGGTTGCTACCTCTTTCATAGGAATCTGTAAAACACGACACTGAGATGGGCCCTCACAGAATCAGTTGAATGTTTATTCTGCATCAATATGAACTTGCATATCACTATTTATATTTCGTCGGTAGGGCACCTTCAGCCTTATTAACATTAGATACTGGATTGGACGCGCCAGAGACTGCGTAAACCCGAATGAAACCATACGCGCTCGCAAACCATGCGAAGGAAACCGAACGGGTTCCCAGCAAATCGTTTGATGAAATCACGGTCCGCTGCAGCGAAAGAAAATGGTTTGCGGCGCTGTCTTGTTGGTGCGCTTGGCGAGCGACGTCCTGCTGCCGCGTCGCTTTCGCAAATGTGCGACCACGGCGTCCCTGCTCCGTGGAGTCTGCGGCAGACGGTTGCATTACGACGAGATCAGCTGGCGCCAACTGTCGGCACTCCTTAGCATCGTGATGCACCACTTGGCTTCACCTCTCTTACACGGCAGCCCCATCGAAATAGAGGAGGTTACAGGAAAGATATATGGCGCGTTCATACGGCTATTTGCGCTTCAGCTCGTAGTGGAGTCGGTAAAGCGCCTGGCACCTCCCGTTGCAGTGCCGGAGCACCCGGCTCGAATTTTGGCGCAGCCGCATTTTTCAAGCGATGTCATTTCTGTGACTGGTACGACGTCAGTCAGATCTTGGTGGATCCTGGCATGACGCACTTTTGCGCTAAAAATAAAAAAAACGCCCCTAGGGGATTCATATTTTGATGACTTCTTCAATTGCGCCTAAACATGTCTTCCCAGGAATGCAGTGGTGCTTAGAGGTGAAGCAAACTTTTTGTGTATTGGGTGTAATCTTTGTCTTTGTAAGCTAGCTTTCCAGTATTCCATGATTTGCAGTGAAGCATAGCCATCTACATAGGAAGTATGATTATAGGCACCGGACACTCTAGTTCGCCGGTCGACCGCAGCGCCAGCCGCGGCAGACGCTCACAACTCTGGGTGGGCCAGCGCATTCCCCGCCCTCGAACGTGCCTTCGCAAAGGCGTCTAGCATAACTTTGTTAGCGCGCATGCATACAAATGCTGCAACGATGGCAGAAAGAAATGTTGCCGGCGGTAGAAGCCACCAAATAAGAAGGCGCTGATGGAATAATATCGCCTTCCTTCCGAGCCGTAGGCCGGCACACTGTGACGGTTGCTTTCAAGGCTTCGCCTTTCCTCGCAGATTCTTCCCCTTTTTTGCTGGTACGAAGCCATGGTTAGTGCGGTGGTTAGTGCACTTTAAAAACACAGTAATACAGAAGAGGAAGTGCAAGTCACTGGCCAAGCCAATTAAAAATTACATTTCGGAAGAGCTACGTACGCCTGCCTTGTTCAGAACAAGAGCAGTCAATTGAAGCCGCCTACTTAAAGAACACCAAGTGATCTTTTGAGAGGTTTGGCGTAGCCTGTATGGACGCACCCGCGAGTGGTGTTCATTGTGTGCGGCGTTGTCTGGATGATTTCACTGTCCATATTAAGTCGTGCCGATGTGTTGCGCTCCGTCGTCTGCATTGTATGCCTCCTGGACGGACGGTACACCGTCCAACCATCGACATGTAAAAACGAGTAAGTGAGCGGATTACGTGCCGCTGCGATATACGAGCACATGGTTATAACGCTGTTTAGCAGCCTGTAAATATTGTCACGAAGACAAGGATGATGCAGTTGTCTTGAATGAGAAACACGTTTATTGGAGCGAACTTGCGCTCCCCTAACAACTCAAAAGAATACAGAGGCGGCGAAGCAGCGGTCAACAAAGTCACTTGCACAGGCGAGTGTCGTCGAATCGAATGCCCCGGCGTCCGCACTGCAGGCTTTTTATCTTTTTGGCGCGCGTGGTTCTCGAAACGTCGATTCGCATCTAGAACATAGTAGATCCAAGAAGATTATTCTGGGCTGTTCACGTTAGATCGGAATGCTCTCCCTATCACAACAGATAACACATGCGGCACAGAAAGAAAGAATGGAACACGCGCTTCCCTTGGCGCAGAGATAACACAGGACCGGCGCAGCCGGGCGGTAAAAGCAAAACACAAATAAACAAACCCAATGTATGGTTCGCGGCATTACCCCCCCCCCCCCCTAAGAGTGCATCGACCCGATGCTAACATAAGCGACAGTCCGAATAAAAGTTCGTCATCGTCCGTAGAAAGGTTTTAAGCGAACCACGTGGACGACTTCAGGCCGCGTGCGTCGTCGTGATGTGCCGGAGTCACCATCGGGGATCACTTCGTAGGTAAGTTGGCCAACACGTCGTAGAATCTGGTAGGGTCCGAAATACCGTCGCAGAAGCTTTTCACTGAGTCCGCGTCTTCAGATGGGAGTCCAAACCCACACACGATCCCCTGGTTGGTACTCGGCGTCTCGGCGTCGGAGGTTGTAGCGGCCCGCATCCACCAGCTGCTGGTCCGTTATACGAACTCGAGCGAGCTGGCGGGCCTCCTCCGCACGTTGAAGATATCCGTGGACGTCGGCGTTGAGGTCGTCGTCTTCTACGTGCGGAAGCATGGCGTCGAGCATCGTAGTCGGCCTTCTACCGTAGACAAGCTCGAACGGCGTCAGCTGTGTCGTCTCCTGGATAGCCGTGTTGTACGCAAACGTGACATACGGGAGCACTTCGTCCCAAGTCTTATGTTCAACGTCAACTTACATTGGCAGCATATCTTCGATTGTCTTGTTCAGACGTTCTGTTAGTCCGTTCGTTTGGGGGTGGTACGCCGTCGTTCTTCGGTGATCCGTGTTGCTGTAGCGTAATATCCTTGCATCAGCTCCGCAGTAAATGCCGTTCCGCGGTCTGTGATTAGGACTTCCGGGGCTCCATGTCGCAGCACAACTTGGCTTATAAAGAACTTCGCCACTTCTTGTGCAGTCCCCCTCGGAAGAGCGGCGGTCTCTGCGTAGCACGTCATGTAGTCTGTCGCTACGACAATCCACTTGTTCTGTGATCGTGACGTAGTAAACGGGCCTAAAAGGTCCATTCCAATCTGTTGAAATGGTCTCGATGGGACGGCGATCGGTTGCAGAAGTCCGGCAGGTCTTGTCGGCGGCGTTTTTCGTCGCTGGCAGTCACGGCAGCTCCGGACGTAGTGGGTGACGTCAGAGGTAAGGCCGGGCCAGTAGTACCTCGCCTTGATTTTTCCAATAGTGCGGGCTGTGCCAGATGTCCGGAAGACGGGTCGTCGTGGCACGCTTCCAAAATTTCGTCACGAAGGTCCGCGGGGATGACGAGAAGGTAATTCGCTCTTGTTCCGGGGCTGAAATTCTTCTTCACAAGGACGGAGTTTCTCAGGCTGAATGCTGGTAAGCTGCGTTTGAAGGTCCTAGGAACGGCAACGTTGCATCCCTCGAGGTACTCGATTATGACGCGTAAGTCGGGGTCGGCACGCTGCTGGGCGGCTAGGTCGCTCTCCGTCACGATCCCGAAGAACGCGCTGTCTTCATCAGAGTCTTGTGGTGGTGGGTCGACGGGGGCGCGGGACAGGCAGTCGGCGTCGGAGTGTTTCCTGCCGGATTTATAAACGACTGTAACGTCGAACTCCTGCAGGCGCAAGCTCCACCGCCCAAGACGGCCAGAGGGGTCCTTCAAATTGGCGAGCCAACACAGCGCATGGTGGTCTGTTACAACCTTGAATGGCCTTCCATACACGTATGGGCGAAATTTTGAAATCGCCCATATAATAGCCAGGCACTCTTTCTCAGAGGCAGAATAGTTTTTCTCCTCCTTCGACAGACCACGGCTGGCATAGGCGATTACCCTTTCGCAGCCGCTTTGCTTTTGGACAAGGACGGCACCCAAGCCTATATCACTGGCGTCCGTGTGCATTTCCGTTTCGGCATTTTCGTCGAAATGAGCGAGCACGGGCGGGCTTTGCAGGCGTTTTTGCAGCTCGCCGAATGCTTTTTCTTGGTCGTTTTCCCAGCTGAAAGGGGTGCTATCTTTCGTCAAGCGCGTGAGTGGCTCTGCAATGCGTGCGAAGTTTGCGACGAAGCGCCGGTAGTATGCGCACAGCCCGAGAAATCTTCGCACGCCCTTCTTGTCTTTCGGCCTTGGGAAGTTCGCAATGGCTGAAGTTTTTGCCGGGTCAGGTAGGACTCCCGCGGCGTTGACGACGTGGCCCAAGAACTTGAGTTCCCCGTATGCGAAACGGCACTTTTCAGGCTTCAGCGTCAACCCCGACGTACGAATGGCCTTGAGTACAGACTCCAACCTTGCAAGGTGTTCGTCGAAAGCCCTGGGCGAATACCACTACGTCGTCGAGGTATACGAGGCAGGTGTGCCACTTAAGGCCAGCTAGCACAGTGTCCATGACTCTTTGAAACGTCGCTGGTGCTGTGCACAGCCCAAACGGCATCACCTTGAACTCGTATAGGCCGTCTGGGGTTATAAATGCAGTCTTCTCTCGGTCTCTCTCGTCCACTTCAATTTGCCAGTATCCGGTCTTCAGGTCCATCGATGAGAAGTACTTCGCGTGGCAGAGGTGGTCGAGGGCGTCGTCGATTCGGGGGAGGGGGTACACGTCCTTTTTCGTGATTTTGTTCAGTCGCCGGTAGTCAACGCAAAACCTTAATGTGCCGTCTTTTTTCTTTACGAGTACGACGGGCGCAGCCCAGGGGCTTTTCGATGGCTGTATAATGTCGTCGCTCAGCATGTCGTCGACTTGAGTCCGGATGGCTTCCCGTTCGTGTGAAGAGACGCGGTACGGTGACTGTCGGGTAGGTCGGGCTCCATCTTCGGTTATTATTCGGTGCTTCGCTAGAGGGGTCTGACGTAGTTTTGCGCTCGACGAAAAACATTCGCTATAGCGACGCAGCAAAGCCAATAATTTTTCCGTTGTTCTTGCGGTAGCGCCGGATTCACGTCGAATGGCTGCGGGAGCTTGAAGGTTTCTACGGGTGTGCGTTCAAAGTCGGCGACTGCGATCACATCACTTGCTTCTTGCGTTTCTTCGAGGAACGCAACTTTCAGCTCCTTGTTTAAATGCTGGTACTCTTCGGTGAAATTAGTGACCAAAACGTGAGATTGGCGTTGCTTAAAGTGCGCAATGCCTCTTGCGACGGAGACACCGCGGTCGAGAAGCAACCTTCGATCACTCTCTACGACAGCGTCGATGTCAGAAGCAGCATCCTCACAGTAGACGGCGATCATCAAGCTTGCGCGGGGTGGCAGGGTGATGTGATCGTCGGCGATCCTGACAGCAGCACGGTGATCGGGGTTCGGCTGCGGCGTCGTGGAGTGATCGGAGGAAAATGTTATCGACTTGGTCTGCAGATCAATTATTGCGCCGTTGTCCGTCAAAAAGTCCATTCCGAGAATCACGTCGCGGGAGCAGTTAGGCAGAACGACGAACGCCGCAGGGTACGTTGTGCCGTCTATGGTGACGCGCGATGTGCACGTTCCACTTGGCGTCACGAGGTGGCCTCCTGCTGTGCGTATGTGCGGACCGTCCCATCTGGTCATAACTTTCTTCAGTTTAGACGCAAATGGTCCGCTCATTACCGAATAGTCAGCTCCCGTGTCTACGAGGGCGACTACGTCAAAGCCGTCGATGGACACCTTGACGTCAGATGCAGTCTTCCTCGAGTTCCGGGTTCGTCGGGGCGTCGTATCTCTGCTTGTACGTGTTGATGGTCGGGCACTGTGCATCGTCGTTGTCGTCGTCTTCTCAACGGACGTCTCTGTCAGGTCGGGTACGCGTCGCGCCGTGTAGCTGTCGTCGTGTTCGGGAGTCTCGTCAGGGTTAGGTCGGGTCGTCGGGATGAGGGCATGTCGTGAATCACTGTCTTCAGCACGTCCTTGCGTCGTTGGAGGGTTTCCAGTTTTTCGCCGTAGAGCAACTTCACCTCCAGAAGTTGCCGCCTTTAGTTTCCCCCGCGTGGGCTGGGAGACCTTCCACGTGCGAAGTCAGCACTGCTACGGCGGTCCGGCGACTTGTACGGGTAGGGCGACGGCGAACGGTTGAAACGGGCTGGTCCACGGCTGGTGTTCGACAGGTATTCTTCAATCTCAGATGGGTGCTGGCCGGGTCGGGGGCGTGGTGCGTCGACGGAGAAACCACGTAGTCCGAGTCTCTTGTATGGGCAGCGACGGTAGATGTGGTCGGCCTCTCCGCAGTGGTAGCACAGAGGACGATTATCCGGTGTTCGCCATACGTCAGTCTTCCTCGGCGTCTGGGTTTGTGCTACCGGGGGTCGGGCGGGCGACAGTGGGCGGCGGTAGGGCGGGGCCTCTTGACGACGTGCCTCTTGACGACGTGTTGGAGCAGGGCGGGGTCGGTGAACAGCCGCGGAGTACGTCATAGCTTGAGGCTCGCAGTGTACTTCGGATGCCACAGAAGTTCCCAAAGCGTTTTGAACTTCTTCCCGGATCACGTCAGTTAGGCAAGCGACTTGGGGTTGCGGCGTCGTCGGGAAAAGTTTCCGCAGCTCCTCTCTACTACTGCGCGGATGGTCTCGCGTAGGCTATCAGCCGGAATCCGCATGTTGTCGATGTAGTTCGCACCGGCCGCGCCAACAAAGTTCCGGTCATACTGCTTAGCACGCATTTCGAGACCCTTTTCTCAATCGTGCTGGCTTCGGTCACGAATTCAGCGATGGTTTTGGGCGGGTTGCGGACAAGTCCAGCAAACAGCTCCTCCTTCACACCGCGCATCAAGAAGCGTAACTTCTTTTCTTCCGTCATTTCGGGGTCCGCGCGGCGAAATAATTGCTTCATCTCCTCAACGAAAATCACGACCCCTTCTTTGGGGTGTTGTGTCCGAGTTTCAAGCAAAAGCGCAGCTCGCTCTTTTCTCACAACGGTAGTGAATGTCTTCAGGAACTCCCTTTCGAAGTGAGTCCAGTCGGTCAGAGAACTCTCATGGTTCTCGAACCAAGTTCGAGCAGCATCTTCTAAGTAAAAGAAGACATGCCGGAAAGTTTCTTCGTCGTCCCACCTGTTGAAGATGCGGACGCGCTCCAGCTTCTCCAACCATTCTTTGGGGTCTTCAGCGGGGGCTCCCCGGAACGATGTCGGTTCCCGGGGCTGCTGCAGGACGATTGGCGACGTTGTTTCTTGCACCATGGTGTTGGTTGCAGCGTTCCTTTTCTTGGGCCCTTCTGGCATCAAACCGAACTCGGGTGGTAAATCTTGCAGGCGGGGGCTGGCTCTTGTTGGACTGGCTTGGCGGCTTCCCGAGGTTGTAGTGGGCATGAAGGGTGCGTACCCAGCACCTCCACTAGATGTCACGAAGACAAGGACGATGCAGTTGTCTTGAATGAGAAACACGTTTATTGGAGCGAACTTGTGCTCCCCTAACAACTCAAAAGTATACAGAGGTGGCGAAGCAGCGGTCAACAAAGTGACTTGCACAGGCGAGTCACGGCCGGGCTGGAGGAGCGGCGGGCGCGCAGTTTCATACGGCCTGCGCTTCGGGTATAGTTCCCACCTTTCACCGTTGCTAGTTCGTGGCGCTTCGGACCAACCCTCGCCAGTTGACCCACAGCACGGGCGGGGTAGAGGAGCGGCGCGCGCGATTTGCCGCTGCCCTAGCCCTGCCGTGGCTACAGGTGATACCTGTCCAGTGTTAATTTACATGGGCGTTCTTAAAATAGTTGATTCCTTACCCCCTTCTGAATTTTCGGTCTATAGGGTCAAACAGCCTAACATTATCATTCGGAAGGGCCGAATCAAACATTTGAAAGAAACATTCAACGCGGGGCGCATGACGAAAAATATGCGAGGTCTTCATATCTTATCAGCGACTGTATTATATGAAAATGGTGAGACAGGCAAATAAACACGGCACTTTCCGTGACTGAAATATCATTTCTTATTTTTTTATTTTTCCTTTCGGATGATGTCTTGGTTTGCACACGCACAGGACACGACCAGTGACGCGAATGATTTCCCGTCGAGGGAGATAGGGTTATCGCTTAGCTAAACGTGATTCTGCTATTCACGCTCCGGTCGGGCTGAGCGGCCCGCCGGCAGCGAAGCGCACTGTCAAAAACACACAGCTGCTCGGGAGGAGGCGATGCGTCGACTAACAGAAAGGCGGGTTGGAAGGGCAGAGGGTTGGTTCGAAGCGCCCCCACTTTAAAGAATCTGCTGTATTGGTTCCTTCTTGGGTGCGCAGGCCGTATGAAAGTGCGCGCTCGCCGCTGCTCCAGTCCGGCCGTGGGCGAGTGTCGTCGAATCGAATGCCCCGGCGTCCGCACTGCAGGCTTTTTATCTTTTTGGCGCGCGTGGTTCTCGAAAACGTCGATTCGCATCTAGAACATAGTAGATCCAAGAGGATTATTCTGGGCTGTTCACGTTAGATCGGAATGCTCTCCCTATCACAACAGATAACACATGCGGCACAGAAAGAAAGAATGAAACACGCGCTTCCCTTCGCGCAGAGATAACACAGGACGGCGCAGCCGGGCGGTAAAAGCAAAACACAAATAAACAAACCCAATGTATGGTTCGCGGCAATATAAGCAAGTGCGCATGATATTTGTTCACAACGAGGACGCTCAAACACAGTTATTACCGCCCGTAATTTATCACCCAGCGGCTCCACTTTATGGTATATCTATTATTTCACGTGGCTATTGCCGTACTTAATAAAGAAAACCACAGGTGGTGAAGCCTCTTGTGGCGTTGATGTTCTTAAACGCGTCTGCAGCTATTGGATATCATACCATTGGCTTTTCTTGCAAGACAAACTATGCAATACTGTTGCCTTATCCACTGAACGGGCAACAAAAATAATGACAACATCGGCTTCAATGAAAGTTGGAAATGTGCAAAACGCAGCACCAAATTTTTCGCGTTCGAACTAAATTTTTTCTCAAATAAAGCTTTCGCTGCAAATTGCAGGTAATAAAAGCTACACAGTTACTTTCTAGTAGAGTTCTCACTCCAGAGCCGTTAGTGTAGAGCGAGAAGCATCACCAAATGTGAATATTCTAAAATAGTTCCAATATGCGTATTGGCTATACGGCTCACCCCCTGCCCTTTCAGACCTCCTCATACGAATGAAAAGTTCTTGATAATCTTCCCGCGAAGAGTTTCTTTTTAATTTTTTTTATTTCGCGGCATGTTTCTATACAGCTGGCGTGCTGGGTTGTACCAAGGAACCCGTGAAGGTTATTGGTGGAGGGGCCAACATAGACACAAAGCTATGTATTTTTCTCTATCCGTAAGGCTTTAGAGGGTGATATCGGCAGTGTGGCGCTCCGGTAGAAGTGAACAAAGAGACTTGAAAAGAAAATGACACGGTGTACCAGATACTCAACCTTTTAGTATTTAGATTGTAGTATTGAAGTGATCAATTCAATAGGCATTGGTTTTTCAGCCCTCAAGACGTCACCGCTTCACAGACTCAGAAACAAATGTCACTTTCTGTCGTGTGTCAGAACACCCCTGAGAGAGGATGCATCAAAACCCCCGATAAAAAAGGAAAAAACAACAACAAAGAAACACCAATTTTAACGGCGCGCCAGGAGCGCACCAATGAGTGAACGCCAGCGCCGAAACCCCGAGGCATCATGGTTAAATATGACAGCGCACGGGTCAGTCAATCAGAGAACGCCGCGCAGGAAAAGGAAGGAGCCAATGAGAGTGCGCCGCGATAAAGTCCAGAGGGGTTAAAAACCGGGCGCAGAAGCAGCAGGAAGAGGCAAGAAATCAGGAGGCGGAAGGAGCACGTGAGCTTCAAGGAACGAGCCAGGGGGACGCGGCCAGGCCATCAACTATGCCTACCAAGCCTGGGCGGGAGCGGGCCGATTTCGCATCGGCGGCGGGATCCTAGGCACACCACGAACCTGTGTCTTCGTGACCCCAGCGGCGGCGGTCGGGCACCTGTGGTCAACGTCCACGCTCCATCGACCTTCGCTTCGACGGCCCCGAAAGGCTACGTTCGTGCCGAGAGCTACCTAGGACCTCCAGCGGCAGCGGCTACCAGGGGGTAGCCACAGAGGAACCGTCAGCACGCGCGGAGCCCACGCCGTCCCAGGAACGACAGAGCGCATCGAACGCCAGCATCGAAGCGAGATGAGGACGGCTACCACCGGGCCGCGGCCACGCAACGGGTGCGACACGTCAGCGTGGACTACCGGGTAGGCCAGTCCAATAAATACGCAGTCGTAAAGGACACAACTATGGAGTTGTGGTATTAAAGGAACTGGGACTTGATGTAATGAGTGCATGCGGAGTAATTGTGTAGAACTTTATTGTAGATACCTTTGTGTTTTGCTTTGAATTGTATTTCGGGATAATTGTTGGAGGTTTGCGTGTTGTCGGTTGTGTGAAATTGATTTCTTTAGTGGTTTGCTTTCGGGGTTTTCCAAGTGTGCATTAAATGTGTGTTATGTTAAACACGTCAACGGCTTTCCTGCGTCCATCTCTCTGAGATGGCCCAGACAACCCCACCCTATGTTCACGTGACAATGTCAAACTGTTGCATATTGCAAGTAGCATATTCAGATCAGACCACTATGTAACGCCCATGTTGTTCAGTCAGTGGCTCTGCTATCAAAAGCGTATTTCGACATGTGGACTCACATGGATGGGCTAACACGCGGAAACATCGCGGCAAAGTCTGATATCGCATTTGTAAGCAAAACATCCTCTTTAGGGGACTCGAAAAACTCTAAAGTAGTGTTCTTTGAACTAAAAACACGCAGACCATGAGAAAGTTGTGCGGGCCAGTAAGACGACGCGTGAGCTTCCCCGCGAATGCGTTTCCCTCTAGGCGTCACGCCAATTTCGTTTCGATCTTCCATCCCAGGTGCGAGTTCAAACCAGGAAATCCGTCTTCGTTCTCCTGCACTCTTCGGCAGAATTAATGTAGTATCGCGCGATTTAATGTAAACATAAAAGGGGCTGCTAACATGATTCACCGGGTGGGGCTATAAAGAGAGAGGGGAGAAACAACTTTATTAAGCTTCCTGCAGTAACCCCTACCCCACCCTCTTCGGATGGAGTCTTGGGTCGACGAGGCCGGACGTCTTCTTAGCGGCGAGAGTCGCTCCCGGTGGGCTTCGGCGTACTGGGGTTTCCCCCCTTTCTGCCTCCGACCCGTCCGGTCGCTGCCTCTCGACGGCCGCTAGAATCTGCTGGACGGCCTTGCGTTGCACGCCGTAGTCGTCGGCATTGTTGGCATTGTTCGCGCTTATGCAGTCTTTTAGGATGTGGGCCAGCGTGGCCCGCTCCTTCCCGCACAGTCTGCACACATCAGTCACATAAACCTCCGGCCACAGGTGCTTGGCTAGCACTGGGGTAATCACTGAGTTTGTCTGTAGTTGACGGAGCACAACCGCCTCTTCCCTAGTCAGCCCGGGGTGAGGCAGGGCCATCGTTCGTCTTCCTAGTCTATACCATGAGATCACCTCGCTGTAACTGGTCATGGTGTCCTTGTCGGGGCGATCCACTTCGTCGGCGACCGTCGTTCCCGTGGCACGGCCGGCTAATCCTCGCGCCACGGCGTTGGCCGTCTCGTTGTGGTTGGCGAGCCCCAGCGAGCTCGCCCCCCCTTTGCCCGCATGTGCGGGGAACCACTTAATTACCACACCGTCGTTGTCGCTTTTGGGTTTCGGCCTTGCGTAGAATACGCGCGGCCGCACAGCCACCCGGTTCTTCGCAAAATTGCGCACTGCCGTTCGCGAATCACACAGCACCGTCTTTGTTCTTGGGTCCGCGATGGCGAGTGCCACCGCCACTTCCTCGGCTTGGTTCGGCGACTTGGTCTTCACACTTGCCGCAAGCCTGGTCTCGCCGGTGTTGGCTTCGACCACGCTGACGCTGAAGACGCCGTTGATGTTTTTGTAGCTGGCCGCGTCCACGAATACCGCCCCTTCATCGTTTGAGTGAAGTGCTATCAGCGCTTTAGCCCGTGCTTTCTTCTTTCCTTGTTGAACGTTGGGTTCATGTTCCGTGGGATCGGGCTTACGACGATGCGTTTGCTCGTCTCCCGCGGTATCTGCTCCCCCGTCTGCAGATCTTCTCTTACGCTGACGCCTAGTTGTAGTATTTCTCTGCCAGTCTTGGTTTCCGATAGTCTTGTGAACTGCGCCGTCTGCTGGGCTTCCGCTATTTCCTCCAGGCTGTTGTGGAGTCCGAGGGCTTCGAGCTTCTGCGTGCTCGTGCCTCCTAGGAGCCCCAACGCCGACTTGTATGCCTTGCGCAGCATCGCGTCGACTTTCTTCCGCTCGCACTGCCGCCAATTGTGAAAGGCGGCGACGTATGCGACGTGGCTGACCACGAAGGATTGAACGAGTCTTACGAGTCGTTCCTCTTTCATCCCACCTCTTCTGCTCGACACTCTTCTTATGAGTCGCATCGCCGCGCCGGTCTTGGCGTCGAGTTTGGAGACCGTTTCTCCATTGACCCTGCTGCGTTCGATGAGCATTCCTAGGACTCTGATCCTGCTTACTTGGGGAATGGTGTGTCCCCCTGTGTTCTTACTCTTATATTGTCGCCGTCTCTGGTGGGCTGCTTGTTGCGCCTCGCTCCCTTGGGCGGGATCACTAGGAGTTCCGACTTTGCGGGGGAGCATACCAGTCCCGAGCCCCCCCCTAGCTGGTCTTCTACTGCTTCCAGAGCTTCTTGTAGTTTGCTCTCGATGTGGCCGTCGCTTCCGCCGGGTGATCCATAGCGTTACGTCGTCGGCGTAGACTGTATGTCGTACCCTTCGACGCTCTGCAGTCGGTTGGCGACCCCCATCATTACTAGGTTAAAGAGCAGCGGTGAGATTACCGCTCCCTGCGGCGTTCCCTCGCTGCCTAGTGTCTTCTCTGGTAGTTGTAGGTCTCCCGCGCAGATTCGGGTTCTGCGGTCGGTAAGGAAGTCTCTGATGTAGATGTACGATCTTTTTCCCATATTCAGGCGCGATACCTGGGCAAGGATCGCCGAGTGCCGAACTTTATCGAATGCACTCTGCAGGTCCAAGCCCAGTATTGCTCTGTTGTCGTTGGTGTTTATGTCGTAGTCTACGATCTCTCTCTTGAGCTGTAGCATAACGTCTTGGGTCCCTAGCTTACTCCGAAACCCGATGAGCGAGTCCGGGTATAGTTCTGCTTCTTCGAGGTAGTGTTGCCACCTGTTCATGAGTACGTGTTCGAGCAGTTTGCCTACACACGACGTCAGCGATATCGGTCTAGGTTCTCGACGCCGGGTGGTTTGCCCGGCTTCGGTATTAGAATTGTTTTGGCTTCCTTCCATCGGCGCGGTAGCTTTCCGGCCCTCCAACATTTGTTGAAGTACTCCGTCAGTGCCGCGACCGTTGCGTCGTTGAGGTTTCGTAGTGCCTTGTTGCTTACTCGGTCGGGTCCCGCCCCCGATCTTCTATTGAGGTCTTGCATGACGTTTCGTACCTCCCATTCTTCAATGTCCCGGTCTATTTCGGCGTTTTCCCTTCCCTGATATTCTGGGTGTTTTTCTTTCGGGGAAACCGGGAGGTATTTGGCGTCGAGTTTTCTCTTGACCTCGTCCTCACCGTCCTTCGCGATCGCCTTGTGGATGATTTTGCCGACTTTATGCTGCTGTTCGCCCTTGGGTTTTGGGGTTTTGTCCAAGAGGTGTCGGAGCAGCCTCCACGTTCTACCCATGTGGAGTTGTCCGTCCGCCTCCCTGCATGTCTGTTCCCACTGTTGTTTGCCGAGCTCCTTGCTGTGTTTTTCTATCTCTCTGTAATTTTGGCGATCTTTTTTCTGAGCTTTCTGTTCGTACGTTGTTGGTTCCATTTCCCTTTTTTAAAGGGTTCCTTTTCTTCGATGAGGTGGGCCAGTCGGCTATCCATCGTGTGTACATTTCCGTCTGTCTCTATCTCAATCGTTGCTTCCTCGGTTGCTTCCACGATCGCTTTTGCCCACGTGTCTATGTCCTCTATTTTCTCGTGCTGAGTTGGGAGGGGGTTTCGGCGAAACTCTTCCCAGTTGTGTATTTTTGTTTTTTTTTCTCTTGGCTTGTGTCGTTTCCGAGTGGGACTCGTATCTCTATGATCATGTGGTCGCTGCCGAGATCGGTCTTGGTGTTCTTCCATATCGCATCCCCTCTGCCTTCGATCCTTACGAACGTCAGGTCCGGGGGGGGTGTCTCTGGCGACCGATGTGCCCGTTCTCGTTGGGGTCTCAGGGTTCGTGATCAGTATTAACCCTGCGTCCGTCGCGTCTTGCATTAAGTCTCTTCCTTTTTCGGTGGTTTTGTTGTAGCCCCAATCGTAGGGGTGGTGCATTAAAGTCGCCCCCGATTACTACCGTTCCTTTTTTATCGTTCTTAGCGCTTTCTGCATGAGCGTGCGAAACTTCTGTTTCCTGTGCCTCGTACTGCTGTACACGTTTACGGCGAGTGTGCTTGTCTTCGTCCTCCTCCCAATGATCACCTCCACCGCGCAGCTGTCGGTCCAGTTGCCGGTGGTCAGCTCGTGCTCGACGAAGACGATGCCCTTACGGACGAACGTGCACACCCCGCCGATAGGCCTGTGTGCTCCCGTCTTGTTTTCGCTCAGTGTCTTTGCAGATTTGCCGTGTGCTCTGTACCCTGGTAGTTTTGGTGTTTCTATGCAGTGCGTTTCTTGAAGCACGAAGATGTCTGGTTTCCTGTCTATGCCTTCTAGGTGTTGTATTATCGTTGCCCTTTTACTTTGGTAACCATTACAGTTCCATTGCCAGATTAGGAGGTCCCTGCCGGCTTCTGGTTTTTTACTGTCTTTCGGTCTGGCTTGGTCCATGTACTTGGTGTTGTTGGGTCCATAATTGTTGCAATTTAGTGTTGATCTGGGTCCCCCACGTTTTGCATGAACGCTTGCGTTTGGGATTCCATGCTCTGCATGAATGTTTGCAATTGGGTTTGCATCTGCCTCATTCCGCTCTGCAGATCCTGCAGCGTTTTCTCCATCTTGCTAAACAAGGAGCGCGCCCCAGTAACGAACGTGCTGGCGCGCGGTGACCGACCGAGGGCTGCAGGTATCTGCCGAAGGCGGCGCTGGGTGTAGCTGGTTCTGTGTCGCCCTCTGGAAAGTGACCCGTGCCTATAGAAAACGGCTGTAAACCCTTGGGGTATAAAAATTACTCCGAATGGAAATACATCGCAATTACACTTTAAGACGACTGGATATGCCTTAAACCGGGCTTCAATGTAGTTGAAGTTTGTTTATTTGCGTAATATTACAATCAGAGTTCATATGACACTGGAAGCGCGAGGAAAAAGTGGTCTGAAGGACAACTAGACAAAGCCTCACGCTCCCACTGGTGGCATCGCGCAGCAGCGTCGGAATAGCTCAGCGGAAAAAGAGTCAGTCAATTCAATAGATACCGCAGTGGATACAGTTGTGCTAAAAATAATCAATACAGCAGTAATACGCTCACAAAAGTGCAGGTCAACCAATGGCGTAGCAGCGTCAAACGTAAAAATGAGACAAGCCAGGTTTGATAACTGAAAATACCCCAAACAATTTACAGAAAATGCACATAACATGGCTCAAACCACTAAAAATGAAGAATACAACATATGCATTCTTCCTTTTTTGTGTTTTGGGCCGTGTTATGTGTTAAAAAGAACACTTGAAAGTCGCGAAAAAGTAACTGTTCTGAATAAGACAATACATGCGTCGATCATGACGAAGGACTACAATAGTAACGCGAAAATTTCGGCGAAATGGTGATGCATGTTGAACCACAGCGCGAACGACAAGACGACTGGACGACAGCATGAGGACACACGAAGTTATTCGTTCTCCTCTTGGTCTCGTCCTGTCGTCTTGTCGTTTGCGCTGTGGTTCAACAGTACAATATTATGCCTTTATCTCATAAATCACGTATGCGTATACATTTAGATCGTTCATAGATGTGTTGCGCGAAAAACTGTCGCTTTTGCGGTTCTCTGAAATTTTGTAAGGGAGGGATAGTTGATTTTTTAGTCTTAATATATAGGCCGGAGCAGCAATCCTTGGCACTGCTAGTAAAAAGCCGGTCCATATTTACAAAGCTGTTTGCTCGTATAATACAAAGTTGAGAAAAAGCATAAGTTTTAATTTTACCGCACAAGAGTTGCCCCATCTGATTCTCAGCTTAAAAATTAGGCCCGTCATAAACATAGGCCGCAATCCGCGAGAAGCAATCTTTACACTTGTGCTTCTACACTAATCTCATCACCTGCATAATTTTATGTTAGATGTGGATTTACTGGTTACTGCGTAAATGTCACGCGAGAGAGTCGTAACCCCTTCGTCTATCTCAGTCGTCACGCTTACGATTTACGCGACTACACCGAACTGTCGACCAACTGTAATTAGTCGCTTGACCTGCATGAGTTGTTCCGCTTGTCACTTCCGGACATTTTGTTCACCACCCTCTTCGGCTTTTGTTGCTGTTTGTTTCCTTGCCTCACATTCAGGGGTGGATTATCCACGGTTCAAAGTGTTCAAATGAACCGGGCCCTCCGAGCTTAGGACCCCCCCCCCCCCTGCGCCCCCTCCCCGTCCTGAAGGGCTGAAAAAATGGCAGGCGTGGTGGTTTTGTCGGGTTGGTTCGAAAAATTACAAGCCTCCTGCTGATTTTTCCTCAGGAAAACAGATTATCTATTTCCATAATGAATGCCTCGAAAAGGCTGTTAGTTGCATAATGCGCATAATCCTGACGTCAGCTCACAGTTCTTCAGTCTGAGGTAAAAACGTTGCACTAGTTCAAAGCCATGCATGGCGTAGACCGGCGGAGCTGTTCAGCTGATGAACAGAGCGAGAAGCCCGACGGGGAATTGAGCACCTGCAGTCCAACAGTTTCAGAACGCGCAATGCGAAGGCGCGCTGCGGCATCGAGGCTGATGTGAAAAAACAAAAACAATCTGTATGCAAATTGCCTCTCTCACGCTGCTCATTCTCTTAACCTGGTGGGAGCGCATGTGTTTAGATTCTTCTGGGCACAAATCTCGATGATGTCTATGTCTCTTCTTCTCGTTGTACATTCCAATTCCGATGAAAATCTCCTCACGTGCAGTGTGAGAAAGCGGACGTCCAAGCGATGTTCATAAACACTCTGGAGATTCTTCGAGTAAACAGGGTATGTGTTCTTCGTAATGAGTTCTAAAAAGCGTCAAGTCTTCAGTGTGACGAGATGGCAATGCGAGAAGGCAGGGGGTGCAAAAGGTGCCCCCGAGGTATTTGGAACCGGGCCCTCAGCACTGTCAATACGGCATGCACGCATCTTACAGCCTCCATACACTTGCGGATTCCCAACAAAGACTATCCTGCAGACCAGCACGCTGTTTAAACGTCACCAGCTCCAAGCACGACAAAGGTGATATGCGCATGAACTGAGGATTTTCCGGACATCCAGCTGACAGTCGTTTCTGTACGCTGGGGATGTCCGAAAGTCGGCATTCTGTGACGTAACATCTCCAAGCACGCCACCGCCAGTCGGTTCCCCTGTCCCGACAGCGCGATACGCGGAGCTCAACGTTACAAGGGGAAACCTTTGCTAGGGGGGGTGGCGAGCGGGGGATCCACAGCGGGCCCTGCATGGCTAAAGCAGTAGCAGTCCCTGGAAAGCCGGGAGGAAAAGCAAGGAAGGCTTCCTTTAAAGGCCGCCTTCCTTGTATGTAATACCGAAAGTATATCGGTGGTTGTTTGTTTCACTTACTGTCGAACTGTCCAATTACCGATCGATATCTGTTCTGCCGGTGTTGTAAAAACTTTCTGATGGCGTTATCGATTCTAGGATAGCCGATTCCCTCCACAAATACAGTGTCATTATTGATTCACACTATGGGTTCGTAAAAGATAGATCCACAAAGCCAGCACTGTTAGTTGTAAAAGACAAAATACTAGGTAACATTGAAGGCAAAACGGCTCGAGGTATTGCATTGAACCTGTGGCGGAGCTATCTCAGTAATAAGTCCCAGTATGTTAGAACAAATAGGATATCTTCCGATACACAGGTAGTAAAGCATGGTGTCCCGCAGGGATCAATACTAGGACCATTTTGGTTCTTTGTATCAATGACCTATCCGACATACATAACTTTCCCGATCTGGCAATGCTCGCTGATGACACTAATCTTTTTCTCTTCTCTTTTAAGGTCGGCGTCTCAAAATATGCTCAACACTTATTTAATCAACCTTTGTGATTGGTCACACGTATATATGATTGGTTGAAATATAACTAAAACAAAATATAATACTTTCAAGCCTATCACACACCTATATTTAATTTAAAAATAACTAAAACAATAAATATTACTCTCAAGCCTATCAACAGCGTGGAAACTAATTGTATATATATTCCTTACGGCAATGTAGCAGCCAATAATGTTTTTCCTCAGACATTTTTCTGTGTATGTTTGATAAAAAATCTTTCGGGGTCTCTTCCTACGTCAAAACTTGCTTCTGTACTAACTGAAATCATTTGCTTATTTCTCCGTATTTCGAATCTGCTGCCTGTTTGGTTAAACGTGTCTATGTATAATGCTCTGATTTTTTTCAATACTTTCTTATGGTAATCTTGTTTGGTGCATGATCCCGCCTTCGAATTACCAAAAATTACTCATCCTACAATATTGAGGGGTATTATGGTGCAACACAAAACTTGTGTACGGAACACTTCTATGTTTAACACTGCATAATAAAAGCCGACAAAAATTAATACTTGCGGCTCCTTCAATACTATCAGCGGAATCGGTTCCTGATGGCAGCAGAAGTGACAATCCTCACGAGGTAAAACTAAGGGTTCCGCGAACGCAGACGAGTTATGGCAAATAAAAGCTGAGTTTTCAAGTACCCAACGATTCCCCTTTGCTGATGAGCTCTTTTTATCTCGAAACGTCTTCAAGAAAAAGACCAAGCAAAATCTGATTGAAGGTGAATTTCTAATGTAAAAATGTAACTCACACCCTTCGATATTAATGCGTATGTGTATGCATGTACCCGGATGTAATTTTAAGTAACATTTTCATTTCTTTCACACGAGTACTTGAGCCGAACGTTTTACTTTTTTTCACCCGTATGTTCGACATTGTACTAGTTACATGTATCGATTTGTGTTTCGCTTATGAATTTTCGCATGTAACGAATACTTACAAGTGTTACTGCTTGTATATTAGTGTTGTATTGTTGATGGCCGCAGCTTCTATCTACTAAGTGGTTTGTGTTTATATATGTACTGCCTACTGCCTTGGGGTTCCGAGGCCTCGCCACGCTTAGCTACCTTTTGCCTCGGTCCCCTGGTTTCTATGAACAGAAAATGAACTTCCCTTCACTTCACTTCACTTACGACGAACTAAGGTTGTCGCCGTAAGGGGTCGTCGTCCTGCCAAGTTCAACCGTTGGAACGCAGCAGCTGCTTAGTGGCTCCTCCGTTTACGATATTACGAACTGCTAATTCGTTGCTGCCTACCTAATATAAGAGACTGAATACTTCCGTGTCAGTCTCTGCCAGGAAGTCGGCCTTCCGGCCACCTCCTGCATTTAGAATCCAAGTGCTTCCGGAAGCTTTCGTAGGGTCTTTTGCTTAGTTGGTGACAGTGGCGTATGCAGGGGGAGGGGGGGGGCAGCTGGCTACGCTCTCGCAAACATTTTTGAGGGGGGGGGGTGATTATAAGAACTATAGTCTTGTTGGGGTACTTACCCCAGAAATTTGGGTCTGTCTCTATGTATGTCTCTGTATCTGTCACTCGGTTCAGCCACCCGGCCAAAGTAAAACAGAAACTACGCAATAGTCTTATATACCCGCAGCCAAATCTAGGCGTCTAAGTCCGGTGTTAATGATCATACTTGTCAAGATTGTTGAACAAGAAGAAGGCGCTACGCAAATATAACGCGGAAAATGAATATTTGCAGTGTTCCTTTATTCTGGTTCACGGATGCTTGGTTTTGCGATAGAAAATAAAATACATCAACTGCAGAAAACCGTCGCTTGAAGTTTCTCGCGCTACCTGACGGCAATTAAAAAAATCAACCGTCAACAGCAAAGAAAGGTTCCACTAGATAGGTTCCACATTCCGCTGGGAATGCTCGTGGAGTAGGGAAACGTGGTTCTATAAACGTTATAGTAGGGTGCCTCGATTCAGGCGCCTCTCCGCCGTACGGCAGCGCTGACATCGAGGCACCCCACTTGGAGCAGTGAAACGCGGTAAATTCAAATTCACTTGAACAAACCTCTACCGCAGTGGTTCTCAGCCATGACTGCCACGGGGACCCCTTCTGGGCTTCAGAAAGTGTTGGGGGACCGCATGATGTTGATCGGTGTCATAATGTGAAGGAAGTTTTATTTGAAGCATACATCACCCACTAACTTATCCAATGCCCGCCTCTTCTTGGCGTTAATGACGGTGCGCGTGAAAATGTTAAAACAATTTGTGCTGCTCTTCTGTGCTGTGCGTGTTTTTTTTTGTTGTCATACATGGCATGTTGTGCAAAAAGCAGATGTTCAGGTATGTGCTCCATGGAGAAACTAAACGTACTTGTAATGCGGCGAAGCCACTTTTTTGCATTGCAAGCAAGTGATGGTAAAATCGAGAAAAGAATGGCGGGGGGAGGGGGCGTTTTGAAAGAGGCTTCGCGGACCCCTCATGGTCTCGCGGACACCTGCGGTGCGGGGACCCCCATTTGGGAAACACTGCTCTAGCGTGTTATCTTGCGAGGAAGGATACGGGAGAGGAAAAGTCGACTATCGTCTTTCGTCGACATTTCCAACGAAAGGAGCAGATACGCAGCCAATTTTTAAAGCCTGAAATCCATTCCTATAAACCATCAATATATAACTTGCTGTTCTCCATTTTCAATTTGTCGTCCCTTCTCTCGTCGTTGCTCATGCCTTTTGTATTTGTTGAGTGACACGAAATTTGTGACCTTTATGTTTGCCGTGTGCTAAAAAGCTTCGCTGGTCATCCACCTTGACAGAGTCGAACAGCTTGTGATTTTTATCCACTAGCTTGTCCCCTTCCTTCCTTTCTTTTGTTTCTGCTGTTGCGGCGCACAAACAGTGACGCATCATGCGGCGTCAACGGAACCACTGCAAACGAAATTCTGCTCATTTTGTTCACCGGGGACGCCTGATGTCACTGCTGTTCGCATTGGCGGAAATCCGTGTTGTCGCGCTGATCCCACACTTATTTCGCTGGCTGAGATCTGTTGTTACTTTACCAACCCGGAAGGATATGCGCGTTGGCGTTTGTACTTTGGGCTGATGGAATTGAACTGTGTAGACCTGATTAAACAGCCGGAGGGCAACAAATCTTGCCTGCCTCATTTCGGCTCAATTGCCCTAAGTGGCGGGAAAAGAGCTTCAGTGGGATTCAGTGCACCATCCACAGTGCAGGGACATCCTGATGGGTGCCGAGCTCTAGCATGTGCGCTGTAGCTAGCCTATTTATGTTGTTCGACCGTGACTTCAAGCCAGGGCAACGACACCGGGGTGTTGCCGGCAACCGTTCGAGACACAGCGACGCCGCGGGCCGCGCGTTTCTGCGTCGAACTTGTACGAGACGGACCCCAGCGACGTACTCGCCTAACGGCCTCCGGCCTCCGGGCAGTGTTTGTGTTGTGTTGTGAAGGACTGTTTATTCCCGCGTCTTTCTCGTGTCTCGTGCCAACTTCAACAACCAGTCCCCATCCTGCACATAGGAGTGTACTACGAGTGGGCAGGTTCGGCCTTTCCCCTCGCAAGAAACTGTGTACTCCCGTTCTTCGGAGTCTCCCGATGCTTCTGGAGGCCAAGGCACTTCGAATGCCCAGTCTTACGATCGGCGTACGGTATTGCGAAATCCGTCCTCGAAGCCTTCCATAATCCGGGTGCCCACACTCATAGACAGGAAACCACCCGGCGTATACACCATGACGCGGCGGCGACCTTAGCTGCTGCTGCACATTAGCTGCTTTTGGCGGCTTTGCAGCCGCCTACGCGCTCTCCGTATAAGGGTGCCGTAATGACCAGTAACGTTTAGCGGAGGGGATGACGAAGGCGTCGCACAGCGCCTCCCTTTCCGTGGCGGGCTAAGTGTTTTTGTGTTCTTCTGCGGTGTGCCGCTTATCGTGGCGACCCTTGTGGCGTGCCCAAGACGCCGCTGCTTCAACGGCTCGCCCAACACCGGATTACCAAAGGTGGTCCTAGGCGTCCTTCTGACGCTTCAGCCTCGGTGGCCCGAAGGGCTTCGACCTTAGGCAGATTTTCTCTCCGTAGCTAAAATGATGTTCACCTGTCGTAAATGAACACCTGCCCTGTCTCTATGCGAGTGTGGGCGACCATTTCAGTTCCATGGATTTTTGTGATTGGTGCGTTTCTGAACACAGCGGAACAAAAGCGTGCAAGGGGACGGGCCAGACTTTTTTATAATGTCGCGCGTGCAGGAGCGCACTGCTCTGTACACTCCATCTCAATTTATGTAAATTTCTGTACATAAAGTTTTTCCTTCACACTACCAGGTCCCAATTCTTGCCAACAACTCAGCGCCAACGACACCATCACCGGACACGCTAGCAGATCCACAACCTCGGCCACACGACCTGACCGAGAAGCCACTGACAGGGAGATCGCAAAAGAGCCAGTGATAGAGCCAGTAGTAAAATGGCTAGCGTTGCAGCCAAAAGAAAACGTTTTGCTGTGTTGTCGCGACTCCGCCTGGAGGCAAATAAATTGGCTCTTGAAGCCTAAAATACAGCTGCTGACAAGGAAAAGCTATTGGAAGTGTCGGAAAGCCCTACGAAAGCATCAGTCAATCACCCAAAAATTGTGGGCGCAGAAAAATCACGTGAATGGGTAGGCAATTCTGTTTTTGTCTATTATATTTTCTTCGCAGAAGGGATGGGAAAGTTTTTGTAATCTTCTGCCGTTTGCATTGTAAAGCGCCAATCAGAACTATTGTGTTCGCTGGTGAACGCCGTCATTTTTTATTAGTTTTTGTTTAACAGCTGTTCTGTTGAATGGTTCCTTGGATTTGGGACCAAACACATCAGAACTTTACAAAAGATAGCGTATTACACGGAGTAAATGACAGTCGATTTGCTTCTTTAAGAGTGTCACAAACTCGAGCGTACGACGTCTAAAAGTACCGTATAAATTTTTCATCTTATTGTACAGCGCCTAATTCTTCTTACACTCGTCCGATTCATTCAGTTCGGTTCTATTCGCTCCGAGACAAGGCTGGAACTTTCGCGAACAAAGAGGCGGTAACACGATCACCCGCCGACTCGCCGGCAAGAAAACAACAAAAATAAAGCCTCCGCCGCTCTGCTTTCGTCGAAGCTTCCAGTACTTTCGAGGAGGTGCGCGTGGCCTTGCCAGTGCTGAAGAGCGTCGATGATTCTAGAAGGGCGAAGAGTGAAGTTATTCGCTGACGGCGGCGGGCGCGTTGTGTGTTGTGCTCTCCCTCTCCGCTGCCGGCACGGTTAAAAAAGGAGAAGCCGCGCTAAGCAAACCAGCTACGTTTGGCAGCCGTGATGTGACAACGGCACCTGTCAGTTTGTGCATCACACCATCGGCGACCCGCGCCCTGGAGGACTCCAACGTACTCCCGGGCCTCGAATTACCGTGATCGTCTCGGACGGCCTGACCTACAGCGAAGCCACGCTTCCCAAGTAGCCGAATCGCCTCCGACAGCGGTGCATCGTCCGGCCCGGTCGGCGAATATGCTGGGACTCTGTCTCTCATAAGCATCGAACTGTTCGTTTTCTTATGTTAACTGCTCTGATTCGTAATATTCATTTGTTAACGCCTCTGTTTGTATCATTTTGTCTAATTGGACTGTTTCTTGTATTTGAATTACATATAAGTTGTATGTCATTATCGATCAGTTACCTCGTGCTTGTGTTTGTAACTTGCCTGTCTAAATATGTCTTTGTGCTGTTTTTTTTTTGTTCAAGGCTCTTCCTCATTCTTGCCGCTCTGGTCGGCGAAAGCCGCACATCAGACGGCCACCCCCTTCGTCACCTGTGCCCTGTGGATTCGGTGGGGTTTGTTGGCTCTCTAGAGTCGACTCCTCATATCTTCTGGCAGTGCACCCTATTTAAGGAAACGGGTGACAAAGAGCTTTTGTATCTCGTTTGAACCTGAAGTCTAGCTGGTAGTATTTCTCTGTGAAACATGTTTTTCAATGGCCGAAGTTTACAACTTCGTAGGGTTTTGAACTTTGCTGACAATGCCTCTGCGCAGAGCTATTCAACACTTGATCTTGTAGCATTTCGTCCACTTCGGTCGATACAGTATGTTCGGGTTTACGGGAAGAAATTCATGTTAGGGAAACGAAACCCGCATGCTGCAGCCCCGTTCCGGCGTACTGACACTCCCTTATCCTTAGTTTCACGGTCGCGCCGACGCGGCCCGCCACATCTCGCATTTGAGCCGTCTACGCCCCTGGCCCGTTTGGGTGTCTACAGGATTTATGTTCCTCATTCACTTCGTCCTCACGAGACTCACTCGCTTACAACCTAATCCAACAAAGTTTTGCATTGGACTCCGACTCGCAAGCCCCTAAATAGCCGGGAATATTTCTGAGCATTTTTCCAGGAGAAACTTCACTCAACTTCTCATGGAATTACGCAAATTGGTTGCTCTAATTTATAACGAGTAGTAAATCCGAGCAAGGACACCGTAATAAAAAAATGGCTGCCGCTTAGCTCCGCTAAACTTTGATATGCAAAGCAAAAGCTTGGCTTAGTCTGGTTGAGTCTTGGTTTCGCTTGATTAACCTTTGATTTAGCTGTATTGCCGACTTCGTGTCAAAGCCGTTGGGATCCGTGCAACTCTCACAGAAGGATGCCGGGTAAACGCGGCGTTCGCCGGGGCGAACGCGATGTTCATTTATGGCGAATGCAGCGTTCCTCTTCGCTGGGTGCGAGACGAGTCACGTTGCCCGAAACGACCCAGCGCCGCATGCATGGGAGGCTGCGGGGGTGGTTGGTTGCATCAGCCGCAGTAGCAGTAGTCACCGCTGTTGGCGCCTGCGGCCGCCAACAGCGGGCTCGGCGAATCACGCGATGCGCTTCGAGGGGTGTGTCACGGGATGTGCCTTCTGTCAAAAGGTCATTTGCGAATCCTCCACGAAATCGCTGGACGAATATAGTAGAGATTTGCTTTAAAAAAATAAACGCGCAGGTATCGCGCCGTGGGGGAATCGGTGTTTCAGCGAAGGTGTTATCTGGGTTTGCGCTGATTATTGCAGCCTTTGACTCTGAAATGTGCGATTCAATGCTAGTGCGATTCATGTGCGATTCAATGTGCGATTCAATGTGCGATTCAATGCTAGTGATGTTTCAGCGCAGTCAAGTACTGCACTTGTTCACTACCGCATGATTTAGATATTTCTCAACTTCGGTATTACGACCCTAGGTTGTAGCCAACAGGAGTGGGCCCAGGAGTGAAAGCGGTAGCGTTGATTTTATCCTCGCCAATGTTGTTGCAACGGTCCGTGTAGCCGTGTGGCGTTGTCGTCGTCGGTTTATGGAATAAAGGGGTGTCTTGCACAGAGCACTGGTGGTGGACGGGATTTTTAGGCTAATGCGGTATCCCGGGTCCCTAGAAAAAATCTTTGTGTGTTGCAGCTCTTCGCTGATTATCCACCGCAGCATTGAAGTAATATCTTCCGATTGGCTGGTGTCCCCACTCGCGACGGTAGCAACATTCGGAAGACAGCCAAGTTTGGAGAAACCCGCCGGTTCCTTTGGTTACCAGGAAATTCTAGACATCTTCTTCTATTCCCTTTAGAAGGTGGCCGACCATGTCTCTCTCTCGCATTATGGAGCTTGTAGGGCCTCACAAATTCAGCCCCTCCTCAATATACATTAAACATGTCTCCCCAGGAATCTGTACTCTCTGAGCGAGTATTTCTTCAGACTTTTTCTATCGTGTGTCGGTCACTGAAGCAGGTTTTACCTAATGTTTTTGAGGCTTTGGTGCAAATAACACTAATGTGTGCCCACCATGAAAGATTGGGTGTTAGATTGACGCCTAAGTATTTGTAAGAAGAGCACTGCACTATTGTATCAATTTTAATAGAGTAGGAATAATTGGAGTTATTGTGTTTACGACTGAAGGTCATAGCACGGCACTTGGAAGAGTTAATAGACATCTGCCACACGTCACACCAGTCACTAATTAGGTTAAGGTCTGTTTGAAGGGTAAGGTGGTCGCCATCATTGTTAATAGCTCGATAAATTATGCAATCGTCAGCGAATAGTTTTATATTGGAAGATATATGATTTGGCAAATCATTTATGTAGATAAGAAATAATAGAGGTCCGAGAATGCTACCCTGTGTAACACCCGAGATAATATCAGAGGGAGTAGAGGCGTAGTTATTAACCGTAGTGAATAGTTTTAGGAAGGAAAAAAAATTGCGGATCCACGAAAGGGTTAAGGAATCGAATCTAAGTGCAGATAATTTGGATATTAAGCGGCAATGGGCAACGCGGTCAAATGCCTTTGAAAAATCGATGAAAACGCAATCAGTTTGTTTATTTTCATTCATATTGAAATGGAGATTGGTTGTAAATTAAAACAATTGGGTGTCACACGAGAAGCCCTTCCGAAAACCATGCTGGTGAGGAAAAAAGAAATTATTTGAATCGAGGTGACGGCGAACATGGGAAGCGATAATATGCTCCAGCAATTTGCAGCAGATTGACGTGAGCGAGATGGGTCTATAATTATCAGGTGAGTGTTTACTTCCCCTTTTATAAACGGGAACCACTTTACCCACGTGCCAATCATCTGGAAGTTGACCAGACATCAAGGACTGTTGAAAGATATGAAGTAACAATTTGCTCGATATGTTTTTGTGTTCTTTAGTATTTTTGTGTTAATGTTGTCGGTCCCCGATGAAGTAGATAGTTTAAGTTGGTAAATGAGGGAAGCAATACCTTCGACTGTAAGAGCTATTGGTTCCATTAACGCCCAGTCGTAATCTGCGATGAATGGTATGTTGGAATGGACTTCTCTTGTGTATACTGAAGAAAAGAACCTGTTAAAGGCGAATGGACAGTCACTATCTGAGAGGGGTTTGTCGTCATCACCATGTAACGCGATATGCTGGCGGTCGGTTCCTGCGGTTAACGACTGCCAAAACTTCCGAGGGTTAGATTTCAAAAGAGAAAGGAGATCATTGAAAAAATATTTGTCTTTCGCCTCCTTAATTGCAGAGCAGTAGCTCGCCGCGCACTCGTCGTACTTTTTCCATGCAGCTTCAGTTTGCCCATTTTTGGCGTTTTTGTACAACCGCTTTTTTTGTTTCTGAGACGACGGAGTGACTTAGTGAACCACGGGTTCGACCTGTCATTCGTTGTTGTAACTATGGGAGCAAACGTATCTACTAGCCCACAAACCCTGTCCCGGAAGAGACACCAGTTTTCGTTGATGGTGCGAGTATCGAACAAAGGCATCATCCCTTCAACAAGAAATACTTCAAGGTCTGAGTTAATTGCTGCGTAATCGGCCTTGATATAATCTCGTATAATTTTTCTATCTTTACCTGTGTGGCTAAATGGCACTTGTATAGGAAAATGGAGTAACTTATGGTACTTAGGCCGTCCCGATAAGTGATTGGCCCGATAGTTTCAGGTGCATTACTTAAAATTAGATCTAATAAATTAGATCCACGTGTTGGTGCGTCAACAGTCTTGGAAGAGGTTAAAATCCAGAGTTAAGTTTATAAATTCTACAGAAGCGCGACTAGGTGAAGAAAGAGACGGCTAATCAACACGGGAAAGTTAAAGTCGCCGAGGAGGTAAACGTTTTCACACTGATAGCTTTGCACAGCGGCCGCTATACTCTTTCTGAGTTCATCGCTAAAGGAAGGACCTGCATCGTGTGGCCGGGAGCAAGTGCCTATCAGTATTTTGAGGAAGCGGAAAAGCAGTCAGCCCACACTATTTCGAGTGGTGAGTGAGTATCAATCAGAAACGATGACAGTGTATTCTTTATCGCGATCAAAACACCGCCTCCCTTTCGTTCAGAACGGTCACACCGATAAATACTTAAACTATTCACGCCCGAAAAGAGTTCTGCATCGTGAATATTTGGGTGAAGCCACGTCTCAGTTAAGACAGCTATGTCCGTATTGCTATCGTCCAAGATCGAAGAGATATTTTCACGTTTCGGCAGCAGGCTACGGATGTTAGTCAACATCACTGTTAGTGGTCGTACCAAGGGCGAGGAACGTGGCCATTGCTGCTTAGGAAGTGATATGTCGCCAGAAGACAACAACGATGATGTGCGCGCGAGAGAGGCACTGGGTTCTGTGGCACGAGCGCGCCTCACGCGTCGAACGCTGGCCAGTGCTGTCTCCAACGCCCGAACTACTGCCTATGTTCCCAACCTCTTGAGTTGTAATAAATCGTCGGCAGCCATCCACGGCTGTGCGCAACACTCGCGATGAGATGCCAGTGAGGTCGCTTTCTCCGGTATGGAGCGAACGCATCTCCAAAGAGTCTTTCCACTGTGCCATCCTGCACTGACTTGAACAGGTGCTCATACGACAGTTCTTAAGAAAGCCAGATTGGATTGAAGGCGAAATTCTGCGACGCGTCGGACCACGATCCTGGGTGGTAAAAAGCTCCCTTGGAAAGGTTCGCCGTCATCTGAACCACATCAGGAAAGCGAGCCAGAGCAGGACGCCCACGGACTGGAGCACAGCAGACGATTTCGCTGACACAGTGCAAGAGATGCCGTCGAGTTCTGCTGTTTCACTGTTACCGGACTCGCTGGATACTCCAGATGTTTCCTCCCAACCATCAACCTCAACGTCTCAAGCAGGGACAACCCGGCAACTGCGACCAGCCGAGGCTAGGCGGCCTCCAGATCGCTATGGAGACTTTGTTTACTGTTTTCTCTAAGGGGGGAAGAATTGATATGTCGCCAGAAGACGACAACGATGATGTGCGCGCGAGAGAGGCACTGGGTTCTGTGGCACGAGCGCGCCTCACGCGTCGAACGCTGGCCAGTGCTGTCTCCAACGCCCGAACTACTGCCAATGTTCCCAACCTCTTGAGTTTTAATAAATCGTCGGCAGCCATCCACGGCTGTGCGGACGCAACAGGAAGTTTATTTTTGCCTGCTTTCTTATTTAGCTACCTCTGAGAACGAACAACCGAACAACAACAACTGAGAACTGTCATAAACGTATGTCTTGCCATTCATTTCTAACCTGTCTACTCGCAGTTTAAATGCCTGCTTGCTTGGTTTCGCAAACTCGATCAACTTTTTCCAGGCTTCGCGGGTTGCAACAGAAAAATCCTGACTAATAGAATAGTCTGTATCTTTAAGTTTTTTTGTTGATGCTTGTACGACTTGTTTGTCCTTAAACAGAACGAATTTAGCAATTATTGGCTGGCACTTATCTGGAGAAGACCGGCCAATGCGGTGGACGCGTTCAAACTGCTGGCTTGTGAGGGTGAATTCAAGATTTTCTTCGCAAAATTCAAATAGTTTTTTCTCTGAAGCTTCCCAATCTTCATTAACGTCATCTTCGATACCGAAAAACAGAAGATTGGAGATGCATCCTATTTTCTGCACTATCACATCGGGATGTAGTGTGCTGCAGTTGGTCATTTAAACCCTGTAAGCTATTCTCGGGCAGGCTGATTTCACCCGGACTGCGGTATGCAATAGACGCTTCCAAGGATGCAACTCTATCATTTAGTTGTTTGATTTGAGCGTCAGTTTCGGCCTGCTTTTTTTAAACTCCTTTGAGCTCATTCAATATTGTCGCCTGTCCCGCTTCCAGCCCCCGCACGCTTTCCAGAATGTCCGCTAGAATCTTGTCATTGGATCCCGGGTTTAGCTCAACGTCCCCCGAACAGAGTAGCAGCATCTTAATGACACTGTCACAAATTCGCGACGGCACAGAGAGGTATCGCTTCACTGTTTCACATAAATCTGGGGGGAAGGACACCGCTAGCAGGAAGTAATTACTGGTTTTAACACCAGCGCTACTATTCAGGTAACTGACCTGTAACAATAGCATCGGTGAACGCCCCATTCTTGATGCGATGTCGTGCTCAAGTGAAGAGCGGTCCGGTGGGCGTTTATATGGGCTCGCCGGTGCGCAGGTGGCACTTGAAGACGTCGCTTGTTGCCAGTTTTATGTGCTCTTTTTCTTCAAAACCTGGCGGGCCAAAGCATGTCTGATGAAGGCAAAGCTGGTGTTCCGTGGAAACGGCCGGCCAGGAAACGAAAGGACAGGAACTGAAGGCAAGCTGTAGCGTCACCTGTAACAATAGCATCGGTGAACGCCCCATTCTTGATGCGATGTCATGCGCCATCAATATAAATATATACAAAAATATATAAACATATAAATTTATATATATACAGTCGAACACGGATATATCGAACTCCTAGGGGATCGCGAAATAGTTCGATATATGAAAAATTCGATATAAAAATATGGCCTCTGAGACCTCACCTATGGCGGACGATCACTTACCGATCGTCGCATTCAAGAATGACAACTAATTCCGCACTCACGACGCAACAGGACGCTTTATTTCGTGAAAAAAAAATCGCCGATCTTGGATGCTTCTTCGTCGTGGAAATGAAATTAAAGACGCTGGTCTCGATCTTCTCGAGGCTGCACAACTAGAAAATTCCAGCAGTACGCTGCGCCTTCGCACACCATGCACAACACGCACGCAAAAGAACAGCACGCACGTACCACAAAACTTTGAAGGTAACAATTCCAAGGCTCTCTGAACGGACTCCAACAAAGCGCTCGCGATGGTCATCTCCGAGAGAAACCGTGATCTCCGAAAGGTGCGGGACAACTCGCCAAACAGCAGCAACAGCAGCAAATGCAAAATAATTAGGAGGCCGGCAGTGCCTTCGTTCCATCTTCCCTTTCCCGAGACGACATCGGGGGAAGACAGACCCAGAGAGAGAGAAAAAACCTTTTTCGGCAAGCTGGGGAACGTACGCAGCCGCAAAAAAAGCTCGCGTGGCGTTCGATATACCCAATGTCGGGAAAAATACGGTTCGATATAAACGTACGAATTCCTATACTTTTACACAGAATTTTCAAGGGGATAATTTATGAGTTCGATATAGACAATAATTCGATATACCCGTGTTCGACTGTATATATATATATATATATATATATATATATATATATATATATATATATATATATAATATATAATTTATATTTAGTATAAGAAAAGAGTCGGATACCCCGCAAGAACAATAAAAAACGAGGTTTATTTACGTAGCGGCAACGAGACTTGCCTTCATCAGAGTAAAGTTACATGATTTTGCTGTCGCAAACATTGGAACACATTTCCTATATCATCATCATCACATCATCATCATCACCAGCCTGTCTACGCCCACTGCAGGGCAAAGGCCTCTCCCAGTCTTCTCCAATTACCTCGGTCCTGTGCCAACCGTGACCAATTTATTTCCCGCAAACTTCTTGATCTCATCTGCCCATCTAATTTTCTGCCGCCCCCTGCAGCGCTTGCCTTCTCTAGGGATCCACTCTGTTACCCTTAACGACCAGCGGTTATCTTGCCTTCGCCTTACATGCCCTGCCCACGTCCATTTCCTCTTCTTAATTTCTACCAATATGTCTTTAACACCAGTTTGCTCCCTGACCCACTCCGCTCTCTTCTTGTCCCTTAATGTTACACCTAGCATTTTCCGCTCCATTGCCCGCTGAGTCGTTCTCAATTTAAGTTGAACCCTCTTAGTCAGCCTCCAAGTTTCTGCCCCGTAGGTGAGTACCGGTAATATGCAGCTGTCATACACTTTCTTCTTCAGCGACAATGGTAGGCTGCTATTCATTATCTGGGAATGTCTGCCATATGCACCCCACCCCATTCTGATTCTTCTAATTATCTCTGCCTCATGGTTGGGATCTGGGGTCACAACTTGGCCTAAGTAGATATATTCGCTTACCACTTCCACTGCCTCGCACCTATCTCAAACTGCTGTGCTGTCCCGAGGTTATTGATCATTACTTTAGTTTTCTGCATATTAATTTTCAGGCCCACGGTTCTACTCTGTTCGCCCAGTGCAGAAAGCATGCTTTGCAATTCGTCCCCCGAGTTACTTAGCAACGCAACGTCGTCAGCAAATCTGAGGTTACTGAGGTATTCTCCATTAACCCTTACTCCCACCTGTTCCCAATCCAGAGTTCTGAATATTTCTTGTAAGCATGCTGTGAATAACATTGGAGAGATTGCGTCTCCTTGTCTGACACCCTTCCTTATAGGTATTTTACTGCTCTCCCTATGGAGGATGATGGTAGCTGTAGACCCATTGTAGATATCCTCTAGTATTCTTACGTATTGCTCATCTACCCCTGGTTCCGTAATGCCTGAATGACTGCTAGGGTTTCGACCGAGTCAAATGCTTTCTCATAATCTATGAAGGCTAAATATAGGGGTTCATTATACTCAGCGCACTTCTCTATCACCTGATTGATCGTGTGAATATGGTCCATTGTTGAGTAACCTTTACGGAACCCTGCTTGTTCTTTAGGTTGACTGAAATCTAAGGTTGCAGAGATTCGGTTAGCGATTACCTTGGTAAATACCTTGTAGACGACTGACAGTAAGCTGATCGGCCTGTAATTTTTCAAGTCAATCATGTCGCCTTTCTTATGGATTAGGATGATGTTCGCGTTCTTCCAAGATTCCGGTACCATTGCGGTCTTTAGGCATTGCGTATACAGGTTTGCCAGTTTTTCAAGTACAATTTCTCCGCCATCCTTCAAGAGGTCTGCTGTTATCTGATCCTCACCAGGTGCTTTCCCCCCTTTCATTTCTTTCAAAGTCTTCTTTACTTCTTCGGCCGTTACTGGTGGGATGTCTATCTCCTCTGAACTACTGTCTCGTTCGGCATTATCCTGTATGTCCCGGCTACTGTACAGATCCCTATAGAACTCCTCGGCCACTGTGACTATTTTATCCCTATTTGTGATGACATTGCCTTGCTTATCCTTAAGTGCATACAGCTGATTTTTCCCCACGCCAAGACGTCTCTTCGCTGCTTTCAGGCTACCTCCGTTTTTTACAGCGTATTCGATCCTCTCCATATTATACTTCCGTATGTCAGCTGTCTTCCGCTTATTGATTAACTTCGAGAGCTCGGCTAGTTCTATTCTGTCAGCTGCGGTAGAGATTCTCATGGTTTGCCGTTTCCTGATTAGATCTTTCGTCTCCTGTGAAAGTTTACCAGTATCCTGTCTAGCCATAGTGCCCCCGACTTCTACTGCACATTCCGTGATAATGCGTGTAAGGTTGTCGCTGGCTTCCTGTGTCGTAAGCTCGGCTTCCATGTTAAGGGCGGAATATCGGTTCTGCAGCGCGATCCTGAATTCTTCTACTTTATGTCTTACTGTTAGCTCATTTATTGGCTTCTTTCGTACTAGCTTGTTGCGGTCCCTCCTCAAATCTAGCCTAACTTTGAGATCTTACCATACGGTGGTCACTACACCTTACCCTTCCGAGCACTTCCACATCCTGCACAACGCCAGGGTTATCGCATAATATGAAGTCTATTTCATTTTTGTGCTCCCCATTCGGGCTCCTCCAGGTCCACTTCCGACTCTCCCGTTTACAGAAGAAGTATTCATTATCCGTAGGTTATTCCGTTCTGCAAACTCAACTAGTAGGTCCCCCCTGCTATTTCTACAGCCCAGACCATAGTTCCCAACTGCCTTGTCTCCAGCCTGATTCTTGCCTACTTTAGCATTAAGTCCCCCATAACTACGGTATACTGTGTTTTTACTTTAGCCATTGCCGATTCCACATCTTCATAGAAGCGTTCCACTACTTGGTCGTCGTGGCTGGATGTGGGCGCGTAGCCCTGCACCACCTTGAGCTTGTACCTCTTATTGAGCCTAATTACAAGACCTGCGGCCCTTTCGTTAATGCTATAGTATTCGTCTATGTTGCCAGCTATGCTTTTATTGACTAGAAATCCCACTCCCAGTTCTCTTCTGTCCTCTAGACCACGGTAACATAGGACGTGTCCATTTTTCAGCACCGTAAAGGCTTCACCTGTCCTCCTAACCTCGCTAAGCCCTATACATCCCATTTAATGCCCTCTAATTCCTCAAACAACACCTCGAGACTTGCTTCGCTAGATAAGGTTCGCGCGTTAAACGTTGCCAGGTTCAGATTCCATTGGCGGCCTGTCCGGGTCCAGGGATTCTTAGCACCCTCTGCTACGTCACAGGTCTGACCGCCGCCGTGGTCAGTTGCTTCGCAGCCGCTGGGGACTGAGGGCCGAGGGTTAATTGGCGTATTCATGGGAGGTTGTGGCCGTTACTACACCAGGTGGCCAATCCTGCTCTGGTGAGGTCCAAGATCGAAAGATATTTTCACGTTTCGGCAGCAGGCTACGGATGTTAGTCAACGTCACTGTTAGTGGTGGTACCAAGGGCGAGGAACGTGGCCATTGTTGCTTAGGAAGTTATGTTGCCGCTTTCTTATTTAGCTACCTCTGAGAACGAACAACCGAATTTGTAGAACTGTCATAAAGTATGTCTTGCCATTATTTCTAACCTGTCTACTCGCAGTTTAAATGCCGGCTTGCTTGTTTCGCAAACGCGATCAACTTTTTCCAGGCTTTCGCGCGGTTGTGCAACGAAAAATCCTGACTAATAGAAATAGTCTGTATCTTTAAGTTTTTGTTGAGCTTGTACGACTTGTTTGTCTTTAAACAAAGCGAATTTAGCAATTATTGGCTGGCACTTATCTGGAGAAGACCGGCCAATGCGGTGGACGCGTTCAAACTGCTGGCTTGTGAGGGTGAGATGATTCAAGATTTTTTCGCAAAAATTAAAATAGCAAATAGTTTTTTCATCTGAAGCTTCCCAATCTTCATAACGTCATCTTCGTACGAAAAACAGAAGATTGGAGATGCATCCTATTTTCTGCACTATTCACCATCGGGATGTAGTGGGCTGCAGTTGGTCATTTAACCCTGTAAGCTATTCTCGGGCAGGTGATTTCACCCGGACTGCGGTATGCAATAGACGCTTCCAAGGATGGCACTCTATTCTCTATCATTTAGTTGTTTGATTTGAGCGTCAGTTTCGGCCTGCTTTTTTTAAACTCCTTTGAGCTCATTCAATATTGTCGCCTGTCCCGCTTCCAGCCCCCGCACGCTTTCCAGAATGTCCGCTAGAATCTTGTCATTGGATCCTGGGTTTAGCTCAACGTCCCACGAACAGAGTAGCAGCATGTAATGACACTGTCAGAATTCGCGACGGCACGACAGGCGGTTCGCTTCACTGTTTCACATAAATCTGGGGGGCATGACACCGCTAGCAGAAAGTAATTACTGGTTTTAATACCAGCGCTACTATTCAGGTAACTGACCTGTAACAATAGCATCGGTGAACGCCCCATTCTTGATGCGATGTCGTGCCCCATAAATATAAATATATAAATAAATATATAAAAATATAAATATAAATATTATCTATATATATATATATATATATATATATATATAGCAAAATCATTGTATAACAACCTAATATGAATGCAGTATACATCTTTCACAGTACACAGTGAACACTTTTTGAGCGTGCTTGAACACTTGTGGCCGTTAACGGAGCCGAAATAATAAAATTTGTGAGAAAAAAGACAGAAAAAAACACAACGTAGAGGCAAATCTTGGTGATGGGCTTGAAAATTTCTCACAGCATTAAATTGTGTAAAGCGCCAGTAGCTGACAGCGAAATGTTTTGGGGTTAGATACAATTGCAATGTTATCAGGCAGATCATTCCGAAGGCGAATGACGCGATTAAATGCCTTGGTTTTATTGTATATGCGCATGAAACTGGACTGATTATGCAATCGCGTGAAAAAAATGAGGTATTTGAAGTGGTTGCCGGGTTCGTTTATGGGTGAAAATATATTTGTAAAAAAAGCACAAAGCAGCAATATTACAGCGGCTACTTAATGGAGGCAGCTGCAGGTCTAGTGTTTTTTGTGTTATGCTGGAGTTGATATTGAAGTTCGTGATATCAACCGGGCTGCTCTATTCTCTATCCTTTCAATCATATTTGCTACATAATTCTGGTGAGAAGACCAAATTGACGAGGCAAATACTAAATGTGGCAGGATGAATGTTTGAAAGGCCCATTTGCGAATGCTAGTCGGCGAATTTCGAAAGTTCCGACGTAGATAACCCAGCGAACGTGATGCTTTGGCGCATATAGACGTGATATTTAGGACCAATAAAAAATAGGTTGTAAAAAGAACACCAAGGTACTTGTACGAAGAATCATGGGAACGCACAGTATTATTCAACTGATGCGAAAATTCTGAATTTACATGTTTACGGCTGAAGCACATTACCTCGCACTTGGTAAAGTTTAATGTCATGAGCCATTTGTTGCACCAATTACAAATGATGTTAAGATCTGATTGAAGTGCTAAGTGATCATCAGTATAGTGCCAATGGGACGGTACACAATAGTCATTTGCGAAAAGATGCATGCAGGAAGTTATCTGGGTCGGTAAGTTGTTAATGTAGAATACGAATAGTAAGGGTCCAAGGACGCTGCCTTGCGGCACACCGAAACTAACAGAAGAAAGTGGGGAGAAATTGTTAACAACTGTGAACTGTTGCCGAAAAGAAAGGAAGTTTCGAATCCAGCATAATGTTAAGGAGTCAAGTCGTAGAGCAGACAATTTAGAAATTAGGCGGCAGTGGGACACGCCGTCAAAAGCTTTGGAAAAGTCAAGAAAGATACAGTAAATTTTAAGGTAGCGGTCAATGTTAGAGTGCAAGTAGGTCGTTAGTTCAAACAATAGTGTGTCACAGAAAAATCCCTTCCAAAATCCGTGTTGATTAGTAAAAAAGAAGTTGTGTTTTTCGAGGTGATTGTACATGTTAGAACTTATAATGTGCTTCAGCATTTTGCAGCATATGCAGGTTAAAGATATGGGTCACTAGTTGTCAGGCGAGTGAATATCTCCAGTTTGGTGAATTCGTATTTTTTTCCTACTAACCAGTCAGCAGGTAACTTTCTAGATGTTAGGGATTGCTGAAACAGATGACATCCGATCTGGCTTGATATAGCGAGAGCGTTCTTCAATATCTTCGAATTAGTGTTGTCGATACGGGCTGATGTAGATATTTTGAGGTTCTTAATAACTGATTCAATGCATTCAACACTGATTGTAATGGGTTACACGTATGCGGCGTAAAGTTCGGAAAAGGGTGGAATATTGGAATAGCCCTCCTAAGCGAAAACCGATGAAAAAAAAAAAACGTGTAGAATACTGTGGGGTAATCGGCGCTATTGATGGGTATGTCATCTGTTCCGTGCAAAGTTATTGTGTTAGCTTCTGTGGCCGGAGATAAGGCTCACCAAATATTTTGGGATTGGAATTTGGCAGGGATGGTAGGTCTTACGAGTACTATTCATTTTTTTGCTAAAGAGATTGCCGAGCAATAGCGTTTCAAACAATCCTTGCACGCCTGCCATGCCTCAGAAGTGCGCACGCGTTTAGCCCTTTTGTACGAACGCTCCTTTTTGTTTGTTAGTTTGCGAAGGGACTGTGTGAACCATGGGCTGGAATAATCATTAATTATGGACACTAGCGGAACGTACCGGTCTACTAGCTCTGATAATTTCTCCCTGTAGAATACTCAGTTGTTTACGGATCGAAAATTAAATGAGGATGGTAACACTTGGTGAAAAAAGTGTTCTAGTTGAGAGTTATTCTCATAGTTATTTACTCTGTTGTAATCGTGCATTTGTTTTGCTGTTGTGCCAGGCACAGGCTTCAGGATGCTAAGATTTAATTGAATAAGATTTTAATCACAAGCCGTCTACACTTGAAAGTGATACTACTGTGTCAGGAACGTTTGTGAAAACCAAGTTCAAGATATTGGAAGCATGGGGGGGGGGGGTTCTTTATGATTTCGAAAAGACTGTATTCAAACGTTAAATTGGTTAGTTTCAGGGACGCATGACATGAAGATGACATATGTTCCTAATCGATAAGCGGAAAATGGAAATCGCCAAGAAGATAAACATGGTTGGCAGGACAAAGATGGAGGGCTTTAGAAACGCTGTCCCGCAAGGAATTCAAAACGGAATTGTCAGAAACTGGCGCCCGGTAACATGCGTCAATAAGTACCGCACTTGATGATACAGGAAAAGCAGCCGAAACAATCTCAAGAGAGGACATGGAATCGATACAATAAGACTGTGGTGTTTTTAATGGCAATAAGTACGCCACCACCACGCCTATCGATGCGGTCATTTCCACAGATTTTGTAATGATAATTGGCTTGTAGTATTTCATTTTAAATATATATATATATATACACATAAGTGTGTGTGTGTGTGGGAGTGGGTGTGCGCGCCAAATGTTGGATAGCAGTTCCCACTGACCCTCACTTAAGTGGCTGCTTTCCTCTTATTCTAAGCCGGTGTTCTCGCTCAGTTGCCAAGGTTAGTAGCCGCAATAGATTAAGATATATGACGAATAAGCGGAGGTCTGGAGGCCGCAACATTCTTTACAGCAGACACATTGCTTGGAAGATATATGGCGTGAACCTTGTTTCCCGTCCGTCGTCCCAGTGCCTCATTTTTTTCCCGGAGAATGGATGCGGCGTCCGGTTGCGGCTAATTACATGCGGCTGGCTTTTATCATCAACCAAACTGCAAATCCTCGCCTGTCGCATGTAGTATGCAGCCGCTATAAATTTGCCTGAGTTGGATGCTCTAGTGGTCAGTGGCTCGGGAAAGAAGAGGCGTTGGGAGCGAAGTAATTTAATTTGCGCTGCTTTGTATGGAGCACCGGAAATTACACGATTCATCTCGTAACGCAGGAGGGGATACGTTTCAGGAGTGTTTACACGGTGCCTTGAAAGCACGCTGTCGAGGCTTGCTTTAAGTAGTGGTGCAACGACGTTCAATAAATATTTGAGCTTTGTCTGTTCTAGCCTGAGCAAGGAAAACGAATTTTCAGGTTATAGCAGAAGCCTAAAGAACAGTGCAAACTGTCAGAAATTTACTGGTTCCCCAGAAAAAAAACCGCGTGTCTTGCTTGGAAATACTTTTTACAGGGGAATTATATGTTGCGTACAGTTATGCCACCCAGTAGCGGTGTTTTTTGTGTGACTTATAAACCTATGTCGAATCAAGGCCGGATAGACAAAGGGGCTAAGCAGTTCTAAATAGCGTTTAAAGAGGCGGTTCTTTCCCTCTCGTACTTGATCTTAGTCTTTTTACCGTATTGAGGTCGGGAGAATCGCACGAAAATGTTAAATATCAAGCTAACTTCATCTATTCTCAGAAACGTCTAGCTCTGCATAAGTGAAGTCCGATTCCAAATATTACGGGCTGGGGAAGCAGGAGAGCAGATTCCTGCCTGGAAAGATCGGAAACGTGACAGTTCAGGACTATCGGTGAGCGTTGTCATTATTCCTTCAACTTTTTGGCGCTTGTGCTTTAATCTACTCGCGATGTTAGCGAGTAGTAGAGCTGTCTGGACTACGCAGGACGGCTTGTTGGCGAAACTGAAAAGAGGGCTGCTGCAAAATTAAGTATGAAATGTTGCAACGAACATGAAAACTTCGGTTATCTTAAAAACTGTGCCTCGAAGAATTTGGCGATACTTTTCCACGCCCACCGGGCCTGTCCTCTGAAGTGGAATCCATATTTCTTGGTTTAACGTAGAGAATAAAAAATTTATTATCGATGCCTAAACTACCATCACCTGTTAGCTTACCAGCTTGCCTATTAGTTACCTAATTGGACAGAACACAGTAATAAAAAAAGAGTTCCGCACGCTTAAAATCGGAACACCGGTGTGCTTCGAAAAGGCGCTCATGTTTGGTCTTTTGGAATTCTTCTGCGCAATCACCGTGGAGAAGCAAAGGCCAACAAACACTTACCAACTCTTTGTGCAATATCAGACAGTTTAGACGCCCCAATTATACTAAAATTTCACCAACTCTTCCAAAAACGTTAAGAGATGCGGGAAAGCTTGCTGACATAAAAGGTGCGTCGAAAGTGCGTCAAAAACGTCGCTAAACGTTTGTGCAACCTTCGGCAGAACTGCGTCCTACTGATCGTCAAATCTTTAGACTCAAATAGCAAACGAAGAATGAACCCTTGGAACGGTGTAACGCCCACTAAGCAAGCGCATTTGTGAACAGTCCAAATGTACATCGATACGCGGGTTATGACGTAAATGTATACTATTGTACTGCTCCTTCGTGATAACTGCGCATTTTGTCTTTGCTATAACCGTCTTTTTTCGATTTGAAGTGACAGTTTTGATACAATAAAAGCCGTGTTTCGCGCACGCGCCATGTGTCCAGTGTTCTTATCAGAGCTTTTCGGTCGACCAACCGGTTCACGGGAAAATGCATTAGGCTTTTGACAGACGCCATCGATTCCACTAGGAAAGTTTTCGGTTGAAAAAAGATATGAATGAAGAAATTATAATTGCTACGAAAACAATTACGCAAGCACATCCGTAGCTGCCGTAGTGAAAGCATTGCAAACTCAGTTTGTATTCCGTAAGCGGATTCAACAGGAAGAGCTCCTTTATGGAAAAGATAACGGTAATTACGCTGAGGTGTTTTGTAGAGTGGGTACCACTGACTAATATCTTTACTGGAGCAGAACTGTTGAGACGCTGTTACCGTACCCAAGCCCCCTTAAATTATTTGTGAGTGCGTAGGTGCATGTACAGCGCTATAATACATAGGAAAACGAAATGCGTCTGTTGGTTCTAACTGCTACTGCTTGCGATCAAGCACGCAATTTTTATACCGGGAATCATAGCGATTTGATGGCCATCGTATTCTAAAGCGGTGTTACAAATAGCAGTTTTTGTAAAGACGTTATGCGGCAATAATTCAAGTAATGCAGAAAGAAAAAAAGGAATAATGGCTTCGAGATTTCCGGATGCCGGAATCAAGGTAACATGTCTACTTCTGGCTCATAATAGCAACTAGTAATTATCACATTGCGCTGGGGACCGATGGAGACTTACAACAAACGATAAAAAGAGCATTCCAGTGGATTAGTATTGGGTTTTGCTTCGTAGGTTGATGGGCTGTTTATTCTCTTTCAAGCTCGAAATGTCGGTTTTTGCATTTAATTAACTCGCCTTCTTGAAACCGGTCCGACAACAAATGGTTCATGACACGGTCCAAGATAATACCCCTGGATATATGTGGAGGGAAGCAAAAAGGGGGCGTCTTTACGGTTGACCGTATTTTTAAATTTCTTGGTTACATCAGTCGTTTGGATAGTGTATTTTAAAGCTCACCTGCCTCACTTCTTTCTACGAACACACTAAAACAACGTTCAAGCCATAATCAATGTAATAGGTTATCTGGCGGAAGCTATCAGCTGGCAGTTTTGAACTAACTGGAAATGGTTACTCAGCATACTACCGTTTTATGCACCATATAAAAGACTTCCTGCCGAAAAAGGCCTAGCAGGGTTCCAGCATGCTCCCTACAGCGTTCATGTGTAAGCAGGAGCAGAAGAATACACAAAATAACGATGGGTAAGTACGGGAAAATAACAAATCATAACATTGGTAATTTAGAAAAGGAAACGTTAGTATTACGCTTACACAAGTGAGACGTGGGCGCGCATGAATGGGGAATACACCGAACAACGTTCATCCACTTAAAGTACAGTTCGCGCAAAAAGGTTCAACCGAGAATCACGACGGCGCAGTATTTATCCAGCCTTTTTCATTATTGTTCACAGCTCTAATGTCCGAAAAGGATTATGCTAAAATCGATGCAGGTAAACACCGAAATTTAGGAAAGTTGAGAAGTCAGTACGAGAATGTGAATTATTCACTCATTAAACTTACCGCCCTGATAAGGAGAAAAAGAGTAAATTAGCATGCCTGCTACATTACTAAGGCAACCTTCTTGCATTTCGCTCTTTCTGTAAAGGCTACTGGGGTGAGTGGGTATAGGCTACTCAACCACCACCGAGCTGCCTGTTCTTCTGAACATCGCAGGATTTACTGGCGAAACGGTATTATTGGATTATTTTGTCGACGGCGGGCTTCGATCGAGATCGCCATCTGTATTCTTTTTTATTTGCTTACTTCTGCACGGCTCCAGTAATATCCGCGCCCTCTTGGCTTGCTGAAACACCTTTTTGTGTGTTTGTGTGTGCTTTTATTGGGCTTCTCAGTGCACGAGCAAATGAAGAATGGCTATCAGTCTCCTCCCAGGAAACTTCTCCTCCCAGGAAGGACAGTGGCTACATGCTCGGGTAATCCTTCATCGTGCGGCAGCTACTCTGTGGGTGATGGAACGAAACCGGATTGCCATTGACGGAGGCTCACTGGTTAAGCTCACTGGATCAGAGCCTGATGGTGTCAGTACTAACTCGCGGGAGATGACAAACTTTGAGCGGAGCACGACTAGGGGATGCAGCAACCCGGCCCGAAACCCCTGAACCAATGCCTATATAAAGAAAAGTGCCAAACTGATTGACGGATTCATCAACGCCCAGCCGAAACTGGACCAGAGACTATAAATGTCGGAAGCACAATTATACCGTGGCGTAGGGGCTCACTAAGGCTGGATTTTGTGAAGTGTACCGCAGTGAAGGAATGTGGGGATAAGGTGCTTTCGCAAAGTTATTACCTCGCTCGCACGTCGAGATATTCAAGCGATTTTTGCTCGCATAGTTTGGCCTTAAAATCTCGAAAGAGAGAAGTTAAGGCTTTCGCTTTCCTGAACGCCTGTGGCACGGATTGGCATTTCAGAAAATGTTGCGTGTTTTTACGGATCCCTCGATTATGTTACAGCGAATGATATACGAATTCGTCTTTTGCTGCTAAATGTAACTCATACAAATATAAAAAAACATTTTAAAGGGTTTCGCCGTATACTGCAGCAAAATGTGCGAGAATTTCGTGAAATTGTTGTATTAAAAATTTCCCTACAGTAATATCAACTCCAAGCCAAACTAATGGTGCTCTGACTTGATTTTCGGAAATACATTTCGATGATGCTGTACTCAGTATGGTTGGATATATAGAAATCAGAAGTGAGCGATTTGAAGGGATAAATAATTTTTTTCGTAAATTCCTCATTATAACGCAAGCTCGATCGGATACGGTTGGTTTTGAATGATATAGGTTATGTATTATAAACTTAAAAGAGCCATGAAGAGAAAGTACAAGTTTGTTTAATTTGAAAGAACGAGAATTCAGTATCTCATCAGCTCATTACAGCCAAGAAAAAATTTTTTAACGAAAAAAAAGAAATATTTAAAAAATTTCAAATTTTGCCCCAAAGTGACGTGTTATAAGCAAGAAAGACGCATAGGGCCAACAATAAAATAATTTTCAGTGCGTTAACTGCACGTTGATTCAAGTGATGTGTAAATGGGAAATAGAGGCCCCCACAAACGTCCAGTCATGTGTCGTCGCGACAGGTCAGTTCCCCCCAATCGCACAAACAGGTTGTGACGTCACAGAGAGTTGCGGAAAATTTGGGTAGGGTCGCGATGCTTCACACGTTTCTTCAACTCCGTTATTTGCCGAAGATTGCGATGATATTGTTATCATTGTTATCGGACTAAGCAGTCTTTAATAAAACCCCAAATGTGGGTTTTTCATGGTCCTTTAAAGGGACACGAAGGCAACCGGCAAATTTGGGTTTTAAACCAAATTTGGACCTATCCATAGTCAT